>AP027112.1:27828960-28467662 GCA_028142955.1 Pinctada fucata | reverse complement strand
ATATTTATTTTCAATCTGTAACAATCCTGAAAAGCAAAAAAGAAAAACAAAACAAAACAAAACAAAAAAACAAAAACAAAAAATACAACCCAAGAATATATGCACACCCACACCGACACCCCATAAGTCTATATACATGTACCAATGCATCTATAATATTCTAAATTGAGTTTTTTACAACACATTAAGAGAGGGGTATATTGCCAAGAAAGTTTTTACCGTGTCGAGTACAAAAGTAGTAAGTTGATTAGACCGAGTGCAGGCCAAATTTCATACTTGAGCTGGTATTTTACCAACGCAAGAATAAAATTTTGGCCTGTTCTCGGTCTATAAGTTGATGTGTAATGTACTATAGGCATTCCTTATAGCTTGACTTGAAGCTTATCGTATTTGTTAAAACAATAATTCATTTTTATTTTATACTTGCATGTGTAATTCTGTGTAAATGTCTAAACAGCACTTGATATTATAAGATTAAAAACTTTGAAAGGGCAAGCGAAGCGAGCCTAGAAATTTTGGTCTTGTTGCTAGCGAAGCAAGTTAAAATTCACACTGGTGAAGGGTTTAAGTACCGGTTAATAGTGTTGGGGGGGGGGGGGGGGGAGAATGGCGGAAATATACAACTGGGATGCTGTAAGAATCTAACGTGGGACCTCACGGAACCCCTTAAATATTCATATATTGATATTAAAAAAATTGTTGCATTACGTGGAGCAAAACCGTGCACAGATTTACTGTAGCTGGTCATTGAGATGAGATCAGTGCCCTGAGAGTGTAAGCATATCCTGTTTGCAAACAACATCCGCCACTTAGGCAGTGCAGAAAAAAAAAGAAAAATCAGGAGAATGTCAAAATCATAGCAGTGTGAAGGATTGGTCCAAACTAAAATATCTTGCAACAATCAGGACAACGAGATATTAAAAGGTTTGGACAACGAGATGTTATATAAGGTTTGGACAACGAGATGTCATAAGGTTTGGACAACGAGATGTTATAAGGTTTGGACAGCGAGATGTTATATAAGGTTTGGACAGCGAGATGCTATATAAGGTTTGGACATAGAGATGTTATAAGGTTTGGACAGCGAGATGTTATATAAGGTTTGGACAGCGAGATGTTATATAAGGTTTGGACAATGAGATGTTATAAGGTTTGGACAACGAAATGAGATGTTATAAGGTTTGGACAACGAGGTGAGATGTTATAAGGTTTGGACAGCGAGATGTTATATAAGGTTTGGACAGCGAGATGTTATATAAGGTTTGGACAATGAGATGTTATATAAGGTTTGGACAACGAAATGAGATGTTATAAGGTTTGGACAACGAGATGAGATGTTATAAGGTTTGGACAGAGAGATGTTATATAAGGTTTGAACAGCGAGATGTTATATAAGGTTTGGACAATGAGATGTTATAAGGTTTGGACAACGAGATGAGATGTTATAAGGTTTTGGACAATGAGATGTTATAAAAGGTTTGGACAATGAGATGTTATAAGGTTTGGACAACGAGATGAGATGTTATATAAGGTTTGGACAACGAGATGTCATAAGGTTTGGACAACGAGATGTTATAAGGTTTGGACAGCGAGATGTTATATAAGGTTTGGACAGCGAGATGTTATATAAGGTTTGGACATAGAGATGTTATAAGGTTTGGACAGCAAGATGTTATATAAGGTTTGGACAGCGAGATGTTATATAAGGTTTGGACAATGAGATGTTATAAGGTTTGGACAACGAGATGAGATGTTATAAGGTTTGGACAACGAGATGAGATGTTATAAGGTTTGGACAGCGAGATGTTATATAAGGTTTGGACAGGGAGATGTTATATAAGGTTTGGACAATGAGATGTTATATAAGGTTTGGACAACGAGATGAGATGTTATAAGGTTTGGACAACGAGATGAGATGTTATAAGGTTTGGACAGCGAGATGTTATATAAGGTTTGGACAGCGAGATGTTATATAAGGTTTGGACAATGAGATGTTATAAGGTTTGGACAACGAGATGAGATGTTATAAGTTTTGGACAATGAGATGTTATAAAAGGTTTGGACAATGAGATGTTATAAGGTTTGGACAACGAGATGAGATTTTATATAAGGTTTGGACAACGAGATGAGATGTTATAAGGTTTGGACAACGAGATGAGATGTTATAAGGTTTGGACAACGAGATGTTATATAAGGTTTGGACAACGAGATGAGATGTTATAAGGTTTGGACAGCGAGATGTTATATAAGGTTTGGACAACGAGATATTATATAAGGTTTGGACAATGAGATGCTATATAAGGTTTGGACAACGATATGTTATATAAGGTTTGGACGATGAGATGTTATATAAGGTTTGAACAACGAGATGTTATAAGTGGCGGATGTTGTTTGCAAACAGGATATGCTTACACTCTCAGGGCACTGATCTCATCTCAATGACCAGCTACAGTAAATCTGTGCACGGTTTTGCTCCACGTAATGCAACAATTTTTTTAATATCAATATATGAATATTTAAGGGGTTCCGTGAGGTCCCACGTTAGATTCTTACAGCATCCCAGTTGTATATTTCCGCCATTCTCCCCCCCCCAACACTATTAACCGGTACTTAAACCCTTCACCAGTGTGAATTTTAACTTGCTTCGCTAGCAACAAGACCAAAATTTCTAGGCTCGCTTCGCTTGCCCTTTCAAAGTTTTTAATCTTATAATATCAAGTGCTGTTTAGACATTTACACAGAATTACACATGCAAGTATAAAATAAAAATGAATTATTGTTTTAACAAATACGATAAGCTTCAAGTCAAGCTATAAGGAATGCCTATAGTACATTACACATCAACTTATAGACCGAGAACAGGCCAAAATTTTATTCTTGCGTTGGTAAAATACCAGCTCAAGTATGAAATTTGGCCTGCACTCGGTCTAATCAACTTACTACTTTTGTACTCGACACGGCAAAAACTTTCTTGGCAATATACCCCTCTCTTAATGTGTTGTAAAAACTCAATTTAGAATATTATAGATGCATTGGTACATGTATATAGACTTATGGGGTGTCGGTGTGGGTGTGCATATATTCTTGGGTTGTATTTTTTGTTTTTGTTTTTTTGTTTTGTTTTGTTTTGTTTTTCTTTTTTGCTTTTCAGGATTGTTACAGATTGAAAATAAATATTCTGACCTTCAGTTACTGGAAAATAAATAATCCGACCGGCCCTGCGTTGAAAATAAAAGATCCGACAACCCCCCCCCCCCCAAAAAAAAAAACATTACCAGCCCCCCCCCCCTTCCTTCCTTCAGGATCAAATGGTCGCCCCCTAAAGTGTTGTATTATTGTCTACTTCTGTTTGTCGGTTTTTCTCTTCTCCATGTTATTAATGTTAGGGATCTCCTCCCTGTATTTTTGTTATGTTTTATATATTTTAAGAATTAAACGTATGTCTATTTATCACATGATACACCCGTTATGCAGTTTCATAAAGCCATTTCATAAATATATGATATGATAACACGTTACATATATCGCTCTGCTTGAATGCGATTGGTCAAGTTTGGAACCTAATCACATAAACCTTGACAAGTGTGACGGTCAACTGTTAAATTCAGACCCGGAGTCAATATCAATGATTTAAATTGTTGTTGTTGAATTATATTCTTGCATTAAAATACTATTCAAAATTGAAATACTTTTCTCTTTCGCACAGAATAACTATACGATGGGGACACTACTTCTCATGGCGTGTGTGTTTGGCTATCATTCACTGATGTTGACGAACTTAGAAGGATTCTAATAAGATAAGATCTCGTTGTCCAAACCTTATAACATCTCATCGTCCAAACCTTATAACATCTCATCTCGTTGTCCAAACCTTATAATATCTCATCTCGTTGTCCAAACCTTATAACATCTCATCTCGTTGTCCAAACCTTATAACATCTCATCTCGTTGTCCAAACCTTATAACATCTCATTGTCCAAACCTTATAACATCTCATCTCGTTGTCCAAAACTTATAACATCTCATCTCGTTGTCCAAACCTTATAACATCTCGTTGTCCAAACCTTATAACATCTCATTGTCCAAACCTTATAATATCTCATCTCGTTGTCCAAACCTTATAACATCTCATCTCGTTGTCCAAACCTTATAACATCTCGTTCTCCAAACCTTATAACATCTCATTGTCCAAACCTTATAACATCTCATCTCGTTGTTCAAACCTTATAACATCTCATCTCGTTGTCCAAACTTTATAATAACATCTCGTTGTCCAAACCTTATAACATCTCATTGTCCAAACCTTATAACATCTCATTGTCCAAACCTTATAATAACATCTCGTTGTCCAAACCTTATTAGATCTCATTGTCCAAACCTTATAACATCTCATCTCGTTGTCCAAACCTTATAATATCTCATCTCGTTGTCCAAACCTTATAACATCTCATCTCGTTGTCCAAACCTTATAACATCTCATCTCGTTGTCCAAACCTTATAACATCTCATTGTCCAAACCTTATAACATCTCATCTCGTTGTCCAAACCTTATAACATCTCATCTCGTTGTCCAAACCTTATAACATCTCGTTGTCCAAACCTTAGAACATCTCATTGTCCAAACCTTATAACATCTCATCTCGTTGTCCAAACCTTATAACATCTCATCTCGTTGTCCAAACCTTATAACATCTCGTTGTCCAAACCTTAGAACATCTCATTGTCCAAACCTTATAACATCTCATCTCGTTGTCCAAACCTTATAACATCCCATCTCGTTGTCCAAACATTATAACATATCGTTGTCCAAACCTTATAATATCTCGTTGTCCAAACCTTATGAAATCTTATCTCGTTGTCCAAACCTTATATAACATCTCGTTGTCCAAACCTTATAACATCTCATCTCGTTGTCCAAACCTTATATAACATCTCGTTGTCCAAACCTTATAACATCTCATCTCGTTGTCCAAACCTCATAACATCTCATCTCGTTGTCCAAACCTTATATAACATCTCGCTGTCCAAACCTTATATAACATCTCGCTGTCCAAACCTTATATAACATTTGAACGAGATGAGATGTTATAAGGTTTTGACAACGAGATGAGATGTTATATAAGGTTTGGACAACGAGATGTTATATAAGGTTTGGACAACGAAATGAGATGTTATAAGGTTTGGACAACGAGATGAGATGTTATAAGGTTTGGACAGCGAGATGTTATATAAGGTTTGGACAGCGAGATGTTATATAAGGTTTGCACAATGAGATGTTATAAGGTTTGGACAACGAGATGAGATGTTATAAGGTTTGGACAATGAGATGAGATGTTATATAAGGTTTGGACAACGAGATGTCATAAGGTTTGGACAACGAGATGTTATAAGGTTTGGACAATGAGATGTTATAAGGATTGGACAACGAGATGAGATGTTATAAGGTTTGGACAACGAGATGAGATGTTATAAGGTTTGGACAACGAGATGTTATATAAGGTTTGAACAACGAGATGAGATGTTATAAGGTTTGGACAGCGAGATGTTATATAAGGTTTGGACAGCGAGATGTTATATAAGGTTTGGACAACGAGATGTTATAAGGTTTAGACAACGAGATGTTATATAAGGTTTGGACAGCGAGATGTTATATAAGGTTTGGACAGCGAGATTTTATATAAGGTTTGGACAACGAGATGAGATATTATGAGGTTTGGACAATGAGATGTTATAAGGTTTGGACAATGAGATGTTATAAGGTTTGGACAACGAGATGAGATGTTATAAGGTTTGGACAACGAGATGAGATGTTATAAGGTTTGGACAACGAGATGTTATATAAGGTTTGGACAACGAGATGAGATGTTATAAGGTTTGGACAACGAGGTGTTATATAAGGTTTGGACAACGAGATGAGATGTTATAAGGTTTGGACAACGAGATAAGATTTTATAAGGTTTGGACGATGAGATGTTATAAGGTTTGGACAACGAGATGTTATAATGTTTGGACAACGAGATGAGATGTTATAAGGTTTGGACAACGAGATGAGATGTTATAAGGTTTGGACAATGAGATGTTATAAGGTTTGGACAACGAGATGTTATAAGGTTTGGACAACGAGATGAGATGTTATAAGGTTTGGACAACGAGATGAGATGTTATAAGGTTTGGACAATGAGATGTTATAAGGTTTGGACAACGAGATGAGATGTTATAAGGTTTGGACAACGAGATGAGATGTTATAAGGTTTGGACAACGAGATGAGATGTTATAAGGTTTGGACAATGAGATGTTATAAGGTTTGGACAACGAGATGTTATTATAAGGTTTGGACAACGAGATGTTATAAGGTTTGGACAACGAGATGTTATATAAGGTTTGGACAGCGAGATGTTATATAAGGTTTGGACAGCGAGATGTTATATAAGGTTTGGACAACGAGATGAGATGTTATGAGGTTTGGACAATGAGATGTTATAAGGTTTGGACAACGAGATGAGATGTTATAAGGTTTGGACAACGAGATGAGATGTTATAAGGTTTGGACAACGAGATTAGATGTTATAAGGTTTGGATAACGAGATGTTATATAAGGTTTGGACAACGAGATGAGATGTTATAAGGTTTGGACAACGAGATGTTATAAGGTTTGGACAACGAGATGAGATGTTATAAGATTTGGACAACGAGATGAGATGTTATAAGGTTTGGACAATGAGATGTTATAAGGTTTGGACAACGAGATGAGATGTTATAAGGTTTGGACAACGAGATGAGATGTTATAAGGATTGGACAACGAGATGAGATATTATAAGGTTTGGACAACGAGATGAGATGTTATAAGGTTTGGACAATGAGATGTTATAAGGTTTGGACAACGAGATGTTATTATAAGGTTTGGACAATGAGATGTTATAAGGTTTGGACAATGAGATGTTATAAGGTTTGGACAACGAGATGTTATTATAAAGTTTGGACAACGAGATGAGATGTTATAAGGTTTGAACAACGAGATGAGATGTTATAAGGTTTGGACAATGAGATGTTATAAGGTTTGGACAACGAGATGTTATAAGGTTTGGACAACGAGATGAGATGTTATAAGGTTTGGACAACGAGATGAGATTTTATAAGGTTTGGACAACGAGATGAGATGTTATAATGTTTGGACAACGAAATGAGATATTATAAGGTTTGGACAACGAGATGAGGTGTTATAAGGTTTGGACAACGAGATGAGGTGTTATAAGGTTTGGACAACGAGATGAGATGTTATAAGGTTTGGACAACGAGATGTTATAAGGTTTGGACAACGAGATGTTATTATAAGGTTTGGACAACGAGATGAGGTGTTATAAGGTTTGGACAACGAGATGTTATAAGGTTTGGACAACGAGGCGAATTGTTATAAGGTTTTATAATATTTTCTAATATGACTTGAAATTTTCTCCCTATTATACGTATACCATAGAACACGCCTGGTGTAAAATCTCCAACAAATTCCAGTGCGCTTAGCTCCGCCCTTTCACATGCTATATTAGAATAGAAATAACAATTATCTAGCCGTGATTCATTGTCCAGTAATTCCACTCGTCACATGAACCAATCATATTATCACCTCGTCGCTTCGCGGCTCGTTGATGATTTGATTGGTTCATGCGACTCGTGGAATTACTGGACAATAAACCACGGCTAGCTAGTTGTTATTTTCTAAATATCGTAAAAAAAATGCAATGAAAAAGGGAAATATGCATGTTCTTTTGAAGTTAAAGTCGTCTCATTGTCATTTATTGAAGCATTTATAGGTGACAGAAATTTGTCGTCAAAAGATATCTTGAAATCTTAAATATGAATCACCTCTAGTTTTTTACGGAGAAATTGTTCCAAGGTAATCGGCAATATTTGGATAAATGTTAATTGAGAGCACATCATCGATATATCTGTATAAAGAATTGAATTGGAGTTACATAGGTGCATTGATCTTTCCATGAGAGCTAGAGCAAGGACTGAAGAAACTCTGACAACTTCACACGAGTATAGAAAAAAGTAGTGGGACACGGTGGCCCCCATTGGAATTCCTGCAATTTGATGAAAAATCAGTCCTCCAAATACTGCGAATATGTTATCGAGTTTGACATTTTGAACAATACCCAATTCTTCTGTGTATTAATTATTAGAATCAGAATTTTCATCATGAGATAATCAAATTTCCCTTGAACCAAAAACAATGTACTTGAGTGTACTTGTATTTGCGATTGCTATTTTGCTGACGTCAAGGCATTTCAAATGATTTCAGAAATTTTTATTTAGACATGACATTGGTAATTAGAAAAATAGTTCAGCGTTCTTATTTGATTGATTGTAATACGAATACGGGTATTCGTACTATACATGTATTGGGAAAAATCATTAACAGTACTGGTTAGGAAATTTTCAAGCTAAAGATCCGCATTTTGGATCGTCAGCAAATAGAATTTATGCTTTCATAAATCTCTACAGTTAAATTATTCATCAACTCTCCACATTGCAATTGGTATTCCTCTAACATCCTATACAGGAAATGAATTGATTGAGCATAAAGGGTCGTGATGTGCCACAATTACTCAGCTATTTTTGTATTTGTATTCATATTGGTCATTTGTTGGCATATATCGAGGAAGGACAAACGGGTATAGAGTGCTGATTAGGTATGCAAATAGAAGTACTTAAGGCAACGCCACAAAAATAGGAAAACGTAAAAAAAAATAATGGATGTGATGTACGTGATTTGAGAGTCAATGGGTTTGAGCTTGAACTGAGAAACACACTTTAGAATTATTTTTCAGAATGCACATGGTGCTTGATGTAAGTCTTATTGGCAGACTTTCGAACATTCTTCATATAAAGAAACTTCTTAAACAAAAATCTACTACATGCATGTATTATCATGATAATGCACATCAAATGAAAAGAAGGTTGTATAATTATGACCATCAGCGAGATGAAAGACCTGACTCATTATAATGTAGGACCATTTAGGGCGCTTTTCATTATTTTCATTCAAAGTATGGAAAAAAAGGATCTCCAATAGTGCAACGTTTTGGCGGAAAAAAACACACAGAATATTCATCATACAAACATATCGGGATATACCGAGGAAAGGGAAAAGTGGACTTACTTGCAAGCAAAGCATCTATGAAGCAGTTAAACTCGTTACCCGTAATTGGATGTTTAAAGTATAATAATTATTTCTTTTGTGATGTAGGAAACTTGCCATTTCATTCAAAAATATAATCGAAATTAAAGAATGTTAACATTCTAGCTAGCACCTTTCATTCAATGCTATTTGTGGTCATTGATTTTATTTAACTATGCTACTGAATCGACCTTACAGGAAATCTGGAGCCGAGCACTCTTTGTTAAGTAAATGCGTAAATAAAAAAAAATAATAGTGGGCACTACTTAAGTACATTTGGTTGTGTCTAGAAATCACTTCGGCATTTAATATATAAATTACTGATATATTTTCCTCTCTGCTGCTGTTTATAGTTTCTTTAATGATATATTTTATATTGATAGCCATGATAACACTGTGTAGCTATGTACATGTATATCAATTACCATCTAAATGTGTTATTTGTATAATATAATTTATTATTGAGTTGTCTTTCATATTCATGCGCGGAACCAGCGGGGGGGGGGGAGGAAGTCTGCAGTCCCCCCCCCCTCCCGAGATTTTCTGAGATGGGGTCCAGCTTTGGCCCATTTCTAATTGAAAGGGGTGTACAAATGCATATAAAGGCTCTAAAACCTCAAATTTCGACTCGCTTCGCTCGCCATTTACAAATACACTATTATTTTTCTACACATTTCAAGGTTTTGTCATTTTAATATGTCAGATTATTTGGGAAAATGATACATCTCTTATCTTTTCATTCTCATGAAATATAGACAAAAAATAAATAATGTAAATGAATCAAAATTTTCTTAATTTCGCAGCTCGCTCTGTTCGCCGATATAAGGAATAAAATATTCAATGTACATGTAATAAATTTAATCATCTCGATCGAAGCAAGATAACTTAATATTTCATATCTTAAATTTTCAGGCTCGCTACGCACGCCGATTCTCATTTGAAAGGAAAGCTAACAACATTTTACATGATATTCAACCCCACCCAAATCAATTCCTAATGCACACGTTGCCCACCCCCTCTCTGCGTTGTGCACCGAAATATACCTACACGATGGATGAACTTCCTAAAATTTTGGATCCCTTCTGACCAAAATGCTGGATTCGCGCATGGTGTTGTCATGTAAATGATTACGCTGTAACCCAGTTGTCTGAATGAAATTCTGTATTCTGTATGAGTACCACTGATGAGGATAGCACTATCCCCCAATGCTACTTTGGACATAGATTTTATTTAATTATGCTAATGAATCGACCATGCACTAATTTTGGAGCCGCGCACTCTTTCCAAATTGCACAAATTTAAGTTCAAAAATTAAAAGTAGAGGGCACTACTAAAAACATTTTGCTGTGTAAGAAATAACATCGGCATAATTTAATTAAGTACCAGTGATTATCCGAAACACGTATCTGTTGCATTAAAATTGGTTTGAAATTTTCTTCAAGAAAGAGTTGGAACCCTTAAAAATTACAAGTAACAAAATATAGAAAAAGTATTAACAACACATAAAGAGGCAGTAGGGCGACGAGGGAGATGAATGGGAGTCCGAATTTTGGCGGCCATTTGTAATTTAAAAGTAATAAATGGAGTGGCTATTCGGATTACGCGCGTACTTCATTTTGAACAGTAAGACTTTAACGAATGAAATAAAAAAAATAATAATTGAATTGTAATAAAGATAATAGTTGATAAAGATTCATTATCAAAATTAATTAATTGATAAAAATTAATAATAAAAAAAGTAGTCAAAAAGGTTAGCTATGTCTTTGACTATTCATTTAATAACATAAAAGATAACCAAGAGGATTACTGACGAGGGTTTATTACCCGAAACGTGCATGATTGGTCCATGCTGTAAATTTATCTATTCTTAAATGATGCTATTGAATTTGAAAACGTTTAACATTAAATTGCCTCTTCGGATTACATTTTCTAGCACATTTTTTTTGTACCGAGTTCAGGGACATCTAAAAGAGAAATTGTCAATATCAGTATTGAGATATATGTTCTATCGTAATAATTTAGTGCACCAGATGCGCATTTCAAGAAATAATGTATCATCAGTGATGCTCGTGGCCGAAAGTGTGAAAATATGGAGAGCGAAATTCTAAACAGGACCTTAATGTATGTCAAAAAAAAAAAACCAGCCAAGAACAGAGGTATGCCATCATTCAAATATCGAATTTAGTATCCGAAAATTTACAAGTCTATATTAAGTCAGGACAGAAGCACAGTGAATATCAACATTAAAGAAGGTCCTATCAGTTAATCAGACTCAAAATCTGGAAGGTAAGGCAAAATCATGAGAACTTCCATTGGAACAGTTGCGAATCCCGGAATAAACAATAATCCGAAGAGACACCAGGTGCCCGTGAAATGTCATCGTCTCCTGTTTGAATGCAACACCTGTGGGAAGACTTCCATGAAAACTTGTCAAATTCGGCGATTTTCTCGATGTACACATTGATGTACATATAAGGTATTTAAAAGATGGCTTGTTTGGTGATGTTGACAGCCATTCAAAACGTCACTGATCAGTTTGGAAAGAGGGATCCCATATGATTTTATAAGATCACCATAGCGACCGAAGAACTTTTTCAATGATGATTTCAGTCATTGCATAATGTTACATCTTCAAATCTATAGCATTATTTAAGAACAGATAAATTTGCAGCATGTAACCCTCAATCCAAACAATGAAATATTTCCAAAACTGTTAAAGGTATGTCCAAATGACCGGAAGACGTAGCAGGATGGATGGGATATGATGCTATTATAAGACCTAATCTTTCAGTTTCGAGAAAAAGAAATTGTGAACACAAATTTTCGAATGCGTTTGAGAAACGAACAAACGAAGTTGATCTGACTCGAAGCCAGCTACATGTGCTATCGGGGACTCCTGGACCGTAAATATAGCTCTTGCTCTTATGATGAAATTGTACGTAATACATGTACCAGTATTTAGATTATGCCCTGGAGTATCGAATTAAATATGCAAAATATACAGCCCAACAGTAGAGATTGCAACTTTAAGTGGTTTAAATTTTTAACACTGAAATATATGTTCTTTCTCTATAATTCAGTGAATCATAGGTGCATTTTAACAAATTCATATAGTGTCATCAGTGATTCATCAAGTTCATTGAAATACACATTGACGGGAAATTTTTAAAGAATATACGACAGACAAAGCAAATGAAGAAGACAGAGGGACACATGAGAGTCTAACGACATCAAGTTATACTCAACATTAAAAAGAAAATTGTAATTTTCCAAGAAGTTAGCCTCTTGAACAAACTTTCAAACCAATCTAATGCACCTTAGACACGTCTTTCGGTTAGTAAATCTTCATCAGCGGTTCTTAAACTCAGAGTGATCTCATGACACAGCCAAATTTATTTTAGTAGCACCCTCTATAAATAGATAAAGGGCATGTATGATCTATCGTTAACTGTGTAATATACAAAATGTATATGCAGGCATTAATATATCATTAGCGATCAAG
The DNA here is from genome assembly GCA_028142955.1 of Pinctada fucata. Classification (NCBI taxonomy): domain Eukaryota; kingdom Metazoa; phylum Mollusca; class Bivalvia; order Pterioida; family Pteriidae; genus Pinctada; species Pinctada fucata. Next base: position 28,454,980 of record AP027112.1, on the reverse strand, counting down.
CTTCGTCATCTAAAACGAAAGAAATGTCTTAAGAAGGTAGAGAATTGGAACACTTCCATATTATTTCATTTATATGCTGAATAAGGAATTTCAATGAATTTCTCGTTTTAGTGTGATAAATTTCCCAGAGGTAAGCAAAGATCAGGAAATAAGTGAATCGTCGTAAAAAGGAAATATCCTTGAATCAATTTCCCTTTTCCCTCATCTTACTCATTGATTGATGCACGGACAGATGAGAAATTGCCCTCAGACTCATGTGTAAATTTAGATTGAATGCGGGGAAACAATTACAATATCACCTCCCACAAGAGCATGTAAATCAACGCACATAATCCTCATCGCTCTTGTGGATGCTCGGCTAACTTTAGAGACTATGCCTAGAAATATCTTTATTATAATTTAGAATAGCTGAAAAATAAGGAGTACCCCATTTCTGCCGTTAGCCAGGAAGGAGCATCATTTAATGTGTACCAGACATATACCGTATAACTAGAAATTTCCACGCGTATCAAATTTCGCGATTTTATTGTAAGATAGGGTGTCTTTATTTTCGCGAGTTCAAATTTTCGCTTTGGTAAATTACATCCAAATATGTACATACGATGGTACTGTTTTGTACCTTTCAGTATTTAAGTTTTAGCTAGTTCTATCATAAGAATACACTCATTTCACTTCTTTTCACATTTAATAGAGAAAGTCAAGAAGATATTTCTTATCATTTTATATCATCTACTTATGGAAAACAGACTGTTTTATTGTATCTAAAAACAATCAATCGCCGCACTATATTTCGTTGGTTCGGGTGGTTGTGCATTGATACAACTGACCCTACAGACGAAAACAAGTTATGGCAGCCGCCATGATTTATACAGCGAACGATCGTCTCTCTATATCTTAAGAATAAGGACCAGTTTAAGCAAATCCTACATGCACAGTTAAGTTTTTAGTAAGTATATAAAAGAAATGGTACCCTTGAAATGTTAAGCAAACACAAACAAATTGTATTTTCAGCAACGAGTGTATTCGTGTTTAAGGTTCTTAGATAGAGGTATAAATAGACTTCCGTGAAAAAACTTGTTGATTGATGTATCTTGAACAATGGAAATTTTAAAAATGATATCACTGACGTCACAGTCTGCCGGAATGAAAAAAAGGATCTCGTGTTCTTGTTATATTATATTCTCACATATTAGATAATATGGAAGGAAATAAGACCCGCCAAGTCTTTGGTAGGTAAAACATCTGCCTGCCCTGTTAGGTAAAGTGCAAGCCAAAAAAAAATTTTTTTAGAAGGCATGCAAGTGGAACAAATGAATTCTAATAGGTTCTTTACTAGATGAAATGAAAATTATTCTATTTGATGAATTAAAGATATAAAGGTGACTAAAGCATTTGTTATGTTATCACTTTGCAGGATTACTATTTATGCAACTACCATGACTACTGTGTTTTTGGATGAGACAGTAACTGTTGTGAATCCGGGCCAGGGGACACTTAAGTTTATTCGGAAGGAGGGGGGGGGGGGGGTGGTTGGTACATTCTGAAAAATATAAATTCTGACCTAGAAAATGTTGCCCCTTGATAATATCAAAGATGTACCTATCAGTTATTCACTTTCAAGTGGAGACGGCAAGGCAAAACCATTAGAGTTTCCACTGGAACGGTTAAGAACCTAGGCATAAATAACATTCCGAAGTGAGACCAGGTGCCTGGGAAGAGTCAGCATCTCCTGATTGCATGCAACACCCGTCGCAACAGCTCCATGAAAACTTGTTCGGTAATTTTCTCGACATACATATTGATGTATATACCAGGTAAATATTTCTTGTTGGGCGATGATGAGAGCCATTCAAATTAAAGAAAATTATACTAAAAATAAAAACACAAGCAGTCGAATACACAAATTTTCGACCATGACTTCTGATGACTACTAATTTTTTTTTACATGGTGGAACTTGTGTATTCGAGTGTTTGTGTTTTTATTTGTAGCATCCCTTCCTCTGGAAAAAATATTTCAGTCTACTGATTATGCTAAAGCTTTTGCCTCACGGGAACAGTAAAACATATATCATCAGAAACTGAAACAGCCTATTATTGTACTGAACTTTGCGAAACCTTTCTTGGGGAATACCCTGTGTCCTCTGAAAACTTGATCAATTTAAAATTTGCAATAAAGTTAAAGAATGAGTATGAAATCCCAATACCACACTTCTCTTGCAGAAAGTATACATTTATATATATAAACTGTATGTATGGAAGTGTATATACCCTAAAAGCAAAATTCTCTTTATCAAAGAAAAAGACTTCAAGTGAAGTCAAATAAATTATATGAATTTTTAGCCTGTAATGTTTAATTGTAAGGAGTTGAGCTCAGCTGATTTCCAGGAAAATAAAATATTTTGCCGGCTCTTCTTCTTTTAAATAGTCTGACACAAGGAAGCAATACGCCAGCCCGGTCCCAACCTCTTCAGAATAAAATAGTCGTCCCCTAAGTGGACTGTATGTATGTGCTTAATTTGTACAACAATATATTGTTCTGAGAATAAAAAATATTGCAGCTCAATATGCCTCTGTTAGTCTTTCTCTCTGAAGATTGTGCCTCGATCGTTATTTGCCGATAAAGATACGTGAATGTTTTGCGTGTTTCTGTAATTTCTTACAACCTTATGTGTAAGCATTATTGTGAAAATTTCGACGTTATCTTATAGTAGAGATTCATACAATGTATTTTAATTATTTTCATTATTTTCATTGTTGCTACTCAGATATCCATATACAACGTAGAAACATATAAAACCATGAAAATAAAATCATACAATTTCTATGGAAATCAAACCGTTCATTATAATGCGCAAAGCAAAAAAAAGAAAAAAAAAAAAAAAAAAAAAAAAAAAGAAAAAAGAAAAAAGAAAAATGAAAAATAAAAAATTAATGGGTGACCTTTTACATTTTTTTGTGACCTCAAGCATTGAAACATAAGCAAATGACTTGAGAAATTGCAACTACGAGGGTTGATTGATATGTTCTGAACCTCGGTTTCTGGGTTGCAGAAGGTATTCTGCTAATAGATTACCTCCAAAAAGGACAAAGAATCAACGGCACATACTATGCTTCACTTCTGGTCAACACAGTTACCGGAAAATATTAAAATTAAGCGCCGCAGAAAGCTCACTAGTTAAATTTGTGTTGTTCCATTTGGACAATGCTTCTGTTCAGAAGTCTGTCACTGCCATGGCTGCCGTTCGTGATTGTGGATTTAATTTGATTGAGCATTAGCTTTATTCACCTGATCTTGCTCCATCAGACTTTCATCTATTCACAAAACTGAAAGCAGCCATTTCTGGCAACCACTTTCAGTCCGATGATGACGTCATATTTGCAGTGGATGGCTTTCTGACCAGGATAAGGAGTTCTTTAAAAGTGGTATTGAGGTCCTTAAACACCGAAAACAAAAGTGTATAGATACTGAAAGGGATTATGTAGAAAAATAATGTAAAATGTTTGATAAATTTCAAATCCTTAAATAAGAGGCTCACAACATATCAATCAGCCCTCGTAGCTAACCATGGATGATTGTCCGAGTTGCATGACCCAAGCAAATAATCACCGAGCCGCGAAGCGATGAGGTTTTAATTTGATTGGTTCATGCGACGACAAATCACAGCTACCTAGTTGTTATTTCTAAGACTTTCTGGAAATTTCACAACCTGCATTTTATGGTGACATAATTAACAAGATACGCAGGATCAAAGACATACAACATAACTATCGAAAATGCTTCAGAATCATCAAACGCCTTTTATACCGTGGATATGATCCTAATGTCACCAGACGCACACTAGGCTTGGTACTTGACCAATCTACAGTCGTGTACTAGCGCATTCGTAAAACTTGCACTCTGACTGACTGTGACGACGGGACTCCATGACGGGCCCTGTCCAAACCTCTTTAGAGAAGACAGGACCCCGACCACCTGTCCCCTCTCTCCCTGAATGTCAGTCGGACTCTTCGGGTGATAACATACATGAGCTCGTGGCGGCAGAGCACGGATTGTGTTACGTACGCCCTCTTTTGATATCCATTTACATATTCATCTATTTTGCTTGGGCCCCTGCGTTTTGCGGTTTTGTTTGTGTGTGGTCATCTGACAGTGAGGAGGTTGTTTTACACCACAGTAATGGTACGTTCTTTGAGACCTCTGGGTAATCGGAAAAGTGGGAGGGTTGTGCGCAAGTAATCTAGGATAACCGCACCTTCTGCTATTTCCGTGGCAGATGGCCGTCCTAAGTCGGCACCTGTTGCCCATTGGTTTCGTTGGTTTATGTGTAGCTTTGTGTTTGATGTTTCTGTGTTGTGCATTGACGTTCCTTGTCCTTGCGTCTCTTCCTGTGCTTGTCTGCTCTGTGCTTTTGCATTGGGTGTTTTGGGGTTTTGCTGTGGGTGCTGCAGCCTGGTGTTGTTGGAGATCCCCTCCTTTTTTTCTATTCTAATATTGTTCTGCAGACGACAATGGGCTGGTCTTAGCGGACTGGAAGTTTGTTGGAGATTTTATATCAGGCGAGAACTACAGTACATGTAGGGAGAAAATCTCAAGTCATGTTCGATATGAGAATATACAATACATGGCCATGATATTCAATGATAATAAGAAAATCATGGAAATACGATGTATTAGCTGCCACACCATCCATTTGAAGTTGGTCATCCTCAGTATTGTCAAAGAATATCAATTTATTTGGTAAAGTCACAAACAAAAATTCAATGAAATCCAATAATGCAATAACTTATTACTTTTTATTTATTACCTTATGGGTTGACAATGCCAACCTATAATGTAATAAATTTCATAATGTAACAAAAAGGAGAGATACATGAATCAAGACCGGATTCACATATTTTGAAGACTATCCCAGACAATCATACAGTAACATCTCCTAATATTCTGACATTATGGTAAACTCCAATAAAGAAACCAATTGAATAAATGTTAACATGGAATAAAGGAGGATGGATTGCTTGATTAGAAAGAAAGTTCTATCGGAGACGATGAAGTTCAGGATATAATCTGTAGGTCTAGAAATTGAGACGTTTTATATGCAGACGTTGAAATATAGACATATTTATGGCCCCTAAGAGTTCTGTAGAGAAACATCAGCTTACGTAACAGCTTGATTAGGAGTTGATCTCTTCATAGCATCTTACTTTCCTTTATAAATAACGTCTGATTAATCTGGCATCCAAGCCACAACACCATATCGGTACCTAAAGCATGTCTGATTGTAGAGAGAAAGACCGCGGGGGTGGATCCAGAGGAGAGTGCAGGAGATAAGGACTACTCCTGTCGTGATCAAAAACAAAGGAGGGGGTATCTAATAGGACTCAATAGTCCATTTTCCAGAAAATATTTATGACCGTTTTAAACCTTGATTTTATATGTACACACACCAGACATCACATCGTTTGGCAAAATTTTGAATTGTGACGTCATATTTGATTGCACTGACTTTATGCATTGTCATGTTATCTGTTTTTTCGTCACAATGAAAATATCGCCAAATTTTGTGATGTCTGGTGTTTGTCCGCCCAATGAATTTATTGGAAAATCAGCTATATATATTGCAGTACCCACTGTGAAGCATCGAAACGCCCCTTTGCGACAACACAGAGTAGAGAAGCACAAAGCGAGACGCAAAATGGGCAAGGAACACCAAATACGACACCAAACAGTAAAACATGTCATACAAATTAAGGAGATCATGGGTGAAAGCATGTGTTGTATAATGTATACATTCTCTCCTCACCCAATCGCTGGACTAAGGAGAACCTAAAAAATCAAGATAGGTCTGTTGAATCCTCTTCCATTTTCCATATCAAATTCATGAATCCGCGCCTTTCGTGGTAATCTGAAACCTGTGGTACATTTCTCACATTGTCCGACCCGAGGGTCAACACGCTTCACATCGATAAGGCCTACGCACGGTTAATCACTCTGTAGATTGCTGCAAGATGGATCTTTTCTTCTCCGCTCCATACAAAAAAATAACCTTTTCTCTTGATATATTTTCTGTGGATCAAAGAATTTCAGGAAATGGGCAATTCCTACTAGAATGAAGTAATTTGCTCCCTTTGAATCTTTTCTTAACGAAGAATCGGTAGAAGTGCATGTCCCTTGTTAATAAATATAAAACGATCCGAAGTCTCAAAAGGGGGAAGTATTGTATTCATACGAAATGACAAGACATAATATGTACAATACGATGAATTGATTTCTACGTTCATTATGTTCATAAAACATTTGAAATACTATTCATTTTAGTCAACCATAACTTATTTAAAAAGGGTGTGCTTTGCAGTGTTTTCTCTTTTTTAGCTCACCTGAGCGAAGCTCAAGTGAGCCATTGTCAAAGCGTGCCGTAGGGTGTCCGTCCGTACGTCGTCCCTAGTCTGCCCGTTGTAAACTTTTCGAAATTTTCGACTTCTTCCCCAGAACGAATGAAGGAAATTTGATGAAACTTGGTAGGTGTGAAGTACTTATGGTCCTCTACAAGTATTGTTGTTTTTCGACCGGATCCGCCAACAAGTGGCGCCAACACAAGCAAAAGTATGTCATGGGGTACCCTCCTTTGACAATCTTCTTTTCAGAACCAAAGCAAGTATCGACAAACCGAAAGCATCAGGATAATCTAGAGAGGTGTGTTAAGAAGTGTTGTTATTTTTGGTTCCACTTCTAAGTCAAATTTTTGTCGTCTTTTCAGACTTAGTCGGAAATGCACAATTTTGCACTATTTCTTTAAATATCTCGATAACTGTATAATTTTACATTCCCATTTACTGCATATTTGTCATCTTTAAGTTACTTAATGCTTTTACATGTATTTTATGCTTAAATGTTAAGTTTTTGATAGTTATTTTTTTTTTATCGACTTATGTAAAAAGAAGGTTGCTGGGTGATTTTCAAACATTTTCATCTTATTTTCCAGGACTACTTTTAAGATTTTCATGAAACTTGGCAGGTATGAGGTACCCATGGTCCCCTACAAGTGTTGTTTTTTACAGATCCGTCAATAGGTGGCACCACCACAGGCAGAAGTAGGTCACAGGGTACCCTCCTTTGACAAACTTCTTCAGTACCGGAACACGTATCGACAAAAGAAAAACATCAAGATGATATAGAAAGATGTGTTAAGACGTGTAATTATTTTGGTTCCATCCAAAAGCCAAAATTTTTCCTTTGACAAACTTCTTCCTCTTTGATATGCTTAGTAAACGTAGTTTTCAGGTGAGCGATCGTGGCCCTCTTGGGCCTCTTGTTTTAAGAATATGTACATTGACTATCCTTGACGTGGTCATGTTTTAACGAAATTACAACGAAGTTTATTCACGTGCTTGTCTTGTTTGATGCCCCCTTTTCTCGCTTCATGGGTGAATGTTCCGCTGTGCTCACTGCAACATCTTCAGGTCATGTTATTATATGTTTAATATCTATCTATAGGAATGAAAAATAACTGCATTTGTGTCTCTGTATATGAAAAGTAACGACAAACGATATACTCGCTCTGTCACATAAAAACGCCGAAACATAAAAACTACTAAATCTTGGGCACTATTTCTGTAGGATTTATTCGGCAGTCTAATTCATTCGATTTATTATCAATCTGTAGATTGTTTTAATTAATATCATTAGTGAATGGGACAGCACATAGGTATCGCATTGGAAGGATGAAAAGGCATATAACAATAATAAGATTGAAAAGAAAATGTGTTTCTGAAGCACGAATGACCCTGTTGGTATCTTTGTCAGTATTACCGGTAACACCACTTTCTGTTAGGTATGTGAAACTCGGTGAGGAAGAGAGAATGTTAAAAGTTTTTCAAAAGTAGGTCAAGCTCACTTGGTAACACAAATTTGGTATAGATCTATGGAAAGGTCTTGTCGTAAGATGTGAAATATGAAAAGTTATACTCAATGTTAACGTTTTTTCAAAAGTAGGTCAAAGTCAAGGTCACGAGGTTCAAAAAATGGTATCAATGGACATATATTGTTATAAGGGAAACATATGTATAATATTATCACCTACAATGACACGGACAAACACACAAACAGACGGAGAGACCAAAACTATATACCCCTGAATTTTTGATTCCAGGGGTATATAATTAATGTTTGTATCAAAAACAACAATGAAATGTGCATATACATGTATTAGAATAAGTAAAGTAATATAACTATAAAAAATCAAATTCAAGGAATTGTGGTCCCCCCGCCTTTGGGTGTTTGCCTTCAAAGAAATGTTTACAGACACCCCTACTATTTTAATGTTTTCAAAATATATCTCATGTACTATCAAAGTTCTAAATATCAAAAGATTAAACTGCAAGAAAAGGTCCAAACTTTGCTACCAAGGCAAAGGTCTTGTAAGAAAAAATGCACATGTGAAATATGAAACTCCTACTATTTACCATCCAAAAGTTATGGTCGATGTTGAAGTTTTTAAATGTGGGTCAATCTCCAAGGACGAGGGCACAAGGTCCGAATGTTGTTACCGATAGAAAGGTCTTGTCACAAGGAATACGCATGTGAAATATGGAAGCCCTATCACTTTCCTTACAAAAGTTATCGTCAACGGTAAAGTTTTTGAAAAGTAGGTCAAACTCCAAGGTCAAGGTCACAAGGTCGAAATTTTTGGTATCCATGGAAAGGTCTTGTCACAATGAATACACATATGAAATATGGAAGCCCTATCACTTTTCATTCAAGAGTTATGGTCATGAAGAAAATTTTTGAAAAGTAGGTCAGACTCCACGGTCAAGGTCACAAGATCAAAAATTTTGGTATCCACGAAAAGGTCTTGTCACAATTAATAAACATATGAAATATGAAAGCCCTATCACTTACCATTCAAAAGTAATGGTCAAGGTTAAAGTTTTTTAAAAAGTAGGTCAAACTCCAAGATCAAGGTCACAAGGTCAAAATTTTTGAAATCCATGGAAAGGTCTTGTCACAATGAATACACATGTGAAATATGAAAGCCCTATCACCTTCCATTCAAAAGTTATGCTCAAGTTTAAAAATTCTGAAAAGTAGGTCGAACTCCAAGATCGAGGTCACAAGGTCAAATTTTTTGAAATCCATGGAAAGGTCTTGCCACAATGAATACACATGTGAAATATGAAAGCCATATCACTTACCATTCAAAAGTTATGGACAAGGTTAAAGTTTTGTTGACTGACGGACAGACGGACAGACGGACGGACGGACAGACAGACAGACAGACAGACAGACGGGACGGTTTTAATGTCCCCGCGCTTTCGCGAAAGCGGGGGACAAAATAAAATTCCTAAAACGTTGAATATTTTATTGCATTGTTGGATTGAATCATCAATGCCTTATGATGAGGAAAATATATTTTGAAGACAATCCCGTAATGGTCCGCGAAAAAAGGTAAACCAAATTATATATGAAGTAAGTTATATCAAAGGATGAAATGCTGATAGATCATTGGTTGACAAAAGATTAAATCAGTGTCATTTTTTTTATTCCATGGAATCCAGCTTCTCTAAGAATGACAGTTTGATAAGGCATGGAGGAAATCTGATTACAGATATTTAGAAATGTAGGGAGTGACTTGGAATCAGACTGAAGAGCCAATGACATTTTGATTACAGTGTACACTGTTCGTTGCAGAAAAATCTCAATCAGTCAGTGATCTCCTGACAGAGGGACGAGAGAATGTTATTTAAGGTGATTATGTAATGGCACAAAATTCATCAGATTCTGATTTCTAAATTTTTTACGCAATCTCCGTCAACGCTAAAAGACTTCCCTAACATAATATGACACGAAGCACGATTGCATAATATTTTAAAGAAACAGATTCAATAAATTATTCATAAATTGAAGAAAGAAAGATGCATGTTCAGAATAAAGGAATATAGGCAAAATCCGCATATTACGCCATTGTAGTGTTATTTTGTAATTGAGTAAGAGATAATTCTTCTTTTCAAAAAGCCCAGTAAACGTGTTACGCGTACACTCTCTTGTCAGGATTACTATATTTACCTAGTTACAGAATACTTGTACAATGTACCAAGATAGCTTGACAACAACTGAAAGCTGATTAGGTGATGATTGAGAGAGGTGATATTTATGACTTTTCAAAACTAACCGCCACGAAGGGACTCTATCACGGGCACTATAAAAATCTCATCAGAGAAGACATTACCTTCCAGAAAATTTTATTTCCCTACTGAATTTGCTTTGAACAGCCCTTGGAACATGTTTACCTTATGTTCAATACATTTCATATCCATTTATTGTATTGACTAGGATCCCTGTGCTTTATTGTCTTGTCTGTTATGTCACCATAGAGTGTCGAGATGACTTGTTTATGGAAATATACTATGCACAAAAGTCCACTATATGTATATATATATATTCAAATAACGCACGTAACCTGGACAAATCTGCTGTTGTTACTGCAACATCGTCCGATGTGAGATCCATTTCTTTCTGTTACAGAAATATTTGAAATAGTACAAATACTTCCTACAGTGCTCCTCGTTTTAGAACACGATTTCCTTAAAAATAATCAATTAAGTACTTTTTTAAATATTCAATGCAATGTAAAGAATTCAAAATATTGTTTTTCATTGTTTTTCTTTTCTCAAACTAAGAATTCTGATCTGAATCTTCAATTTGTAAAAGCAACAGCGATAACATTCGCTTAAGTGTGAAATTTAGCATATATATTCAACATATTGAAAATCGAAAATTGAAGGAGTTTTCAGCATTAGGAAAAATCTTCGTTTTCTTTCTCTTTCAATTATATCGATTTGGGAACATTCAGATTTCAGTTATACGGGAATGGTGCCATATGAGTCAATATTATTGAAGCACAAATAACTAAGTTACCTTTATTTTTGTTTTCATTGTTTTTTGTTTCGTTCACTTATCTGCACCATGCAGTCTGTTAAAGATGCAGTATTGAAATATATGTGATTTCAATTAGGCAAAAAAAAAAAAAAAACTACCCCTGAGTTTTTTTCCCCGACCCTAATCGTTTTATTGACCAAATGGAAATCACAGTACAGGTATTCCTTACCATTTACATAACACATATTTGCTTCACTTCATTCAGACAGCAAGGTAGATTTAATCAATGAATGGCCGGAGCTTAATAGTGACCAAACAATAGAATTAAACTGATTACCTGGTCACTTTCCCATAGTATAAGGATAAATTAAAAATTTACAGCAGTCTTTATGTTTGTTTTTCTTTACAAAAGGATGATTTAAGATAAAATAGATGAATCCAAGATCTTCATCCAAGATATTTCTGGAAAAGTAACGTTGTCAAGTTTCTATCCCTATGTCATGTATAGTGCGCTATCGCTAACCAGATCTACGTGGAGTTTACGTAATTAAAGGTGCCTTTCCTCGTCTTGCTCTTCGGCATGCATTTAAGGCTATTTTCGTCAAATATTCATATTTTGATATTCTTATTTTCCTATATTGAACATTAGTGACGAGAAATTATCAGCCGAGATGGGCATTAAAGTATACTCAGTAATTCTTTATATGTTCATTTATTCATGATAAACATCTGCACATAGTTCAATAGCTCAAAAGTTAGTCCTCTTCGAAACGGAGACTGAATAAGAAAGCAAGGTCATACAGACTTTTAGGTTAGTCTTTGATTAAATGAGAAATACATCAACTTCAACAATACTAGTACCGACTGACATTCAGAGAGGACAGGTGGTTGGGACCCCGTCTTCTCTAAGGGGATTTGGACAGGGCCCGTCATGGAGTCCCGTTGTCACGGTCAGTCAGAGGGCAAGTTTTAAGAATACACTGGTACAAGACGAGATTGGTCAAGTACCAGGCCTAGTGTCCGTCTGGTGACATACCCACGGTATAAAAGGCGTTTGATGATTCTTACGCATTTTTAATAGTTATATTGTCTATCTTTTATCCTTCTTAGCTTGTTAATTATGTCACCAAAATGCAGGTTGTGAAATACCCACAGTAATAAACTCTGTTGCCAGTATTAATCCGAATTTCAAAAGAAGTTGACAATTATTTTCGTAAAATTTCCAGAAAGTCTTCACTAGTTTGTGAAAGCGAAAACCCTGTCCTAAAAGATTCTCGGTAATTTGTAAATTTCTACTATGAAAATCCAAAACATCAGTACATGCTCTAGCATACCGGATGAGATGTGAAAGGTAGATACCATAGGACGGTAATCTAGGAACATCACCGTCAAGCCAGGGGGACTTTACTTTGTTGAATCCAAAATTATCTCTTTTGTCATACACACTTGTATGAATCTCTCCATTAACAATTTTGATATTTAGGTCCAAAAACGGTGTTTCTGTGTTTGTAGCGTTTGCCTTGTTTAGAGTCAATTCTTATGGATAAATAATATTTTTATACTTTTCAAAAACAGGATTGTCGATAGTAAAAATATCATCCAAGTACCTAGAAGTACCAATGAAACATTTCACATCATCATTTTTTCTTTGCTTTTGAAGATTTTGGATAGATTTCTTTTCATATGTGTATGAAAATAAATCTGCAACAACAGGCACACAATTAGTACCCATAGGAATCCATGCAACCTGCTTGTAAAGTCTCTCACAAAATCTTACATTGATGTCGTCCAAAAGGAAGAACAAGGCAATACACAGGCCACTACATGTCTATGATTTGTATGATTTGTAATCTGTAGCGGAAAAGAAACCCTTCGATTCAGATGTACAAATGTAAGTCCCCCCTCGATCAAAACACCATTTAATGAGTTCGGATCATTTATTTTGTCGTGAGGAAGCTTGTTGTACATATTACATGTAGAAAAGTCGTATGAAGAAATCGTATTTGCTTGAAAATTTCTTGATTTCATTTTATCAATGACATCCCCTGAATTTTTAAAAAACCAAAAGTTTACACCATTCCTGTTCATGACAATTTCACAGTATTTGGCCACGTGGGAGTGCTGACGTAAGATTTCTAGACAAAATTGTATTTGAGTAGTTGTTAGAATTAGCAATGTATCGAATTTGTAAAGAGACTTGTGAAGTTTTGGTATGCAGTATATTGTATGGAGATCCAATTAGAAATGCGATGTTAAATGCAGAAATTTCACTGTTATGTTTGCTCAAAATGTGCGGAACAATTTCATTGCTTTCGATATAAGTATTAGTAGATGAAAGTTCCGAAACTAAAGTTGATATGTAGTTCTAAGCGTTTTCAAATGATATGGTGTTGTTGGCTGCTTTGTCTGCGGGCGCGAAGACATATTTTTAATGTAAATTACGTAACTTGGATTTGGAATATCATTCAGATTTAGAACTTGGATTTTCAAAAAGATGAGGATTTTTGTGGTTACCGTAGTTATCTATTCGAATATCGGAAGTAATATCCAAAATGAGGTTTTCCAGTCATTCAGAATATGCGATTCGACTCCTTCCGATTTACACCATCGTTTGGTATAGTTATCTAAAGCTTCCTTCAGCACTTCGCGACATTTTATAAAATCTATCTTGGATGGGATTCTATAGTTAGGTCCTTTTTTAGAAGACCACGGAGTTAAAAGTCACCTGTAATAATATGACCAGCTGGTTAATATAGATATTCAGACGTTGCACATTCTCAAGAAGCAGGACATGATTCTATTATTTTAGGATCTGATGTAACCTTCGAAATTTCGAATAGGTCTCTTATTTTTGTAACAAATAATATGAGGTTCTAAATTTTCAAAATATTGAGGAATGGCACTTCGTACGCGATGATCCCGACGAATATTAGAGATGTTCAGAAGATCAAAACTTTTGTTTATAAATGGGATTTTCATGAATCGTCTTTTAGGGGAGGTGTTTTAAACTAAAGGATTTAGTTTATTTTTTGCGAATGCAACAATGATGTTGAGCCTGAATAACTCAGTGTTTCTTAAGAATACAACCAGTGCTTCATCCAAGATAGATTTGAATTGAACTACTGGAACTGAATAGAGAGCATATAGCAGTTCGAGTCTGCCGCCGTTGCGTGCAATGATCAGTAGATCTTTTAGGGTACGATATACCCTAGCTCCTTTTCTGAGTTTTTGGTTTCGCCTTTTACCGTGAGACATATGTTTCCGTTTAGTGTTAGAGCGGATTGAGAATACATTAATATTTGTTGCGGTCGAAGAAAGTTTTACTTTGATTTTTGAGCTTTGGAAATGACTGAACTGGAGTAATAGTTATATCCTAGCTTGAATGGTTATTTTTAACGAAGTGATTGCAAGGAGTTTATGTAATAAAAGTTCATGTAATAAAATAATTATTTTACTTTTACCTTGGTAATATTTAAATACAGTGGTTTAGCTGCTTCACCGAGCCCGAAGGGCGAGCTGGATATTGCTTCTCGAGGGGAGCTAAACCATTGGATTTACCTCGGTCAAAGTAAATACTTGCATAATATTTACTAAATCAGTACAAACAAATGTAAACATATTATCATTTTTGTTGATATTGTATAACCAAGTTAGATATTCCCCTTGAAAGACATCTAGTTGTAAGCTTTTTTATGATAAAATATTGCTATGGAGTACACATGAATTACGACTTCTTTTGGGATTTCTTGATAAAATTATCCTAGAAATATAAAGAATAATTATTTTGTTTATTCTCTTAATAAAGGTTAATTGAATAATGATGGAAACAAAAAAATTTTATATGTGCCTGGTAAACGTGAGTTTCATAATCGTTTGGTCTTATTGAGGACATTTTGGCGTTTAACATGACCTCTTTATGGAAACCCTGAACCGACATGCGTTTTGCTCTATGTTTTTGCGTTTTGCTCTTTTGCGTTTTACGTTTTTCTCCCTCCTTTTTACGTGATTTTATTGGGGGGGGTTGGCTCTTTGCTTTTTGTGTCACCTCCTTTCAAGAAGGAGGAACACTACTTTTGTGAACTTCCGGCATTTGATCAAGTGGAAGGGTTACTGATAATCGAGATAGCTAAACCTTGTGTACTTTGGACCCCCCCCCTTTTTTTTCCCTTCATTTAAGCAATAAACAAAAAGTAAATAAAGTAATTGAGGGTCATATATTTCTTCCTTTAAAATAATTGACAGTTTATTTATTCATTTTAAGCCTGATGCCAGACAACACTGTCTTTTAATCATTAATATCAAGTTGTGCAAAGCGTAAAGGGCAAAAGAAAAAGAGCAAACGAAAAAGCCAAAAGCAAAGAAAATTCTCCTCCTCCATTGTGTCCTTTTCCCGCTATGTCAGGGCAAGAAACAAAAATCTGATTGGTTTAATATTGATATTGTATCCTCAGGTCGGTTTTCTATATAAAGTAATGAGCAAAACACAATAAGCAAGAAGCAAAACGCAAAAAAAAAAAAATCCCAAAGAGCAACACACAAAAAGCAAAGAGCAAAACGCATGTCGGCTCACGGTTTCCATACTTCTTACTAAATGTACGACGAAATGGGAATATTGTATGACTGTGTACCTATGTCGGTGGGACATATATTAGCGGCGTACGCTAGATCCATCAGTATAATATCAAGTACGTTAAGTGCGTTAAGTGGTACGACCCTGAATAAATTCGATGAAAAAAATAAGATGTACAGTATGATTTGACAAAGAAATGAAATTCCATTGATTCCAAAACCTGCCAAACTCAATCATTTCTTGTGGAACCTGCTACGTAAGTCATGAGTATCTTCAGTTATTTGTTCATTACATCTGAAGAAATAGAATCTCACTGACATATGAGATGGAAATCGTTCTTCATTCTCCGTAATGCAATGTATGTTTAGTTATTAACAGTTGTCTGATTAGTATACATGTCGTACTCAACGAATCTATATCACCGCGTGGGATCGAAACGTATGGTCTTGTGCTTCCTTACATAGTTTTTTTGTATTTTCTCATTTTCTAAATTAAACTTTACAAAACTGAACAGCGGTTGCAGTAGGGCAACACCTTATAAATCAATCCATATCGTCCAGGTATATGGAAAGTTCATAGTTTTCGCAAACACTTAAATAGTTTGTCGACGACAGAAAATAATTCCTTGTGACGAACTCTTGAACTGTTTGCAAAAACTACAGACTTTTCAGATATATAAACGATATGGACTTACTTATTAGACATTGCTCTACAGCAACGTCTCAACAGTTTTGTGCAGTATCACTTAAATGATGAGAAAACATCAAAATTATCCGTAAAGAATCACAACATCATACGTTTCGATCCCACGCGGTGTATATGCACTAAATGACGTAAGCGCACGAAATCCGGATAACTAGATCAACATGTATATACCTAACCAATCCTTGTCTTCAATGTCATGTTCATAATTAGTATCTTTTTTTAACAAACAAATTGTCATTTAAGAAATACCAATCATTGACTTTATGGGCTTCATAAAACAAGATACTTGAAATTTCAATTTCATTCCAGCAAGAAGTACAAAACTGTACCGTAGCAAATATGTCCTTAACGGCGACACTGTCAATAGATGGACGATATTTTATTTTTATATTTGATAAAAGTGCATATTTTACTTTGATTACAAGAAGGAAAATCTGTCTGACACATTAACGGATTAAGAAAAACAAAGTTTTATATGAGATTGATAGGAATCCAATATTTAGACAGTAAACATCTCACTGGTCCTTATAAACAGATGATAAATTCTACATCTTGATCACCCGTGATAAAACATAGTTCTAAAGTACAGTAAATTCTGTGTCAAAGATTAACCAGATTGAAAAAGGAGTGTAAAAAATAAAAAAAAAAAACAGTATATTTCAAAAGATCGACTGAAAAGTGACTCGTTTTATACTTTTTTCCCGAGTATTTTCGAGTATTCAGAGGACATTATCAATCTATTTATTAAACGTAAGAAATTTGCAGGTTAACTTAAAAGTCCACAGCGTCAATTTCAGTTGAAGATAATCATGGTATGGATGACAGGTCAAAGTCGGCGCCGTCGTCTCATATTTTATCATTTTATGTGTCTCTTGTGATTGTTTGTCGGTCAATTTTAATGTAGATAGTTGGTTTCTCGTTTTCCCCTTAATTATGTACTTGTTGTTATATAGGAAACAAATAGTTTTATACTAATCATGTGCATGTGATCCGCTGTGGTGAGAGCACCATGATGTTGCTGGAGAATTTTCCTATACCTAATCTGTCTATGTTAGCCTTCAAATTCAAAAGCATCATTTGAGAACAGATAAATTTGCAGTAAGGACCAGACATGCACGTTTCGAGTAATTAACCCTCGTCAGTGATCCTAAATCTAAACAATGTAATATGGCCAAAGAGTGTGAAAGTTATTCTGTCCAAACTGTAACGAAAGACATAGCAGGATGGTTTGGATATGCGCTTTACAGACCCATTGATTTCGCTTCATTAGAATCAGAAATAAAAGTTTGTAAAAACGAAAGTATGGGAAGGATTCTTTTATCTAATTAATCAGTTCAGGGATTAAATAATTTAGATGCCTTGTAAAAGACATAAACGTCGCTTTTGATTACCATTATCTGTAGTCCTAGAACATTATTACATAATAAGCGGATTGGATTACAACTTTTCAAGATATCAGACAACAAAAATATATAAAAACAAAACAACAGTAAAATACTCATCGGTAGAGTTCTAAGCAGTTATCATTCAAAATTGAAAAAATAATTGAATGCGGCGGTTACTTTCAATATTCTCGACTACAATTGCCTGAAACATTTTACTAACTATACCGCTTTTAACGATATTAAAGTGAAATATTAAAAAAAACGCACTAAGGACAACCACTGGTATAAACCATCTTGAGAGAACAATGGTACCAATGATCGAACCTTAATATTTGTAGGTGGTGCCACTGAAATAAAACAAAGTTGAAACTTACGTTGGCTGGAAGTATCACTGGTGAGAATTTATTATTCGAAACACGTGTCTGGTGCATGAAAATTGGTTTGAAATTTTTTTCAAGAAGGAATAAAGTTGGAGCCCTTCCACATTATTTACATATCGCGTATCACTGTAAAGAATACGTTCAAAAGGAAGTGCATGTAATAGATAACCTTTAGAAAATGTCGAGTTGATGTTGTTTTGAATATTCACTCCCAAACGTGGAGATAAGACAAAGACGGAATCAAATAAGAATAATTTGCCTTTGGGTATAAATGTGGAGATAGCTTTATTGACCCCTGTGATGAGTGTTCTGTACATTCTATTCATCTGAATCGAATCAGGGTCTTTGTTCTAGCTATAACGTCATTAGCTTCAATTCGTTCATTTTGTTCTCATCATCATTTTTGTATCGATTAAAAAGAAATAAGCATTGTTAATAAAGTATCAAACAAGCATTAATGACCTAGATGCGAAGCTAGTATTAACATTAATGTGCATTTTATTCCATTGATGCATTAAAATGATTTTTCCCCACTTTTACGATGTTTTCATTGACATCTTCCAAGCTTTGACTTGAGTTCAGTTTAAAATGTGATGTAATTAAATACGAGTTCATCACAGAAAATAAGCCGATAACTTTTTCGTCGAGAAATACTTGTAACGACTGGATATTAGTGTTTTCGTTTTATCCCACGCTGATATATCGTCCTTGTCGTTTTACATTCTCTTGTTGTGTTTTACCCCACGGTGATATATCGTCCTTGTCGTTTTCCTATCTCTTGTTGTGTTGACCCCACGGTGATATATCGTCCTCGTCTTTTTACAATCTCTTGTTGTGTTTGACCCCAAGGTGATATATCGTCATTGTCGTTTTGCTATCTCTTGTTGTGTTTTATCCCACGCTGATATATCGCCCTTGTCGTTTTCCTATCTATCTCTTGTTGTGTTTTCCCCCACGGTGATTTATCGTCCTTGTCGTTTCATTATCTCTTGATGTGCTTTATCCTACGCTGATAAATCGCCTTTGTTGTTTCACTATCTCATATTGTGCTTTATCCCACGGTGATATATCGTCCTTGTCGTTTTCCTATCTCTTGTTGTGTTTCCCCCACGGTGATTTATCGCCCTTATCGTTTTACTATCTCATGTTGTGCTTAATCCCACGTTGATATATCGTCCTTGTCATTTTACTGTCTCGTGTTGTGCTTTATCCTACGCTGATATATCGTCCTTGTCGTTTAACTACCTCTTGTTGTACTTTATCCTACGTTCATATATCGTCCTTGTCGTTTTACTATCTCATGTTGTGTTTTCCCCCACGGTGATTTATCGCCCTTATCGTTTTACTATCTCATGTTGTGCTTAATCCCACGTTGATATATCGTCCTTGTCATTTTACTGTCTCGTGTTGTGCTTTATCCTACGCTGATATATCGTCCTTGTAGTTTAACTATCTCATGTTGTACTTTATCCTACGTTCATATATCGTCCTTGTCGTTTAACTATCTCATGTTGTACTTTATCCTACGTTCATATATCGTCCTTGTCGTTTACCTATCTCATGTTGTGCTTTATCCCACGCTGATATATCACCCGAATCTTTTACCTATGTCTCGTTGTGTTATATCGTCCTTGTCGTTTAACTATCTCATGTTGTGTTTTATTCCACGCTGATATATCTCCCTTGTCGTTTTACTATCTCATGTTGTGCTTTATCCAGAGCTGATATTTTATCCTTATCGTTTTACTATCTCTTGTAGTAATATCTTCTATCTCCTACGCTGATATATCGCTCTTGTCGTTTAATTAATCCATGTTATGCTTTATCCCATGTTGATATATCGCCCTTGTCGTTTTACTATCTCATGTTGTGTTTTATCCCACGCTGATATATCGCCCTTGTCGTTTTACTATCTCATGTTGTGCTTTATCCCACGCTGATATATCGCCCTTGTCGTTAAACTATCTCTTGTATTGCTTTATCCCACGCTGATATATCGTCCTTGTCGTTTTACTATCTCATGATGTGCTTTATCCCACGTTGGGTTATCATGTTAAACATTTCTAAATTCGATAGCATCATTTAAAACCTGATAAATTTACAGCATGGACCAGACATGCACGTTTCGGGTACTAAACCCTCGTCAGTGATGGCCAAAAAGTATGAAAATTATTATGTCCAAAAATGTACCAAAAGACGTAGCAGAATGGGTGGGATATGATGCTACAGGACCCACGTTTTAGAAATTTCAAGAAATTTTGTAACAGAAAATTTCAAATGCGTTAAAGAGACAGATCATCAACCAAAGTTGATCGAACTTGGCTAAATGTGCCCTCGGGGACTCTTGGTCCGCCAGCAGTGACACTCACCAAGTAGTTCAAATGTTAAACGTTTTTAAATTCGATAACATCATTTGAAGCCTGATAAATTTACAGCATGGACCAGACATGCACGTTCCTTGTCGTTTTACTATCTCATGTTGTCGTTTATCCCACGCTGATATATCGCCCTTGTCGTTTTACTATCTCATGTTGTGCTTTATCCCACGCTGATATATCGCCCTTGTCGTTTTACTATCTCATGTTGTGCTTTATCCCACGCTGATATATCGCCCTTGTCGTTTTACTATCTCATGTTGTGCTTTATCCCACGCTGATATATCGTCCTTGTCGTTTTACTATCTCATGTAGTGCTTTATCCCACACTGATATATCGTCCTTGTCGTTTTACTATCTCATGTTGTGCTTTATCCCACGCTGATATATCGCCCTTGTCGTTTTACTATCTCATGTTGTGCTTTATCCCACGCTGATATATCGCCCTTGTCGTTTTACTATCTCATGTTGTGCTTTATCCCACGCTGATATATCGTCCTTGTCGTTTTACTATCTCATGTTGTACTTTATCCCACGCTGATATATCGCCCTTGTCGTTTTACTATCTCATGTTGTGCTTTATCCCACGCTGATATATCGCCCTTGTCGTTTTACTATCTCATGTTGTGCTTTATCCCACGCTGATATATCGCCCTTGTCGTTTTACTATCTCATGTTGTGCTTTATCCCACGCTGATATATCGTCCTTGTCGTTTTACTATCTCATGTTGTGCTTTATCCCACGCTGATATATCGCCCTTGTCGTTTTACTATCTCATGTTGTACTTTATCCCACGTTGATATATCGTCCTTGTCGTTTAACTATCTCATGTAGTGCTTTATCCCACGTTGATATATCGTCCTTGTCTTTTTACAATCTCTTGTTGTGTTTTATCCCACTCTGATATATTGTTCTTGTCGTTTTACTATCTCTTGTTGTGTTTTTAACAATTGGATGCTTCCGTGTTTGGGTGCGGTTAGCCAACAGGGGATGCTTACTCCTTCCGGGCACCTGGTCCCACCTCTAGCTTGCCAGGGGTCCGTCGATGCTCAATCTGGTACTCTATTGTACGTGCTGTTGAGGTTATCGTCAGGATCTTCTTTAACTCATTTGTGTCAAACTTATGTTCTTTGTCGTGTGGAGCTCGTAAAAAAATTCCCCGCGAGGGGTTTTACAGTAAGTGTTTTGAATATTTTTCCCTGACATTGTCACCATAGCACATTCTATACAGACAAAACCTCAGTAGGTGCAGGTATTTTATTTATTGTTTCAATTTCGTGCGTGGACATCGGCGGTCCCACCTCTAGCTTGCTAGGGGTCCGTCGATGCTCAATTTGGTACTCTGTTGTACGTGCTGTTGAGGTTACATGTATCGTCAGGATCTTCTATAACTCATTTGTGTCACACTTATGCTCTTTGCCGTGTGGAGCTCGTAATAAAAATTCCCCGCGAGGGGTTTGACAGTAAGTGTTTTGAATATTTTCCCCTGACATTGTCGCCATAGCACATTCTATATAGACATAACCTCAGAAGGTGCAGGTATTTTATATATTGTTTCAGTTTCGTGCGTGGACATCGGCGGTCCCACCTCTAGCTTGCTAGGGGACCGTCGATGCTCAATTTGGTGCTCTATTGTAAGTGCTGTTGAGGTTATCGTCAGGATCTTCTTTAACTCATTGATGTGAAACGGCAACTACAATAGAGAGGTTGAAATTTCCTACGTGTAACTTGTATATGAATTTTTATTAGACTCTGCTATTTTGACGTCATCATTCATTGCGTTTGACGTCATTTGCTTTAGAAGGTACACTTCGCCAGTGAACGTGTAAAGTGCGAGATCTTTACTTCAAGACATTTCGTCACCGTTATTCTATAAAACAACATAAAAAGTATTGCATTTAATTCAGAATGATTTAAATTTCAATATAGATTTGACCAAACTTATTGTTCCTTTTGATTTCAACCAGTCCAAAAGGCAACTCAAGTACACTAATATTTCACAAGTACGCGTAGTGGTCTTTGAAAAGAAATCTAAAAAACAGTGTAATGTGACGTATCCGTACAAGTTACGCGTAGAAAATCTCAACCTCTCTAATATTTTGTTACCTTCGATTCCGTTGCGTAGTCCGGTTACTGTTACACTGTTTCACGGTGATCTGGAGTGTAACTCTCATCTCAATTTCATTTCAAATTTGACCTTTATTTAGTTGAGTTCATTAAATCTCAAAGAGAACGTTTTAATGATATACAGAAATATTTTCAAGAAGAGCAACAACAACGATGCATCAGTTTTGATAAAATTTGTTTATCCCATGGAGGTCTTTGATATCCACTTGTGTTTATTGTAAATTGAAATTACTCTGATGTTTATGATTTATATCTCATGAATTAGACTTTGTGATAATAT
The DNA here is from genome assembly GCA_028142955.1 of Pinctada fucata. Classification (NCBI taxonomy): domain Eukaryota; kingdom Metazoa; phylum Mollusca; class Bivalvia; order Pterioida; family Pteriidae; genus Pinctada; species Pinctada fucata. The sequence continues at coordinate 28,432,284 of AP027112.1, read as the reverse complement.
CAAAATAATATTTACAAACATACCACAGCTGTTAGATCTAATCATAAATTGACTGAGAAATGTGAACTAAACTGTTGACACAATTTATCATAATATTGACATTTCGTGTCATCATTATATCATAAAGTCTGATTTTTTTGTCTAAGAAATTGTTTAAGAAAACTAGTACCAATTTCTTATCTACATTATAATCACTACAATGCCATACATTTGGATGAATGCTCGTTTTGTTTAGCTTTGCTTCATTCGATTTATGTATCTTTAAAATTAATCTATCAGCCTCTATGGAACGATGCGCGGTCTTTGAAATAAGATAAGCGATTAATAACAAATTAATTCTATTTGAACGTTTCATATTAACAATTATTCTTGACCTTGCTGTAAATGTTCAGCCAAGGCAAAACAAAAATGTAACACACAATGTTTAACATCGCTTCGTGCATTTTATTCATTAAAATGGCAGCAGAGAGTGTTCACTTGAAATATATGTGCGGATGCTTAAACCTTCATGTTTTCACTTGTATTTTGCCTTTGCTATTGATGGCTGGATCGCAGCGAAATTCAATAAGCGAAAGGAAAAGTTCGCTCGTTAAGTGACAAATATGCATAGTTTTAGATCTACTGGTCAAAGACCAGTTGAGCTTATTCGATACCATGTTGTCCGACGTCCGTCCGTCTGTCTGTCTGTTAACAACTCTTTGTGATCGCAACTCCTCTGAAACCATAAATGATAGAAACCCAATTCTTTTTACATTGAGTTTGATCGATGGGCTAGTTGGGCATCTGATATTTTGTTTGAGCCTCTGACCCCCAGGGTTTTCAAAAATGGCTGTGGTCATTTTCTCCTATGTAACTCTATGTAATCCTGTGAACACATATTCTCAGAGAGTATAATTCATAGAGAGTAAATTCTTTTGGTAATAAAATCTATCTTTGGTCTAGATGTGCCGCTGATATTTTATTTGATCCTGTTATCCCCAGGGTCTTTTAAATGGCTGTGGTCATTTCCTCCTATTTAACTCCATGTTATTTTGTGAACACTAGTTCTCAGAAATTGTATTTGACAGAGAATTCTTTTGCAATGTAATCAGTCGCTGGTCTTATTGAGGACGTGATCTTTTGTTTCAGCCTCTGACCTCCCAGATCTTCAAAAATGGCTGTGGTCATTTTCTCCTATACAAGTCTATGTTATCTTGTGAACACCAGTTCTCGAAAAGTATAATTGATAGAGAGATAATTCTTTTAGCATCATATCAGTTTCTGGTATATTTGAGCATTTGATATGTTGTTTGAGCCCTTGACCCCAGGGAATAGGAAAATGAGTGTGTTCATTTTCTCCTATATAAGTCTTTGTTATCTTGTAACACCAAAAGTATATTCGACAGGGAGATAACTCTTTTTGCATATCACTCTCTGGTCTTTTTATGTTTCTAATATTTTGTTTGAGCCTCTGACCCCCATGGTCTTGGAAAGGGTGTAGTCATTTCTCCTTTATAAGTCTATGTAATCTTGTGACCACAAATTTTCATAAAGTTATTTTAATAGAGAGATACTTCTTTTTGAATAACCATGAGCTTGTTGGTCTAGTAGTTTACCTGATATTTACCTGATATTTTGTTTAAGCCCCTGGCCTCCAGGATCTTTGAAAATGGGATTGGCCATTTTCTCATATATAAGTCTTATTATGTTATCTTATGAACACCAATTCTCAGAAAGTATGAATGGTGGAGAGTTAATTCTTTTCGCATGATTTTGCAAGTGTATGTGGTGTAGATGTGCAACTGATATTTTGTGTGAGCCCCTGACCTCATGGTCTTGAAATGGATGTCACTTTAAGTTTAGTGAATTTAACAAACAGCCAGTAGAGCTTTAGTCTCATCAGAAACTTCTGGTTGAATCTAAATAAATATAATGCAATCACTAAAAGTTATTTGGATATAATATTTCAACAACGATTGACGGGATATTATTGCTGGTACGCAATTTAGTTTTGTGCCATTTCATTCATGTTCAATATAGATAAGTTTTAATAGCAAAAAGCACAGGAATTGAGTGATTGTAAAAATGAAGATTAAATTCATGCAAAAGAAAAAAGAAAGTGGCTTCAATTATAACTTTTCGCCTCGACACAAAGCAGACAAGGATTAAAGTTTGTAATTCTCGTTATTGGACATTCATAATTCTTGAGAAATGTGAGGGTCTCCGACAAATTCAGATGACAATGGCATCACAGATCACACACTCCAAAGAATAAAAGAAATATCGAAGATTTATCAAAACAACTAACAGGTTAGAAAAAGACTTGCACAAAGTAGATCAGCGAACGAAAAATTTAATTTTTTAAAAATAATTCCCGAGCCTGGATGATCATTAGGCCATTGCTTAAATCCAGTTTCAGAAACGCAAGCGGATGAGAGGAATCACGGGTTGATTTTACTAAGTAACAGTAAACCTATTTGAAGAAACCAACCCGTTTGTTCCGGATGAAGCTGGTCTATCATATGCTAACTAAGAAGAGATCCCATTAAACACGAGGGACAACACCTATGTGCTGTCTCAAGCCTCTTGTGATAGGTCACTTTGTTGATTTATTAAAAGTCACAATGGTCCTCGCTTCCACAAGAAAATGTCACTTGATGTCAAAAAAGTCCTGAAAGAGACAACTGAAAACTTGAAGTCCCATTCATATTTAAATCTCATCATATTTTTAGACGATAATCCAAATACTTCAATATATTACAGTAAACTGAATACTTCAATTTATGACAGAAATATCGACTCAATTTCATTATAACAAATTGCAAATTTCTGAGGCGCTTCATTCATCGTCCACTGTCTTTTGTTTATTCTTAAAGGAATTGTAAAGATATTCCCGAGCAAGTTTATACTTCAATGACTTCAATCAGAGAAATGAATAAACCAGGGCGACTTGGTGGCGTAAAGGAAACTTTCGAACGATACAATATAAAATTCTGGAAAATGCGACACTATGTCTTATTCCGCTATATCGAAATTATCCAAATTAGGAACCATCCAAATACACAACATTTTTATACATTCAGCTTTTTTAAACGGTTTTTTTTTGTAAGGCTGACGAGACAAGCAATGCTAGCAGGCAGAAGATTCTTACTCTTACATGGAAACACATCTAGGAGATTCACTTTCGAGAATGATTATGTTGTTTTGTTTTGAATGCATTTTAATAACCAATGATTTCGGTTTTTAAATTCTGATGTAGGTTTTATGTTTACGTTTTACTCAATCATTGTTTATACGAGCTAAACAATACGAAGAGAATAGTCACCAGAAATATCAAACCACATTTAAGGCAGGACAGAAAGTTGTTATTTTCTCAAACGACACGCTACTGGAATGAATTTGGTGACTCCACTGGAAGCATCACCGATGAGAATTTAATATTCGAGACGCGTGTCTGGTGCAGAAAAATTGGTTTGGAATTTTCTTCATGAAGGTATAGAGTTGGAACACTTCCGTATTATTAGAAAGTGTATGCTGCAGAGTCCCGTCAACGACATTAGTCTTTGTGCAATGCTGGAGAAGATGCCGATACAAAACTATAAATAAGTCCAGTGTTTTGAACAAAAATGCTTTTATTCTGTTAAAGCCAAAGTCTCGATTGGTGATTATCTTTTTACAGTTACGCTTAGAGTTCGCAACTGTTCCAATGGAAATTCTTATGATTTTGCCTTACCTTCTCGACTTTGTTACTAAATAACCGATTGGTACTTCTTCGATGTATATTCAGTCTGCATTTGATCCTTCTTATTTTGTTCATAAACTCACCGTAAAATAAAGGTAAATGATGAAACAAAACTAAGGGTAGAATTGTCTCTAGGATTTAAAGGAGTGCAGAAAATTTCTGTAAAATTTCTTGAAGAATTTATTTGTTTAGTTTACGACAGTATACACGTCTCACGTCTTCGAATTCATAGCATCATTTAAGAACAACCAAATTGCAGCACTGACCAGACATGTTTCGCTTAACGTTTTGGGTTGCTACATTCAAGGATATTGAAATGATCTCCAGCAAACGTATTATAAGCTTTTCAAGAAATTTGACAAATTGAGATTTATGTCCTGATATCTTTGTCGACAGAACTCTACGAAAAGTGCCTCCCAAGTCTCATTAGATAAAGTAAAGGTCGGGAAAATGAGTAATTTCATTTGTAGGATTTCTTGGACTATTGGATATATTGCATCGCTTTAAAGGGCATACACGGGTTAATGTCTTATTTTTTCTTTTGCGTCTCGTAATGTGTATTTTGTGTATTATTTTTCAATTTGGAAATTTATACCATTTCTTATTCTTCTTAATTTTTACATGAATTTCTAGTGTAATATTAATCTAACACTGATTTTTCTTTATGAATTTCTTGTTCTAAATCAGTGAAACCATACATTAAAGCAGAGCTCTATGTATCCGCATTATTTGAAGAGTTGTGAGTCTGTGGCGGGAATAACCACACAGTTTGATACACATGACCGATTTGTGAGTCTGTGGCGGGAATAACCACACAGTTTGATACACATGACCGATGTTTATTACGTACACTCTAGTGTAGATGAATCAGTGAGTGAAAGCTAAACATAAGACCCGAAATCAGAATGTTGTCTTTCCTAATAGAGCAAGGAACCATATTTCGCCGGTGACCATATTTCGCCGTTTCATATTTAATTGCTTCTCCTTTGTTATCGGCATTGTTTGTAAGATTAATTTTTCTATATCCTATCAAATATGACAGTAGCAGTCATGTTTTGATATATTGTGACATCTCCTGCTCTCAACTGTGATGAATAATACCATAAAATGAGGAAAAATTGATAAAAACACCAAATTTCAGACGTAAACATTCGAAATTTTTACGAAAACAAAACAAAGAAAACATTTTACATGTTTTATGGGATAATTTCTTAGAAGTAGTAGTGACAAAAGATTTCCAAAAACAAAATCATAATTTTGTCCGTTTGTGTGCAAATAGGATACTTATCGATATGGTAACCCCCGAAAACATGGAAACGAAATATTTTGACGTTTTATAAGGAAACAGTAAACTGGGTCAAATAAATTATTTTTGTAGTATTTCGATCGAGAATGGAGTTAAATTTTATTTTAGCAATACCAATCATTGAATTCGCTTCTAAGTATGGAAATTTTCTTGGAAATGTACGAAAAGTACGGCGAAATATGGTCACTTGCTCTATGCTGTATGTGTCAATTCTATCCTGCTCAATTCCGTCTTTTCGATTTTACAGGCGTATGTTCGATTTTTGCAGGTATCTGACGTAAAAGCATCGTGGAGTCATTAAATTCCTTTTTAAACGCTGGTTTCCATGAAAATTGATGACGTATCAATGCATTGACGTTAGATAACTGCACAAATGGGAAGTAGCTCTGTATTTCGAAAAGACTGAATAGTTCTTATTGCATTCTTTTTTCGTATCATAATAATGCCAAAGAAAAAGTAAAAAAAAACCAAGAAATTACTTTGTCCTGCGTATTTACATTTTAAAGCAGAATTTATTCAGCAATTCTAATTTTTCATCTAATACATTAAATCACATCGCAGCTACGTCAAGGCACTCCTCGTTTTTACGTTGCAATATTCGTGACATTTTAAAAAGACATTTTCAATAATGAAAAAAGGATATCCTCCAATAAAATTTCTTTATGTATTTGGTATCATTGTTTAACACTAAGCTTGTACTACACATTCAGCCAATAGTGATGTCATGTGCCAGATCACAAGTCACGTGACAACTATTTATAACATGCTAACAATGAATTGTATAAAACGAGCTGGCGCAACGCCATTCCTGCAATTACAGTCCTATGCTTACTACCAAAATACCTTGTAGGTATTGCCATTTATTAGTTCAAGTGCGCACTTTTCTTCTTTTTTATATTTTTGGAATAAAAGACGATTTTTATCTAAAAAATGACTAGAATAGCACTAAACTCCCAGTATTGTCATTCATTTTAAATAGTCATAAATAGAATCGACAAAGTGCCTACTTAGATAATGGAGGACAACCATCTATCGGACTAGTTTAACGCGATCCCAACACATAGCATTTTAATTTCAGCCTGCGCCGTGCAATTTTATACCATCCTACGACGATATATGTGACTAGCGAAGGGAAGCAACTCGTAGTTTATAACAATCAAGGTTGACTTCGCCGATTTCGTTCTCACAGTTTCGTGGCCTTTAAACACAAATATTTACCTGAGAAGATGAAATAAATACTGTGTTGTTTAATTGAGGAAAATTTCATCGTATTCTAATCAAAAAAGTGAAAAGATGAAATATTTGGCAATCAGTAAAAGTGAATTTACAATTTCATGCGTTTCATGCAATGGTGCGGTGGCGTAGTGGCGATGATGCAGGACTGTAATGCCTCGTTCACACGGTTGCGTAATAAATCTATTTCGCAATAACTTTATTGCGCAACAAATTTGTTTCGCAACAACCTTTTTTGCGTTCACACGAGACCGAAACTATTGCGCAATAAAATGCAAGAATCATGAATAAAAGTGTACAACGGATATCTTAATGAAAAACTGTTCGAATAATTTTCGTAAAGTCTAAATTTTAAAAAGACTATTTGGAGAGGAACATTCATCTATTTGTCATTTCAGTCTAGAGCATGACGTCATTCAATTGTGACGTCATTCTTTACAAGGGGTCCGAAAAGCGTTCTTATATATACGAAACAAAATCTATAGATAGAATCTTAAAAATGAAGACTTCGAATAGTCATATTCATAAGTATAACAATCTCTTTCTCTTGACATGATGATGCGCATGCGTCAGATTTATTGCGCAACGGTTTCGCTTAGCGTTTACACGGCAGAATTTATTGCGCAATAAAGTTATTGCGAAACAAATCGAAAATTTATTGCGCAATAAATTTTGTCGTGTGAACGCAAAACAAATTTATTGCGCAACAAATTTACGTTTATTGCGCAATAAACTCTCCGTGTAAACGAGGCATAAATTTTATGATAGCGAGTTCGATCCTGGCAAAAGATACTTTTGTTTTTCAATTTTTTTTAAGTTGTCGACGGTAGTATTTTCTCTCCCCTCTTTAAATTGGCCTTTATAGAGAATTTATTATGATCTTATCATTATTATATCCTTGCTTTAACTTTGTTTAGATTGAAAGGCTGTATCCTCAGTAAGTTTAACGTCAGTTTAAAAAACGAATCATCTATTTTGAAAAAAAATCCATAAAGCCGTCAAGCTTTTCTAAGACTTTGAGTAACATCCGCAGTGGTTGCTAGGCAAGCATTTTCATCAAATATTTGTATAGTACGTTATGCCATTCAAGTATTTTTCCTATAGATAAAAGTTATAACACATTCAGCAAAACATTCAACCATGTATAAAGATCTAACTCGATGATAAATGGCAATAGACCCTTTCACTAATTTATGCAGACATGCGCAGAAACGTCACTGAGTGGATAACGCGTCATATGGTTCGCGTCATAGCACATGTGCATAACATAAACACAACGTCTATGGCATGTTATTTGAGTCACTGGTGCATTTTTATTGTTTTGAAACATTTATTACTGGTTTTATAATTCTTGAGAGAAAATATCCGACTCCAAAGCTTTTTCAACAATCAGAAAACATGCCTAGATACATCGTTTGTTTACATTATCAACCGGCGCTCCTAAACAAAGACTAGATTATTCTAAGACGAACAAATGGTAATATTGCCTAATATTCATGATAAAGTGTTTTTATACTGAAAATTCAACTTTAAAAAGATATATATATATAATATAACAAGATTGAAGATACAAGATATGGAGTCGTTTACTAATCAGTTTGATTTATTTTGGCTCCATTTCAATGCTGTTTCCGTACATAATTATTTTTCCTCAGTCTGTTTGTCGATCGATCGATTAATTAATTTATTTATTTTCATGTTTTCTATTCATTTATTGTTTCATCCCATAGGCTACACATGTATTCTATTTCTCTGTGTTTACAAAACCTCCCATGTATACGTCAGTAGATCTTAGGGGAGGGACCAAGTCATCTCCTAGAATTAAACCACCATATGCAAACACCTACACAAACTCAAATTGTGAGTAAAACATGCATAAATCACTCCGGTAAATTCAGTAAAAAAAAATCGATTAGAAATATGTTTACTTATCCCTCCCATTAAAGGAAGTTTGGGGGCTCTTCTGAGAAAAAAAAAATAAAGCAAATTGCTGACCTCTTGACCGTATTTGATCTGAATTTAGATGGGTTAAAGCATATGATGCCGCATCATCATGCGATGTCAGCAGACGATGAGCTGTATATGAGATGAAGAAAACTTGAGGTGTGAACATGAAATTCCCTAAATATACTTATATGTACGTCCACATACTGATATCGGAAGTTCTTTCCATTCGACTGCTCGCACTTTGTTCAGTAGCGATCGTTTCATTGAGCTCAAATGAAACCTGAGAAAAATTTGAAAAATGTTTTCAAATCGGTGGTTTCTGGAGTGTTTCTGGAGCTAGTTGTTTGCTTAAAATACAATTTCATAAGTCCCTTGCCCCATGTTTTTGGCCGCTTCCGGGAGAGACACTCTCTCGTCCTTCTCAGTTTTTTGCGATGTGAAAACGATGTGGACGTTTTTGCGTATACAAACGTACGCCTGGCTACGCCCCTGATATGCAAGGTGTTTCATAGGCTTTTTACAGACGTTCTGAACATCGGGGTGATCGTCTTTTCTCTCTTTTTTTTTCAAAATTGAAAAATCAAGAAATGGTTATCTATTTATTTATATCTATTTATTTTGCTTATTTGAGGGGACGGCATGCACTTGCAATGCTATTCAAGCTCATAATTATAATGCTATGTATACATTACAATGGTCATATACATGTATATGAGAAAAAAAACAAACTTGTATAATCGGACATAGTCGCATATAGGGTATTAATAATGACATTCATATCCCGTTGCTTCCAATTCCACACGTTAGATTTCAGAGATAAGTGAACCCTTCTCAACATTAACATGATTAATGAATACATGAATATATACCAAAATATTGAATAAATAATCAAAATAAATCGTTGACATTATTTGAAAAAATTAATATGTTCACTTTTCATTATCCCTAGGGGTTTTTTTTTTGTCCATTTGTTTGTCTGTCTGTTTGTCCGTTGCAAAAACTATAACATTGGGCATAACTTTTTAATGTCATTGAATGGAGAGAGAGAGAACAAAATTCATTTTATTTTTCGATAAAGGTCGGTTTGTTTTGACGATAAAAATGCATAATTCAGATGTTGATTGAAGTCAGTCGTTGGGGGCCAAAATCAATTTCAAACTGAAGTTTTTCTCTGATCTACTTTCTACCTTGTAAACAATAACATATTGATAAACACTGAATTTTCCTGAATCGAAAAAAAAAAACATATCTTTTACAAAATAGAGATAATACTCATCAAATTCGTCTTATTTCTTTAACATACAACCTCGCTGCGAGACGCATTAGCAGTATACCGGCGTCTTGTAAGAAGGACTAATATACGTCCCTGTCAAATTCAAATAGCTATGAAATATCCATACTTCTGAAGTCAGTGAGATAATGATTGACTGCTGACCCGAATCGGTAAAAGGTGGGGCTTATCCTTTTAAACTTAAGAAAAAAAGTTAGTTGTAGAGTCAGACGTCTCTGATGAGAACATAGCAGTACTGTATCGGCATTACAATATAATACGCATTGAAAAATTAAAAACTGTTGCGTATCAATAAATATTTACCTTGCAAGCTAATCACAGAACGTGCGCGCATGAATGTCAAACGGTGGGCGGAGCATGTTAGATAGAGCCCAGATGTAAAGAAGTCCCAAGTCGATATCAATTAAAAAAAGATCAAATTTCATCTTGAAAATCTCAACTAATCTTATTTTAATTCTATCATTCCATGAAAAGGATCGATTCTGATATAAATTTTCCGCACGCAAGTTTTGATGTCGAGAAACTGCTGACACAATCTGGAACTATTTTCCGCGGATAGACTTCCGGAAGACGGTACCTCGAGACGACATGAGAATCGCGAATACAGTAAGATACTCCTTCGAAAGGAGTATCTTAAAAATCTATAAAATCATTGAAACGGCTCAGTCTTGATCATATGGCGTCTGAGTTCAAGACCAAAAACAACAAAAAAAAAAGAAAGAAAGAAAGAAAAACAAAGAAAAATTAAAGGGAAAAAATGAGAAAAAAATATTGAAAACGAATTGGGCACCACAAACTTTGAAATACCAATCATTTCAGTATATATTTTTGATGTCACATGATTCGATTTTGGATTCTTGGTTTCTCCTGCGGTCTTTGTTTAGGACGACTCGATGCTATAAATAGCGGCCCGGGAACATTTGAAAACTTGACAAGGGAGTCTGAGCTCAAATTGAAAGAAAGGCATAGAAAAATATAGAGGGGAAAGGATTTTGGCTTCATTAACAGGACGTATTTTATTGTACATTGCGCTCGCCTACACTCAGTATCCACTCAGTGCGTTCAATGCGCATGCTCCGCAAGATGGCGCTTCGTTAGCGTGAAAGGGTCTATAAAGAGTATCAAAATTTGCAAACGACAAAAGACTTCGTGTTGATGACGTCAAAATCTGAGGTTGACGTCATTTCGCGCCATATTTGAAGACGTCATTTCTGAGGAGTGCCTTAACGTAGCTGCGATTAAACATTTTTCAAAATCTTTGAAAATTCCCAAGTCAAATGAATGATAAAATTTGTACGGGATTATGATTTATGAAACTTACCCTTATTCATTAAAAGTACAGGTTTGATTAACTTTTAGTTCAATTTTTGCCTCTACATTCGACGTTTTTGCCAAAGGTAACAATCATATGACGGTATTTTGCTCTAAATTGTGGCATGCATTGTCATAGATGACGTAATTTTATTATTCTGTCGGGAAACATTGTCACACGTAAAGGCAATTTTGAAACAAATGAACATTTATCTTTGAAGGGTTATTTGTGTATGTCTCATCTTATGGTGGTGTTGACTTTCACAAATGAGTTAAAGAAGATCCTGACGATAATCTCAACAGCATTCACAATAGAGCACCAAATTTAGCATCGACGGAACCCTAGCAAGCTAGAGGTGGGACCAGGTGCCCGGGAGGAGTAAGTATCCCCTGTTGGCTAGCCGCACCCGCCGTCGATGTTAACGCACGAAAATGAAAACAATATCTAAAATACATGCACTGTCTGAGGTTATGTCTATATAGAAAGTGCTATGGCGACAATATCAGGGAATAATATTCAAAGGAACACAAAAGAACATAAGAACGAATAGATGTTATTTTATTCTTTATTTCAGAATCAATCTTGACAAAAAGACAATATAAACTTGTGACCATTTACTTTTATCAAGGATGAATATATCAATGTAGTGAACATCTAAACAAAGTTGTGATTCTACATAATGCGATGTCGATCGTTGTCTAAGACACTTAGTGTGATACATATTGGCGCTAGGAGATCCTTTATTTATTCCAGCCTCCATACTCTTGATCTTATGTGCACATTTTGGAAAATATGGCTTTGAGTTCTGTGCGAAATGACTTGTTCATGAATGAATAAATAACTGGATTAGCAACATTATAGATAAAGTACATATAAAATACGATAATGTTATACGGCAGATACATATGGGCCATTAACCAAGATGGAAAAAATGCAAACATGAACACTACAGTTACAATAAACAACATTGCCGCTGTCCTGATATTAGCATAAAACTGTTTTTCTTTTAAAGCTGTGCCGATTTTACGTGATTTTTTACGTTTATTGGTAACGTTGGTCTCAGTTGGTTCGTTATGGTTTCCGTTTAAAGCAGTCAACTGAGTTTCCGCTACAGATATTTCTACAGGGGACGATGGAAAAAGACTTGAACGCTTTCTTTTCGCCTTTCTCGCTCTACGTACGTGAATTTCTTTATATATCAAAGCGTATAGGACGACTACTATCAGAAAAGCTAAAACGTACATAGCGAAATGAAACTTGGAATACGACAGCACAAAATTGTAATTGTACCTACTCTGGTTTGGACTGCACTCTCCTATTATGAATTGATCTACTGTCGGCGCATTGGTATCGCTATTGGTCGTGTTTGATGAATTCATACTCCGTGATGTATGGTCAGTGAAGGCTGTTGTTGACTCCGTTGACAGATTGAATATTGTTGAATTAGTTTGCTCATTCATCGATGGTGCTCCTCGATATATGCTGTACATAGACGATGTAATACATCCCAAACAGATTGAAAATACCGCCAACACACATACTATGACCTTTGCCCTCAGAATTGTTATCACGTGCAAAAATGGATGACAGATACAAAAATAGCGATCAAAAGCAATGGCGACCATGGTGAAAGCTGCGAATGGCACATTACACGTGATGAGAAACATGTAAACATGGCACACTGCGTCATAGACAAGCTTGTACTGTAAATACAATGTGGCTATCGTGTATGGCATGATAATAAGACATGTCAGGAAGTCTGTGGCTGCCAGAGACAAGATGAATATAGATGAAGTAGACTTGTCCTTCTTCTTTGAATAAATGTACAACACCAAAGAATTCCCAACGCTTCCTGTTATACTAAATACTCCTAGAATAAATAAAACAACCAGTGTTTGTTCCGCTACTGCCATTGGTCAAAAGCTTCAAATTGTCTCCTTTAAAATCGGGCAGGTATTTTCCTAATATATCTGAAACGATATTAATCATACATAAATACATGAATAAAACTATGTAGATCTACTGGTATTATTTTCACGGTTAAAGCTCACTTGAATATAATAAGTATGAACAGAAAGATCACGAAACCGACGAAGTTTTAAGTAGAAGGAAAGACATTAAAAAAGGAGTACATTATTATACCTATACTAAACAAAGTTTTATTCCGTAAGTGCATATACTGGTTAATATTTCAAATCTATCATTTTAATATTACCTTGTAATACCCTATCATACTTAATACCATTATATTACTTAATAATGATATATTTTATACTATTTTGCTTTCTACTTAAAATATCACTTATTGAATGTTCTTTCCCTGTTTGTCTGGAAAATTGCAAACATTCTTATACTAAAAATATAAAGATATAGTTACGTAAATCGCTTTTATACAATCAATCAAGGATTTGATTCAAGGTTAAGTACAATTATCACATTTATGACTATACAATTGTCAGCGTATAGCGTTGAAACAACATTATTTACCGAAAGTTGTAAAACATACGATTTTTGATATGAACAGAATATTACATACATAACAAAAGATAATTGATATTGTCGTAAAAAATAAAGACCTCTTGAATTTGCGATATAAAATCTTTCCGTTTTGTCATAATATCGTTCCGTGTTGTTATTCATACGAATTGGAAGATTTCTACAAAATCTTGATATTCAAATAAAACTAAATTGAAACGGATCTTTGAAGTTATCCCTATTTTATTCAGAAATGCGATGACTAATATATTTAAAATTGCTGTATGTATGAAAAGGTTCGTAGTTAACTTTGCAGATTCCTTGTACATGTATTACAAAACTAGGTTTACATCGCTACAGGTTCGTTCGTACAGGTAACCAAGAATATCATTAGCATAGTCTACTTACAATTTTTTGCGAACTTAAACTTTTTCTTTTTAGTTTAATGTGATTTCTTTTGAAAGAAAGCTTTTTAGACAAAAAGCACTTGTGAAATGAAAATATGATCACCAAAGACATATTCCTTGGAAAGCAGAAAGAAACAAGAAAGAATAATTTTCATTCTAGATGATTGAGAATTATTTTGCTCACTGGAACAGCTGATACCTTCATACTGCAAAAACAGTCGGAGATTTATATACTGCAAATCCATACAACCTGATAAGTAGAGGGAATCATGTAAAACGCGATGTACTTGAGACCACAATTAACGATATTCGGAACAAGTTAAACGTGGAAAACAATTCATCCAAGAGGCAACAAAACAGCAACTCTTAAAGTGAATGCAATTAGGATTCGAATTTTGTTATTGGGGTATTAAATCAAAGCAATTTAAGAACTAAGAAAAATAGTGTATATTTTCACCAATTGCGCCATACGTACCTCATTTATCATAATGGCTTATGATCATAAAATTGAATATATGGATAGATACAACGTATCTAGTAATATGAAAAAAATGATTTCAAATAAAGACAAATTTAATTACTGATGTTGAAAAATTAATGTGTGTTTCATCAATGTTGCTTTTGAAAGAAAAATAATAAGATAACAACCAAATTTCATTACTGCATCAAAGTTTTCTCGTGTACATTAGACAGATTCAAGTTCTCTGAGGAGTTATAATAAGTACATCAATACCCAATTAAGCGTAAGTGAGAACGAATAAAAGTAAGAAGACAACAGACAGAACATTAAACAACCCACAATTATGACTTTAAAGGCATTTGTTCAAAAGAAATTATATAAATATTATGTTTATGAAGAACAACCGGTACTTGGGGATTGGAGTCTTCTTTTGATATTTCATATAGAGGACAGAGAATCTTGTTTTATTGATTGCCTTGTAATGAATTTATCTTATAAAGCAAACAAATGTGCTTCCAATCATTTTTTATCATCATCATTTGGTTCCTTTTACAATTATTATATTTTGCAAGCTACAATGTAGTATTCTTAGCTTTTATTACTTTTTGGTTCGTTTTTCTAATTATGCTTAACTTTTGTTGTCATCAGAGTATTGCCTTATGAAGAAATTGTCGTTTGACTGATTAATTTAATTGACAAAATATGAAAATCTTACCTTTAATTATGTTAATTTGTTTGAAAAAAAGCGATCATAAATATCTTTAAATGTGCTGTAGCACATTGTAATAATTAACCAGTTTACGGTATTAGATCGTAAAGGATGGGGACTCGCTTTGCTCCTATCGATGACATTGATTAAGTCTCATAAATCTATATATCATGAATTATTCTAATATGACTTGATTCTTTTTCCCTATTAAGACAACAGACGCGAGCCGGGCTCTATTCTCCAATATAGGCCCTATAGCGATAAGCCACGCCTACCCATTTTCTGAAAGCAGATAAACCGGCAGGAACTGGTTTTTACCAAGAATCGATTTTGTCGTCTGTGTTTCATTGATCTAAGTTTAGTCATCATTAGAATAGAAATAAAAAAATGACAAGCCGGGCTATATTGTCTCATAATGCCCTCGCGTCCTCAGCCAATCACATTTATCACCTCGCCGCTGACGCGGCTCGGTAATAAATGTGATCGGCTGAGGACGCTCGGGCATTATGAGACAATATAGCCCGGCTTGTCATTTTTTATTTCTTAAATATAATATATATTGTATGATATGGCTTCATGGATGAGAACCTGATTTATATTCTAATCATATAATAATGAAGTCAGTGTCTCTCCTCCGAACGGAAATATGCAGCCTTCCCCTAAGAACTTCCTGATTAATGCCTACATAGAGCTTAATTGTTGTTTATCATAATTATAAAGACATAAGTAAAAGACTGTGTAAAAGTAAACATCCAATTTTAACCCCCCCCCCCCCCCCCCCGTTATGGGATATGCGGAAACATATAATTTTGGCGAATCTGTTTGTCTGTCTGTTCACCCGTTTGTCTGTTTGGCCACAAAACATCTTGGTCATCACTTCTGAACGGTAAGTGATAGGTCCATCACATGTCATGTGTACATTACTTCATTTCTTTGTGACGATACTATTTTGTAGATATCAAAATGTTTTAACTTGTGACCTGGATCTTGGAGTTTGCCCTAAGTTTATTTTTTTTTTTTTTTGGCCATAACTTTTAAATGGTAAGAAATAGGGCTTTCACATGTGTATTCCTTGTGACAAAACTTTTCTATCATGAAGTAGCAAGCACTTGACCTAATGACATTAGCATTTGAGTTTGATCAACTGTTGAAAAACTTTTGAGCAGATAGAGTAAACGAATATATCACTCTTTTAAGCAGGGACAGGGAAATCCCACCCGAGTATCAAAGTTTTGCAGTCCACAACGAGGCTTACGGAGTCGCAGACGTTGCAAATCTTTGAAACGAGGGTGGAATTTCCCTATCCCTGTCCAAAGGGGTGATTGATTATTTTTCTCTCATCCATAATTTTATCACATAATTCATAGATAAACGTTGCTTGATTTGCGTAAGATGTTGCGCTTTGTGACGTCAAACATAACTAAACCTACTTAAAGGTCTGTGATGTCACAGTGGGGGTTCAAGACAAACATCCTGGGGTGCGAGACTAATAGAATCTATCACGACGTTGCGACAGAGACAGGGGAATCTTATCCGAGTGTAAATGATGATTCCCCTGTCTGAGTCGTAACGTCGTGATTGATTATTTTTCTCAATCACCTCATTTTATCATCACTATAATGATTTTTTAAAACTAGGATAGATACCAAAACCTACACAAAATGAACGATGGTGTGACGTTAGGTTCTATGACGTCATAATAGGAGTCACGTGGAGTATGAGACAAGGAAATCTCAAACTGCTAAGTCTACGTTTTTTTTTTTCTTTTGTCTCACGACATAGGTGAGTGAGAATAATATAATCTTACACCACCATGAGAGAGGGATGGCGATTTCTCAACCCGAGTGTACAAATTTTGCAAGTCCATGACGAGGCTTGCCGAGTCATGGACCAGCAAAATTTTACACGAGGGTTGAGAAATCGCCATCCCTCCCTCATGGTGGTGTTTGATTGTTTTTCTCCCATGTTATCGATTATCTAGAGTGTCTGTTATAATCACCAGTTTGTCTTACTTCCATAACGTCGCTTTGGTAGCGATGACGTCAGAGGGTGAGAACGATGACGTCAGAGGGCGAGATCGATTTATCTCACCCCAGAGAAATTTGAGAGTTCTCAGTCTCAAGTGGGAGAAAGAGGTGTCTCAGAACGGGGAAATCTGTGGATATCTCTGTCCGGGTTGAATGAAATAGGACTCTCATATTTTATATGTATATTCCTTGTGATATGACTATCCACTGGAACAGAAAACTGATCTTGACTTTTGAGTGAAGATGTTTTACTTTTACATTGTACAGCTGTTTTGCTGACAAAGATGCCGACGTTGCCATTAACATTTCAAAATACATGGTTTTTTCATTTCTTCGTATGAATGTAAAATTACAATTGAAAGAGGTAGTGTTCGATATCGATGTATACGAGTACCTATCAACCGTCCAAAAACATTTAAGATAAAAATGATATTGTCTTCACTCCCATGCCTGACCATAATCTTTTATATCCGAATTTGTTAAAAATAGCGAATTAGAAGGGTTTGTAGGAAATAACTATTATTCACAGTCATAAATGATGTTTATACCCTTGTAGGGTATAACATTTTGAATTCAGGGGGATGTGTCATTTCTACACATTTTATCCTTTAAACTACCGATGTTCCACGGAAAAAAAATCAAAGGACTGAAGGCCCTGAGAGATACTTCTAGATCTACGCAAAATTTATTGTCAGCAGATATTAAAATGTTGAATAGTTTTGTCGTAAGGCAAGAAATGATGAGTATTTTTTTGACACAGGATGCATATGTGAAGCTTATAATATCTCTATAAACAACACAAACTACATTTATCTAACCTCAGTGTTGATATAAGAAAGACAACTCTATAACTCTAATGCAGTTTTTGAGTTATCTTTCCTAACAGCGTCATAAACAAAGTAATATATTACTACGCCACCATTGTGCTGTGAAAACAAGAATTATAGTTGATATTGTATGGTGTATTTATTCTATATGAAATTGAAACTGCTTTCAAGATGGAAAATATTCTTATTCTTGCATTTTGTATGTGGTAGACAGCAAATTCCTGAACTAGACACAGGACTATATTTGAGGTGCACAGCGGCAGTATTTCAATTTGCATACTTTGAAGCAGTTACCATAACAGTAAGATACTTCCTGAGAGGAAGTATCTCAAAAAGGAAATGAAAAGAAAAAGAACCAAGATTTATCCCCTCCTCCAAAGAATAAAAAAAAACAACAATAGAAAACAACAATGCATCAACGTGCGTGAAATATCAGTATTGTAATTTTTTTTACATATCTATATGTTATATTGAGTCCTGCTGTCTCTATTTATCCAATATAATGGGATACTACAAAAAGGGTATCATATCATAAAAACATATTGTGTCGATATAGACCAGCTGTGAGACATATATATTTCATCAAAACATAATTTATTTCCAATCATTGCACAATCAAAGTCATTGTACATTATCTGCTCTTTTTCGAGACAGGATAATCAATTTTCAAGTGCGGATCTAGAAAAGTTTCCTCGGGGTTCTAACCTTACCATGCAAGAGCTGCATGTTTTTATGGTTACACGTAAATATCATTCTTTTTTATACTCTATTTGTTTTCATTTGTGCGAATTGTAAACCACCCAGATAGTCTTTATACATTCCCCCCACTGTTTTGCTTTATGAAAACTCTACATGTATACGGAAGTGTTCCAACTCTTTACCTTGACGAAGAACATTTTTAACCAATTTTGATACACCAAACACGTGTGTAGAATATAAAATCCTCATCAGTTGTACATGTACTTATTACATTAATCCCGAAGTGATTTCTGACCAAGCCAAATGTATTTCAATAGCACCCTAAAGTTTTATGTTTTGAATTCAAATTTTTTGCATTTACTTTGTGGAGAGAGCACGGCTCAAAATTTTGTGTGGGGTCGAATCAGAAGCATAGTTCATTGAAAAGCATTCGAGGGATGGCGCTAATATGTTAACCTCCTTAATTTTGATGATATTTTTGGATGAATTGACAAGTTTTCGATAAATCAAAATAAAATATATGACGTCAAATTGATAAAGGGCCAAAACAAATCTTCTTTCTGGCGACATAGCGGGAAAGAAGTAATTAATACACTGTACAAGTATCATGCCATTTTTATGTCAACATCTTACTATTTTAGACATATATTCAATCTAAATTATATAAAAAGGTTCAACATATTATGCTCTTGATTAAAAGCTTTGTATGGTAAATATGTTTTGATTTGTTATTTATAAAAAAAAATGCCTCTCAAAACGTCGAGGCAGACAACTCGACAACCGACAAATGAATTGAAATTATTGTAGATGGTGCAGCTGAAATAAAAGTAATTAAAGGTGGAATTTAGTTTTTGGTGGTTTGTAAGATATTAATTTAAAAATATGAAAGTAAGTAGGGAATCTGCGACAAAGCTCGGTTGTAGTTACCACAACAAAACATCGAAACAACAAAACATCGAAACAACAAAACATCGAAACAACAAAACATCGAAACAACAAAACATCGAAACAACAAAACATCGAAACAACAAAACATCGAAACAACAAAACATCGAAACAACAAAACATCGAAACAACAAAACATCGAAACAACAAAACATCGAAACAACCCAATGCGAACAAAAAGAGACGCAAAATGATCAAGGTTCACCAAATAGGAGTACCACACATTAACCAACGAGACCAGATAGCAATCGTTGCCGACAAAGGACGGTCATGATGCCACGTTAACAGCCCCTCAACCCCTGTCTAGATCAGCGATTGAACATTAGTCTTCAAAAAATTAATAGTCCTACTCTTACGAATGTTAGAATTTCATAAAGGAAAACAATTCAGAAAATATTTATATTGTCGACGAAAACGATTCATGTACATGATGTGTTGATTGCATCTGCATTCCAAACTACTATAAAGATTTTTGCTAAAAATAGAACTGAATGACCGAAATTCAAGGCCAGTTCTAAGCAACGGGAATCAGATCAAGAGAAAAATAAACAAACTGGCCAAGTATGATAAGAAACAAGGCGTTCATGTAATCACCCACTTTACTGAGTAAATAAATCACAGTCAGATTCATCGTAATGGCGTGATTTATGAATGGGTATCTTATCAATGGACAAGGGAAAGAAGAAAACTTGTGATGTTGGATGAATGATTACTTTATCTCCCTGCCTCCCACCTGTTGATCTATTTCATTATACATAGGCGGATCCGGTAAGGCGGACCCGAAACCATTTCATCGCTCGTTATTTGTCAATAATACCGTTTATCTCTTTACCATTCATTAAGAATCATAAAGTTGTCCCAAACAAACTTATGGCTCAGTCAATGATAGGCAATAAAGAGCCTATATTGTGATATTTTGTAGATTTCCTGCCTCATTAAGTGACTCGCGAATATAACAGAATCTAATAAAATCATGAATTTGATAATTCATGCATACATAGATAATTCATGCATACATAGATAATTCATGCATACATAGATAATTCATGCATACATAGATGGTATACAATAGCAGAAGAAGATAAGATAAGATAAATGTATGAACGTATAAACGAAATTATCCGATTGCAGATGAAAAAACAATGTAAAATTAGAATTCATTGGTCGATGTCCTCTATACATTCATCTCAGATGCTGCCTTGAACTCCAGGTCCCGACACGTACAAAGCTATTAATTATATCCGTATATAGTCGTGTAATACAGAACATCATATCTGCCGTGTCTTATACCGGACACGAAGCCTCTGGAGCTACATCAATTTCCATCCCATCGGAATCGCCGCGAAATATTAAAGAAACCCTAGATTGTCAGGAGCTTCAACTCTCATTTTTCAAATAAATCATCAAATTTTGATTTCAGATACTTTACGGCTTACAAACATCCGGCAGAGTTACATCCTTATCACTAATTTCTTCTCTTGTTTATTTCCTTGTGTACCACCTGCATCTGCAATGATGTTTATAACTGCGCGACGACAAGGTCAATTAAGTTAGCACCTTCAACCCCTCACAAAGGATAGGATATGCAAGCTGGGATAAGGAATTATAGGAAAAAGGGTCCCATTGGCGTCATGAGATATTGTAGTACTACTTATTTCATTAATTCAATGTCAGATCAGGATCCTTGAAATGTTACACTTTTTTGAGAAATGTACGAAAAATAATATTTGATAGATCATTTACTCAGGTTATCATAAAAGTTATCTGTTCTGAATTTCAAATCAGAAACATAAATGCTGGAAGTTCAGAACTGAAATTGATTTTCTGTATTATTTCAATTGATTTCATAAAAAAGTAGTCAAATATCATGGAACAAACAGTAAACTATTTTTAAACAAATTGATGAATTGAACCTATCAATTTCCATCGATCGGTATTAACGCACATTTAGTGGACGCCGAAATTACGAGAATGCGTCTTATATAAAGCGTTACCCTGACGGATTAATAGTCGATTTGTAGAATGTTATATATTCAGCGCTTGACCTTTTCCTGGAAACTGGTTGTAAATCAACCGTTATCGCGCCAAATCTTTTTGTACCGATGTTATATGTGTCGTCTGGTAAACTGGCAGGTTGATCTGTGATGAACAGACTATCATTAATTACACTGATATTTGTAATTAAAAACTGATAGATCATTCCATGCAACAAAGTGTGACTATATCTAAAGAATGATTAAGTCTCAAGCCTCCGAAGAACTGAGCAAATCTCTCATTGGTTAATTTTTATCGCTAATTCGAAAGGTAAATGATTATTATATTTCAGATTTCATTTCAATTTTTAACAACTTGACCATCAAGTTTATAGAATCAGTAAATGAAAGTCAAATATACATTAATTTTGTACAAAAACCAGATATCAGATTTCAAAATTCACAATCAAAAGGCGTATAGATTCTTGAAAAGATATAAAAAAATACTTCCTCATGAGAAATGTCTTACATAGGTTAAAGTAACTCTTGGAACATCTAAATAAAGCAGTGGGGGAGGGGGATGATGTGCAACATCCAAGCTATTATGTTCTGTCGGTTTGATCTATTCAAATACAAGTAGGAAAACCCGACAAGTGTCCTCGGGGACAAACTGTCCGCCAACAAAGGCACTTAGACAGTGGAATTGATAAATAAAAAGATATTCCTAGTGAATTCCATTTTTTATGGAAATTAAAACTGTTCACTTTTATAATTACTCTCTGAAAAAAGTAAGGACTAGGACGAAACTTGGACAACCAGAGTAAAGTTATATGTATTGTAACCAAAAATTCAAGGCTAGGAGGAAACTTCGACAGCCAGAGTAAAGTTTTATGTATTGTAACCAAAAATTCAAGGCTAGGAGGAAACTTCGACAGCCAGAGTTAATTATATGTATTGTAACAAAAAATTCAAGGCTAGGAGAAAACTTCGACAGCCAGACTAAATTATATGTATTGAAACAAAAAATTAAAGGCTAGGAGGAAAATTCGACAGCCAGAGTAAAGTTTTATGTATTGTAACCAAAAATACAAGGCTAGGAGGAAACTTCAACAGCCAGAGTAAAGTTATATGTATTGTAACAAAAAATTAAAGGCTAGGACGAAACTACGACAGCCAGAGTACAGTTTTATGTATTGTAACCAAAAATACAAGGCTAGAAGGAAACTTCAACAGGCAGAGTAAAGTTTTATGTATTGTAACCAAAAATACAAGACTAGGAGGAAACTTCAACAGACAGAGTAAAGTTTTATGTATTGTAACCAAAAATACAAGGCTAGGAGGTAACTTGGACAACCAGAGTAAAGTTATAAGTATTGTAACCAAAAATACAAGGCTAGGAGGAAACTTCGACAGCCAGAGTAAAGTTTTATGTATTGTAACCAAAAATACAAGGCTAGGAGGAAACTTGGACAACCAGAGTAAAGTTATATGTATTGTAACCAGAAATTCAAGGCTACGAGGAAATTTCGACAGCCAGAGTAAAGTTTTATGTATTGTAACCAAAAATTCAAGGCCAGGAGGAAACTTGGACAACCAGAGTAAAGTTATATATAGTAAAGTCTATGTAGTGTTACCAAAAATTAACAGCAGTTTTGTAATGTAAACAAAAATATGAAAAAAGAATCAACCGAAGTTAGCATATTGTTTTTTAGAAGTAAGATATATAATTGTGCTTTAAAATCATATGGGTAAAGTGCACATGTCCTTCTCGTTTTATAGTATAGATAAAACTGCACTTTAAGGAACAAAAGAAGAGAAATAACCACATTGCATTAAAATGGTAACATGCAGAAAAAAAAGAAATATATATATATAAATGTTCAAGAAATTGGAGCAGTTAAATTTTTTTGCATGCTGAGATGTCTATCGTCTTACGAATGACGCAAAGACGATTATTGCGAAATTTTTTAGTGATATTCGAGAATTTTAGTTACTTCAGCTAGAATCTTGTGAAAAAAAAAAGAATCAGGTAAAAAATGTGCAGAATAGCATTAACAATGCAAAGAATTGTTGTCCTTCCTCGGGTTGTTTGTGGAAAAGTAATGCATATAGAAATCCTTTAGGTATTAACATAAATGTGCTTAAGTACAATTAAGAACAAAAGGATTAAATATGAATGGCAGAAGATTAGATTTTGATGTGAAGAGTGAGAATCTGGCATAATAAATCATTTTGTAAATGTTAAGTCCTATGCACGCTTTGAACCTATTGTGTTAATTTTCTTTCTGTTATTTCAGATTTTATCTTCATGCATGTTGTAATTAGTTTTGTCAATCTTAAAAAAGAGTTAACTACAGTATATATTTATTACCGTATAACCAGAATTTTTCGAAAATGTCATTTAGTGATTTAAGAGCAAAATGAGGTGTTTTCATTTTTTGCGAGAACAAATAAGAAAAGGAGCAAATGAACACCAAAGGCATTGCATTTTGTGTCAATCTCCTTAAAATTCTTGTCAGTCTTCCTTTGGAGTATTATACAGTTAAAGTATACCATTGAGGGAGTTAGCATGATTCTGGTTTCCCGAGACTAGACCTATTTCCCGAAGTGAAGCCGAGGGAAATAGGTCTGATCGAGGGAAACCAGAATCATGCTAATTCCTTCGATGGTATACTTTTAACTGTTTTATTATACCGTCACGCGGTGTAACTCCGCCCCATTGCGACGTCACGCGTTGTAGCTTCGCCCCATTTCGAAGCCATTTCCCTTTTACGCACCCTTTGCAGAAAAATAGTCTCATTAGGCAAGATACAGCTAGTTTTAATAAGTATCTTTTTATATTGTAAAAAACAAGTAGAGGTATAAAAAGATGCTATAACATGTATCTAATTACGTTTGTCAAGGTATAAAGATAGTCTAGTATAGTGCACTTAAACCACGTACAGTAAGAAAACTAATGTAAAATTCATGCAAATTCTTGGAGAAACATTACGAATACTGATTTTCGCGTATATAAATTACTTGTAAATATAGTGAAAATACGTATCTCGCGAAAGTTTCTGCTTATACAGTAAATTGACTTATTGTTTAATTTTCATATTACCTTTTTTGCGCAACGAGTCTCCTTTTTGAAGATATTTATCTTTCCTCATTAGTGGGAGGGCTTTCTGCACGTTATCTGGTTATCTGGATAACCATATAGTTTACTTGAAATATAGCAGATGGCGGTTCTCTATGCCCCTATATCATATAGATTGTTACATACATGTCAAGGCTAATAATGTATCTCATTTCCCTTTTGTCCGGTCTAAACAGCAGCTTTCGCTGTAGTACTAAGATGAGGTCTTTGCTTTCCGTATGAACTGAGCAAGGAAATCCAACTGTTGCCACTTAAAGCATCCGTTATATTGTTCCTTACATCATAGCAGGTGTATGGCAAGAATAGGGTATATAGGAGGAACCATCAAAAGTATAATGTCCTCTTAAATGCCAATCACCTTGTTTCTCCGTTTCAATTGATCTCACAACAAGTAATTGTAAAAAAAACTCCTACTAAACTACATATTTTCTAATGAGTGTTTTTGATTCATAGTAAAAAAGCGCAGTGCCCCAACTATGATGCAGGGGGTAGCCTTCTTGACAAAACTTTCTTTTCAATTTATCAGATAGAACTGGTTCCTGTAATAAAATAACCAAATACTTTAGATAATTAGCGAAAGAATAAAACTACAATCATTTTGTATGTATTTTTTTTGTCAATGTGATATATACACCATCCCTTAATCCTGTATTGATAATACATTTATGATGATTCCCAGGAACAGTCACCTCGTGAAAGTAAAGTCAATTTTGGCTTGAACCCAGAACCATATATCTTGTCATACATAGCAAGCTCTCGTACAATTGATTAGAGAAATATCATGGGAGTTTAAAGGAACCAGTGCTTGTTCATATTCAGATATGAACACAAAGTCATAATTAATTTGATAAAAAGTTTTCAGCATATGAATAAGGTTCATTTCGGTCAAAGTGACCTAGCTATTTATCTTCATTCAAAACAATGTTGACGACAAGCGATGGAAATAATTTTTTTCAGAATATAAAAAAGGATCATAGCAAATAATTTTCGTGTATGTATAATTCTTTGCGGGATTAACATTTTCTTTTTCTTTTTTATATTTAAATCAAATATTTGGATAGCTTATCCATGTTGATGTCCGTATAAACTTTCTTTCTGTTGCTGAAATACATATTTGCTACAACCAATATAGAATTTTAGATTAATAAATATCTTTTCTTTGAAGCATTTGTTAATTTGTAGACAATTACGTATTTGCTATTACTGAGAAGATAAACATGTATGCACAATTAACTAATTACATTGCTGCCATAACTTTGCAGGTTTAATGTTCTGATGTAAAGAGTCAATAATGCGGTGTTTCGCTGTTTCAAGGTTATCTAACAGATCCCCATATAACCACTTTCAACTGACCACATGTGAAAAACAACAGGAGATAACAAATCTCAATCAGACCACTTGCCACTGACCACATGGGACAAACAACAGGTGATAACAGATCTCCATCAAACCACTTCCCACTGACCACATGGGACAAACAACAGGGGATAACAGATCTCAATCAGACCACTTCCCACTGAACACATGTGACAAACAACCGGAGATAACAGATACCTATCGAACCACTTCCCACTGACCACATGTGACAAACAACAGGAGATAACAAATCTCAATCAGACCACTTACCACTGACCACATGGGACAAACAACAGGTGATAACAGATACCCATCAAACCACTTCCCACTGACCACATGGGACAAACAACAGGAGATAACAGATCTCCATCAAACCACTTGCCACTGACCACATGTGACAAACAACAGGTGATAACAGATACCCATCAAACCACTTACCACTGACCACATGGGACAAACAACAGGTGATAACAGATACCCATCAAACCACTTCCCACTGACCACATGGGACAAACAACAGGAGATAACAGATTTCAATCAGACCACTTGCCACTGACCACATGAGACAAACAACCGGAGATAACAGATTCCCATCGAACCACTTCCCACTGACCACATGTGACAAACAACCGGAGATAACATATCTCCATCAGACCACTTCCCACTGACCACATGGGACAAACAACCGGAGATAACAGATCTCCATCAGACCACTTCCCACTGACCACATGGGACAAACAACCGGAGATAACAGATCTCCATCAGACCACTTGCCACTGACCACATGTGACAAACAACAGGTGATAACAGATACCCATCAAACCACTTACCACTGACCACATGGGACAAACAACAGGTAATAACAGATCTCCATCAGACCACTTCCAACTGACCACATGGGACAAACAACAGGTGATAACAGATCTCCATCAGACCACTTGCCACTGACCACATGTGACAAAAAACAGGTGATAACAGATACCCATCAGACCACTTACCACTG
The DNA here is from genome assembly GCA_028142955.1 of Pinctada fucata. Taxonomy (NCBI): domain Eukaryota; kingdom Metazoa; phylum Mollusca; class Bivalvia; order Pterioida; family Pteriidae; genus Pinctada; species Pinctada fucata. The sequence continues at coordinate 28,405,454 of AP027112.1, read as the reverse complement.
ACCACATGGGACAAACAACAGGTGATAACAGATCTCCATCAGACCACTTGCCACTGACCACATGTGACAAACAACAGGTGATAACAGATACCCATCAAACCACTTACCACTGACCACATGTGGCAAACAACAGGAGATAACAGATCACCATCAGACCACTTCCAACTGACCACATGGGACAAACAACAGGACATAACAGATCTCAATCAGACCACTCCCCATTGACCACATGGGACAAACAACAGGAGATAAATGTAACAGATCTCCATCAGACCACTTGCCACTGACCACATGGGACAAACAACCGGAGATAATAGATCTCTATCAAAACCACTTCCCACTGACCACATGGGACAAACAACAGGAGATAACAGATCTCCATCAGACCATTTCCCACTGACCACATGGGACAAACAACAGGACATAACAGATCTCAATCTGACCACTTCCCACTGACCACATGGGACAAACAACAGGACATAACAGATCTCAATCAGACCACTTTCCACTGACCACATGGGACAAACAATAGGAGATAACAGATTTCCATCAGACCACTTCCCACTGACCACATGGGACAAACAACAGGACAAAACAGATCTCCATCAGACCACTTCCCACTGACCACATGGGACAAACAACAGGACATAACAGATCTCAATCAGACCATTTACCATTGACCACATGGGACAAACAACAGGAGATAATAAATCTCTATCAAAACCACTTCCCTCTGACCACATGGGACAAACAACAGGAGATAAATGTAACAGATCTCCATCAGACCACTTGCCATTGACCACATGGGACAAACAACAAAATTTTAACATTGAAGAAACCTTTTAGTTGTGTTAGTTATTTCATTCTTAACCATGGTATTTTCTCTCTATAGCCTTTGAACTCAAGGCAATTATCCTAACAGATTACTTTCAAGTAGTACAGGGCGAGCTACTTTCAGTATTACATTAAGCTGTGTGGTAATTTGTAAAGCATCTAGATAATTACTTTTGAGGAATGTTTCATCAGAACATAAATTTCCTACATTGAGATCGGCACACATTCTATCTATTTAGGCCAACAAAGGCAGATCTATGATTTATGAAACAATTTGTGGCTTGCATTTTTAATTAACGTCATTCATTATGAGAAATTGGGAATACAAACTGAGAAAAATCTCATTTGGATATGAATTATTCAAGACTGAGTGAAGAATGATACGTAAATGATATAAATAATACTTTAATCTTAGTATTCACTTGTTGGAGAAAAATGATTATAAATATTATACATAATATGGAAGTGTTCAAAATCTATACCTTCTTGAAGAAAATAAACAATTTCGAAATTGATAGTCCATGAAATGTTATATGTTAAAATCGAACAAGGTGGTCACTGATTACAATTGTATTTGGTCAACAACTGTAATAGATTATATCAAGCTTCTTTTTTTCTATAAAGAAAATTTCCGATCTGCTCGATAACACTGTCGTGTGAGCAATTTTGATGAACCACCATTAGCCATTGTAATGTCCTATCTTACTCTCTCATCGGATTTAGATCGTATGTTATCGTATGTTATCGTATGTTATATGGTGGTATATGATATAATGGTACACTGTATGAACTATCATTAACTATTGTAATGTCCTGTCTTACTCTCCCATCGGATTTATATCGTATGGTATAAGGTGGTATATGATATAATGGTACACTGGATGAACTATCATTCACTATTGTAATGTCCTGTCTTACTCTCACATCGGATTTATATCGTATGGTATAAGGTGACAAATATGGATAATGACCATATCCCTGTATACAGCACAAAATCGATCATTCAGAAAATCAGCAACCGAAGGCATACAAAATCAGGATAAAACAGGAACCAAAGCAAACAAACAAAAACCTCCACCACATGAAAAGAAGCGAACCTCCGATATGGGAGTGAGACCCGGTGCCCACTAAGAGTAAGCATCTCCTGCTTGCATGGAACACCCGCCGCTTCAATTCGGTAGAACTGTCACATCCGGTTACTTTCATTTCGGAAGACATAGAAATGGTGGTATATGATTTAATGGTACACTGAATGAACTTTCATTCACTATTGTAATGTCCTGTCTTACTCTCACATCGGATTTAGTTCGTATGGTACCGTGTGGTATATGATATAAGGGTACACTTGATGAACTATCATTCACTATTGTACTGTCCTGTCTTACTCTCGGATTTAGATCGTATGATATAATGTGGATGAACTATCATTCACTATTGTAATGTCCTGTCTTACTCTCACATCGGAATAAGATCGTACGGTATAATCTGGATGAACTTTCATTCACTATTGTAATGTCCTGTCTTACTCTCACATCGGATTTAGATCGTATGGTATAATGAGGTATATGATATAATGGTACACTGGATGAACTATCATTCACTATTGTAATGTCCTGTCTTACTCTCAAATCGGATTTAGATCGTATGATATACTCTGGATGAACTATCATTCACTATTGTAATGTCCTGTCTTACTCTCACATCGGATTTAGTTCGTATGGTACCGTGTGGTATATGATATAAGGGTACACTTGATGAACTATCATTCACTATTGTACTGTCCTGTCTTACTCTCGGATTTAGATCGTATGATATAATGTGGATGAACTATCATTCACTATTGTAATGTCCTGTCTTACTCTCACATCGGAATAAGATCGTACGGTATAATCTGGATGAACTTTCATTTACTATTGTAATGTCCTGTCTTACTCTCACATCGGATTTAGATCGTATGGTATAATGAGGTATATGATATAATGGTACACTGGATGAACTATCATTCACTATTGTAATGTCCTGTCTTACTCTCAAATCGGATTTAGATCGTATGATATACTCTGGATGAACTATCATTCACTATTGTAATGTCCTGTCTTACTCTCACATCGGATTTAGTTCGTATGGTACCGTGTGGTATATGATATAAGGGTACACTTGATGAACTATCATTCACTATTGTACTGTCCTGTCTTACTCTCGGATTTAGATCGTATGATATAATGTGGATGAACTATCATTCACTATTGTAATGTCCTGTCTTACTCTCACATCGGAATAAGATCGTACGGTATAATCTGGATGAACTTTCATTTACTATTGTAATGTCCTGTCTTACTCTCACATCGGATTTAGATCGTATGGTATAATGAGGTATATGATATAATGGTACACTGGATGAACTATCATTCACTATTGTAATGTCCTGTCTTACTCTCAAATCGGATTTAGATCGTATGATATACTCTGGATGAACTATCATTCACTATTGTGATGTCCTGTCTTACTCTCACATCGGATTTAGATCGTATGGTATAATGTAGTATATAATATATTAATGAAGCATACATATATTTCACATTGGTTATGCCCTCACGTACATTCATATTTACAATAGTCGATTGTTTAAAATATGTAGATAATGATACCGGGAAAATCTACATAGAAATCATCGCACCTATCTTTTAACATCACGAAACCATACTGAGGTAAATACGAACAAGGCAAACAGCATAGAAAGGGACAGACACAACAAGATAGAATTTTGGACACAAAAAAAGCTGCAAATAGGATGAAACACAAAAATATACATATAAAGAGGTAAAGGGAATTTAGGGTAGTTGTAAATGAGAAGTCATCAAGGTTTGGGAAAGTCGTAATTTGATCATCGAATGAATAAAGAGTCAACACTATGGAAAATAATGTAACTCTTTTTCTTGCATAAGTACTATAAAATTAAATATTTCAGATTTATTCGCCTCATCTATACAATCATAGCAATGAGGGGCTCTGAGCCATGAACAGGTAGGAAATTCATACGTCTTAAGACCTTTTCTGTCACACTGTGTCACACTGTGTACTTCATCGTCTGAAGCAATCTTTTTGCCTTTCATTGCACTAACATAATGTAATAAACAGTTTATAGAGCACTATCAAAGTCTTTGATCTAAACCGACTTGAATATTCCAGCGACAAGTATACAAAGCACAAGGCTCTTGGATTTCAGTTGTTTGAAGTCTATTATTTAAACTGACTACCTTCAATATCTTAATCAATTTAGATTAGGAACACGAAATTAAATGCAAATAACAATAGCTTGAGTTACATTCTTGACCTAACAGAACTTGAGGGCATTGCTTTTCCTGCTGGTATTTCAGTTAAATCAATAGTAAACCTTTAAGAAATGACACTCCAGAATGCTTCATGTTTGCAATTATTGATATAAAATTGATTTAAATAGAACTGCCTGAATGAAACGCAAATATGAAAGCACGATTATAATCGAATAATTTTTGCATTCCATTTATAGATTTCTTATGCTACGGCAAGTTTGAAATGGTCCCGAGGAAAAGTACAAATACATCAAATGAAATTGTTCCTCGTTGTACAATATTTAAATAAATATGCATCAATATGCAGGATAAGAGACATTCACTTCAACTTGAAAATAATTTTAATATTTAAGCTCTTTCTTTGAATGTCAGGTATTGTGAGTATTGAGTATGCTATGGCACATCGCGAATACGACTTGTCTTTTAGTCCTGGATGTCTCTATTTAAGGATCTTAGCTGCTTTTATCATGTGAGCTCTTCTACCCAACCCTAAAATAATTTGACATAATGAAGACCAGTATGAAGATAGAAGTTCCTTGAAGATATAAAGATCCCTATTATGATGATGTGGCAGGGAGATCCCTAACATGATGATGTGGCAGTGAGATCCCTAACATGATAATGTAGCAGTGAGATCCTTAAAATGATGATGTGGCAGTGACATCCCTAACATGATCACGTGGCAGTGACATCCCTAACATAATGATGTGGCAGTGACATCCCTTTCATGATGATTTGGCAGTGAGATCCCTAACAGGATGACGTGGCAGTGAGATCCCTTTCATGATGACGTGGCAGTGAGATCCATAACATGATGATGTGACAGTAAGATACCTAACATGATGATGTGGTTGTGACATCCTTAACATGATGATTTAGTTGTGACATCCCTAACATGATGATGTGGCAGTGAGATCCCTAACATGATGATGTGGTTGTGACATCCGTAACATAATGATGTGGCAGTGACATCCCTTTCATGATGATTTGGCAGTGAGATCCCTAACAGGATGACGTGGCAGTGAGATCCCTTTCATGATGACGTGTCAGTGAGATCCATAACAAGATGGTGTGACAGTGAGATCCCTAACATGATGACGTGGCAGTGAGATGCCTCTCATGATGATGTGGCAGTGAGATCCCTAACATGATGACGTGGCAGTGAGATCCCTTACATGAGAATGTGACAGTGAGATCCCTAACATGATGACGTGGTAGTGAGATCCCTAACATGATGATGTGGCAGTGAGATCCCTAACATGAAGACGTGGCAGTGACATCCCTAACATGATGACATGGTTGTGACATTCCGAACAGGATGATGTGGCGATGGGATTCCTAACATGATGACGTAGCAGTGAGATCCCTGACATGATGACGTGGCAGTGAGATCCCTTACATGATGATGTGGCAATGAAATGCCTATGATGATAATGTGGCAGTGAGATCTCTAATATGATGACATGGCAGTGAGATGCCTAACATGATGATGTGGCAGTGACATCCCTAACATGATGACATGGCAGTGAGATCCCTAACATGAGGATGTGACAGTGAGATCCCTAACATGATGACGTGGCAGTGAGATCCCTAACATGATGACGTGGCAGTAAGATCCTTAACATGATGATGTGGCAGTGGGATTCCTAACATGATGGTGTGGCAGTGACATCCCTAATATGATGATGTGGCAGTCAGATCCTTAACATGATGATGTGGCAGTGAGATCCCTAACATGATAATGTGGTTGTGACATCCCTAACATAATGATGTGGCAGTGACATCCCTAACATGATGATTTGGCAGTAAGATCCCGAACAGGATGACGTGGCAGTGAGATCCCTTTCATGATGATGTGTCAGTGAGATCCATAACAAGATAATGTGACAGTAAGATCCCCTACATGATGACGTTGCAGTGAGATCCCTAACATGATGATGTGGCAGTGAGATTCCTAACATGATGACGTGGCAGTGAGATCCCTAACATGATGACGTGGCAGTGAGATCCCTAACATGATTAAGCGGCAGTGACATCCCTAACATGATGACATGTTTGTGACATCCCGAATATGATGATGTGGCGTTGGGATTCCTAACATGATGACGTAGCAGTGAGATCCCTGATATGAAGATGTGGCAGTGAGATGCCTCACATGATGATGTGGCAAAGGCATCCCTAACATGTTGTGTGGCACTGAGATGCCTAACATGATGACATAGCAGTGAGATCCCTAACATGATGATGTCGTAGTGGCATCCCTAACATGATGATGTGGAAGTGAGACCACTAACATAATGATGTGGCAAAGACATCCCTGACATGATGACGTGGCAGTGAGATCCCTAACATGATGACAGTAATCACAACTGAACACACACGTACGAGACGAGAAAAAGGGGATGTGAAGATATCCGGGATGTACGCAAAACCATGGTGTTGAAAAAATTATCCTTTAAAATTACTAAGTTTAGTATGACATTCATTCGGGACAAGGAAAAGTTTTCACAGGTTGATATGGGATAAATACTGCACAATATCATTATAGAATCGAAAAGGAAATATTCGACATTTTGAGAATTTTAGACAAACACGATGTGCCCACTCCAAATTGAATCCATCGCTGATATGTATTCCCCCACTTTGTTATCGTGATACATCAATGGAAATAGACCAGGTATGCCCCCACTTTGTTATCCTGATAAATTGATAGAAATAGGCCAGCTCTGTCCTCATTTATTTATCGTGATACATCAATAGAAATATACCAGATATGCCCTCACTTTGTTATCCTGATATATCAATAGAAATAGAAGAGTTGTGTCCTCACTTTGTTATCCTGATATATTAATAGAAATACACCAGATATGCCCTCACTTTGTTATCCTGATACAATAATAGAAATAGACCAGATATGCCCCCACTTATTTATCCTGATATAGTAATAGAAATAGAAGAGTTGTGTCCTCACTTTGTTATCCTGATATATTAATAGAAATAGACCAGATATGCCCTCACTTTGTTATCCTGATACAATAATAGAAATAGACCAGATATGCCCCCACTTATTTATCCTGATATAGTAATAGAAATAGACCAGATATGCCCTCACTTTGTTATCCTGATATATCAATAGAAATAGACCAGATATGCCCTCACTTTGTTATCGTGATACATCAGTAGAAATATACCAGATATGCCCTCACTTTGTTATCCTGATATATCAATAGAAATAGAAGAGTTGTGTCCTCACTTTGTTATCCTGATATATTAATAGAAATAGACCAGATATGCCCTCACTTTGTTATCCTGATACAATAATAGAAATAGACCAGATATGCCCCCACTTATTTATCCTGATATAGTAATAGAAATAGACCAGATATGCCCTCACTTTGTTATCCTGATATATTAATAGAAATAGACCAGATATGCCCTCACTTTGTTATCGTGATACATCAGTAGAAATAGACCAGATATGCCCTCACTTTGTTATCGTGATACATCAGTAGAAATAGACCAGATATGCCCCCACTTTGTTATCGTGATACATTAATAGGAATAGACCAGATATGCCGCCAATTTCCTTAGCCGTGTCAACTCATTTATCCTTACCGATACAAAAACCTTTTATAGCAATAAAATGTTCGTGTCAGACGGAATAGTTATTGCCTCCACGTCTTGAGAAACTGGTCGTGTATGTGTCTCATATACAACGAAGATGAATTGAATCTAAAGCTGTCAAGTGGAACCATCCTATTGATGAATTTGTCTATTCATCAACAATATCTACCAAAAACATGTACCAGTATCAATATCAAATTGTGAATCAGTTTGAGTAAGGAGAATTGACCGGTAGGCTAATTATGAACAGGTGATAAATACATCAACTTTTTCCGGCGTTATGATTTATGAAAGGATAGTATGAAGAGTTGCATCACTTCCTCTCCAGAGACGAGTTCACAGAAAACAAGAACCAAACAAAGGTGTTCATTTAAAGAAATTATACCCTGCCCCTGTCTTTCTCGGCATTGGAATTATTTTGTCTATTCAACATATTCTTTTCTCGTTTGATGTCCAAGTTATGATTTTTTGTGATTGAAGAAAAAAAAAACTACAGATAAAGATACAAGTGACAATGTTCGGGTTTTTGAATCTTAGAGTCTCCCTCTACTAGGAGAATCACGACACTTTACCATTCACACCCATATTGAAGTAGTAAACAAGTTTCGATATAATTCTAATAATGTCGAAGGGTTCCAACTCTATACCTTCTTGAAGATAATTACAAACCAATTTCCATGCACCAGTCACGTGTTTCGAATATCAAATTCTCATCAGTGATGCTTTCAGTGGAGCCACCAAAAATAATTTCAGTAGCGCCCTCTTTAATTTTTTTAAGTTAGATTTGTGCATTTACATTACAGAGAGTGCGCGGCTCCAAATTTCCTTTAGGGTCGATTCAGCAGCATATCCAAATAAAATATATGTTAAAAATAGCATTGGAGGGATGGTGCTAAGATGTTAAACTCCTTTAATTTCGATGACATTTATCGGTGAAATTGCTAGTTTCCGAAATAGCAATATATATATATATATATATATATATATATATATATATATATATATATATATATATATATATATATATATATATATGATGTCACATTGATAAAAGGCCAAAACAAAGTTTCTTTCGTGTGACAGAGCTGGAAAGAAGTAATCAATACACTTGACAAACATCAGGTCACGGTGAACGATTATAATTGCTCAACACTGCAACGTCACGTGAAATAAGTGTTTATATTAGTAATGTCGAAGGGTTCCAACTCTATACCTTCTTGAAGAAAATTCCAATTTCCATGCACCAGACAAGTGTTTCGAAAAAAAGGACGAAAAAAGCCTGAGTGACTTACGCACGACTTATGCATCGGTGGCGAGATCCTGTATCAAAGAAGTCAAAACATATGAATACAAATAGGGGAATCGGCTGATAAAAAACATAATTAGACTAAGTATAAATGTACAATAGATGAAAAACAGTCTCCGGTGACCAAAACGCAAATCCTGGTGTTGGAAAGTCACTATACACCAATGACAAAAATAAGCAAAAACCATAGTTTTTTATTTTAGTTTTAAGGCGTTGTCTCTGGCTAGGGATATCTTATATCAACAGAGCGGTCCACTCATACACAATAGACAGGAAACAATTTGATCACTTCCTGGCATATTTAATAAGTCAAGACCATTATGTAACCTTAAGACAGGCTGACTCATTTCTCCCCACTCAGACACCAAATATGACTAAATATTCTCTTTTAGGTAAAATATACCCAGTGTTTTGAAGTTTTCCATTACTTGTGATGAATCTGAACAAAACAATTGCCATTCTTTCAATCAAAAGGCACATTTAAATACCAGTGACGTGTATACGTAATTGGTGGGCCTCGTGAATATGCATTTCATCATGTCGATTTCTTTTGACAGGAAATTCTATCAAAGAAGGCATTAAATCAGAGCTGTATTCTTTAAGCAAAATCCCTTTGGCAGACGCTATCGAATTAAAGACCTAACTTTATCACAGTCCAAGTTATGCCGTCGTTTGCTGTACGATTAATACAAAGAGATTGAATTTGTGCCCAAGGGGTTTAACTGTAGAGGAACAGGAAACACAGCGACATAGAGACAGTATAATTTGTATTTTATTACCAATGTATTGCCGAAAGAAAAACGAAGGATACTAGAGTAACATGAACATGTTTTATTTGATACTGTTTTAAAAGCATTGAGTTTTAGATGTTTCCTTTAAAGTTCTTTCTTCGAGTTCGTATACTGGTTGGGAAGAAGTTATCGCCGAGCAGTAATTATCGCTGTTTACACATATCTTTGGTTCTATTTATGACAGATATTTGGCTCTTTCAGCACCAGTACTTCTTATGTTTATCAAACTGTATGAATTTTGATATTTCACATGAATCCATGTGACAAAAGCTAATATTTTAGCATTTAAATTTCATTAGAATGGCCGCCTTTTGCCGAGCTCCTCCGAGGCAAGAGTTGTGCACCTTGCAGTCATTTATCTTAATCACTGAAGCACTTCAAAACTATTTTCAATAAGTTTTATCACAACTGATTACAAAAGGAATAGAGGAATCCGATGGTATAATATGGTGTTCCAATTATCAGAATTTATTGAAAATTTGTGGAAATAATATAAGTATTCCAACTCTATACCTTCCGAAGAAATTTTCATATCAATTATTATGCACCAGACACGTGTTTCGGATATTAAATCCTGCTCAGTGATGCTTCCAGCCAAAGAGATTTTCAGAAGCCGCTAAAACTCATTTCAGAAGCGCCCTCCATTTCCTTTATTGAGAGTGCGCGGCTCCAAATTTCCTGTAGGATTGATTCAGTAGCACATACAAACAAAATCTACTTTCGAAATAGCATTGGAGGGACGGTGCTAAGATTTTAAACTCCCTTAAGTTCGATATATCATGGATGAGATGACAAGTTTCCGAAATAGCAAAAAAATATATATTTATATATATACTAGTATGGTGTCAATTTGATAAAAGATAAAAACAAAGCTTCTTTCAGGCGACAGAGCTGGTATAAATATAAGAAAAGGGTTCTAATTTGTGCTGTCCAAATTCCATGTGCACGTTTTGAAAATGAAAGGAAATAGAGCAAAAACGCTCTAAAAATCGGCAATAACTCCTTCTTCATCAGTATAACAACACTTTTGGTATTTTTCCAAGTCTTAGAGGCATAACTCTGTAAAAACTATTTCGATCTGACCCAAATATGAACTTGACGTAAATTTTCATTAATAATTATCTGTATATTGAATTTCATTTCCATACGTGAATCAATTCTAGATATAATGGACGGAAAGACTTAAATTTTGGTATTTTTCCAAGTCTAAGGGGCATAACTCTGTCAAAATTTTTTTGATCGGACCAAAATATGGACTTGACCTTAATTTTCATTTGATGTATCTGTATATAAAATTTCATTTCAATATGTGAATCCATTCCAGAGATAATGAGCGAAAACTTTTTTGGAGGACCGACCGACAGACCGACAGCGGCAAAGCAATATGTCCTCTCTTCTTCGAACGGGGACGTAATAAGAACAATTTTAACAGGAAATACAAATTACCTGAAAGATGGCCTAAATTCAATTATTTCAACTGTGCTATTCATGAACTAGTATCTAAGGTTTTTATCCAATTATCAATTTGCCTCATTTATGGTGAATCTGTGTGCGAGTGAATCTGTCTTTACAAACTCTTCTTTGTATTACAATGAAATTTAGAACACATTATTATCTTATTGTCCGAAATGTTTAAAGATACTTAGGTGAAACCCGACAAAGTACCTAATACTGAACAGTTACCGGTTTTGGAAATTTCTAGAAGGCAAGTTTCTAAGATTGTGACTGCAGATATCTTTTGAGACAAACATCCATCGCTAAAGTTCCTTATTTTGGTGACAACTTATTATATCAATTAATCTAAGTATGACTTCGTTTTTGTTTACTAAAACATTCAATTGCACCAAACAGCTTCGTTTGTCGATTGGAAATTAAATAGAAAACATCCCATCAGTGTCAGAATATAGATTGAGGAGACAGTGTTATCTGTGTCATCATACGTTATAAAGAGACCGTACCAACTCGCTCTGATAGCGCTCCTTTATTCAATCTCTCAAATGAATATCAATTAATTTTATGGATCTTTGAAGAGCTTAAAGATGGTCCAGATAATTACATATTATGGGCTTCACAAATTTAATCAGCAATATAATGCTTTGACTAATAATCCTTTATGAAGCATGTCACAGATGTGTGGACTGTAAAGTGAACAATCACATTCCGTGCGCTGCATGTTATCATTTCTGCTTGTCGCTATTTCATTGGATGTAGATTCATGTATTATATTTTGATTAGAACGATGTTCAAGGACACATAAAGAATTAAGTCATGGGGATATTCAATTTATGCGAGTGAACTAATATGCTGAAATACAAAACCGAATTTAAGAAATAAACATCAAAGAAGTACCTAACCGTTATTCAGTCTCAAAGTCGAGAAAGCAATGCAAAATCGTGAGAATTTCCATCGAAACAGTTGCGAACCGTTTCGATTCTCTTTCTTTTTTTAAACCTCAGACATACTATAGACACAACGCAGACAAGGACGTTAACATGGAACGCGAACATGTACGAGGGTTGTCCGGAAAGTTCGAGGACAAGGCCCGATACTTATTTCAGAATAAATAAAATTCTAATTCAGGCAAAACATCTATACTAAATGTGAAAAGAATACTTTTCATCAGAAACCATTTTCTTTTGATAAATGGGAACAATTTCATGGGGATGAGAATGAAAGGTGGTTGTACCGCACGGAGCAACGCGTACAAGTTAAAATTATCTGTCACTACCTGTGGGATCATTGGCAAAAACTCAATCATTTTCAAAGCTTCATTTATAAGTTTTATATGTTTACGTTTTTGCCATGATCACAGATAGATGCTTCTCTCTTCGCGGCCATTTCTCTGGACTGAAGCATTACTACTATCATTTGAACCTTCATTTTGGCACAAGCAATTACTGGTGAGCGTATTTTCACTGCCTTTTCAACCGTCAGAGGTGTCGTAACCTTCCGAAAAATCGCTTGTGCCATTTCTAAACAAGTGATCGGGATACACAAAGAAGTCATATACTTTTTAAGCATCTTAATTGTTTTTAAATGTGTCTGTCTTAAGTCATCACAAAATTGTGTTATTGTGTGTTGCTGCGTCCGTATGCTTGCCGTCACGTTTTTCAATGAAAGATCTGACATGTTGTCTTCACCTTTTCTACTTTTTATCCGTACATATCTAATATGTCGAAATAAATACTGCACAAACTGACGCCGGGTATCAAAGGTAATATAACATCTTGACATGCTTTGTTTGATTTTCAAGACCTAAATGTGAAAACCATGAGAAGTCTGTATTATAAAAAATGACTGTGTTGCGTGGAAGCCATCTTTCTGTATCTAAAATTAATTGATTATATATATGTTATAAATTCGTCTAATTAATAGTAAAATGGAAAATAATTTATTTGATACCAGTTTCAGTGGGTATTTGCGCCCAACCTTTTAAAAGCGGACCAGAGAACTTTTGGACAACCCTCGTATATGTATATATGTCGGCGGAACTGGTGAGGTTAGAACAAGCAAGCTACGGAATACTGGTCCGACGCCCTAACCACTTAACCACGGTGTCTACAATATAATACTGGTCCGACCACCTTACCACTTAACCTCGGTGTCTACTATATAATACTGGTCCGACCACCTAACCACTTAACCACGGTGTCTACAATATAATACTGGCCCGACGACCTAACCACTATACCACGGTGTCTACAATATAATACTGGTCCGACGACCTAACCACTTAACCACGGTGTCTACTATATAATACTGGTCCGACGACCTAACCACTTAACCACGGTGTCTACAATATAATACTGGTCCGACCACCTAACCGCTATACCACGGTGTCTACTATATAATACTGGTCCGACCACCTAACCACTTAACCTCGGTGTCTACTATATAATACTGGTCCGACCACCTAACCACTTAACCACGGTGACTACAATATAATACTGGCCCGACGACCTAACCACTATACCACGGTGTCTACAATATAATACTGGTCCGACGACCTAACCACTTAACCACGGTGTCTACTATATAATACTGGTCCGACGACCTAACCACTTAACCACGGTGTCTACAATATAATACTGGTCCGACCACCTAACCGCTATACCACGGTGTCTACTATATAATACTGGTCCGACCACCTAACCACTTAACCACGGTGTCTACTATATAATACTGGTCCGACGACCTAACCACTTAACCACGGTGTCTACAATATAATACTGGTCCGACGATCTAACCACTTAACCACGGTGTCTACTATATAATACTGGTCCGACGACCTAACCACTTAACCACGGTGTCTACAATATAATACTGGTCCGACCACCTAACCGCTATACCACGGTGTCTACTATATAATACTGGTCCGACCACCTAACCACTTAACCACGGTGTCTACTATATAATACTGGTCCGACCACCTAACCACTTAACCACGGTGTCTACAATATAATACTGGTCCGACCACCTAACCACTTAACCACGGTGTCTACAATATAATTCAATGACATAGAAATGATCTCCTATATACAGAAGTCCAAAACAACGATACACTAAGAACATATAGACCAAAGACCAACACAACGATCGGAAATTGGCGCAAATCTCACATGAGAATAAAAAACAGACGACTAACGAAGTGACAAACGCATGTTCACAGCCTAAAATTCATGAATAGTAACAAGAAACGATGCTACAATTATAATACACTTCAACATAGGAGCACAGCAAACGTAACTTAGTACTACTACATGTATAGAGAGGAAGGTTGAAGATCAGACCTAATTGTTCTATATTACTAGAATAAGAAACAAATAAAATATTTAACAAGTTAAAAGTCATGTTTGTAAAACATTAATGCCCCCCACCCCTTCTGTGATTAAAGTCCGCCACAACTTTATACTTGATTTTCATTCGATGTGTCTGTACACAAAATTTCATTTCAATATGTGAATCCACTCCAGAGGTATTGAACGGAAACTGTTGTCGTGGTCCGACCGACGGACCTATAGACAGAAAGTCAGACAGCGGCAAAGCAATATGTCCCCTCTTCTTCAAAGGGGGCATAAAAATTTTTGATTGAACCAAAATATGAACTTGACCTAGGAGATTTTCATTTGATGTGTCTGTATACAAAATTTCATTTCAATATGTAACTCCACTCAAGAGATATTGAACAGAAACCCTGAAGTTTTGGTATTTTTCACAGTGCAAGGGTCATAACTCTGTCCAAATTTTTTTGATTGGACCTAAATATGAACTTGACCTAGATTTTCATATGATGTGTCTGTATACAAAATTTCATTTCTATATGTAACTCCACTCAAGAGATATTGAACAGAAACCCTGAAGTTTTGGTATTTTTCGAAATGCAAGGGTCATAACTCTGTCCAAAATTTTTTGATTGGACCTAAATATGAACTTGACCTAGATTTTCATATGATGTATCCGTATACAAATTTTCATTTCAATATGTAACTCCACTCAAGAGATATTGAACGGAAACCCTGAAATTTTGGTTTGTTTTCGAAGTGCAAGGGGCATAACTCTGTCAAAATTTTGTTGATCGGACCCAAATATACACTTGACCTAGATTTTCATTTGATGTGTCTGTATACAAAATTTCATTTCAATATGTAACTCCACTCAAGAGATATTGAACGGAAACCCTGAAATTTTGGTATTTTTCGAAATGCAAGGGGCATAACTCTGTCAAATTTTTTTTGATCGGACCCAAATATGAACTTGACCTAGATTTTTGTTTGATGTGTCTGTATACAAAATTTCATTTCAATATGTAACTCCATTCAAGAGATATTGAACGGAAACCCTGAAATTTTGGTATTTTTCGAAATGCAAGGGGCATAACTCTGTCAAATTTTCTTTGATCGGACCCAAATATGAACTTGACCTAGATTTTTGTTTGATGTGTCTGTATACAAAATTTCATTTCAATATGTGATTCCATTCCACAGATATTGAATGGAAACCCTGAAATTTTGGTATTTTTCGAAAAGCAAGGGGCATAACTCTGTCAAATTTTTTTTGATCGGACCCAAATATGAACTTGACCTAGATTTTTGTTTGATGTGTCTGTATACAAAATTTCATTTCAATATGTAACTCCATTCAAGAGATATTGAACGGAAACCCTGAAATTTTGGTATTTTTCGAAATGCAAGGGGCATAACTCTGTGAAAATTATTTTGATCGGACCCAAATATGAACTTGACCTAGATTTTTGTTTGATGTGTCTGTATACAAAATTTCATTTCAATATGTAACTCCATTCAAGAGATATTGAACGGAAACCCTGAAATTTTGGTATTTTTCGAAATGCAAGGGGCATAACTCTGTCAAATTTTTTTTGATCGGACCCAAATATGAACTTGACCTAGATTTTTGTTTAATGTGTCTGTATACAAAATTTCATTTCAATATGTAACTCCACTCAAGAGATATTGAACGGAAACCCTGAAATTTTGGTATTTTTCGAAATGCAAGGGGCATAACTCTGTCAAAAATTTTTTGATCGAACCCAAATATGAACTTGACCTAGATTTTTGTTTGATGTGTCTGTATACAAAATTTCATTTCAATATGTAACTCCATTCAAGAGATATTGAACGGAAACCCTGAAATTTTGGTATTTTTCGAAATGCAAGGGGCATAACTCTGTCAAAATTTTTTTTGATCGGACCCAAATATGAACTTGACCTAGATTTTTGTTTGATGTGTCTGTATACAAAATTTCATTTCAATATGTGAATCCATTCCAGAGGTATTGAACGGAAACTGATGTCGCGGACCGACCGACAGACCGACAGACCGACCGACAGCGGCAAACCTATATGTCCCCTCTTCTTCGAAGGGGGGCATAAAAAATTCATTGCATATTTAATTATATGCACGTGTATTCGTTTACAAACGTATGTAATGCAATCATTATCTAGTATATAAAAGCAGCAAGTAATTCTATTCGCATTACGCTCAAAACGCAAGAATGTAAATTATTGTTTTGACATGGTTGAGGCATATTTGTAAACAATTTCATTAGAAAAGTAATTTCTGCTCCTTAGAACTCTACTTTAGAAATCTTTTAAGCTATAACTCACATTTTATGAATCTAGGTTCTAGTCTATAACTGTCTGCAAAGTAATAAAACCAACATTTCTTACTGTGTTCTGACAACCCCTTACGTAATCTATTTACATTTCTAACCCTACATTTCTTGAAGATGAACTGAGCAAAGTACCATTCCGATACACGAAAACTCTTTACTATTGTATTTGTAAGTGACGACCTTGCTCCCCTTACCCCACGTTGTCTTTATCTCAATCATTTTCTATGGCAGGGCATGGGTTCCATTCATGTATAAACAATGTCATCGAAATTCTTGGTTTGCCAAGCAGAAAACTGCGCATTCTCAGAACACTAGTGTATTTAGCTTCAAAGTATACCATAAAGGGCAGTACGTAATCTCAACTATGAGCCAAATACCTGTAAGTGTAAACGATAAATGCTTTTAAACCAGTACTGATTAGTTGTCATTAATTTTCTTATTATCTCATCCATATAAAGTATTGTCCTTCGTGTTTCAATAATTTGAATGTGATTGTTGTCTCTGTCTGTCCGTGTAGGTGGTGGGTTTGCTTGCTGTCCTTACCTTTATCACATCTCCGTCTGTCTTTGTACGTGGTTTTCATGCTTCCTGTTCCCTATATCATATCCATGTATGTCTGTGTACGTGGTGGTTTTGTTTGCTGCCCTTACCTTTATCATGTCTCTGTCTGTCTGTGTACGTGGTGGTTTTGCTTGCTGTCCTTACCTTTATCATGTCTCTGTCTGTCTGTGTACGTTGTAATTTTGCTCGCTGTCCTTATGTTTATCATGTCTGTGTCTGTCTCTGCACGCAGTGGATTTGCAAGCTACCCTTACCTTTATCATGTCTCTGCCTGTGTAGTGTGTACGTGGTGGTCTTGCTTGCTGTCCTCACCTTAAACATGTCTCTGTCTTTATACTTGGTGGTTTTGCTTGTTGTCTTTACCTTTGTCATGTGTCTGTCTGTCTGTCTGTCTGTCTGTCTGTCTGTCTGTCTGTCTGTCTGTCTGTACACACTTGTAAGTGTTGGCTTTGCTTTCTTTCTTTACCTTTATGATGCATATGTTTGTCTTTATCTTTGTTATGTGTCTGTCTGTCTGTGTACGTGGTGGTTTTGCTGTATCAGGCGTGTGTGTTTATCTGTTCCTCCTAACCAAGATACTAAACTATGCTATGTTTCAACTTATTAACTTTTGTTATGCCCTTATCAGTATCTCTGTATAAAATCCTAATAAGAAAAATGCCTATAAATTCGAATATTTGACCAAACAGTCAATGGTTACATCAATATTGGCCCTAGGGCAATAATGCAAATTATTCACCGATACGTCACATCGTTTATGACGTCACGTCATTCATGACGCTATAAACTCTATCCATTTTTCCCGCTCTTTCTTTTATAGAATAAAATGAACGTAAACATGCCGGGCCAATCGTTTCGTTGCTGTAGTATTGAAGTAAGGTATAACAAAACAATTATTGACTGGGAATACGGGCAATATATGAATTATTGGACCTTCAGACAAAAATATAGCCCTCAGCCTTCTGCCTCGGGCAATATTGTATGATCAGGTCCAACCAATTATATATTGCCCTTATTCCCAGTCAATAATTGTATATTGAATTTGATTGCAAATAAAATAAATACACTATGCATAGTACATGTACCTACATTGGTAAATAACAACGAATTCTTAACTTCCGGTGTGAGCTGAGTAGGCTGTATTCATATGGACGTCATAGGAACAACTTTTTTTAGGGTTGTCACCAAGGCGTTGCGGTATGAGCGGTCTGCTTTGTATGCTAGGCGAAGCCGCCGTACGGAGTTTACCTACTTTAAATAATTGTACAATATCATATGAGTTCTTACATCATATTGTTTTGATTAAGTCACAAACCTGATCACTATACATAGTACATGTATACCTTTATCGGTGAATACAGACTGCAATTGAAAAAAAAGGGTGACGACAAATGGAGAAAAGGAAATAAGACATGTAAGAGGATAAAAATGATTGACGATATGCAACACATCAAATGTGATACCTGTGATATTTTTTGGACAGACGAATACAATGTAGCGATATTTTATTACTCTCTTATCGACTATCATGCTTCTTTAAAAGTTAATTACCCGAAACGTGCATGTCTGATCCATGTTGCAAATTTGTCTGTTCTTTTATAAATGATGCTATTGAATTATGTGTTACTAAAAATCTATGTAATTTTTTTGTTAACGTACATGTATAGATTAAAGAATAAACATTCTGAGCGAGTAGAGTCTGTTTCCCCGCCCCCACTAACATGTCTATTTATAAAATTGGAAATGTTCTTGCTTGAGCAGCTGGTTTGTTCCCAACGGTATTGTAACTCAATATTCATATTACTTGAAATAATCGTTAGTTATAGCTGTGGGGGTTACATACAGAAAAGACTTGTAACAGGTGTAAAGTAAACATGAATAAACTAGTAATTACAACCATATTTGCTGAAAAACCGAACATGTTAACAGTAGAATAACATTGGTCTTGAAATATTCTGCGTTGCTATGCTTTTAAAAATCTTCAGAAAAATCTATTTACAGTACATGAAATAGAACTATAAAAATTGATGTCACCTTTGTATTACTAAAAGGTTAAATGAAAATTTTCTTTTTCGGACAACCCATAGATCTAGGATAAGGCTTAGAAAATCCGAAGGCGTTCGTAACAATGCAGGAGTACTGTTGTACAGTAATGTGATTTATTAGGTAGTAAGTAATGTGATGTATGTATTTTACCTGGTGTTAGAATTCACCCTGACCAATAATTTTTTGTATGGGTGTATCTATCATACTATTAAGACAACTCGATATCTATATATAATATAATTAAATCTGTATGTTAACAAAAACGAAAAGCTATTGAATTTTGAGAATGATCTCAAGTAAGATTCAAACGTTTTACATGAAAACATGTTAAGAAATTGAAAATTAATATGAAATAACAAAAACAGCCGGTCCGATAAACAGGGAAAGAAGGGGGAAATACCAATGAAGAGTAATACACCCCATAAACCATGGACTATAGAAATCAATTAACGACCTAGGTCACCTAGGCGTGAGCAACACTCTATACCTCATTATATGGATTTATTGGGTATCAAATATCTATTATTGTTGCACGGTCTACGCCCTCGGAGACAGTAGAATAACCCTTACTTGTTTATACATTAAAGGTACAACATCCTTTTTCACGTTTCCTTCAATAAGACAGTAAGATGTGTGAAGCTATATATATATACGAATATTGCACCAAATGTATATGGATTTACTCGTGTTTGAAATCTACATAGGATGAAACTTTTACAGAGAAATAGCCTTAATGTCTTATGACATTTCAACATTGAATTCAATTTATCGGGACTTTCAAAAATGTTATTAAATGAAAATTCGTTGCTACTACAAGCCCAGGTACTGAAGTGTAAGTGTATGATTCTTGGGAATCTGATTCAATCTTAATTTCTTGGTCAGTGAATCATTCACATTTGTTCTTTCAAATAAAATAATTGATGATTTTACACGTTCTTTTTGAACAGTGAAACTTGTTACACAGTTCCCCAAAAAGTTGAAGTTGCTCATTTTTACCAACCAAAAAAAAAAAATAGAAACAATTGTTTATGTAAATAAAATCCTGCTCTCTGGTGGCAGAGTTGTAACTCCTCTTTTTTTCTTCATTTATTTGGTGAAAAAATAAACGTGAAAATACAAATCCTCACAATCATAAAACAAGAAAGTCGGTCGCAATTGTTCTGCTTTTACTTTGCGCAATTTTTGGACATTAAACAGTTTTAAAGAATTTGAATCGTTTAATCTACAAAAGAATCGTAAATTTTTTGTGGATTCCCGGTTACTAAGACTCCTTGGTTTATGTAATCTACAGTTTTCCATGATATTTTTCTGCTTCTATTACGTCTGAATATTACGAAATTTCCATTTAATTGGCCACTTTATTTTTACGACAGTCTGGAAAAGATCTCCCTTCACAACAAACACCGAGGTTGATGTAGAAATTAATATTTAGACACTTATTGAGCGGCGAATGATTCTCTTTCATGCTGCATAAAAATGGCAAGCAATTTTGTTGTGAAATAAAGACAAACCTCTTGTAAACAGTTTCGTTTCGAAGTCTGAAATAGTTAACCGAGAATTGAGATATTGTATTCTTAAAGCTATAATCCTTTTTTTTTTTTTGCCTTGAGCACTAGTAATGAGACATAACCTATTTAAATGCGCATATGGGGTACTGAAATATTGACAATTATATAGTACTTGATCATGTGTGAAAATATCATTATTTTTCTAATCTCTTGTTATAGCACTGTTAACTTTTTTTTTTTATTTTCTGGTGATTTTCGTGAGAATTGCTTTCAAGAGGAAATTAAAGTTAAGAGTTGCAAACTCTATTTTCATATTACGTAATATTGGAAAGCAACATAAACAATAAATTACAAAACTTCAGTTTGTTTCATTATTTCAGAATAGAGTAAAACTCCTTGTAATCATTGCTGAATGGATACTTTTCGGAAAAATACATGTTTTTTTAATGAAAATTCGCAGAAAAAAATTCATTCTCTTGTGTGTTCTGCTATCAAAGATTCAAATATTAGAATACATACTATTTATCATACTCTTTAGAAAAGAGATAATTTAGATTTCGTACTTCGAGTCAAACTCTAAGTTTTGGGGTCAAAACATTGATTATTTGCATACATTCCTGTGCTATTTTTAGAAACAGCCATTTTTCTCAAAAACTCAATAGGGTACATATTGATTTGACTACTTTAGGATAAAGCAATACCGGCTTTATACGTAGAAAAAATATGCAACTGTACACCTTCTACCTATAAATAAGAATTACAAGTTTTTGCCATGGCAACCAGCAAAATCGTATCTATATGAAAATACAGCCCTAAGAACTGTTTTTTTTTTTCAGTATTTCTATAAATAGCCTTTAATTCATACAAAGGCTACAAGAATCACGAAAAATATAGATATCTATGATTTCTTGAAACTCATGAGGTATGTTTGGATATCATGCGGAATTCTCCAAAAAGACGACAATGTTAGAATAGGTAAACAATGAACGTTTGTAGCGGTACACACACTCACACAGGATACAATGAACATCAGATACAAATACAGGTATAATAAAAAGTATTTGAGAAGTGTCTTATTTTCTTATTTCTTATTGTCTTGTTTTGTAGATATTGTTTTCATTTTCGTGCGGCGTGAACATCGATGGTAGCCAAACAAGGGATGCTTACTCCTCCTGTGCACCTGGTCCCATCTTAAGCTTGCTGGAGGTCCATCGGTGTTCAGTTTGGTGCTCCGTTGTGAGTGCTGTTGAGATTGTCGTCAGGATCTTCTTTACTTCATATTTGTGGTTGATTATAGTAGCAACAATATCTGTGATAAATTTTCCTGGAGATTAAGAGTTATATATGCTTTTGTACTATAAATTACATTTTGATACACAGACATCATTTCCTTGATTCCATAATGCGCTTTAAGTCACTCTAATTGTAAAGTTAACGTCGCATGGCAGTGATCGCGTAGAATAAGTAACAACGATTTCCCATTGCAAAGCTGCCAATCACTAGTGGAAACTACGTAACTTAACCGGAAATAGACTAAAAACATCTATCATGAATATTTGTCTACTATTTATTAATTTATCATTAATGAATTTATTCCGGGGTTAACAGTCAAAATTGAATGAAATATACAACTGAATGAATGAATCGGAATAGTGATGAAGTATTTTAATTCCTGCACAACCATTCTATAATCACAAACCCTTGGTAAACTATAAGATCACAAATCCCCTTGTCAAATATGAGAATTAGCGAGAGGTTTCAGGCAAGACTACCCTACACAGATCATAACGGAATAAACCCACATGATCATAAACCCTGGGTACTTATATTGCTGATGAGATAAAAACAAATTTCGTGAAAAGAATTAGCCGGATAGTAAAAAGAAACTTGATAACATGATAAACCAATTCCGAAAGCATCATGATTTTATGATGTAAGTAGCGTGAGAGGATAGAACTATCTGTCAGATGGAGTTAAATGATACCAGTATGTATGAAGATAGATGATGTGGCATCTAGCAGAGACTACACATTACTACAATGACAAAGTGCAAATTGTTGGATGTTTGTCTATATGAGGTGTCATTTTATGTTTCTGTATAGACATATTGCAGCTAAAATATCTTATTGCCAAGACAATATGAGGATCGTGGGAGAATTTATACAATATAACCATATTATAAGGACATTGTAAATTAAATCAACCATTTAATTGAGATTTCTCACAGTTTGCATTTTCTTTCTAGTATTTATTTTAGTAATTACATTAAACATTTTCATTATTTACGATATTTGATAACGATATCTTGCGAAAGTATGAATACGTTATGGCGAAGTGGAAGCATCTTAACTTGGCTTGAGGTAACAAGTGTCTGATGCATTAAAATTGGTTTGAAATATTATTCAAGAAGTTTTGAACACTTCAAATTTCAAAATGTCAAAATTCTAGGATTCCCTTGATCACGGGAAATTTAGGTATAGACTGATCAGATTAAGATGTAGCCACTTAGGTTCCTTGCCCTACTTATAGAAGAGTCCAGGTCCATGGCAGGAATTTCAATGCAAAAGTAACAAGTCCTTATTGACAACGTCACCAAGTTTGAGACTAAGCTACAAGAAAACCAAAGAGCAGGTGACAATGCTTGTTGACAGATGAGATAGAAAAAAACACCCACATTGCAGAAACCTTGACTTTATCACTCTAAACAGCGATATTAAAGGAAAAGGCGAAACAGCGTCAACACATAAGAGCCCTCTGTGGCTCTTCCTGTTAGCATTTTCTTTTTTTTTTTTTTCCTGTAAGGTATCCTGGACTACTTTTCAGCCGTTACACTGGCAAATTCAGAGCAACATCCCTTGGATGTCTCATTTTTACTTTGTAATGAACATTGAATACATGCTTTCTGTGAGATTTCAAAACACACAAACATTGTTTGTGTAGAAATCGAAAATAAAAAGTTTACGTTAGACGGACGGACGGATGTCAAATGAACTTCCGATATATTTATGTTTTATCATTATTTAACCTTTTTACTTTTTAGACTGATATATTATCTACCCATAAGGGTACCACATACATGTACCTATTATCAGTGCAATTAGATTAAGTAAAACATTACTAATTATATTATATAAAAGAAAGTTTCCTAGGCTCTGCTGCATGATGTTTTCAAATACATGTACATTGTTATAACCAATGCTTGACTTTTTCTGTTCATGAATACATGCAAAAAAAAATGTTCCAAATGACTTGAGGGCCGAATACCACCTCAGCTCCATCGTGTGTTTGCTTTCATCCAGTTTTTGCTTTCGAGCTCTAACACCGTAAGCCAAAGAAGTTGAGAATTTTTTTTTTTTTTTAATTCTCGTATCTATTTAATCTCTCTGGAGAAATATCCATGAAATGTTCTGCTTACATATGACGTTAAAGATAAAAATCGGTTTATAGTAATTAAGTATATATAACAAATGTATGGAGATCATATCGTTACCGCCAGTCTGCTCTATTTGAAGAAACCTACTCTATATATGCATTACTCACAGATGTTTCAGATATTGGTGTAACACAGATAAATTGTTTTCATTCAGGATTATCAATAACGCCTATATTGATTATCTTCAATATGCCTAGATAATTATAAATGTATAAATAAAAGTTATATCAAAATGTAACGAGCAATTTTGGTGCATGAAGAGTAGTGGTGCCTTTGCTTCCTGGGAGCAAGAAAATGTCAATAAAATAGCAATATGCAAGCAAATCCATCATGTAATTTGCGGAGTTTGTTTTAGGTATTACAAAACATTATAGTAATATAAAACATCCATGATGTATCACTATAATTAAATGATTCAGATCAGCTATCGTTACTTCTAGTCTGCTTTATTTTAAAGTGCCTCCACATTACAGGATGTTTTAAGTCCATCAAATAATAAATATGAATCAATTTGCGATTGCATAATTAATTTTCAAAAATTCCTGCGTTTTAACCCCGTATTTTGTGATTTTAGTGTCCATTTACACCTGCAGCGGAAGATAGCCGAGCGTCTTATCGCTAAATCTTGCTGCTGACCACATGTGTGGTGAAATCGTCATGAGTGAAACAGATAGCATTTCAGATAGTAGTATGAAGCATAGATGAACAGCGAATTTAACAGAATATTCTACAAAAAAGAATTGAAATAATGATAATTATTGTCCCATTTACTATGTAGTGTTTTGTACACTATTACAATTCACGAAAATTAAAAGGGGATGTTAAAAAATTCAATTAGATAATAGACATTTGGGGGTAAATAGACAGATATATTCACGAGTTTATTTTCAGAGCCTATATTCCCCTACATTTTATTCATATCAGACTTGATTAGAAATACAGCATTTCATATGTTCACATGACATTTTAATTTCAACCCCACCGATATTCGAATAAGAGATATATACATGTTTACGGCGCATGATAAGGTAGTTTTTTTTTTTTTTTGTTTGTTTGTTTGTTTGTTTGTTTTTGTTTTTTTTTTGTTCTTGTTTGTTTGTTTGTTTGTTTTTTTCTTTGTTTGTTTCTTTTTTGCATTATGCATCTAAGAATGGTCAAAATTGCTTTGACCCGAGATAGGGGCATAGGAAAAGTGGGAATACGATCAGTCCGATTGTAAGCACCATATACGAAGTATTTTTTTTTTGGGGGGGGGGGGGGGGGGGTATGTTTAAAATCGCTAGCCTAGTATTTTCAACATTTCAAACATTTCGCACTTATATATTTCTGTATCTTAAAAACTACAAAAGTCCGGCATGTTATATCGGCCTGATAATAAGAAAGTTCGCATCTCGAACGTTTGTAACCCCCCTTTCCTTCCATTCCAACCATCTTATTTTCTTCGTTAGGGACTGATATATCAAATAGGATAAATTGAAAATAGAAGAAAAAAGAAAGACAGTTAAAAAAAACCCCAGAAAAATGAAGAAAATAGATGGAAGTCTCGATCTCCTCCAGGGTCAAAATAATATTTCCGAATATAACATTCTTTTGGTCGGAAGAATTCTGTCTTTATCCCTTGTTTGTTACTCTCGGATTTCAAACACACATTTCACACTTTAAAGAAATATTGACTTAATTGAAATCATTTCCCTATGATTACTACAATTTACTGGAAATACATAATAGGAGCCTGTCCTGAATTTATGCTTGATGAGTCTTTGTTAACCAGTCCTTGTAAATGCCTATATAAATTATTTCTTATCTTGCTCTGTGTTCAAAATGTATATTTTTGTAATCCATATCCATTTTTCCCTATTCTAAATCATTTATTAATCTAAAAATCCGTTCAAAAGTTTCTTCTTCTTTCTCTTTCTCTGTATTATTTATACAGAGTTAGCATCAACGATCAGGCTATTCGTTTCACTTTGTACGTCTGACCACAGAGAGCGCCGGAGACCGGCGATCACAGGTGGTCAAAAGTTAATCAAGATAAGATGGTGCAAGTAACTCATTAAATCTTCACCGCAGAAATATCGCGTTTTCGGGAAAAGATGTGTTTCATTAATACCAAGTAGTAGAAAAAATATGATTTTGCAATGTTGAGGCACTTTAAGAAAAACTACTCTATGCATTGCTCACAGATGTTTCAGTCATCGGTGTAGCACGGTTAAATTGTTTTGATTTTAGATCATCAATAACGCATATATTGATTACTTTCATTTTGACGAAGCAAATGTAAAAAAAAATAAAAAGATAAAAGTTTTATGAAAAAGTAGCAATGTGATACTTAAAGAGTGTTTTTGCTTCCAGGGAGCAGAAATATGTAAAACCTCTGCAAGCAATTCCATCTCATATTTACAGATTATATGAAAGGACCTCGCACGAATTGGCGGGGAATCCGCCCAGATAGCAAAATCTCCTCCAGGGTTACTAAAACTTCTTTAAGGTATAAAATATATATTTATAGATAGAAAAACTTGATGATAAATCCATGTATATTATTCAAAATTTTGAGCCTTTTCAACCCCCCCCCCCCCCCCCCTCCTTTTTTTATATTTCGTTCGCCTGGTTGACATCGTTCCCCACCTTGCTACGGAATCTGAATTGTCATGCTGGTAGATCTTGTCAAGCTAAAGTTTCTATTAAAAGGAAATCCTGTAGCAAGGTGAGGAACACTGCTCTAAAAACGTTTTCCAGTTTCCATAGGCTTTAGTGTTAAAAACTAATGTTCTAACAAAAATTATACACAAAATATAGGTCGCATGTTTAAAATATTACTATTTCCAAAAAAATCAGCAAATTTCTTAATGAATTCAGAATTTTAATTTCTTTTAATGAGAAAACAATTTTTCGGTCCCAACTGGGCGGAATTCCCTACAAATCGTTCGAACTCCTTTACAAAATTTACATTAACATTCATGAAAATTCATAACGTTGTTAAATGCATCAATATCTCATATTTACATGAAAGGGTAGGAATGAAATAAATGAGTGCTAACTTATTCATAGTTTTATTTTAACTTAAAAGAAACTTTATACATTATGAAAAAGAAAGAAGAGGAACTATCAAGTCGTTTAATTGCAGTTTTGAATAACGAGTTTAATGAAAATATGCGCACTGAAGGTTGTGCCATATGTATCATATAAGAAAGATAATTCTGATGAACTAACGCCATTTCATTTTGAGGTGTTTTTTAACTCTGGGATATCAGAATATATTTAAAGGTAATAAGTTTTTCCTCATACCTTTACGACATACATATTTTATTCCCACCATAAGATGCAAAAATTAATTTTCAAACTAAACCTATTTACCCTAAATAGAGAAAAACAAAAACATCAGAAGAAGAAAAAAGTTCTTGGCTATGACCGATGACCATGGAATTATACTTTCAAAGGGGTTTGTCTTTAGTTAACTCCTTTTTTTTCTTTTGTTATTTGTCAATTTTATTTAATGACGGTCTGTTTTTGCATAACAGTCTCTATAATTTCATTTCTATTCCCTGGTTCTGAATCAAAACTTGCTTGGTTTACCTTTAAAAAATGAAAGAATTGCAAAGGAACTAAAATGCAAAGAACAAAAAGAAAATAGAAAAGAAATCAATTCATTAAATTAATCATATGATTATATTAATTGCAATTCACATAAAATAGTGCCTTACCTTTAAGTTGATTTTTCCTATTCAAAGCAACTTTTCTGACTTCTTTAAAAGGTCTTCAATATTCCCTGACTGTGAAACGGAACCTCTCAAGGGTCTGTAAACACTACCAACGGCACTGCATTTGGCGCCAGTTTAAAATCGCTCGTCGTCATTGATCGATTTTAAGATGTTCCGAACGGCCCCCAGCTGTTGACATAATCGGGGACTCAGGTTTTCACTGGTTTTCACTTCGTGTTCGATTAATCAGTCAGCCAATAAGGAACGTATTGTGGTGATCAATATACTTAGCAAGTCACACTGTGGCTAATTGTGTTTGCTTATTCTTCGCAACAAAGCTGGGATGGCACTTTTCTCGGATTATCCACTTTACCTTTATTATTACAAGATGAGCTCATTGATTAAATATAATAAAAATACTGTTTTTTCTTTCATGTTTTCCAAGACGTTACACATATGTATGTTAATAAAAATTTCAAGCGGTGCCGGGAAAACTTTTGCAACTGTTTCAAACGTCCGATTTGATTTGGGTCTTTTCTGTTCTGTTTTAGTATCATATAACGATGAAATGTAACCTTGATAAATTCTATATGCCGTCAGCTGTCTCTGGTAAAAAAAATAATGGTGAGTAATTTGATTACGTATATTGATTGGCACATCAGATTATGGTAATTATTTGTATGTATAGCAATAAATAACGATCGAGACTGCTCAAGAGGAGAAAAAAAGATTGACAGAGTTTGTCGTTGTCAGATCATGTAGGGAATAAGATCTCTCTGATAGTACTCATAGCAAACTAGCTATCTTAGTAGGCATCATGAAAAGGATCTTTATCTATACCTTGTGCGTGCACATATTGGCGAAGTTCAATATCTGTAAGTCCGACAACAAATCGGCTAAATATCGAAAATTAAAGAAGATATCCGACTCTCTTCCTAGAGACCGTTCTCATTTTGTTTTTTCATGCCTTGTGAGGCTCTGAGGTATTATGAAATAAATATTTTCTAATATTATATAACTAGGATGTAACGTCGATGCTGATTGGCTGACGCGCGAGTCATTATTTTCCGATAATGACCGCTGACGGAAGATAATGTTTCGGTGTGGTATTTGTCCTCATTTCAGTATTTTCGAGAAAAAATTTTTTTAGTTATTTTGTTAAATATTAAAAGTTGAGATATACTTTTCACAAAAAAAGTGCAATTTAAAAATGTTGAATTCTTGATGAAAGATTATGTGTATATATTGTTTTGAATCATTATTTTAATCATATATAGTCTAACTATTCCTTATATAATATAACAAATAAGGACCCAGAGGCTCCGAGATATTATGAAATAAATATTTTCTAATAATGTTCATTAAGGCTCTCAGGGCAGCAAAAACAAAAAGGAATAATTTTTAAAGCAAAATTTGTCTTTTTCCGATATATCATATAAAATTACCGCAAGTAGTACAAACGATTTTCAAGCCTTAAAAATCTATATTTTTCATTTTCCTCTTTCAGAATATATGTATATCATATATAAAAGAAAGTAGGGGATCTTCAACAACACAGCAAGTCACCAAAACATAACATGCAAAACACAGAGCCAACATGCACAATAAAATACGTAACCTGGAAAGGAACACCAAGCACGACATAAAAACATCAAATACAAAATACATCACACAAACCAACGAGAACAATGGATGGGCAATCGATGCCGACTTGGGAGGATCATCTGCCATATCAGCAAATTGTGTGGTATAATTTAAGGTATTTTACTAGGAATAATAATTACCATACTCTTCAATGAGAACACACACAGATGGGGCCAAATTAACCAAGCATAGACAATGGGAAGCTTAAAAACAAAGGAGGGGATCTCCAACAAAACCCTAAAACACCCCAATGCAAAAACACAAAGCAGACAAGCACAGAAAGAGACACATAAGTGACAAGAATCGTCAACGCACAACACAGAAACATCAAACACAAAGGACTACACATAAACCAACGAGACCAATGGGCAACCGGTGCCGACTTAGGACGGCCATCTGCCACGGAAATAGCAGAAGGTGTGGTTATCCTGGATTACGTGTGCACAACCCTCCCATTTTTCCGATTACCCAGAGGTCTCAAAGAACGTACAATTGTGGCGTAAAACAACTTCCTCACTGTCAGATGACCACACACAAACAAGACCACAAAACGCAGGGGCACAACACAGATGAATATATATGTAAATAGATATCAAAAGAGGGCGTACTTAACGCACACATAAAAGACAGGAGACCAATATTAAGCCTGTGTCAATGACGCACACTGTAACTGCCTCATCACTGTCTGCTGACTGCTGACTGCACTGACAGGACCGTAAGAAATAGAGGACCTACAAAAACTCTGTAAATCCACGCTTAAAAACTCTGCCTTATATCACATTGACAGATAAACTCTTCTGATGACCAGTTGCAAATAAGCTCCATCCGGTCAAGTCAGTTTCCTACGACTATACACAAAGTTAAGAAATCAAAGTATGAAAATCACTTTGTCTTAAATTAATTACCACTGATGATGGTTTTATATCCGAAACACGTGTCTGGTGTATAAGAATTGGTTTGAAATATTGTTCAAGAAGGTAATTTTCTTGCATCGTCCGGAATGTGTATGTCTGGTGCACAGAATCTAAAATGTTCATGTTCAGAAGGTTTATCATGGGCAGCAGAGGCGGAAAACTTTTCGTTGATTCAGACAAATCATTAGTCTCGGCGCTACTGTTCACGATATGGAGGTGTTATTGGAGTAGTGACACCAAAAAAAAAAAAAAGAACCACCGACGATGGTACTATATCCGAAATGAACATGTTTTGAACACTGTTCTTAAAATATATTGACTAAATAATGATAATCAAACAAGGTATTTGGTGCACAATGTTTTCCTTCGGTTTTTCTTTTTTTTTTTTTTTCTGAGGGGGGAGGGGTGTTTGTTTTATAGCTGGTTTTGTCATTTCGCTGATCAACACGGAGCATGTCTTATTTTACTGTTATTTTACTGTTATTCAAGACGAATAGAGTCTTAAGCAGTTGCATCGTCATTTCCCTTCTCATATGTCTTCAAGTATATTACCAAAAAGTTTTGGATCACTTGGATTAATTTGAGATAAAGATTATGGTAAGGCACGGTCCATTTGATATTCGGGCTTTGGGCTTAGGTTTTTCGGAAAAAATAACTTTGCTATGAATTTGGATGAAAAAAAAAATGATTTGGCTATGGTGTGACAGAATAAATAATCTTGGTCCTATGATTGCGTGTATATGATCTGAATTGAAGAAATTACCTCAAAATTCAGAAAATTTTTCGACTCGCCTCGCTCGCCGCAACATTCAGTTTGTCTCAAAATTCGCTCGCCATAGTATTAGTACTCTATGTTTAACCTCATTTTTTTTCATTATAAGGTGCACATTTGAAATATCAATGCAAGTTTGTAAATGCTTATTCATGTATATGACATGACTTTCTCAAATGCTCAAACAATCAGTACATAATGTACTACATGATGTAATAGATATAAGAGTACAAACTGTCAATTAATTTACAAATTGTCTTGAGGCCCCACCATACCTTTTTTCTTGTACCTTATACTGTTATATAAGATTTATATACTAACAGATTTATATCGCAAAAATATTTTATCACTCTATTTAGAAATGAATAAAACTTTGGCATAAAAATTAGAAATATTTACAGTTTTGAGAACAAATAAATTACTTCTGTAATAATTGATAAAATTGACATTTTGTACACAAAGACATATTATGATAGAAAAAGAATTTTGACTGAAATAAATAATTTTGCCTTGGTTCGGTTCCCAAAAATAATCTTTAGCTGACAACCCCCCCCCCCCCCCCCCTGAAAATCAAATGGACGGTGCCTTAGCAAAGTTTTATTTCCTGCGAATATCGTAAATGTCACAAAAATTCTTTTCTGTTTTGACTGGCTGAATTTTATTTAATCTGTTCACGCAACATGTTCTATTGAACTCCTCTGGAATCGTGTCATCTAGGAAGGACTAATATCTTATGTAATGAAAGGAACATGAATGATAAATGCATCTCATCCAAAACTTAATCACGGAATTCTTCCTGCATTCTCAATAGGTCTTTTATCCCCTTGCAAAAGCCAAACAATCAACGAAGGATAATGAAATTTTGCGCTATCATATCTTTCACGTGGTCGGTATTACATAAAAGACTTTTGTATGTGAGAAATCCGGTGTATATTACGAGCTAAGACTTTATTTATGATTGATCATTGATATCAAAAGATCCCAGCATTTTTCTGGAGGAAAATAAATAACAATGCTCATTTCAAAGACGTCCAGATTGTTTATCCTATACTGGGTGTTCTACCGTAAACATCTCTGCTTTCAATCTGAAGCTTATTACTATGAATTATTATTTTTTGTTCTCCACATTGTATTCTAATTCAAATCAAGAATTATAAACCACTCTGATTTATTCTAGGATGATAAACGACATAAATTATTTTATATACATGTAGATCTAGCTTGAATATGCCAACTAACTTAGTCAATCAACAAAGTTTTTGAAGCCTCTATATATCACTCATATTCCTACCACTGTCATCTTAACAATTCAAGAAGAACAAAATCAGTAAAATACATTGCGTACTTAACTTATTTCAAGAGAGAAAAAATCCTTTTCCTCTTTTTCTTCTTGTTCTTGTTCATTTTTTTTTTTTTTTTTTTTTGTTCTTTTTTTTTTTTTTTTACATTTTGGTTCATGATTACGATTGAAAAAAATCTAAATCATGAGAGATCAATTGAAATAATTCCTTTTTTATAAACTGAGTGAAATTATTTAAGGCCTTGATGGAGATGCCAAAAACTGTAGCCAAATATTGTCCTTGTCTGATATCTTGTTACGCACAAGTTGAGAAACCGGAGGAGGTCAGACTTTGAATTTAAAATACGTCTTTATAAAATCTATATCAAAATACCTAAGCAGACAAAAAATATGAACTACGATGTGAGATTTTTTGGAGTCATCTTATTTTTTTACGGCTTCAATAAAATGTTAAGAAATGTATACTAATTGTGTATAAAATTTGCACTAATGTACGGAAGCCAGTTCGTGCCATGTTATATTTTTTTACTATCTCGTAGTTACGGGAAATTTTCTCGTAGTTACGGGAAATTTTCTCGTAGTTACGGGAAAGAATTTTCGTAGTTACGAGAAAAAATTCTCGTAGTTACGTGAAAAAATTCTCGTAGTTACGAGAAACTTTTCTCGCAGTTACGAGAAACTTTTCTCGTAGCTACGACAAACGTTTCTCGTAATTACGACAAACGTTTCTCGTAGTTACTAGAAACATTTCTCGTAATTACGAGAAAAGTTTCTCGTAACTGCGAGAAATGTTTCTCGTAACTACGAGAATATTTTCTCGTAACTACGAGAAATTGTTCTCATAACTACGAGAAACGCTTCTCGTAACTACGAGAATATTTTCTCGTAACTACGAGAAATTGTTCTCATAACTACGAGAAACGTTTCTCGTAACTACGTGGAAAGTTTCTCGTAATTACGAGAATTTTTTCTCGTAACTACGAGAAAAGTTTCTCGTAATTACGAGAATGTGTTCTCGTAACTACGAGAAAAGTTTCTCGTGACTACGAGAAAAGTTTATCGTAACTACGAGAAACTCTTCTCGTAACTACGAGAAACGCTTCTCGTAACTACGAGATTGTAAAAAAAATATAACATGGCACGAACTGGCTTCCGTACTGATGAAATCAGAACATGAAATTAAAAGTTCTGCACCTAAATAAAAAGCTTTCGGTTTTCATTATTTCTCTACGATTAAAATGATTGGATAAGGAGCATAACAAGAGAAATAAAAGATACAAGGAAGACCAGAAACAAACAAAAATGACATCTAAACACTGAATCAATAAATACTGGATATAACTGTATATCAGTATGACGAAAATCGCACGAGGAAATACAACAAAGCGCATGAGCAATAGATAACTTCCTTCTTTTTCTTTCACGTTGCTTCAGCATGTTAAGATGAACATATGAACAGTGTTATAATTTATGATCTCTAGATCTGAGATAGGATATACATACACATTCTTATGATGTGTGTTGAAAGTTGGAAAGTTTCATGATGCCTTTCTTTTTATTAGAATATGTTATGGGCTGATTACATAAAAGGTTCATTCTGGATGCTGGTATCCTCATGCGGCCTTCATAGAGATGTTTATTATCAACTATCATTATTTAACTGACCCCGGAGTATCATGATATATAACAAAGAACCTTTGGGAATCATTACAACTTTTTCGTTGAAACTTAAGAGTACAGTAACTATCGTGTTCAAGAAATTAATTAGATTCCCAGGTAATTAATCCTACAACGCACTAAGGCCTTATACATCATGCCATACAGAAAAAAGATACGCTAAACGCTTGATAAAATCGAGCTGTAGTTCTGTTTGAATGAATAATCAAGGAATGCTTAGTGACATAATTCTGTTACGTTTTGGTTACAAACTGATCCTATGATACTTTCATCACGAATAGAATAATCCTATCACATATGTCATAAAACAGCAAAGAACAAATCATGTAATTATGTGGACTTATGTAAATTTTTGCTTTGTGGGCAATGCTGAAAAATACTTGGTGATAATTAGGACACTCGTACTTTACTTTTGAATCTGTAAGCATTCATGAAACATTTTCAAAGAAATGAATGTCATTTCCTCTGCCTGTCGATGTAAAATGGTGTATAAACTGCATAATACATTATTTCGCGAAACGGACTTTATTTTGTTTTGTGCATCGATTTTGGTCTATTCATCGCTTTACAGTAAAATTATTACAATTATTCAATAAGATTACATAACTCAACTTGCTACAAGCATATTATTTATAGAGAATCCTTAGGTATGAATTTGATATGTCCTTACACATATAGTTACATGGAATTAGTAATATAAGTCAAACACAAAAGCCGAGACCATATACCTATATCGAAAGTCTTGTGAATTTTGGGAAAAACGCAAATCAGACCTTTCTTACGCGAAAAGAAAATAGGACAAACAGACGGAGACAATGACATAAGCCCCAGAGAAAACACAATGGACAATTTATTTAATAACGCATCTCAAGTGTACATGTAAACGCGGAAGACATTGTAGAATGCATTGTAAGTGGCACTGTTGTAACGCGCCGTACTAATTTTACATATCTAATGGAAATATAGTGTCCAAGTAGGTAGGATAAAAAAGGAAGGCCAATCCCAATTTCTGTCTTAGTGTCACCAATAATTTCGCTGATTATATGGCCACGGAATGACCAAAATTTTATCCATCCAAATTTCTCTCTTAGTGTTATCCATAGTATCGCTGATTGCATGGCCACGGAATGGCCAAAATTTAATCCATCCAAATTTCTGTCTTAGTGTTATCCATAGTATGGCTGATTGCATGGCCACGGAATAACCAAAATTTAATTCATCCAAATTTCTGTCTTAGTGTTATCCATAGTATCGCTGATTGCATGGCCACGGAATGGCCAAAATTTTATCCATCCAAATTTCTGTCTTAGTGTTATCCATAGTATCGCTGATTGCATGGCCACGGAATGGCCAAAATTTAATACATCCAAATTTCTCTCTTAGTGTTATCCATAGTATCGCTGATTGCATGGCCACGGAATGACCAAAATTTAATCCATCCAAATTTCTGTCTTAGTGTTATCCATAGTATCGCTGATTGCATGGCCACGGAATGACCAAAATTTAATCCATCCAAATTTCTGTCTTAGTGTTATCCATAGTATCGCTGATTGCATGGCCACGGAATGACCAAAATTTAATCCATCCAAATTTCTGTCTTAGTGTTATCCATAGTATCGCTGATTGCATGGCCACGGAATGACCAAAATTTTATCCATCCAAATTTCTGTCTTAGTGTTATCCATAGTATCGCTGATTGCATGGCCACGGAATGGCCAAAATTTAATCCATCCAAATTTCTGTCTTAGTGTCACCCATAGTTTCGCTGATTGCATGGCCACGGAATGGCCAAAATTTTATCCATCCAAATTTCTGTCTTAGTGTTATCCATAGTTTCGCTGATTGCATGGCCACGGAATGACCAAAATTTAATACATCCAAATTTCTCTCTAATTGTTATCCATAGTATCGCTGATTGCATGGTCACGGAATGGCCAAAATTTAATCCATCCAAATTTCTGTCTTAGTGTTATCCATAGTATCGCTGATTGCATGGCCACGGAATGACCAAAATTTAATCCATCCAAATTTCTGTCTTAGTGTTATCCATAGTATCGCTGATTGCATGGCCACGGAATGACCAAAATTTTATCCATCCAAATTTCTGTCTTAGTGTTATCCATAGTTTCGCTGATTGCATGGCCATGGAATGACCAAAATTTTATCCATTCGAATTTCTGTCTTAGCGTTACCCATATTTTCACTCATTGGCCACGGAATGACAAAACAACTCTAAGTAGCGCCACCCTGAACAATTTCGACAAAGAGACAGATATACACTAAAACCTGTCCTTTTAAGCTCACCTGAGCCAAAAACATCAGAATGATCTAGAAGGATATGTTTAGAAAGTGTCAGAAATGCCCATTCTAAACTATTTCTTTGAATAACTCTATCAATGTGTGGTTGTGCACTCATTTACTGCATATTTGTCAAATTTAAGTAATCTAATACTCTCATTATGATTTTGGCTGAATATATTAAATTTTCTGATTTTTCACGAATTTCTCATTGAAAAAAAGGTGGAGGGGATGTATTTTCAGACATATTGGACTTCGTCTCCAGAACCATTGAAGGGATTTTGATGGAACTTAATAGGAATGTTGCGCGACCACAGGCAAAAGTAGGTCAGGGAGGGTACCCTCCTTTGACAAACTTCTACAGAACAGAAGCACATACATGTGGCAACAAACAAATAACATGAGGTTGATCTAAAACATTTTCATTTACGTTGGTTTAATTTCCCAATATTTCCCCCTAAGGCAATATTGATATACTTTTAGTGGTTTTACAGTAAAATTTTATGAATGAATGCTTCTGCCTATGTCTTTTGATACCTTATATAATCATTTCTATCAAAAATGGATTATGCACTTATTACTAATTGCATAAAGCCTAGCTTATGAGAAGAATTATACTACACTGCTAAAAGTAAATTTAGGGGAGCAAGGTTTCTACTTTCATTGTTCAGATATTTGCAATTGACACGTTTCTAATTGGAATTCGCGACAGTTGCTGCATGCAGTCAGAGGACGCTTACTCCTCCCTGGTACTTTGCCCTACCTCCTTGTTAATAGAGACTTACTTATGCCATGTTTCTCATGAACTACGATTGGTACTTCTTCTATGGTATGCTTTGATTTGATTGAAGCATGTTAGTACATTTGCATAACTTTCAATAATTAACGAATGGCGAGGGATTCACCAAATATACTTTAAATTGAAATATGAAGCAAGTCATATAATAAAACAAAAATGAAAGAATTGATCTGTTGAACACAAGAATGAACTTCATTGAAATTTCCCCAATGTTCGATATAATTTTATAAGAAAAACCTTTCTCTGTACTTTCTTTGCTCAGTACAGGGATATACATTAACAATATGATATTAGACTAGTCTTCATGAGGACATTGTGTATACGCCATTTCGTTGCTGAGGAAAAAGAAACCTCCTGTAGAACATAACTCATCACTTATCCGTTGGCCTTATCCTTCCTTTTAGACTATATTTTTGTAATATTTGGTGGTCCTTTCTTCAAGCAGGTTGTTGAATACCTATACATTTGTACGTACTAATTAAGCGCTTCTAGTTGCAAAACGTTTTTCTGCAACTACGGAATAGAATTCATGCAAAACTTCCATCAGCAATAATTAGAAATTTATCAAATTATAGAAAAAAGGTTCGTATATTGATATTCTAAATGCCAATACATTTTGTACCCAATAATTTGACCATATCAAACAAAGGAGGGGATCTCCAACAACACAGGTTGCAGCACCCACAGCAAAACCCCAAAAACACCCAATGCTAAAACACAAAGCAGACAAGCACAGAAAGAGACGCAAAGGGACAAGGAACGTCAACGCACAAGACAGAAACATCAAACACAAAGGGCTACAAATAAACCAATGGGCAACCGGTGCCGACTTATTCTCATATTCAAAACATATTCTCATCAGAGTCAAAACATATTCTCATCAGAGTCAAAACATATTCTCATCAGAGTCAATACATAACCTGGCTGCACCATTTTTGGGCTTTGATAGAAATGAATGAAAGAATTTCCGATATTGAACAACCAATAAGTAATTCTTTTGAGGAGACCTTCTGTTTAAATAGGAAATATACTGCACTCCTTTTGAAACGTTGGAGACTATCGGCTTCAGAGTATGTATCATTTGGTAATTTTTAACGGTGACTTAAAAATACGATTATACGGTTCAAAGACAGATACAACTTTAATCGAAGCAAGCCCCTTTCTGCTTTGATCGAGATTGTAAAATTTACTAAGAATCAGTCGACTTTTTTTCCGCGGATCCGATCCGTAAGTCATAGATAGGACATAAAGGATGGTCCTTGACCCACCTAAACTTTTATGTCAGCATATCTCCAAGTATTGCACACTGACCAATCCTGAAGACGGAACTATATTACGAGTGCTTTCTTCAAACTCCAATAAAAGATGAGGTCACAAAAGGATAAGTAATTAGAGATGTTGAGCAAACCGTGCTTGTACGTGTACGTGTATGCTTATGTCAAAAAGTTGTTTATGACGTCATCACATTTTG
This sequence comes from Pinctada fucata, assembly GCA_028142955.1. Taxonomy (NCBI): domain Eukaryota; kingdom Metazoa; phylum Mollusca; class Bivalvia; order Pterioida; family Pteriidae; genus Pinctada; species Pinctada fucata. The sequence continues at coordinate 28,366,311 of AP027112.1, read as the reverse complement.
CGTTCCACGCACCTGTCTTACACGTTCGGCAAAACGTGTAAAGCGGTGAGTACACGTTTATTATTACTTGTAGATATTATAAGAATGCAGATAACCTATGAAAACCTATATCCAATTTCTTTGGGAACGTATGTACTTTCTGAATGTTAGAAAGAATTGCAAATAAAATGTATCATATTTTAAAGAAGAAGCCTCAAAGTTGACCAAAAATGTTATTCTTGAAGTTTAATTTTTATGTTATATACATGTACATCCGATGACTTGGAATAGCAAAAAATTAATTCATCGTCGTTACAAAAACGTGTATACGATTTACACGTACCAGTACGCGTTGTGACATCTGCTCAACCGCAAAACGTCAACGTGTAAACAGATAACGTGTAAATACACGAACAAAATCTCGTACACGTACAAGTTGGGTTTGCTCAACCCTTCTTTTCATGGGAATTTTGTGAGATGTTAAAAAGGAAGCGTTCTAAATCTGACGTCAGATAACATCCATCATGATATATATATATATATATATATATATATATATATATATATATATATATATATATATATATATATATGATTACACCATCAATGCATGTTCCGGATAATAATCATTTACATAAAAAATGTATTACTATTGGGTTTCCTTGCTGAAATATAAAGAAACTGTCGTTTCAATTATTAAAGACATTGATGGTGAGATCTTGGTTATTAAATATTCTGATAACTCCAGTGGGAGTACCTTTGTACCTTCAGGTCCGTCGCATTCTAATGAAAAATTCAACATCTTCTGTCTAATGAAGCAAGGCTCCATTTATTCGTCTTTTAATTATTTTCATATAGAAATTTGATCTTAAGAACAGGCATCCGATATGAATTGAATAAATCCAAATGACAATTAATTCTGAATATTCTGAATATCACAATATGAGAAATAGAGATATAGTATAGCGTTTATACAGTGTAAATTCAACCTATCAATTCAAACGCCTCGAAATGAATATGACATTTTTCATCTTTCCTTTCGCATTTTGAAATTTGTGCACTTAAAAGCAGATTCAATCTTCGTTTCATCTGTCACTTAATCATGGTGAAAGCATATACATGTAAAGGAATCTACATGAGATATTTGAGAAAAATTTTCTTTCTTTTTATATATAAAGGAAAGGGGAAAAATCCAGACAGCAGCTTTGATAGAAAAGAGGCTTTGATTGTATATTTTATTCACTAATATTAAGCATCTCCCCTTTATCTATTATTTCTATTTTTCTTTTGTTTGTTTTTTTTTTCCCACTTTTTCAAGGTTTTGTTTTCGAAATGTGATTGTTGAATTCTGATTTTGGCTTTTTTTTTTGTTTGACTTCCACTAATTTCTTTACAAATGTATACGACATCAGTTCTGTGTTAATTCCGCCATATGTTAATTCATGTACACTGGCTACAAGTCTCCAAGAGACAAGGAACTTCGGCTCCTCTTCTAGCCATATCATTATTTTTATGTTTCTGAAACATATGATAGTGTGTATGCTACATATGAAATCCAAAATACTTAAATACCTCTGAATGTGTCTGAAAATTTGACTTAAAGTAACACTGATGAGAATTTACTATCCGAAACACGTGTCTTGTTCATTAAGGTATAAGGGGTTTAATAACAATTTTGTCGAAAATGTAAACGTCTTCAAATTGAAAGCTAGAAATTATTTTCTTCCATATCTTACATATTTTAAGATATCTGATATTTTAATAAATTGTTTGATTCAACTCCCCCTGAAAATGTATGTCCCAGCACATTGCCGAAGTCGTGCGTACACGGCAAACTTGGTGGTATTAATTTTTTTCTGTTATCAAAACAACCGGAAGGAGAGTATTATATCCCTATTGCCTTAAATTAAAATTTTATTCAAGAAGTTAACGAGTTGGAACACATCATTTGTCTTATTATCTTCACTTATTTTCTTTTTAAATGTGAAGCAGATAAGCATGTTCCTCGTGATTGGATGTTTCAATTGTATTTGTCAATTTTTGAACATACATTAATTTCAACATGGGTCCTGTAGCATCACATCCCACCCATTCTGCTACGTCTTTTGGTACATTTTTGGACATAATAATTTTCATACTTTTTGGCCATATTACATTGTTTAGACTGAGGATCACTGACGAGGGTTTAGTACCCGAAACGTGCATGTCTGGTCCATGTTGTAAATTATCAGGTTTTAAATGTTGCTATTGAATTTAAAGACGTTTAACATTTCAATTGCTATTTTGGAAAATGGTCATTTAATCCAAAAATATCATCGAAACTATAGGAGGTTTCATGTTACATCCTGGCACAATCCCTCCAAAACTATTTTGGTCATAAATTTTATTTAACTGTTTGGGGTTACTGAATCGCCTCTAAACAAAAACTTAGAGCCGCGACTTTTTGCAAAGTAAATAAACAAATTTGAATCAAACGAGAGATCGCTACTAACATACAGTTGGCTTTGTCTGAAAATTACATTTGCTTAAAATACCAATGATGCGGGTTTATGCGTCTAATGAATTAAAGAAGATACTGACGATAATCTCAACAGCACTCACAATAGAGCACCAAATGGAGCATTGACGGACCCCTAGAAAGCTAGAGGTGGGACAAGGTGCCCAGTAGGAGTAAGCATCCCCTGTTGGCTAGCCGCACCCGCATTAAAATTGCTTTGAACTTTTATTCAAGAAGCCAACGTGTTGGAACACTTCGATTTTCATGTTTTCGCTTCAACTTTTTTCGAGAATTAAGTATGATTGGAATCCGTCTGTGACTCTATATTACGGGAATTAAGTATGGTTGGAATCCGTCTGTGACTCTATATTACGGGAATTAAGTATGATTGGAATCCGTCTGTGACTCTATTTTACGGGAATTAAGTATGGTTGGAATCCGTCTGTGACTCTATATTACGGGAATTAAGTATGATTGGAATCCATCTGTGACTCTATATTACGGGAATTAAGTATGGTTGGAATCCGTCTGTGACTCTATATTACGGGAATTAAGTTTGATTGGAATCCGTCTGTGACTCTATATTACGGGAATTAAGTATGGTTGGAATCCGTCTGTGACTCTATATTACGGGAATTAAGTATGATTGGAATCCGTCTGTGACTCTATATTACGGGAATTAAGTATGATGGGAATCCGTCTGTGACTCTATATTACGGGAATTAGGAATGATTGGAATCCGTCTGTGACTCTATGTTACGGGAATTAAGTATGGTTGGAATCCGTCTGTGACTCTATATTACGGGAATTAAGTATGATTGGAATCCGTCTGTGACTCTATATTACGGGAATTAAGTATGGTGGGAATCCGTCTGTGACTCTATATTACGGGAATTAAGTACGATTGGAATCCGTCTGTGACTCTATATTACGGGAATTAAGTATGATTGGAATCCGTCTGTGACTCTATATTACGGGAATTAAGTATGATTGGAATCCGTGTGTGACTCTATATAACGGGAATAAAGTATGGTTGGAATCCGTCTGTGACTCTATATTACGGGAATTAAGTCTGATTGGAATCCGTCTGTGACTCTATGTTGCGGGAATTAAGTATGGTTGGAATCCGTCTGTGACTCTATATTACGGGAATTAAGTATGGTTGGAATCCGTCTGTGACTCTATTTTTCGGGAATTAAGTATGATTGGAATCCGTCTGTGACTCTATATTACGGGAATTAAGTATGGTTGGAATCCGTCTGTGACTCTATATTACGGGAATTAAGTATGATTGGAATCCGTCTGTGACTCTATATTACGGGAATTAAGTATGATTGGAATCCGTCTGTGACTCTATATTACGGGAATTAAGTATGGTTGGAATCCGTCTGTGACTCTATATTTCGGGAATTAAGTATGATTGGAATCCGTCTGTGACTCTATATTACGGGAATTAAGTATGATTGGAATCCGTCTGTGACTCTATATTACGGGAATTAAGTATGGTTGGAATCCGTCTGTAACTCTATATTTCGGGAATTAAGTATGATTGGAATCCGTCTGTGACTCTATATTACGGGAATTAAGTATGATTGGAATCCGTCTGTGACTCTCCACTACATTCTTCTATTCATTATTTGTGGCATCATATTAACCGAACCCTGAGTAGAAATGGAATGACTTCATTAATCTTTTAATGTTCAAGGTAGCTTATATAAAAGATATAAAAAAGCATCGTGGCATTGAACATTGTTACCTGTCTTGAAAAATGATCACGTTACTTATTCATAAGTTTGTCTTTTTTTTTCCTGACATCCCATTGATAAAAAGGTTAAACAGAGTTTATCCATTCATCGGTTCATCAGGGGAATCTCAATTAAATCCAGATAAAAAGCAGGGATTGTGTACTACCACTGATCACGACCATCTCCAGGGATTTCAATAATAATCTGTATAAGCTTACTATACTGATTAGAGTTACAAAAGAGAGATTCCTGTGATGTACAATACAAGTTATTTATATTAATGTTCAGATGACAGATCTCAAAAGTCTGTGTTCCAATTAAGAGACACACCTTAATTTGGATTTGTTTTTTTTTTTTAATACTTAATATCAATTCTCTATAAGGACCAATCAATGACATTGAAATATAGCATGTTACATAAGTGAAAGATTTTTGGTACAAGAGTTATGTATGGTACGTTAATGAAGACTGGAGAGCAATATGAAATCGGAGCATCGGTTGTCATTGCAACCATGTCTAAAATTGAAAATTATTGATAATTCATTAATTCATAATATCAATTCTCTGTAAGGACAAATCAATTTCAGCGACGTTCAAATTTAGCATGTTACATAAATGAAAGATCTTTGGTACAAGAGTTATGTATGGTATGTTAATCCGGACTTTAGAGAGCAATCTGAAATTGGAGCATCGGTTGCCATTGCAACCATGTCTTAAATGTTGGGGTCGGGAAAACTTGATAAGCGAGACATTTTTATGATCCATGTTTCAATGGAATATGTGGAGAATTGATACTTCCTGAAAGCATTCTTTCATCCTTCCATAACAATATTGAATTTAAAATCTAATTCATTTATTCTTATTTTACTGTTATTTGGGATCAAATACAAGGAAAATCAAAGCATTTGTAAGGACAAATTTCAGTCCTTTAAATGTTATTTCCTTTTTGCCAGTACTTGCAATGAAACAACTGTAAGGGCAATGGTTTTTAAGTAATAAAGCCTATTATTTTTAAAAATATCTTTTTATGGTCTTCATTGCTCCCATGTTTCGGACTTCTATGACAAATATATGCAAATTACAAAAAATCTTATTTAGTCAAGGATTTAGATATCATAAACTTGTAAAATCATTTTGGAAATTTTACAATAAGTATTCTGAACTTCTTTCAAAATTTGGGATGACTACAGCATCAGAGTATGTATCTTTGGGTATTTCATTGCCTTCATTTACGGTGACTTTATAAACAAAATCAGAGGGACCAAAGACAGATAAAACTTCAACCACAAATGTAAGAAAATAGTCGGTCGCCTGCTTTACCGAGGATATTATCCTAAAGTCATAACAATAACACTGGGCATGGTATTGGACCATTCTACAGTTTTGTACCAGTGTCTTTTCCAACGTTGCACACTAATCAACCGTGACGGCGGGACTCCATGATGGGCCTTGTTGAAAATCTCGTCAGAGAAAAAAAGGGTCTTGATTCTCTGTCCTTTATGAAAGTTGGTCTGACTTTTCGGGTGATTGATCTTTAGCTCGCTTCAGCCAGCAGAGCACAGATTGTTGTAGGCATGCCATATAATTTTTTAGATCCATTTACAAAGAATCTGTGTTACAAGAGGCCGCTGCGTTTAACTATCTTGTTTATATGTCATCTTACGGTGAAAAGTTTTATGTTTATACAACAATTGTGTGTCTATGGAGACATCTGTGTATCAAGATAAGTGGGAGGGCTGTGCGCACGTAATCCGGATAACCACACCATTTGCTAATAGCAGATGGCCGTCCAAAGTCGGCACTGGGTGCACATTGGTCTCCTTCCTATTATATGTCGTCATCAATGTTTGATGTTTCTGTACATAGGTTACGATTTTTCGTATGATGTTCTAGACTAAGTGAATATTGTTGTGTCTTTTTGCGATTTGTAGTTTTGTATGATGTTATTTTTTACGTGAAACTTTCATGTGGGTTTGTTTAGCTGGGTGAGTGCAGGCTGGTCATGCTGGAGATCATTCCCTTTCCGTTTTAAGAACGAGATAATTTGGAATGGGGAATTTATTGGTTTTTATTGAATTTTAAAATTAACCATGGCAATATTTGACAAAATATTAATTGGCTATTCTGTAGGCTTTCTTCTGTTTTTTATAATCAAACTTCATTTGACCAATTACAAAAGGATATAAATTCAAAAATAACAAAAAAGAAAACATTTCAAGGTCATTTAGTCTAATTCCAAGGTCACTCAAACTTAGACATTGAATATCAGAGGTTTTTTATTTTTAAGGGAAAAAATATGACGTAATATCAAAATCTTTTGAAATTAAGGCAAATCCATAGTATAATATTGAATATGCACTAAAAAGTGTATATATATCCCCTTTGTTTCATTGACATAGCATCTTTAAAATATTTCATTTCTCATTATGTGACAAAAATGAAAAATTTTCAATTTTTTTTCCTATCTTTATACCAATGACAAATATGGCCATATCCCAATACATATCGATAAATCGATAATTCAGAAGTCATAAACCGAAGGCATACAAAACCAGGATAAAACAAGAACCGAAACAAACAAAGAAAAACCTCCACCGTACGAAAAGAAGCGAACTCCCAATATGGTAGTGAGACCAGCTAGGTGCCCAGGAAGAGTCAGCATCTTCTGCTTGCATGCAACACCCGTCGCTTCAATTCGGTAGAATGGTCACATCAGGTTACTTCTATTTCGGAAGATACAAATATATTCGGTGGTTGGATGGTTCAAATGGTCTATGGGGCATCATAGTGTATGACGCGTTCCCCATATCGACCGTAGAACATCCTCAGTGACAAGGTTAGTCGGCCACAAACGAATCCCTGACCGAGAAGCTTATTTGAAAGACTTCTTGCTCTCAGAACAAAATCTGTATAGTGTATTTGGTACTTGCTCTGGAATAGCGTATCAAGAGGCATTTGAGATGTTAAGGCTACATAAGGGACTTTCCAACAATTAATTTTACTGACTGAACCTTGCTTAACTTATGATACTTCCCCAAATTTATATATTGAATGTTTTTTCTTTGTTTGAGTCATCCTGCTTCTACACTATGCAGGGCGTTTTATGGGTAGAAAATTGTTTTATATGCCGATATAAGTTATTTTCAAATACAAAACAATCATAAAACTAATAAAGAAATAATAAAACTACAAGGTAATCGAACAATTGTAACTCATATACATTCATTTCCTAAGTACAATGCCATTGTAGAAGTAATAACCATTATTTCCCCGTTTCACAGATAAAAAATAAGACCTCAAGGACAAATATGAAGGACATTTACAGTTATTGTATAAAGTTTACACAGTGAAAAAAAATCAAAGCAAAGGTGACCTAAATATTACGTCACCTCTACTCTAATTGAATAAAGATTGCGTATTAATTAGATAATGGAGAAGGAAATGTCCGAACTCTATCCCTTGCCAAAATTGAGGCACCAGAGATAATACATTCTCGTGGTATGTTATTTAAAATGATTCAAATTTTACAAAATAAGCTTATGTTTCTCCATCTGGTCATACAGAGACAGAAAAAAAATAATCCCACATAATATCACATTCCGTATCTAATTTGATACGGAATCAGGTTTTTTTTCTTCTAATCTTAGTAATCATTTTTATCATTTTAGTTTCTTGAATATTTTATTACTTTTATTTCTTACATAGACATCTCCAGAAAGACTATCCTGAAGTGACGAATGTGGAACATACCGATAAGATGTAATTAACAATCATAAGACATACACAGTCACACAGGGTAAACGTGATATACAACAAACAATTCAGATAAATAATCAAACATGAAACGATAAACATAGGAGTATGAATACCCTTTACAAAACACGTTATGACACGGACACATTATGTCATTTGTTTTATAAATATGCACCATGATAGTCAGTTTCATTCTTGTTTTCTGAAATCATGGAGTTCCGGGTAATAAAATGATGCTAATGAATTTGAAGATGTTAAATATTTACTTAACATTTAGGTCACCGCGGGTTAAGTTTACACGTGAGAACATTTCGTTTCTGTAGGGTTAATGTATTGTGAAATAACGATCATCTCCATGCAAAATACAATGCGTTATGTTTCAAGAGGTTCATCTAAGGGAATTACATCTGTTGTATATGTATTTTTTACCTTAAATTTGAAATTCTGACGGCAGGTTTCCTTGTTCTTGGCATGCGCAATTTATATGACTGCTTTAAAGAATTTCATATATATAAGCTATCAAAGATTTATATTGAAAGAGTATTGTTGATAGCTCTTTCGTCAAACATAAGAAAACATTGAAAATAAAGACAGAGACACATTTTCTGTGTGAGTTGAGGGTGTGGAAGTGAGGGCCGGGTTACTGAGAATAATAATTACCCTTGTTATTTCTATGAAACGATAATGCTGGTTGCCCGAGAAATTTTGTTGATACCTGCATCAACAACCAGAAGTCTCTGACGAGACTGTAGCTCTCCTGGTTGTTTTGTTTTATTTACTCATAGACAAGTGAATAAGATACATATACATAAAAAAACAATTTCCATTTTATTTTAAACCAAAGACGATAGCGAGCAGGCACTCTAACAAATTATAAGTAGCACAACGAAATAAAAAATCCATTAGACTGCAACTAGAATATCACTCATATAATTTTCAATGTCCGAGATAAAGGATTTCAAAACATAATGCCAAACCCATTTTCCATGATCCTAGGGGTCAGGGGCTTCTAGCACAAATGAACTATCAATGACATAATAATACTACAGCTCCATTATATTGCATAAACAACTAAGTTTCCATCATTAATAGCTTTAGAAGAGTGAGCACAACTATATACGAGAAAATGACCACACCCATTTTATAAGACCCTGGCAGTTAGGGGCTCAAACAAAATATCAGGTGCACAACTAGACCACAGACCCCTCATATTGCATAAATGATTAAGTCTCCATCATTTATAGTGTCAGAGGAGTTGCGAGCACAAGATTACATAGAGTTATATAGGAGAAAATGACCACACCCATTTTATAAGACCCTGGGGGTCAGCGGCTCAAACAAAATGTCAGGTGCACAACTAGACCACAGACCCATCATATTGCAAAAAGAATTACGTCTCCATCATTTACAGTGTCAGAGGAGTTGCGAGCCTAAGATCACATAGAGTTATATAGGAGAAAATGACCACGCCCATTTTCTGAGACCCTGGGGGTCAGGGGCTCAAAAAAATATCAGGTGCACAACTAGACCACAGACCCATCATATTGCCAAAAGATTTAAGTCTCCATCATTTATAGTGTCAGAGGAGTTGCGAGCACAACATTACAAAGAGTGTTATTGCTGAAAATGACTACACCCGTTTTCTAAGACCCTGGGGGTCAGGGGCTTAAACAAAATATCAGGTGCACAACTAGACCACAGACCCATCATATTGCCAAAAGAATTAAGTCTCCATCATTTATAGTGTCAGAGGAGTTGTGAGCACAAGATTACAGAGAGTTATATCGGAAAAAATGACCACGCCCATTTTCTAAGACCCTGGAGGTCAGGTGCTCAAACAAAATATCAGGTGCACAACTAGACCACAAACCCATCATATTGCAAAAAGAATTAAGTCTCCATCCTTTATAGTGTCAGAGGAGTTGCGAGCACAAGATTACATAGAGTTATATAGGAGAAAATGACCACACCCATTTTCTAAGACCCTGGGGTCCGGGGCTAAAAAAATGTCAGGTGCACAACTACACCACAGACTCATCATATTGCACAAAGAATTAAGTCTCCATCATTTATAGTGTCAGAGGAGTTGCGGGCACAACATTACAAAGAGTGTTATAGCTGAAAATGACCACACCCGTTTTCTAAGACCCTGGGGGTCAGGGGCTTAAACAAAATTTCAGGTGCACAAATAGACCACAGACCCAGCATATTGCAAAAAGAATTAAGTCTTCATCATTTATAGTGTCAGAGGAGTTGCGAGCACAAGATTACATAGAGTTATATGGGAGAAAATGACCACATCCAATTTCTCAGACCCTCGGGGTCAGGGGCTGAAACAAAATATCAGAAGCACTACTAGACCACAGACCCATCATATTGCAAAAATAATTAAGTCTCCATCATTTATAGTTTCAGAGGAGTTGGGGGCACAAGATTACATAGAGTTATATAGGAGAAAATGACCACACCCTTTTTCTAAGACCCTGAGGGTCAGGGGCTAAAAAATGTCAGGTGCACAACTAGACCACAGTTCAAGTGTATTGCAAAAAGAGTTACATTTCTACCTCTTATAGTTTCAGAGGAGTTGCGAGCACAAGAATTGTTTACGGACGGACGGACAGACAGACGGACAGACGGACAGACGACGGACGACGGGGTATCGCATAAGCTCGACTGGTCGATGACCAGTAGAGCTAAAAACCAAAAGTACGCGCTTCGCTACGTCACGAGCAACGTCGTTAGCAACACACATTTTTAAAGTTGCAAATAAATGTTGATAAGTGACGAAATGAAATGATAAGTAATCAATGTAATCTTTCTTTGGTTGATCGAGGTATCAACACCAAAATTTAAGACACGATGTAGTTATCCCTCAATTTTGGTGTTGATACCTCGATCAACCAAAAACATATTACAATGGTTTCTTGATTCAGAAATGACGAATAGGGTAGACAGTTGAATGATGATGATATTATAAATGAGCCCGAATGAAACGGCGAATTTTGATTCCTTTCCTTGCTATAGGTCTGCAATCTAGAGTTGATATACAAAACATGTAGATCTAGATGAAAAGTAATAAAATCGCCAAAGATAATATTCAAAACCTATGTTAATTTCTAGACAAAACAGCGTGCAAGATCTAATGAAATATGTTTTAATTGAGTGTTCATCGGATTTCTTTTAACATCGATGACTTTCTTTGAGTGTGACATCCTAATTTATTGTTACAGAATTAGCGCTCTTCAGAGTATTCATGATAAGATCTAGGATACAGATGAGAATTTACTTTATATAAGAATCGGGCATTGTATGAGACAATATGAAGAAGGTTACAGAGAGTTTATCTTTACAATTGAAGGCGAGAAGTGTCAAGCTTAATTCTTACAGTTGGTTATCGTGTGTTCAAGTGTTCTATAATCCAATTTCTCTTGATAATTCGGTAACGCATCAGATTTTAGATAAAACAATGTCTCTTGACATACTTGACATTGCGTTTCTCGGCTTTCTTCTTCATATATATTTCTTATGATTATCATTTTCTTTTGCTCAAAGGATAGTCACAACCAGATACCTTTGAGATAGTTATATTCCTGTGATGTTCATGACCTAGGTCTTAGATGAATGACAATATAATCAAATATTATAATTACAATGTAATTTGACAGCTTTATTGAAAAATCATATTTCAGAAGTTTTCAAGAAGGATATTAAGATATCTAAAAATATCACCTCCTTCGTTTATATGCATTGTCCTTAATGTTTCAATGGATAGTTACACGTGATTTCCCACTATTTCTCTCACCCGAACAGATATATCTACAGATTAACCCGTTCTGAGACTTATAGAATTTATCCCCAGATGTGATCAGGGACATGGAAATCCAACCCAAGTGTCCTGGATACGATGGTTGGATTTCCGTGTCCCTGATCACATCTGGTGATTGATTATTTTTCTTCCTCTGTCTAAAAGCGCTCAAAATGAAATGTTATGTATTCTTTTTCATAATTTGATCGACTAACGCAGCAATTATGTATGAGGTCACAGTTGATGTTACAATCAAAAGGCACGTGAAAATGTTATCTTACCCCCATAGGGGTAAGACAAGGATATCTTTTCCGGGCGTTTCCATGGATATCCCAGTCCGCAATGGGAGAAAACTCTGTCTCGCACGCCTAGATGTTTGTCTCGAACCCCCTATTGTAACGTCATGAACGTTTACGTAGGCTAAGCAGTGTTTGACGTCACATAGAGCAACATTTAATGTAAAACAAGAAATGTTTATTTTTGAATTATGTAAAAAATATATATTGGTGAGAGAAAAAAAAAACAATCACCCCTTTGTATAGGGACAGGGAAATCGTACCTTCGTATAAAAGATTTGCAACGTCCACGACTCGACAAGCCCCGTCGTGAATTGCAAATCTTTGATACTCGGGTGGGATTTCCCTGTCCCTGTACAAAGGGATGATACATGTAGATTCTATTAATTTTATTTATACGTTTCCCTGTCATCACTTGATCGCTATCTTGTTTGATATCTTCATCATGTTCTTGAGGTGAATATTCTGTATTCTTACTTCGTATTTGATAAAAATAGTTTAAAGTGTTAGCTTATTTGTTCAAATAGTAATGTTTTTGGGTGTGATTGAACGTGAGCTAGAAGAGTATGGGTCATTTTCCTTATACTCAATGATTGTGATATCCCTTTACAGAGTATTCATGTAACCCGGGCTCATACAAGCTATTTCATTGTTTCTTCTTTCTTGATTGCATAGGAATAATTGTTCTTATCGGATAATTGAGAGGGACATGTGCAATCCTAAAATCCCAAACCTGTTACTAACACAGATTCTGATAAAAGTCTGGTAAATAAAACATGAAAAATAAAAAAAACCGCTTAATTAGTATTTATCACATTTTCTATGTATCAAACATTAATTATTCACAACGTGTTTCAGACAGTGCATGTATTTTATATAATGTTTTCATTTTCGTGCTTGAACATCGACGGCGGGTGCGGCTAGTCGAACAGGGAATGCTTACTCCTCCCGGGCACTTGGTCCCACTTCTAGCTTGCTGGGGGTCCGCCAATGCTCGATTTTGTGCTCTGTTATGAGTGCTGTTGAGATTATCGTCAGGATTTTCTTTAACTCACGATGTCTTATCCCGAATCTTATCCGGTTACATTACAAGGGCCAATGGAAACTTTTGCGTGTCCGGTTCATACTTTGCCCTTCGTCGCGGATTTCTTGAGGAGAGATAGACGGGCGGTGCATTCTGCAGTCACAGAAATAACTATATTGGTTTATTGATGTAAGTCAAAGTACACATTTACACGTTAAATTTAGAGAATTTTAAAAATAATTTAGTACTTTTTAATTGAACTTGGTGAAAATGACCAAACTTTCATATTGAATCAATATAAAAAATCATACATTTTTTTAATTGATAATGTATATTGAATTGTTTAAATGAAACTGATATAAAAGTATATGTTTCGGAACATGTGTACATGTTATAACAATGTTCCGTATTTGCTGAAAACTGTCATTTTGAGATGCCAATGAATAGCACTTGAATCATATTTTTTTCCAATTTATGTGGGTAATCTCTTTGGCTTTGGTTCTGCTTGCAAGTTATTAAAGAGTTTTCTCTATTTCACAAAAAAACCCAAATATTTCCCAAGTATCCATTGGCCTTACAACAATAATCATTAACAATACCAAAACTATGTTTATGGACGTGTTTCTGTTACATTAATCATGTTGTTGTTTCATTTCCATATCATTTTATTGTCAGGGTAATTAATGTGCTTTCCTACGCTCTTAGTGCTTGGGGTTATGTAAAAACTAAAATTATTTATTCAAAAGGAAATTGCTCTTGTACACATATTTTTCATTTTTAATGTTAATGATATAGGAGAGGAAAAGAACTTCTTGTTTTCAATATCATGCTATAGCTATGCTACCAAACATCGTCGTGGACTGCAAATCTTTGATACACGGATGGAATTCCCCTGTACCCCGGGGGGTACAAAGGGGTGATAGATTTATTCAGGGGCATATATCTGTCTGTCTGTCTGTCTGTCTGTCTGTCTGTCTGTCTATCTGTCTTGTCGAAAAAACTTTAACATTGGGCATAACTTTTGGATGGAGGGTGATATAGCTTTCATATTTTACATGTGTATTTCTTGTGACAAGACCTTTCCATTGATACCAAAAATATTGGCCTCGTGACCTTGACCTTGACATTTTACCTACTCTTGAAAAAAATTATCATTGTGTAGTACTTTTGAATGGTTAGTGATAAGGCTTTTATATTTCACATGTACACATGTATATTCCTTGTGACAAGACCTTTCCATTGATATATGTACCAACATTTTTACTTCATGACCTTGAGTTTTCACCTACTGAACAGAAAATGGTGTCAATACTAACAAAGATGCCAACGGGGACATTCGTGCTTCTCACAAAACACAGATCTTATCTCTTATTTCTGCCACCTGGAGTGAGATCATGCATGCAATCATCCGATGAGTACGACGGACGTTCAGAGAGGACAGGTGATCGGGGTAATGTAATCAATAGGGCCCATCTTGGTGTCAAGTTATTAGGTAGAGTGCAATTCTTTAGAATGCGCTTGTACGAGGATGTTGATTGGTCAAGCAAAGCAGGTTGCGAAATTGCGGAAACACACACATTTTTAATTTATTCTGAAAAAATCATTAGTAATTTCTGTAAACGTCTTGGTGAGGTAATGGCGTTATGGAATTCAAACATTATGAGATTTTCTAATGTTTTGCAATTTAGAAGAGAAGGGGTGTTTTTGTACGGAAAACGTATGGGAATATGCCATATGCTGTTATGTTGTTCTCTGTAGTATGATCAATAGATGTAGGTTAATCGTGGAATTGTAATTATTGTTCTAAATTTCTCTCACAATTTGTTTATTTCCTTGTTTGCTTTAATGATTGGTACTGATTGTACCTCGTAAAAACATTTCATTCTATAAAATAATTAGCATCGTTAAAAGATATTATTCATTGTTATAAATATGAAATATTGTAACAATAATTGAAAAGAGGGACTCAAATTATGAATGTAGATTGAGGGATAACCACGTCACCGTCTCAATATAAATGTTTTATTCATTAAAGTATTATCATATACTACTCAATTTATTGTGAAATAGTACCGGATCGGCTTTCATACAATCAAATTTGTAACGAAATAAACTACAGGGACAGCTACGTAAGATGAACATAATAACAAAAAAGCGATATTTTCACTCAAATTTTGGATAATAGATTAGCAATCAAGGAGGTGTGGAACACTTGGACGCCAGATTAAATTCTTCTAAAAAATTCTGAAATTTTATATTTCTTGTCTGTCCATGATAATACACACTAGTACTTACATTTGATTCTATCTACAGGAAAAATTTTCAACGAGACTTTGAAATATGCATAAATCGACGTTTTCGTGAATTTCTTGATGACTTCATAATATTGAAAGTGTCATTCCAGTTCTCGTAAAATTATGGGAAATCAATTTTGATTTGACATACAAAATCTTCATAAATGTATAATTGCACTTACATATGGAAAAGATGAGATGAATTGTGTTTTAAACAAAGGCAGGATACTGGAATGAAATATGACACTGTCGCTAAAAATTGCAATTTCGAGCCAATTGACTTTAGTTGTTGATTAATCATCAGGAATTCTGTGGACGAATCATTGTCAAAAACTAACAAAATTATCAACAATGTCCAGAGCTGATTTCATTGTTAAATGAGAAAAACTAAAGTTTGAATTAAAATATTGCAAATCTTTATATTTTCCAATTTTTCTTTCGAAAATCGTCAATTTTCAATGAAGTGACATCTGTTTTCCTGTTATGTTAATTTGTCAAAGAATTCACTGTGATGGAGATTGAATTTTCTATTTTATACATGCAAAGTTTCAATGAGATACATTTGGTATTAATGTTTTTATTGCATTTTGAATGCAAAGGTTTTTTTACGACACTTTCCCCGACAACGTCGAAATGACGTCGTTGTTTGCTCATGGATAAAACTCCCAAAGCCCACAATTTCGACAATCGCCATAATTTCTTCAAATAAAACCGAAAATTGCTAAAACTTCATCAGTATACTCAAATGTGAACATCAATCAGCGTATCAAACGTTTTAAGTAACGAAAGTTCGTACTTTCCCTAGGAAGTGAGAAAACAAAAAAATGCCACCGCCATCTTGGTGTTCAAACCCTCCTTCAAATAGAGTTTCTTCTGAGGCTTACTGAATATTACATAATAACAAATGCCCATTAAAATTAACATTCTACTTATGTAGACTATTCTTTTTTTTATGCCCCCGTAATCGAAGATTCGGGGGCATGTAGTTTTTGGTCTGTCTGTTTGTCTGTTTGTCCGCAAAAACTTTAACCTTGGCCATAACTTT
This sequence comes from Pinctada fucata, assembly GCA_028142955.1. Classification (NCBI taxonomy): domain Eukaryota; kingdom Metazoa; phylum Mollusca; class Bivalvia; order Pterioida; family Pteriidae; genus Pinctada; species Pinctada fucata. The sequence goes on along the minus strand of AP027112.1, from coordinate 28,349,873 downwards.
TGAATGATAAATGATAGGGCTTTCATATTTCACATGTGTATTCCTTCTGACAAGACCTTTCCATGGATACCAAAATTTTTGATCTTGTGACCTTGACCTTGAAGTTTTATCTACTTTTGTAAAACTTTAACCTTGGTCATACGTTATGAATTGTAAATGATAGGGCTTTCATATTTAACATGTGTATTCCTTGTGACAAGACTTTTCCGTGATACCAAGATTTTGACCTAATGACCTTGACCTTGGAGGTTGACCTACTTTTGAACAACTTTAAGCTTGGCCATAACTTTTGAATGGTAAGTCATAGGGCTTTCATATTTTACATGTGCATTCCTTGTGACAAGACCTTTCCGTGGATACTAAAATTTGTGACCTTGTGACCTTGACCTTGAAGTTTGATCTACTTTTGAAAATCTAAAAAATAAAGCTGTAAAATACAAATTGTTTATTTCAACATCTTTTTTCTTTTTTTTTTTTTTTTTTTTGCATTTTCTTTACATTTACACCTGCAGGATTTCATTCTAATTCATTTGATACCCAACACGACTAGGATATTCCAATTAATATTTTAATCCTCGTCAGTACTTCATGCCAAACAGTTTAGATAAAGCCAAAGTGAATTTTCCTGGTGCCATCTACAATACAGAACTTAAATTTCCTCTTGCCAAAATAAGCGGCTCCAAATTTTGTGTAGGGTTTATTCAGGAAGACAGGGTATGCGTTTACTACCTTTCCTATCATACCAACACCCCCTTCTAATCCCAGCACTTATTAAAATGAAACTAGTAATGTGCCTCAGCTAACTTTAGATAAATTATTTCAAAGCAAACTTATCAAGAAATTAAGAGAATCTTCGTATCGTTGTTCTACTAAAGTTACTTAATTTCTTTTAAATCTGGTACAATATGTACGAATGTCAAAACTACATGTACATGAATAAATAGATACGTGTAGATGTCGCAAAATCAATTTTGAAAGAAATGATATAGTACATAAGAAGCATACAGATAAGAATCTAAAACATCCATTTTAACTCATTTACTGAGATTAACAGTACACAATATCGCCGAGCATTACCTAAAGTGAGCGTCACGATGTGCGCTACGTCACGTTACGTTGTCGGTGCTTAAAAGCGCTAAGTGTTGGGAAAATAAATGAGAAATTGATGTGAATATGACTCACATTTTTAGTCTGAAGTCAAGATTATAAGAAATCTCAGATAAAATGTATAGATATATAACAACTTCCCATTTTCAATCATAAACAACGGATTTATCATATCCAGAGGCTTGGTCAGAGGAATTCTAAGCTAAAAATCTTTATAACGGCTACACTTTTTTTTCTACAAATTGTTTTTTAATCGTTAGCATGTATCAAAAGATGATAAAAGAAACATTTTATCAAAATTCTACTATGCCAACTACTTCGAAAATGAATGTTTTTAAACTTTTCATACAATTTTTACTGTCAAAAATGGGATGAAATAAATGTCCTTCTCCAGCATTGTTATCATGGCAACAAAAATATTTTTTTCGAAAATGATAAATTCACTTCATTTGCTACGTGAATGGATAAAAATTTGCTTCGTATTGCGTTATGTTGATTTTCAAAATAAAGTCCAAAGTTGGGACATTGTTTTAGAAAAAAAATGTGCAGAGTTACCTCCCTTTTTTGTCGGTATATAGGGGACAAACGGCTACACTCTTTTTTCATGAAATATTGCAATCGTTGTTGTACGGACATGTAACTTACATTTTGAGTTACGAGATTTCGAGATCTTACCCCGTATCAAAGGGAAAATTAATTTTTCATACAGGTAAACCTTTATTTTATGCTTGAGAAATTTATTACTTTAGTGTTCACCTTGTTTTTGTTGGTTGCTTAGGTATACATTGTGTTGCTAAGGAAGATTGTGTTTTGTCACAATATGTGTCTTCATAAAAATTCACATATTTTAAGAAATTATCTTAAGATATTGTAATTATTAAACTCCATTACTTTTCTATGAAAATTTGTTGTCTTGAACAAGTTGAATAAAAAAAGGTTGTCCACATCATCTAAATTGCACGAGAAAAAAAACATAATATTAATTTGAACCCCCCCCCCTGGATTAAATTGAATTGAAGACTTGATTACCCAATGTTTTTTTTATGAATTATGAAATATGAAAGTTTAGACAACATCAAGGATTGTTGAGCTTTCCCAATTTTCAGCTCATAAAATAGCATACTTTTGCATATACATGTATTCTAAAATTCAAAACCTTGTCTGTTGCCATAGCAACCATAAGCATATTACATTTTTTGTAATAAACAAAAAAGGAACATGATAGGGTTTTCATCTGATAAAGTTCTTTTCATTACATGGCTAAAGATGTATGATATATCTTTCGAATCTATCAAACCCTTGAGAAGAAAAAGCTCAAACACTACTTTTATTTTATGGAGATTTTCTACATCCAAGTACAATAACTCTGCATAAGAAAAATCTAGATGACACCCATATACAAGTGACCTGTCACTTCCTATGATAGATCTACATCCAGCGTGCATTATTAACATTCATCAATTCTTTTTTTTGAATTTTTTTTTTGGATGTAATCAACATTAACAACTGTGATTTATTTACCTTCACTGATAAAGGAAGGCTGGAAGTGTCAAAAAAGTGTCAGATAACTGGTTATTTTCCAGTTGCTATGGAAATAAATGGTTGCTAAGGAGGTTTGTTAAGTAAATATTCATATCAGCATGCGGTTTTATTTGCCAGTTTTAAATGACAAAATATAATCATATCTAAGACGTGTTTTTTTTTTTTTATTTCAATATTCAAATAAAGTGGTGGAGCCAAATTTGCTTAAAATTATCTGAAATGCAGATGTAACTGTTTGAACACTTTTAACTGTATACCCAATTTTATTGCAGTTTTTAAACATTAAGGCATTAGTATTTACTGAAAAATAAGTGACACTATTGGTAGTGGTTGCACACTTCAGATACAACTGATCTAAACTACATGTAACTAAATTTTGCATACTGTAGAAAACCTTAAAATACTCGTATTTTTGGTTACCATGGCAACCGTGTATGTTATTAAAAATGAATTATGATATAAAATTTCATCTGCTGTTGAAGACAGAAAACGGTGATTTTTCGGTCGTTTTCACTGATTGATGTGCTTGTTACCATGACAACGCTTATTACACATCTTTTTTCAAAATTAAATGTTCAATATTGACAATAATAGTGTTTAACTTGTTACGTTGCTGCATTATCAAGTCATTTCAGCCATATTTAAACTTTTGACTTTCCACCTAATTCTTGATGCTTATTGGCAGGGCCTCTTAATGATCTTTCCGTCTGAAAATTATACAAAATAAAATCGACAAACAATAACAATTTAAATTGCTTCCTTGACAGTTTGCTTATTGGTATATGTTTATATTTGTTTACTTTTCACCTGTTCCCTTTCGCTGATGAAAGCATTCTTGATCACTTGCCTGCAAAACAATCTACATTTGAATTGATATTCTAAGTGTTAAAATTTTTAAAGGACTTAATTCATTCGGAAAATTGGCTGCAATTTGTCTATCAGAATATTCTAGCATCATACATGTGCTATTGTCGAATAATATGGGAAAATGCAAGTCTTAAAGCTCATATACAAAGTCATGTATAGATTTCTAACAAGAGACGTTGCTGTGATCACAGCTGTACACAATATGCATCACATGAGGGAAAAATTGATAAACAAAGGGACACAGTGAAATAAAAAAAAAACGTCACATTACTGAAATATGTTGCTATAGGACATGAATTAATAACAAACACTTAAAGTGCACACCCTGAAGCAGTTTATGACCAGCATCTTATGGGTCAAACAAACGATGTGTTTATTACCAGAAAACAAACAAAGAGCATTCTATTGCACATCCTTTACTAGGCCATCGTGTCTATAATGTAGCACTAAACATATCTGGTTGAGTCTGGATCAGGTCTTATTAACAGACGATAAAAAGGTCTTAACAGCTTGTTCTAAATATTAAGTATTAAACAGCTTAACGGGAAATCGGTCAGCGTACATGGATGTGTACTTATTTTAGCGAGATGAATGCTTTAGCGGAATTTACGTTACGCTGTTCTGACTGCGCTTTTTCAATACAACACTTTTTTCATAAATGATTTTGATCAAACACAAAATCAAAACTAGAATCCACAATTCGCAATGAATGGACTTACACATGCTTGAAAAGACATAAACGTGAGACAAAGAAAATCCTGACGACAATCTCAACAGCACTTACAATATTAATAGAGCACCAAATTGAGCATCGACAGACCCCTAGCAAGCTAGAGGTGGGACCAGGTGCCCGGGAGGAGTAAGCATTCCCTGTTTGGCTAGCCGCACCAACGCACAAAAGTTGAAGGAGTATCTACAAAACATGCACTGTCTGTGGATATGTCTGTAAGAATTTCTCGCAAGAAATGAAAAAGCGCCTTAGAACATTAGTATCTTAGAAACACAAAGTACAACACTGACTGATGAACAATCCTCAGAGTCAAGTGTAAGAATGTTAAACGTCTTTAAATTCAATAGCATCATTTAAAACCTGATAAATTTACAGCATGGACCAGACATGCACGTTTCGGGTACTAAACCCTCGTCAGTGATCCTCAGTCTCAACAAGGTAATATGGCCAAAAAGTATGAAAATTATTATGTCCAAAAATGTACCACAATACGTAGCAGAACGGGTGGGATATGATGCTACAGGACCCACGTTTTAGAAATTTCAAGAAATTTTGTAACAAAAAATTTCAAATGTGTTGAAGAGACAGACGATCAACCGAAGTTGATCGAACTTGGCTACATGTGACCTCGGGGACTCTTGGTCCACCAGCAAGACACTCACCAAGTAGTTCAAATGTTAAACGTCTTTTAATTCAATAGCATCATTTTTAAATAGCCATTCTCTGTAAGGACCAAAATCGTTCGGCACGGCATATCATGGATTTTGATGATTTTCGGTATTATGGGTACATGTTAAGTACTGACCATGATAATAACACTTTTAACCCAATGTGACCTCTGTTTGCCATGGTAACGAGGTCATTCTATTTATAGCACTTTTGGGACCATGAAATAAGCCAGCTCCGGAGACTTCATTGCCATGGATACCACTGTAACAGCTTGTTCATCTTTATATAATCTATTCTTCCTTACTTCCATTCTTACTTAGTACACTTAGATATGTGATATTTATAACAGGAAGTTATTATATTAAGCCAAAATAAGTCCAAATGAAGCGAAAAATAGAAGTGAAAATAAGGACCAGTTTAGTGTGTTTTTGACCATTTTCAATCTTAAATATCACAAAAGGCACCAATAGGAGACTAGTGATTTTCATCAATGGAAATGTATGTTTATTGACAACTAAAATAACGAAAAATTGGAGTGGGTATTTAAGAGTTTTACCTAAATTCTGTCGTCAAAGACCGTTGCCATAGCAACATTAGACCTTATTGCTTGTTTCATATTATCTTTGAAATTGATTTTATTCCTCTTTAGAGTTACATAAGATTGTCAAAATGTATGCATGTATAGATATGACTTATATCTTTTACATAAGAACAATTAAAATGTTCAAGGTCATTGGCTTGATGTTCAAGGACATTTATACTTTGAAACTCAAATTTTGCATAAAATATTGATTTTTTAATTTTTTTTTTTTTACCGATTTTAGTGATTTATTTATTTAAATATTTTCAAAGGTCATATATATTATGAAAGCACATGAATATAAGAAAGACAAATCTTAGAATTTATTGAATTGTAGCAATTCAATAGGACATATTTTTCCGTCAAAAAAACCCAAGAAAAATATAGATTTCGTCCCTTTTTTATCAAAATACTCACCAAGAATTTAGATATTCGAAGATGTGAAGAAACGTAATCAATAGTTCTAAGAAATAAGTGATACATTTATCATTTTATGGCAAATAACTGTTAAGTTCAATATTTCAAGGTTTCTAAAATATTGACACCTTCATTTTATGAAAAATCAGGATTTTTCGTCCAATCTGGTCACTTAAAGTTTAATGACCTTGAAAATTCAGCGGGTGACCTTGAAATATTTTCAAGGTCATTTTTATATCAAAACGCCTCTGATAGATGTATACATGAACTTCTGTTCCAATATCACGCGTAGATAGTTTGATAGAGGTTGTGCTTAAATTCATCGTATTGAAACCTTTCAGCCGATTGTTGCCATAGCAACTAAATTTGATGCTGCTTTGCATATAAAAGGACAAATTAGCCCAATTAATTTTTTATATTCATGAAGAGTTCAAAGATGATACTAATTGGATAACTAGAATTTGGACTTCAAAAATTGGTGCTTTTATGAAATTTTCAACATTGTAAAACAGTAAAAACATGCAAAAAAGGGTCTTTTAGTGCCCAAAACAAAGCCTTTTGATACCCTGTTTTGGCCCAATTTTTCATCTTGTATACATAGGGCATCCGAAATGAATGTAAAAAACTTTACAAATATGCATAATGATAAGGATTAAAAGAAAACAATCAAAGCAATTTAAGATACCTGTTTCCATGGTAACGAAGCCTACAAATATGCCTTGTCCTGTAGATTTTCCCGATTTTTGAAACTTCAGACACGGTTACCATGGCAACGACAACCTTTTTGGAAAAAACTGGGGTTGATTTTCATACTAGTACTTCATATTGTACTTCCATATCAAAAATCTCAAAAATCCATGACATGCCTTGCCAAAATGTTTTGAAATTCTTTGGTTCTTACAGAGAATTGCTGTAACAGTTAAAACCTGATAAATTTACAGCATGGACCAGACATGCACGTTTCGGGTACTAAACCGAGCGAAAAACATGGTTTGGATGATGTTTTACCAGATAAAGTTCTAGCGTAAATAGAACAACGTAATAAAGAATCAATTACTTGACAAGGCAATCGAAGATTTTTGAAATATTTACGTTGGACAATGTGGAGATGGACAATCTGAATAAAATATTCTGATCTTATACAAACGACCTCATGAACATAAAACACTGCGATCCAGTCATCTCCCTCGTATTCGTTAATTTAAAGATGCCGCGAATAAAAGACGTTTATGTACAGTAACACATGAACCAAGTAGGTATACAATGCTGGCAACTGACCAAAACGGATGCATTAGGCTTATTTCTCTGCATCAATTAAAAACAACAAGGGGCATACATTTTTGTACTTTGGACGCCAGATCAGACCAAAGAAAAAGAATATTATCAAAATTCACTATAGTAGGTGCCATCTTAAACAAATAAACAAACTAAAATGAAGTTCCATTCACCATAAGGCCTGTCAAACATAATTTGTCATGAGATCTGATATTACAAAATAGATACACAATGAACACTGAAGACAACCACTCCGTCAAACAGTAAGATAATAGATAAGTTAAACACAATGAACACTGAAGACAACCACTCCGTCAAACAGTAAGATAATAGATAAGTTAAACACAATGAACACTGAAGACAACCACTTCGTCAAACAGTAAGATAATAGATAAGTTAAACACAATGAACACTGAAGACAACCACTCCGTCAAACAGTAAGATAATAGAAAAGTTAAACACAATGAACACTGAAGACAACCACTCCGTCAAACAGTAAGATAATAGATAAGTTAAACACAATGAACACTGAAGACAACCACTCCGTCAAACAGTAAGATAATAGAAAAGTTAAACACAATGAACACTGAAGACAACCACTCCGTCAAACAGTAAGATAATAGATAAGTTAAACACATATGGAGATGAGATCAGGCGCTCGGGGAGAGTAAGCATATCCTGTTTGCTAGTAACGTGCGTCACTTAGGCCGTGTAGAAAAACATATCCATGGGAAAAGCCATATCAAGGGAAAGGTCAGATCAAGGAATTTGTTAAATTTGGTCTTTTGTATTGTTCTAAACTAAAAGAATAGAGGACAACGAAAAATTATAACGTTCTATATTTTCCTTGTATCGTCCAAAAATATCTTTAATGTCGTTCAAATCGAATAGTTGTATTTTACAAATCGTTATGTTCATTAAAATACTCTTTAAACATAATTTTGCAATATTTGATGATATCTATGAAATCTAACATCGATATGTACTTTTTTTATAGAACAGGTATGGTTGTACCTTAAATGTATGGATGATGTTTCATTGGGCACTTGTGAAAAATCTGCATTGGTTACTAGAATATGTTCTATAGAGCTGTTTCAATACTGAAGCAAGCAATGTTTCTTTGATATGATTTTGCTTTTATCTGTCATAAAATGATGGCATTATGCGTTAGACAAAGAAATGATGAAATTATTGCCTTGTAATCATGAGAGCCTGTAATATGCTTATAATGTTTGGGTGCAACATTACGACAACATGTCATTATTGTTCGATAACTATTATAGAAAACCTTATGTTACATACTACCTTAAATAGATTTTTTTCAATAATTTCAAAGCAGACGGATAGTAAAGAAATGTTTGTGTAAGCTTTTAAATAGAAGAAAGGAGGGGATCTCCAACAACACCTAGTTGCAGCACCAACAGCAACCTCCCAAAACACCCACTGTAAAATACAAAAAAAGACACGCACAGAAAGAAACGCAGTAGTACAAGGAACGTCAAATCACAGAAAAACATAAAACACAAATGACCACACATAAACCAACGAGACCAATGGGTAAACGGTGCCGACTTAGGACGGCCATCTGCCATGTCAGTAGCAGACGGTGTTGTTTTACTGGATTACGTGCGCACAACCCTCCCACTATTCCGATTACCCAGAGGTCTCGAAGAACGTACAATTGTGGTGTAAAACAACCTCCTCACTGTCAGATGACCACACACAAACAAGACCGCAAAACGTAGGGGCCGAAGCAACACTGATGAATATGTAAATGGATATAAAAAGAGGGCATGCGTAATACAACCTATTCTCTGCCGGCTGTAGCGAGCTAATGTATGTTATCACCCGAGGAGTCCGACTGACATTCAGAGAGGACAGATGGTCGGGGCCCGTCATGGAGTCCCGTCGTCACAGTCAGTCAGCGTGCAAGTATTAAGGATGCGCTGGTACAAGACTGTAGATTGGTCAAGTACCAAGCCCAGTGTCCGTTTGGTGACATAAGGATCATATCCACGGTATAAGAGGCGTTTGATAATTCTGACGCATTTTCGATGGTAATTATGTCTACCTTTGATCCTTCTAATTTTGTTGATCGTGTCACCATAAAATACAGGTGGCGAAATACCCAAAGTAATATACTCTGTTGCTTGTGTGGGTCCGAATTTCAAAAGTAGTTGACAATAATTTTTGTAAAATTTCCAGAATGTCTGTACAAGTATGTGAAAGCGAAAACCTTGACCTTAAAGTTTCTTAGTTATTTGTAAATTTCTATCATGAAAATCCAAAACATCAGTACATGCTCTAGCATACCGGATGAGCTGCGAAATGCAGATACCATAAGACGGTAATCTAGGAACATTACCGTCAAGCCAGGGAAAATTTACTATGTTGAATCCAAAGTCATCTCTTTTGTCATACACACTTGTATGAATCTCTCCATTAACAATTTTGATATTCAGGTCCAAAAATGATGTTTCTGTGTTTGTAACGTTCGCCTTGTTTAGAGTCAGTTCCTGTGGATAAATAACATTTTTATACTTTTCAAAAACAGGATTGTCGATAGTAAGAATATCATCCAGGTACCTAGAAGTACCATTGAAACATTTCACATCATCATGTTTTCTTTGTTTTTGAAGATTTTGGATAAATTCTTTTCATACGTGTATAAAAATAAATCTGCAACAAGAGGAGCACAATTAGTACCCATAGGGATCCCTACAACCTGCTTGTAGAGACTCTCACCAAATCTTACATAAATGTTGTCCAAAAGAAAGGAAAAGGCAATACAAAGGTCACTACATGTCCATGATTTATATGATTTGTATTCTGTATTTGAAAAGAAACCCTTTGATTCAGATGTACAAATATAAGTTTTCCCCTCTCGGTTGAAGCACCATTTAATGAGTTTGGACTATTGATCATTAATCTTATCGTGAGGAAGCGTGGTGTACATATTTGAAAAGTCGTTTGAAGAAATCAAATTGGAATGAAAATTTCTAGATTTCATTTTGTCAATTACATCCCCTGAATTATTAATAGACCAAAATAAGTTTACTTCATTCCTGTTTAGAACAGTTTCACAATATTTTGCTATGTGTTCCGGAGTATTCAATGAAAGCAACGGTTACTAAAAACATAAAAACTGTTGTTGTTGTAGAAATGTTTGAAAGAAGAATCCTTTAGTACATACTTCAGTTAATTTCATTGAAGATAATTGTAACTTGACATTTGGGTGTATCGATGTTTTGTTGCGTTTGCTGCAACATATTCCTTTTTGCACAACCCCTCCTTTCCTTGACCTTTGTTTCTTCTTTCGATTTAAAATTTATTTGTTTCCCTATTATCTTATATCATGATTCGGAAATCCCGTTTCAAGGACTATCAAACAGTACCGTAAAAGAAAAGACATGTAAATTCCAAAATAGCTTCATATTAATCTGACGGTGACTTTATCTGCGCCTTGAGCCGATTGCACCAACTATAATTGTGTAAGCTTTGTTTTTTCTTTTCTTATTTGTGTCGTTCTCTCCATTTTAACATATGGTATGAACATTCTTCAACTCAGAACAAAAATACAAATAGATTCTATATGTCAGAACGAGTTCTCCGTGTTAATCATCTTACGTGGGGGCTCAGGTGCTGTTTATACAGGATTATAAAGGTTTCAAACAGATTTAACAGCGTGCATAACCCATAAAAATGCATAAAGCAGCTAGCGTTTTGTAAAAGCGATTAAAATATACAGTCTGAAACTCTTTTTTGTTGTAATGGTTGCAACCAATTCGGATTTGCCTGACAGGAGTTATCCACCCTTGATAGAAACAATTACCGGTGCATCTACTATTAAATTAGAGAATAGCGTAGAAGATTTCATTTGCCAATAGTGAAAGCAGGACATTGAAATAATATCCTATAACTGACCTCATACAACATAATATTTGGTTCTTAATCAGATTACAAGAAATTTAATAACTGGGATAAAGTGTTATTGTGTACGTGCAATTTCTTCACTGATTTTTTTTAAGATGGTGCCACTTGCAGTTATTGTTGTTAATGTTTCTTATTCTAAATTCTGAGCGGCCAATGAGCGAAATTGTGACCAATGAGTGAGCCCACCCCATCTCACCCACCCCCCTTTTTTTATCAAATTATATACAGCGAGAGAAACTAAATATGATTTAAGCTTCCTACTTGGAAAGTATGGCTTGCATCTTGTGTATAACATCATTCAATATCTTTTTGGAATTTTTGTTGTACACCCTACAAGGGGATTCATCAATATTGAGGAGATCATGTAATGTGAATATCATCTCGTATGTCAAATAGAGGAGTTGTGATTGTTTGGGGGGTTTTCATGATCTGTGTATTTATTTCCTATAGGCTATTTCATGCCTTTGAAATCATGCATGTTATGCATGGACATGTAGAGACCTGTGTAATGCTCTGTCCTTCCTCTTGGACAAAATTTATGTTAGATTTGGTGAAGATCTATACAACAGCTTAAAGGAATTCCTATGGGTACTAACTGTGTACCTCTTCTTGCAGATTTATTTTTGTACACGTATGAAAAAGAATTTATCCAAAATCGTCAAAGGCATAGAAAACAAGATTGTTTGAAATGTTTTATAGGTACTTCTAGGTACATGGATGATATTCTTACTATTGACAATCCTGTTTTTGAAAAGTTAAAAATCGCTTTTTATCCACAAGAATAGACTTTTAACAAGGCAAACATTACATACACAGAAACGCAATTTTTGGACATACTTGTTACTTGAGAGATTCATACAAGTGATTATGACAAAAGAAATGGTTCTGTGGATTTTCCCTGGCTTTACGGTGATGTTCCTGGATTACCGTCATACAGTGTCTACATTTCACAGCTCATCCGGTATGCTAGAGCATGTGCTGATGTTTTGAATTTTCATAGTAGAAATTTACAAATTAGGTCAAGGTTTTTGCTTTCACAATCTAGAAAAGACTTTCTGGAAATGTAAAGTTACAAAAATTATTGTCAACTTCTTTTAAAATTCGGACCCATACGATTCCCTGTTCAAACCTCTTTATAGAAGACAGGACATATCCTCTCTGAACTCCAGAAGGACTCCTTGGGTGACCACATAAATGAGCTGGCTACAGCCAGAAGAGCACGGACTGTATTTCGTATGCCTTCTGCTTTTTATATCCATTTACATTTCCATCTGTGTGTTTCTTTGGCCCCTGCGTCATGTTGTCTGTTTGTATGTTCATCTAACAGTTAGGAGGTTTTTTGACACCACAATCGTGCGCTCTTCGAGACCTCTGGTTAATCAGAAAAGTGGCAGGGATAACAACACCGTTTGCGTGGCTAATTGCCGTCCTTAGTCGGTACCGGTTGCCCTTTTTTATGTGTGGTCTTTTGTGTTTATTTTACTATGGTGTGTGTGAATTTGTGTCCCTTTTATGTTTCTTTCTGTAGGTGTATGCTCTGTGTTTTTGCATCAATTTGGGTGTGGGTGTTTTGCTGTGGGTGCTTCAACCGAGTGTTGTTGGAGATCACCTACTTTCTTTTATACCAAACGCTCGATAAGTTATTGCAAGCTTTAATGGAAGGTTAATGTCTTGTAGACTTTTGTTGGTGAACTCTGTAATAGGATTTGCCGTTATTGAAGAGATCACGAAATGTGAATATCATATCGTATGTCACAGGTTTACAGGAGTTGTTTTTGATTATGTTTCTTTTATAATCTGTGTATTTATTTCCTATAGGTTATTGAATGCCTTTGAACGATAATTCTTATTCTGTTACAATGTATGTTTTTGAAAAACTGATATTATACAATTATTGACTTTTGATTTCGGTCTACCCGTGACTATACAGACCTGGTCAGGTATTGGTTGACCGAGGCCGAAGGCCGAGGTTAACCAATGCCTGACCAGGTCTGTATATTGGTTGACCGAGGCCGAAGGCCGAGGTTAACCAATGCCTGAACAGAATAGGTCTGTATAGTCACGAGTAGACCGAAATCAAAAGTCAATAACTGCTTTCTTAAATTATCAGGATTTTATAAACCTTTGCATTGTAATGATACGCGAAGTCAAAGAACTTTCACTACAAAAATCAACGCACGAGCTGGTCACGCACGCGCTTATCCCGATTAGACCGCTTTGGGGCGTTAGCGGTCAACTCACTCTGAGGTACAATCTATGAAACAGCGTCTCCACCAATCAGATATAAGCAAAATCGGGTATAATTCCTGATCATTTAATTCCAAGATTTGTAAACCTTGTGCAGATAAATGAAATGACTATTTCATGAGAACGTTTAATTATCTATGACTTACATGAAACTTGAAGCCGGAAATTCTTTGCAAAATGCAAAAATTAACATTCATGTGGTAGAGGTTTTTGTTTGTTTGCTCTGGTTCCTGTTTTGTCCTGATTTTGTATGCCTTCGGTTTCTGATTTTCTGAATTATCGATTTTGTGCTCTATACAGGGTATGGTCATTATCCATATTTGTCATTCAAAAAAATAATTGATCAGGGCGCTACTAAAATACATTTGGCTGCGTCTGAATATCACTTCATTATTTTATAAAGTGCCGCTGATGAGGATTAACTATCCAAAATCTGAATTTAAACCGTTTGTACATTTGTATAACGTAACATTGACTGCTGTAATTGTACTTGAATATCTGAATTATTCGTTTGACAAGAAAACAAAAATACAATGCAGATATTATCTTTTAGTGCACAAAAAAGTGTTCAGATAGAAGTTGACGTTTTCTATACATGTAATTACAATAGATTTTATGAACTGCACTCTTTCGAATGTACTTCTTCTAAAATTTTGTTGTGGGTTTCATAAAATGATTGGACAAACAATTAATTGATTTAAAAAGACATTTAATATGAATTCAAGTTATCAACCTTCAGGCGTTCTCTCGTTATATTGCGATTTATGAGACTTTTATAGGCTTTTTCTCTTATGAAATAGAATTGACAGGAACAATCTTACATTTTGATATTAATTATTGAATATGTCTTTGAAACATATAAGCTATTTTGGAATGTAGTTTTTAGTAATACAGAACAAATGAGAACGATAATTGATGGAAAATAATAATATTCTTTGATGATGAAATAATTGCATTAGATTGAACTTCTTTTTATTTTGAAGTCCTCACTATTGTCTAATTTTCATAATCTAATCAAATACAGTGTGGCGACGTAAATTGTCATCCATCTCGTTTTCATCTCTTTTGATGTCCTGATGTATATAATGATTGCAATAAACAATAAATGAAGAAGTTGCCCTAAGCCGGTGCTTTTTTTATTCAGAAACTACATTTATACACGTAAACGTCTTTTATTTTACCTTGTTCAGTGGTTCATTCCTTCTGCCTAAGTCCAAAGTCACATAATAAATAATAAAATAATGATAAGGATGTTGATGCTCATCTCTAGAATAATTGAACTGCGAAACATGAACAAGGATTCATTATCCGACTGGATTCATTATCCGTCATTATGGTGTATGTAGAAATCGTTTACCAGAAGGCTGCTCAATAGCAGTATAGTTGGGACACTTTTCTATAGTTTTATTCATCCTTAAAAGTTTGTTCATTTGTATTGTGAAATAAGCATCAAAGAATTGCCTAACAGTTATTTAGTCTCAAAGTCGAAAAGGCAAGGCCAAATCGTGAGAATTCCCATCGGAATTAACAACTTTCCGAAGTGAGACCAGGTGCCTGGGAAGAGTCCTGATTGCATGCAACACCCGTCATAACAGCTCCATGTCAAATTCAGTAAATGACGCATCACGAGATCTACTGTTTAATGATTCAACTAATCTGTAAATAACCGACGAAGATTTGAGGGACATTTGATGTCCTTTGGTTTCTTACGTACCTGCTTACTTCCATGATTTAAAACCAAGGGGCTAGAATAATCCGATCGAGTCATTCTGAATTAAAATGAGGTAGATAGTTAGAAAAATGATAAAAGCAATTATGCTGATAATATTCATATAGGAAAATATATACTTTAAAACGCTTGTTGAAAATATACACCTGATATGAATATCAGATGCACAGTGGTTTGTATATTGACCAAATAAAGAATTGTGAACATATGCATTTAAGTAAAAGTTCGAATGTAAACATCTAATGACAGACTGAGTATATAGGATACAGGTTATGATTCCCTGTTCATACTCGTTCATAACCTAAGTAATGTTACAGTTCCTGTTGCCTGCCCCAGCCAAAGTGTCCCTCTGCTGTCAAACGACAGTCCCAGTGGAAACTTGATTCCGTGTTCTGTAGTCAAAATGTATCTAAGAAATTTACCGTTTTTATCCAACAGATCAACACTGTGATTTCCGGTGTTTGAGACTAGATAGTTTTGATCCCTATCCACACAAACGTCCCAGGGGTCAAAGGTAACACCATTTCTCCTGCTTTCTTCAGATCCCTTGTATATCCATCGTGTACATCCATCGTCATCTACTACTATGAGGGAATGAAGACTCAGGTCAACAACTCCAAGGTCACCGTTGTCATTCCTCGTCACTCGTCTTGGAAATTTGAAGAGAGGAAGTCCTGTCGTTTTATCATTCATTATCGTCTTCAATCTAGAAGTCCCGTTTTTAGAGTACCTGACAATTTTCCCGCCATTCGTACCTATCAGACAGACGATGAATTGCTGACTTTCTGTAATCACTTGAATTCCATTCGGACTAAATGGAGATGTGCTAACTAGCTTTGATACCTTTCCTCCACGAGTTAGGAGGTGTATACTTCTTCCCTCATAGTTACTAAAAATTATATCTTTATTTTCTAACACCGAAAACCCTTGGACTTTTGCAGGAAAAGCTGCAGTGCGAATTTCCTCTCCATTGTCATTAAACAACGTTAGTGTCTGCGATCCAATGGGGGCAGTCCATGCCTCCATGGGATTTACCGGCAATATGGTCGCCACGGGTAACGATGTTTTAAAACTACTTTCTATGAGTGGTGATTTCAAATGATTCTCAACGTTGTTTAATATCGACTGACTCTCTTCAGGAAAAACAATATGGCCTTTTGTGGAATCGTTCTGAAGCTGGCTATGGTTGCATTCGGCGCGCACATCTGTCAAAGAACCCTTTTCCCTATTTTCTACTTTTTCATCATAAAATCTGAATTGCGATGTCTGCTTCATTTTCTGATCAGTCATTGTGTCCTGGCTGGAATGATAAGGAGATCAGTACAAAGACTTTTTACTTTTGTTAAAGGTCTTCAAATTCAAAAGCATCATTCAAGAACATATACAATTGCTACATGGACCAGAATATGCACGTTTCGGGTACTTAACCCTCGTCAATGATCCTCATTATAAACAATGTAATATGGCCGAATAGTGTGAAAATTTTTATGTCCAAAAATGTACCGAAAGAGGTAGCAGGATGGGTGGGATATAAAGCTACAGGACCCGCGTTTTAGAAATTTCAAGAAATTTTGATAACATAAATTTTCAAATGCGTTGAAGAAACAATCAACACTAATTCGATTCTCAGTCGGTCAACACATTTGTACAATGGCTTTCAGTCTTATGCTTCATTTATGTGTTTGAGAAATCGAGAGGTTTTAATTTCACGAGTCTCAAAGTCATACTGATTTGATGTGAGTGTATTATACTGTCGTACAAATATTTCAAACAACATCAGCACATGACAGCAAAACAAAATTCTCAAACTTGTAATCCAGAATTCACAATCAACTGACAAACTAAATCATGAAATATTTTTTTAATATAAAAAAAACTCTTTTTAATTAAAAGAAATATAAAAAAATTGAAGAATAAAAAAATCATGACATGTAGACAACTACTCTGTAGCTGAGCATGAGGAGATGATTCAGGTAGTCGTACAGAGTAAGATCAAAGTGACAGGTGTTAGCAACACAACTACTCTGTAACTGAGCATGAGGAGATGATTCAGGTAGTCGTGCAGAGTAAGATCAAGGTGACAGGTGTTAGCAACACAACTACTCTGTAACTGAGCATGAGGAGATGATTCAGGTACATGTAGTCGTGCAGAGTAAGATCAAGGTGACAGGTGTTAGCAATACAACTACTCTGTAACTGAGCATGAGGAGATGATTCAGGTAGTCGTACAGAGTAAGATCAAAGTGGCAGGTGTTAGCAATACAACTACTCTGTAACTGATCATGAGGAGATGATTCAGGTAGTCGTGCAGAGTAAGATCAAGGTGACAGGTGTTAGCAATACAACTACTCTGTAACTGAGCATGAGGAGATGATTCAGGTAGTCGTACAGAGTAAGATCAAGGTGACAGGTGTTAGCAATACAACTACTCTGTAACTGAGCATGAGGAGATGATTCAGGTAGTCGTACAGAGTAAGATCAAAGTGGCAGGTGTTAGCAATACAACTACTCTGTAACTGAGCATGAGGAGATGATTCAGGTAGTCGTACAGAGTAAGATCAAAGTGACAGGTGTTAGCAACACAACTACTCTGTAACTGAGCATGAGGAGATGATTCAGGTAGTCGTGCAGCGTAAGATCAAGGTGACAGGTGTTAGCAACACAACTACTCTGTAACTGAGCATGAGGAGATGATTCAGGTACATGTAGTCGTGCAGAGTAAGATCAAGGTGACAGGTGTTAGCAATACAACTACTCTGTAACTGAGCATGAGGAGATGATTCAGGTAGTCGTACAGAGTAAGATCAAAGTGGCAGGTGTTAGCAACACAACTACTCTGTAACTGAGCATGAGGAGATGATTCAGGTAGTCGTACAGAGTAAGATCAAAGTGACAGGTGTTAGCAACACAACTACTCTGTAACTGAGCATGAGGAGATGATTCAGGTAGTCGTGCAGAGTAAGATCAAGGTGACAGGTGTTAGCAACACAACTACTCTGTAACTGAGCATGAGGAGATGATTCAGGTACATGTAGTCGTGCAGAGTAAGATCAAGGTGACAGGTGTTAGCAATACAACTACTCTGTAACTGAGCATGAGGAGATGATTCAGGTAGTCGTACAGAGTAAGATCAAAGTGGCAGGTGTTAGCAATACAACTACTCTGTAACTGAGCATGAGGAGATGATTCAGGTAGTCGTGCAGAGTAAGATCAAGGTGACAGGTGTTAGCAATACAACTACTCTGTAACTAAGCATGAGGAGAAGATTCAGGTACATGTAGTCGTGCAGAGTAAGATCAAGGTGACAGGTATTAGCAATACAACTACTCTGTAACTGAGCATGAGGAGATGATTCAGGTAGTCGTACAGAGTAAGATCAAAGTGACAGGTGTTAGCAATACAACTACTCTGTAACTGAGCATGAGGAGATGATTCAGGTAGTCGTGCAGAGTAAGATCAAGGTGACAGGTGTTAGCAATACAACTACTCTGTAACTGAGCATGAGGAGAAGATTCAGGTAGTCGTGCAGAGTAAGATCAAAGTGACAGGTGTTAGCAACACAACACCTGTCATTTTAGAAGTACAAAAAAAAGTTAAAGTCGCTTTGAATATGTCTATCAACATTTCATTCAGATGGTTTGAACTTATATAATTTAACATTTCACACGAGATATTATTGAGTTTTATATTTTCATTGTTTTATCAAAAGACATTTGGAAATGACAAATTCCGCCGTTCACAAAGATGAAGTAATCCTGGATAAAACCATATGACAATAAAAACCTAAATAATAATTTCAAATTTGAAAAAAATTATAGTAGAAGCTAACAAAAAATTGAAATAATTAGAAACAAAAAAAAGCATTTTACTTTATGGGTATAAAATATATTGCGTACGCAGGATATTCCGAAAAAGTACGAATCTCTTGAGGCATACACATCCGTCATCTCGACACAGCAGAAAATTGTAAATTCATTATCATTATCATTTTTCTCTTTTTTTATGAAGTTAAGTCAGTCAGTGATTTTATGTCCTAGTGTCTTATTCTAGAAAAGCATCCAGCAGTATGAATGATTTTTTTTTTGGCCTCGATCATCACTGTTGAGACATAACTTTGTTGAAATGAACATAAGGTGCGTCGAAATTAGTCTGTTCGCCTAAGTTCATATTATTTCGGTACTTGAGTTGAAAAATATTTGTAAACTCCCCGTCACAAAATTTAATGAATTTAATGAACACTTTAAAAAACTATGGGGTATCTGGTCGTATCTCCCTTATGACATAGCTTTGTCTTTTGCAGGTTCTTTGGCAGAAACTATAATTGTTCAAGTTTAGACATTTGTTCTTCATTATTTCATATTATTTGGAATTCCTTTTTTCGGCCTTGAGCATCACTGATGATATATAACTTGTTGAAATGCGCATATGGTGCACTGATATTTTATTACAGAGCATATACTACAATACTCAAAATTCTAATGGACGAAGTCTTGAGCTGTCAAAAATATTTGCACAAAGTAACATGAATAAAGAATAAACATAACATTGACAAGACTTTCACAGTCGATATACATAAATTTGTGTTCTATGTCTTATTATGTGTTTTTCAGGTCAGTTGTATTGTTATCTTATATATGCAAGAGAGGTGCAAGGTATTAGGGAATGATTGTCTAGAAGTTTGCTTCCTGCCAGCAGTCAGGAAAAAATCTGAATTCTTTTAAATATAAATAAAAATTAAGGTAATGAAATGACATATTTTAAAGCAATGAAAGGAAAATCTAACGTGTTGTTTTGTATATATTTTAAATATATTTTAGTATTGTATCTAATATATGTAAAATATGTTTCAATATTCAGTCGAAATGTAAAGGTTACAACGAGTCCTTGACATCACTTTCGTTATTAATTGAAATAAATAGTTAGAAAAAATGTATATTTTGTCGTAAAAAATCTATCATGAACTTACCTTTTTAAAAAGCGTTTGTCACAAGGTTGAAATAATGACAAGAAAGATAGCAAATGAAAACATAATTATAATAGTAGCACAATTTTCTGATCAGATTACTTTAAAACAAATTTACCTGCCAAAGGACAGAAAACAACAGTACAACCGACTACAGGGCGGTGGTTTAAATGAAAGGTTTATGAGTCAATACAAGTCAATTGGAAACCTTATAAACATGAAATAGGACTCCAGATTGTTAATTTGCCATCTGAAATATGATAGTATGTAATCAATACGATCGAATTTTATGTTTGTTTGTCCTTGCTTAAGTTGACATGTACTTGTAAGGAATTTTATGGACTCTCAAACACGATCCATATCTGTAAATAGGTTAGCCTCCTCCGTTGGCGGACTTAGATCGAGTTAAATGCAGTATCAAAACCTGTGTACATCTTTGCTAAATACATGTGCTAAATAGATAGAATATCGAAAATAATAAAAAGAATTCTTCTTTTCCTTCCAGTGTTAAAAATATTTTCAAAGCAGTTAAATTTGTACACATGTATTATAATTCACATTTGACAATTTAAAAAAAAATAATTAAACAATTCTATATTGAATTTTGTATAAACTTTTGATAACATGGAAGTGTTCCAACTCTCTACCTTCTTAACGAAAATTTCAAACAAATTTTCATACATCAGACACGTGTTTCGGATATTAAAAGGTCGAATTAGTGGCTAATCCAAAATAAATTTATGCTCAAAATAGCACTGAAGGGTTGGTACTAAGATGTAAATAATATGTATGATGTCAAAGTGATAAAAGCTTCTTTCAGTCGACAGTGCTGGAAAGAAGTAATTAATACACTTAACATACATCAAGTCACGGGGAACGATTTTAACTGCTTCACTCTGCTACAAGAAATAAGTGTCTATATTAATAATACGGAAGTGTTCCAACTCTATACCTTCTTGAAGAAAATTTCAAACCAATTTTCACGCACTGTGTTAACTGCTCCACTCTGCAACAAGAAATAAATATAAATGTTTATATTAATAATACGGAAGTGTCCCAACTCTATACCTTCTTGAAGAAATTTTCAAACCAATTTTCATGCACCAGACACGTATTGCTCATCAGTGATGCTTCCAGCCAAAGTGATTTTCAACGCCGCCAAAAATAATTTCAATCGCGCCCTCTGGTTTTATCTATTTATTTATTTTATTAATCACGACTATCATTGTTATGTTACATGTATAAAGTACAAACATAAAATGCAAGATTTAAATCGGATAGGATAGGATAGGACGAAAAACCACGAACATTTTGTCCACTTATATACGTCGATGCCTTCTCGTCATTTTTGTCTCAATGTCTCAATAAAATATAATAAAGATAGACAGGTAGAATTTACACGTACAAAAAGGGGCAAGTATATTTTGTCGACTCTCGACTTCCATTCAAAATCAAAAGATCTATACATTGTTCTTCTCAGATAATAAAATTAAATGCAAAACGTTTTCAACAGAGTTTTGACGCCTCGCTATATTGAATGGGCGGAAAACAAAAAGAAATAGATTTTGTAGAACAGTTGATTGCTTGTGAAATTGAAATTACGGACGAGATCAATCAGTGTTTACATACCAGAGTGATTTATTCGAACATTTAGTTTGCGTCTATGAGCAGATAGATTTAGTAATTTAGCCATTGTATTTCATAATGGCAGTGTATTCATACGTATTTTATAGACGAGACACGACCAAAGCGACCTACGGAGAGACAATTCAACGCTACATTGTAATATGGATGCACTGGTCAAAACACTCAGAAAAACATAATTTATCATTTTTCAATATTACTAACCTACTTGTGACAGAATAAACAAGAATGATAACTCTAGATCAATGTTTCGCAAAAAAATGTTTTACTTTAAAATCGTTGTTACAATTGCCATGTCTATCAAATCAAGTAAAGTTAAATTATTTTTTTCTTTTGCAATGGTAAGAATATTGTAACACTATTTTGAGATTTAAAAAAAGAACTATTCGTCAGAAAAAAGTGACTTGCAGTATTGCAGTATTGTTAATCTGCAAGTATGAAGAGAGTCCAAGGAAAGAGGCTCAAAATATTTGAGACATAAAAACTTCTACTATTCAAATTTTTTTTATTCGCTGTAATCCTAAAAGTAGAATACTCGGCCTATAACATGTATAAACTTCAATCTACTTTAGATGGAAAAATCATCAAGGAAGATGCATTAATGACAAACCCTTTTGCGTGTGTTAGGTGTACTAGATGATTCAAACATTTTTACAAAATTGTTCGAATTGTAAAGTGCGCTTTATATATAATGTACAATTCTAAATCTAAAAGAGACTTTTTGCATTATTTAACTGATTAATGAATTTTATACTGAGAAGAAAAAATAAAGTTATGACGAATAATTTTGTAAAAGTTTCAAAACCACTGCCAAATAAACCAGAAATAAAACATTCACCGATATTTGTATGGATAAACATGCTATAATGCACCAGGATACAAGACATTTTTGTGGTACCGGTTATCATATAGGTGACAGAATCAGAAGCACCTACCGGTTATCATATAGGTGGAAGAATCAGAAGCACCTACCGATTATCATATAGGTGGAAGAATCAGAAGCACCTACCGGTTATCTTATAGGTGACAGAATCAGAAGCACCTACCGGTTATCATATAGGTGGAAGAATCAGAAGCACCTACCGGTTATCATATAGGTGGAAGAATCAGAAGCACCTACCGGTTATCATATAGGTGACAGAATCAGAAGCACCTACCGGTTATCATATAGTTGACAGAATCAGAAGCACCTACCGATTATCATATAGGTGACAGAATCAGAAGCACCTACCGGTTATCATATAGGTGACAGAATCAGAAGCACCTACCGGTTATCATATAGGTGACAGAATCAGAAGCACCTACCGGTTATCATATAGGTGACAGAATCAGAAGCACCTACCGATTATCATATAGGTGACAGAATCAGAAGCACCTACCGGTTATCATATAGGTGGAAGAATCAGAAGCACCTACCGGTTATCATATAGGTGGAAGAATCAGAAGCACCTACCGGTTATCATATAGGTGGCAGAATCAGAAGCACCTTCAAAGGCCTCAATTTACACATACGGAATTAATGTGCGTGTCATTTAATAGGTTGGAACCCTTCGACATTATTGAGGTATGAGAATTTAAAGCAAATGTATCTAAACTGATTCTAATAGCGAGCGGAGCTCGCTGCAAAGGGCCTTTGCGAGCGAAGCTCGCCCTTATGGTAACGCGTATACACATATCTTATTGAGAGAATATGCTGAATCAAAGAATAAGAATGTACTACTATGCTTTCAAAAACTTTCGTCCCCTCGCAGACAGAGTTGCTGCGGAGATGCTGGATATTGCCATTTAAATTTTTTTTTCGACTCCAAGTAGACGTATATGTTATACTCAATTTTTGTTTATAAGTTAAATTTATTGAAAACATTTTTCGTAAATAAGGTAACGATAAAGCATCAACAAGACGGCGTAACCACGGGAAATCCGACATTTCCGGTTTTAAACGAGACTTTTCGCTCTGATTGCTTTTCTCATCTCGGGTGGTTTCGTACTGTCAGAAGTCGGAATATGTTTTTTCTTTTGTTCTTAAGTAATTTATTTTCAGCTAGCCTAAACATTATTCTTACAAAATAAATATGAATTATAAAGAACCATATTTTAAAAGAACCATATTTTAAGCCCCCCCCCCTTAAAATGTCCATCTGCTGGTCTAGATCAATTTTACAAATGCTTCCGTTTTTCCACTCGCCTTATACTACCTTTTTTGACAATCATCAAACAGAAAGTTTTGTAAGATAAGATAAACCATCATAGTCAAAATAAAAAAGAAAGATCTTTTTTATTTTATATAAATTAAATCATATCTATTCTCTCTCCGCTCGCACAAAAAGGCTTTGCCTTGATACATATTATGTAGAATAAATAGGACAAAACTCCGAGGAACAATATATGTGTAACCTGTAATTTGTTCAACTCTAACCATGACCTTGGTTCTTGAGACCTTGACCGTTTGGTGGTAATTTACCTACACATCACTGATTTTCCATATAAGTATAATGTATGTGCTGAATAGAAATAAAGAAAAATGTAGCTTTTCATGAGAAAACGTCAGACAGACAGACAGACAGACAGAAATATGAACAGACAAATCAATCATAAAATTATAACAGTGCCGTATAAATCTACAGGTGACATGAATTCAAGGTTGAACAGTAAAATGTTTACTTCGAATTTGCAGGTGCCACGAATACGAAGTTGAACAATAAATGTGTACTGCATACATTTTATATCAATATCAACCTTTATTTAATTTATAATCTTTTGAAGAAAAGATAAACATATGAGAATCATGTAGGTTTTTATTTCCAAATCCCATCACAATGCTTTGGGGCGCTTTTAGGACGGGGATCTCAAGATCTCAATTTATTCAATGACAATAGATACCAAGTTGATGATCATTTCTACTTTGCATACTTTCTGCACCATATAGAATCAGATAGCAATGCAAATAAGTAAAATAAACTCAAGAGTAACATTTTAAGAATAGTATTTAAATCTGGATTTTTATTACCATATAAAAGAATAATTTAAAGTTTTCTTTTGTTCATATTTGAGTAAAGTATCGAACTCTGAATAAAATAAAAGAGTTAAAGAAGATCCTGACGATAATCTCAACAGCACACGCAATAGAACACAAAATTAAGCATCGACGGACCCCTAGCAAGCTAGAGGTGGGACCAGGTGCCCGGGAAGAGTAAGCATCCCCTGTTGCCTAGCCGCACCCGCTAAAAAATATTTGCACATTTATATATAAAAACAGGTTAATGATCATTTCTTACCCAAGAAAATAAAGATTCAAAATATGAAAAATAGTTGTCAAGAGTCATATTGTAAGAGAAGTGATATCGATGAAATCTGAATATTATAGAATAGAAATCTTTGGATTTTTGATACAATAAATGTCGATGTCAATTGTCATTTTTGGAGTATACTATATGTTACTTTATCTTAATAGAATATAAAAGAAAGCAAAAAAAAAAATCACATGATACCAAACATTTTACTCTTGTATTTATTCTTTACCGTATATTATCAAATAAAAAAGAGAATCATAACAAGAACAAGAGCCCCATATTGTAAGAATAGTGCAGAAATCTGAAAGAAAACTCTGGATTTTCTTTCATAATGTAAATTGTCCTTTTGTTGATATGTTGAGTATCACATCTAAATCTGGATAAAACAAAAGAGTAAACAGAAACATTCTGTACGAGTGAATGAAAGTCAAACACAAAAACCGAAATCAGATTCCATAAACCACAATCGAAAGGCTTACGGATTTTGGGGAAAAAACCAAAACAAAACTATCCCACGCGAAAAGAAAAAGTGGACAAACAGACGGAGAAAATGACACAGCTGCACAGCAACACGAAGGACAACTTATCTAATCTCAAGTGCAAGTGCGAAAGGCATTATCGGTGGCACTGTCAAAATGGGCATCACATGAATATCAGACATATCACATGGATCATTCTATATATCCAATGTATTAAGTATAGCATGAAAGTATGTAGGACCAAAAAGGAAACCCACTGCCCATCCCAATTTTTGTCTTAGTGTTACCCGAAGTCTCGTTGTTTGGTCATTGGAGCGCCACCCTGAATAAATTCGATAAAACTACAATTGAAAAATGCAATTCCATTGATACCAAACCCTGCCATAGATAATATTTTCTTGTGGATTCTTGTCATTACAAAACAGAAACACACGAACAATAAAAGAAAATAAGAATCAACTGTTCAGATATTTTAAAATTATACAAATTTCAGACTGACAAGAAGACGCGATGCAGAAATTGATTTTCACATCTTCACCTGCAATCAATTTTAATTCTACAAAAAAAAAACTTCTATGGGGATTCGAAAAATAAAGAATAATCAAATCAAACATTCTGCAAAGAAGCAAAAGTGAGTCCTCAATGGAGATGAGATCAGGTGTTCGGGGAGAGTAAGTATCACCTGTTTGCTAGCAAAACCAGTCACTAAGGCCGTTCAGGAATAAAGGTTCTATCCGGTACATTGTTAACTTCGGTGTTTTGTATGGTTCTAAACTAAAATACCTTCCAACATTAGGGAAAACGAGATGTTATTCATTCCATCGTCAAAACTTTTTTTAGTGATAAAGTCAGTCGCTCACAAATGCACCATTGGTTCAGTAGTTTTTCTATCAGTCTGCTTGCTATCAGAACAAAATCGTTGTAGTTTGAGTTTGCTCTGGAATAGCGTATTAATTGCGATATGCATACGCCATATGCAGGAGACGTAGGAATGTTGATGCTAAGGAAAGGGAAATTGGTAATATTTAAAATTGAAGTCGTCACGTTTGTCATATATTGAAGTAGTCTGGTTACCATTTTCGTCAAAAGATAAAATGAGATCTATGTTCATTTCAAACAAAATGTTTAGTTTTGTTTATCTAAATATGAAGCAGAGTTAATGCTTTCAGTGGTTCCTTTCACTCTTGTTCAGATGGATAGATTGTGATTTTGTGAAATGACAACTGTAATGTCATTTGAAAAGACACTTTTTAATTGTATGGAGTCTTTTATATAAATATAATACATTTATACCACTTGGTGAGTGTCATTGCTGGTTGACCAGGAGTCCTCGAGGGCACATGTAGCCAAGTTCGATCAATTTCGGTTGATCATCTCTTCATCGCATTCGAAAATGTCTGTTATCAAAATTTCTTGAAATTATACCCCACCCATCCTGCTACGTCTTTCGGTACATTTTTGGACATTATAACTTTCACACTTTTTGGACATATTACAATGTTTAGATTGAGGATCACTGACGAGGGTTAAGTACCTGAAACGTGCATGTCTTGTCCATGCTGCAAAATCTTCTTAAAGTGGAAGGAAAATATGCTCTTTCATTTTTCATTTTTTCAGACACATTCGATAGTTGCATTTATTTTACTTTACCACTACTTTTACCACAACTCTACTCTTCAGTGGTCACTGTGATTAGGGATTAGGCCGTGGTATTTAATATTTGTTTTCCACCCAGGTGTTTAAAAAAGGCACCCTCCAGCTAGGCAAAAACAAACAAACAAACATACAATTTGGTGTATTGTTGTCAATAAGATGTATTATTCTGACATGGTATTTAAGGCACATAAATGCTTTTAAAGCTATGGCGGTGTCAAAACAGATCCATTTGAGCCGTATTTCGATTCGAGTGATAAAGCCGTAGTGGATTTTTTTTTTCGGTTAGCCAGGATACCTTTGTCAATCTCGAATTGTGTGCGAGTTATGCATGGTTCTGAAAAGGGGAAATTTACATAAAATGTACCCATAAGTTTTATGTCTAAGATTTGAAATGTACCCGTAAAACGTCAGGGAAGGTCAGCTTTAAAAGTTAACTGTAGTAGTCAATACTCGATAACAAGATTACGTAACCCCTAACCGCAGTGACCACTGAAGCGTAGAGTTGTGGTAAAAGTAGTGGTAAAGTAAAATAAATGCAACTGCTCTAATATTTTGAATCAAACACTATTTTTCTCATTAAAGAAATCTATCAGATTCAGCATAAAAAAAGATGGGAAAGGGCTCAGGTATTTCACATCGACCTCGGCAATCTTCGCAACTATCCGTGATAAACGTCATATTAACCGAAGGCAAAAATGTAATCAAACAAGCATGCAGTTGGTTAATTACTCCTAAAAGATTACTTATAGACTTTTTGTCAGTCAAAAAATAAGTCGATACATATATGAAGCAGGGATTTGCGTTTGCAATATAAGAAGTATCTAAATATGAAGGTTAAAGAGTGTTATTTTCTAAAAATGTCCGATTGACTGTTCGTATATAATCATGACAGTTAAATGAATGAGTAATTGTATACTACACACTTCGCTTATCCAAGCAAGTCTACCTTGAGTAAATCAAAATTTTAATACGTAACTCATTCATAAAACTAATTATTGAATAATTTATACACGTCATATATCAGTCCAATGAAATCTTTTGATTTCACTAGGGGCATATCACTCGCGCTCATTGCAAATTTTTCGAAAATTATGGAAAAATACAGTGTTAAACGCGTGAAGAAAAAGACGCTTAATTATACTTTGATTGGTTCATTTTCATTTTCTTTGGAAAAATTCGAAAAAATGCCATAATTCCGGTCTCCTTCAAATGATGCTATTGGATTTGAAGACGTTTAACATAGTACACAAATACACCTTAAGTTTTTAACATATCATCAATACGATGAAATTAGCTAGTTGTGATAATTCCTTTGCTCAATGTAACTGTAGGTATCTACTAGTTATAATGTAAAACAACCTATTATATAGATATTCCTGCAAAAGATATGACTTTGTTAAATAGAAAGTTTCGTCTCTATCCTCTTTTTTAATCTTTGGCTTTTGCGAGTTTTTCTTTGAGAGAATTCTTTGAAATCAATATCAATTAAGTTGCCGTACTTCCTCAGATAAAACCCTGAGAGGAGACAATTTTTCTCGAAATTTGATTTTGTCAAGTTGTAATTCACTGTCAATCTTTGATGCTTTGATGCTTTGATGCTTTGATGAAGACAGAACAGTTATTATGAGTCCTTAATTCTATTTGATGACTTAAAACTAATCACAACTTCTATCTTTATCCTATCGTTATTCTCTCTCTATTTCAGATTTGATTTCCGTGAACATTAATTCCAAACAAGGTTGTATCATTAGTATCGC
This sequence comes from Pinctada fucata, assembly GCA_028142955.1. Taxonomy (NCBI): domain Eukaryota; kingdom Metazoa; phylum Mollusca; class Bivalvia; order Pterioida; family Pteriidae; genus Pinctada; species Pinctada fucata. The sequence continues at coordinate 28,320,988 of AP027112.1, read as the reverse complement.
TTCTAAATGATAACTGTGAACATTTATTCCAAAGAAGGCTGTATCTTTATCTACGTGAGGATGTTTAACCCTTGAAATCAATATGGATAATGACCATATCCAAATATACAGCACAAATTCGATAACTCAGAAAATCATAAACCGAAGGCATACAAAATCAGGATAAAACAGGAACCTAAGCAAACAAACAAAAACCTCCATCACACGAAAAGAAGCAAACTTCCAATATGGCAGTGAGATCAGGTACCCAAGAAGAGTCAGCATCTCATGGATGCATGTAACAAACGTCGCTTCCATTCGGTAGAATTGTCACATCCATTTTGGAAGATACAAGTACATTCAGTGGTTGGATGGTTCAAATGGTCTCGACAAAATACCATCTATCAAAAGCAAATGTGTGTATGTGTTCGAAATGAGCCAATTGACATCGGCACCCTAGATCTGTTAGCCGATGCAAATATGAAGGATTGATATTTTTTTCAATTCAGAAAAATAAAGCGGATATAAACCAACATTATGGCTTTGTATGATATGTAAAAAGGAAACAAAACAAAGAGAACAATTGCATCACATCCAGGACAATATATATAGCAGTGACACTCACCAAAATAGTAAATCATATCGCTGTAAAGTATATTAATATAATGGGTAATTATATCCTACAAATGTAATTGCAAAGACCATTTTTATTCATTTCTGCGTGAAAACACAAAATTAGATTCTCCATCTATTAAAGAAATTCGAAAAAGCTCGTTATATAACATGCACTTTTGACGAGATACTGACCTGTCAATGATAAATTTTCTATTACAATTTCGTTATTGGAATCTATATTATGAAATATCAACAACTGAGATATGTTTTTATCTAAAGCGCAAATAAAATCGATCACAAAATCGGAAGACTATTCTCTTATATATATATATATATAGGTCATCATAACAATAAGGTTTACTCTGTGGATATAAAATATAAAATCTGAAAACTTTAATATTGCACCCTGTAGATTGATTTGATTAAACATTGATAAGGGCCGTGTAAAATCCTCACATATGTACGACCGATGCAGAATATGGAAGCTAATTTTCAACAAATCTGGAATGTCTCTTAATAAAAAACACTTTTTATAAATCATAACTGTAATTTTAGATGAAGTATACAAATATTACGTTGCCACCTTTAGGAATATCTTCGTATCTATTAAAGACAAAATACCTCAAACAAAAGACATGAATACATTGAAGCACGATTTAAAGAAACACTGAATTGTATATAAAACTAATTTTGTGACACTTTACAAATATAAATACATGAATATTAATATTAATATCGAACATAACTTCCTCTTCGAAATTTACACGCAAACCGGACAGTATGGTTGGGTAAAGTAATTTTTCCTTCAATATTTTCCATTAACATGTAAACAATGAAATGGGTTTTTTTAAACTATTATGAATTATTGGAATTCCTCCACCAAGTCTTTCTGTTATATATTTTCAAATCAAACGTAAACATTGTTATTTGAATTTGATTGCAATCCGCCGTAGGGAGTTTACAAACGTAAACATTTAACTAAGCATATATGAATGATGCAGTGATGTCAGCTCTGATTGATTTATGATAATTTCATATTCAATTTCCAATGTAAAACTTTCTTTTTTCGAAAAAATGTATATTTTGATATGTAGAGTTTGAAAAGGTATATATATTGATAGTTGACTAAAGGTATTTTCTAATGTACAAACGCATACTGAATGTTTTTCCATTAAAACATGCTATTAATCGAAATATTCTACCGAAACATCACACTCCACAAATTAAGTTACAATTACGTTATGATTCTATAGATAAGTGTGTCATAGAATTATACTTTATGCATGATTCAAACTATGCAAAAAAAAATACCTCTAACTTTTCTTTATTTAAAAGGTTCAGGGTAGTAATTACATTACAGATTCTTCTACCAACCATTACCTTTTCTGGTAAGTATCAGTCAAAGATAAAGAAGTAATAATTCGGAAGTAAGAAGTTATTTCATTTGTAACATAAATAATTTAGAGCAATTTCCAAACAGATTCATCGCTCCTTCCTCTCACCATAGATTCGTCGTCAAGATTTTAACGAAAGTTTTAACAGACCGTAGGGCACGTGCCTCTTCAAATGAACAATATCAAATACCATAGATGAAAGAGCGTTAGTCTTTAACATGAAATTGTACACATTCCAGACTGAGATTTGCCGTGTACGAAAAGAGAAAAATAAGAACGGTTTTCAGACTACTGTCATGTTAACTAATTCCAGAGCACCCTGTTTTCCCGGTTTTCTCTAAAATATGATATTGTCATCTTCCAAAAGGATATCAATTTTATAGTACTACTTTAGTCGTAACAGAAAATACAATTTTTATGGCTGTACGTTAAGTAAGTCAGAAATAAGACGGAAAATAAAAAAGTCTACGGGGATTTTCTATAGTAAAATCGCTGAAAATGCGTGACGTCGGAGGCTTTGACGTCACTGTTTACTATTGTTGACACGGAGAACAATATGGCGGCGGCTTGAAATTAACATGGGAATTTCCCGTAGACATTTTATTTTTCATATTGCGGTTTGAAGGCAGCTGATGGGGTAAGTTGAAGTTAATTTCCAGTTACGACTAAAGGAGGTAAATTCTCGGAAACAATAATTAAGAGGAAAATTCTTTAGACGACAGAATAAATTGCCAAAACAGGGTGCTCTGGATTTAGTGAACAGGATAGTAGTCTATTCTTGGCACTGTAAAATATACACTGGATCGAGATTTTTTCCGAGCCTACATGTACATTATGTACAACAGATGCTGTTCGTTTGGTAGAAGATATTGTTTTAGAGAGGAACGTGTTTTTAATCGAGAGCAAAAATATTTCGTTTTAAAACTTTTATATTCAAGAAAATGAGGGGATATGCTAAATACAACATTATTTTGTGGTAGTTAAATGGGGAATCGATGTACTTGTTTGGTTTGTAAAAGGAAAGAAGTGTAAGAAGTTATTTGTCTATTGTGATGCATTTTACTGTCCAACAATTGATTCCATTTAACGAACATACCTGATCTTATCATAATTTCATGGTTTCTACTTAAGAAATAAAAGGTTTGGAAAGCTCAAACATAAATATATGCTGCAAAATTATGGTTTGTAAAGCTGAAATACGACAAAATCATTTTGCAGCATCAAAAATGATATTTTTGTATTATGTACTATTATTATCTTTTGTCTTGAAACATTATCACTGAATTGATTTTCAATTTGTTCTAGTTTAGATTCCCATTCTACAATGGTACAAACATTAATATTCTAAATATTTAGTATGCTGTTTTCATTAAGATTCCCCAGATAATGCAGGAAGAGAGTTCCTTATCGCCTTCATGAACAATGAAGATTCACAATTTGACTTTAAATGTTTTCCTGTGGACATTTACATCAGTACCCCCAAAAAGACACAAGTAAATGTTACCATCAGTGCTCCAAGGTTTACCGGCACCAAAGAATATCACCAGATTTCCCTTACTTATGGGCAGCTAAAGAACGTTCAGCTAAATTGTAAAATCCGAGTGTTCGGCTCGAGAGTTGAGCAGAAGGCGGTATACATCATTGCTACTGAGGAGATCGTTGTGTATACCATAAACAGACAACCGGACAGTACGGACGGATACCTAGCATTTCCTATTGACGTCCTAGGAACACGTCATTTCGTTGTTACATATTGTGTTCATGGAAATACGAAGTATCTGAACAACATCGTTATTGCGGCTCCAGATGACAATACTGGAGTAGAAATCAAGTTAGCCGACAATGTAGGGATATCAGTGAGGCTAGACGGACATACATACCGAAGGAGGAATGTAATCAAGAGAATATTAAAACAGTATGATGTGCTTCAGATAGAGACACTGGGAGATCTGACTGGCAGCCGTGTACAAAGTAACAAACCAATAACGGTACTGAGTGGCAACAAGAAGAGCGCCGTACATCTTACTCATGATAACTGGGGCATAGATCATCTAGTGGAGCAGATACCGCCCACAGAAACATGGGGGACACGTTTTGTTACAGTCAGGATACCATACAGAACCAGGGAACAAATCTTGAGAATTGTCGCTGCAGAAGATGGAACATTAGTTACCATGACGTCATGCGGCTCCAGATTTACGTATAGGCTGGCCATGGGCCAGTGGAAGCAGCATGTCATGAAGTCATCTTGCTATGCCTATATAACATCAAATAAAGGTATACTTGTAATGCAATTTACTCAGAGTTTCTCTCCAAAGGAAGTTAATAAACAGAAGAGCGACCCCTCCATGTTTACGATTCCACCAATAGGACAGTATGCTGCTGACTATGTCATTGGTGCTCCAACGGGAAACAAAGGGTTATTTGATAATTATTACTTGATAGTGATGAACAAATCAGACAAGAATGGACTTCTTGTTGATGGTAAACGGCCCAACTGGCTTGACGTACATGGCATAGACAATACTGATCTTATAGGAGGTTATATTTATGTGGGGACTGGTATTAGAACCCACACACTGCGTCATCAGTCACAGATTTCCATATTTGGAGTTGTCGCTTATGGTGCCAGGCATTATGAATCTTACGCCTTTCCTGTTGGAATGAGATTAGCGCCGATAAATAAGGTAGGGTACAGTCATGTAGGGTGCATGTAATTATAATGTGGGGAGTTAGAATTAATTGAAAGCGTCTTTACTTCCTGGAACATAAAAAAATCACTTCAAATTACAAGAACGACTTGCCCACTGCCATCATTGCATGGGCCATGAAGATCAAATAATGAAATAAGCATATCTCGTGAACTGTATTTGGAAAGTTCAAATCCATTTTATATAATCGTCAATAGATTGAAATTGTTAAATTTTGAGGAATTTTCAGATCAATGTAAAAAGATCATAGTAATAACAGAGAGATAGTAGACAGATAACAGAGAGATAACAGAGAGATATCAGAGAGATAACAGAGAGATAACAGAGAGATAAAAGAGAGATAGCAGAGAGATAACAGAGAGATAACAGAGAGATAACAGAGAGATAACAGAGAGATAACAGAGATATAGCAGAGAGATAGCAGAGAGATAGCAGAGAGATAACAGAGAGATAACAGAGAGATAGCAGAGAGATAACAGAGAGATAACAGAGAGATAACAGAGAGATAACAGAGAGATAGCAGAGAGATAGCAGAGAGATAACAGAAAGATAGCAGAGAGATAACAGAGAGATAACAGAGAGATAACAGAGAGATAACAGAGAGATAACAGAGAGATAGCAGAGATATAACAGAGAGATAACAGAGAGATAACAGAGAGATAACAGAGAGATAACAGAGATATAGCAGAGAGATAACAGAGAGATAACAGAGAGATAGCAGAGAGATAACAGAGAGATAACAGAGGGATAAAAGAGAGATAGCAGAGAGATAGCAGAGAGATAACAGAGAGATAGCAGAGAGATAGCAGAGAGATAACAGAGAGATAGCTGAGAGATAACAAAGAGATAGCAGAGAGATCTATACGTCTTTTTTTTCAAAACACCTCTACTATGATCTAACACTGATATACTATATATTTCCACTGTCTTTCCATCTTTCTCCCATGATTAGGGGAGGATAATGACTCCGATGCTTTAACACAGATAGTTTGGCATCTTTTCCTTACTGTTATGAGGTTATGGATGTTTTAAAATTGATGTTTATATTTGTGTAGGCTTGTCATCTGTCTTCAATGGTTATAGCTGACGGGATAGATAATGATTGTGACGGACTTATAGACGAGGAGATATGTTACAGTGACACGACAGGTACACAACCATATACCAATTATATGACTGTCGTTTACTGTCATATTTATTGAAACGAAAACAAATACATATGTGTATTCATTCATTTTTTTAATTATTCATAAAAATATTGTTTGAAACTCACTATCAATTGATCAAACTATCTTATAGAGAGAAATAACATATCCCAGCATATGAAAGAAAAAATGTTTTGGCATTACTCTATGGATCAAACTTATTGAACAGAAATATTCTGAGACGCATATCTCGTCCATAGTATTAATAAACATTATTACAACAATGAAAATATTTGGAAACAGGTTTCCAAGTCCATCAAATAAGGAAAATCGTTGTAAGTTTGGATTTCTGAAAATGATTTAATCTTAAGATACATATTACACAGACAGTCATCGTTATTTATGGATATAAAGTATCTATATTGAGATTCCTTTGATGTTTCTTTAAGATGATGATGGTGACAATAGAATAGACGAAGATTGCGCTCGCTTGAATAAAGGTACGCAATTGTGATATGTTTCAGTAATTTGTCTAGAGAGATCAAAACATATGGATTAAGCAATTGCAACAAGTCAGTAATAGCATCTAGAGAACTTCAGTTGCTTTTTTTTCATTTTTTCATTATTTTCTTCCATTGATATATTTCTTCTCAGGAGTAACCATACCACATCCATCAACTGCCAAGTCAACAACTACAACAGCTATGACGTCATCAACAACAACCACGACAACAAGAAGAACCGTAACGTTGACAACAACAATTGCAATGGCATCGGAAATTGTGACGGTCCAACCTACAACATTAGGATCTTCTGCGCCGAAATTAATGCAAAAATTTCCTACTGTGAAAACAATGGCGACAAAAACATTAGGAAGTTATCTAACATTTACTTTCTCAAAACTTTCGCCAAATCTCTCAAGATGGACTATTGTTACTTCTCAAGTGAATAACAGATATCCCGTAAAGAAGAAATACTTCTACAAAATTCATGTTGATTTTAAGAGGCCATATTGGTTGAGGATTGTAGAGTTGGTCATTATTGTTTGTGTTATTGTTATCATCACAGGTTTTGTGCCATGCTGCTGTCGTCATTTCTGTTGTTTGATGTTAAGGAGAAACACAGGTGACGAGCAGCATAAACACATGGTCTGGTATACAAAGAAAAGACCACTCCCACAACCTCGACGTAGGCAGGTCCAATTAAATAAACTACTTTAAATGTGGAAAGACTAACATCACTGTCATCTGCGACTTAAGTTTATATTTTGGGTGACATATTTGACAGCTTCACCTACAATGCATTCCGTACTTGCACTTGACTCTGGAGATTTGCTCATTAAATAAAGTTTTCCCTCTTGTTTCTATGAAGCTATGTTATTGTCTCCTCAGTTTGTTCTATTCTTTTCTTTTCTTGTAAGAAATTGTTGTTTTATATATTTTTTCAAGTTAGCCTTTTGATTGTAATTTTTGGAATCTGATTTCGGGTTTTGCGTTTACCTTCCATTCACTGATAAAAATTGAAGTGTTCCAAATGATAGATTTCTTGAATACTTTTAAAACATTTCAGACCATTGTTAATGCGCCAGACAAGTACCCCTTATTGTAAACCCTCATCTTTGGTATTTCAAGCAAAATTGAATTAGAAATCTATCATTGAGGAAAATTATATACATTGAAACATTGGTACAGAACCAGAGAATTGGTGAATAGTTTTTTCTCAAATACCTAAAACCTCAAATACCTCAATACCTTTCATTATTTGAATCCAAACGATCGTCCTGCCATTTTGAATACATTTTTCTCATAAGTAAAATTAAGGTCCCATGGAACATTATTTTGATTGTGAAGTATATATACATACAGACCAGCATCTTTACGGGTATTTTAATTGTGAAGTATATATACATACAGACCAGCCACTTTACGGGTATTTTGATTGTGAAGTATATATACATACAGACCAGCCTCTTTACGGGTATTGTAAATGTGAAGTATATATACATACAGACCAGCCTCTTTACGGGTATTGTAAATGTGAAGTATATATACATACAGACCAGCCTCTTTACGGGTATTGTAAATGTGAAGTATATATACATACAGACCAGCCTCTTTACGGGTATTGTAAATGTGAAGTATGTATAGGATAAAGACCGAGTTGAGGTCTGTATGAAGGTTAGATGCCCAAGGAGAGAACAGGGTGGTGTTTAAAGACCGAGGCCGAAGGCCGAGGTCTTTAAACACCACCCTGTTCTCTCTGAGGGCATCTAACCTTCATACAGACCTCAACTCGGTCTTTATCCGACTTACAAACCGCAGACTTTCTTCAATTTTCCGAAAAATAAAAATCTAAATATTTAGTACACCCCTGCTTTTCAAAATGAAATTGACCATGCAAATTATCGGGTGGAAATATGCAACGGTAACGATTATTAGGCCATAGAAGTAAAATAATTTGTTATACATCCCGATAATTTTCAGAAAGATACCCTGTAGTCGGTCAAAGTAGAAAATAATAGTGTAACAATGAATTCTATTTCCATTTAAGTTTTTAAATATGTGATTACATTATTGCAAATAGAGATAAGGAAAGATTTTCTAATCAAGTGAGTATAATATTTCTTTATTTTGTTCATCAAGTTCCTCAATATACATATATTTAAAAAAGCATTTAGAATGATTGGAATTCAAAAATCGCAATAGGGATCTATATTGATTTGAAATGGCATTTTGCGGTTTTCGGGAAAGAAGAATCTATTCTTTTTCTGTTAACATTTCTTATAAAAGGATGTCTTTAGAGGACTTAAAACACAATATTTTCTATACTATGGCCGAATACTCATTATAATCAAAACAATTCACACCCGCGACTGAAATAATTTTCTATTCTCCGCCCCTCATTGTTTTTTATTGACCTCCACACTTCATTGAACGTTCATAAAACCTCGTACATTTAGAATCGTCCGCGGTCTTTATGAAATAAAATGACCGATGAATAACAAAAGAATCACATTTGAAGGTTTGTAAATATACATACAGACCAGCATCTTTACGGGTATTGTAAATGTGAAGTATATATACATACAGACCAGCATCTTTACGGGTATTGTAAATGTGAAGTATATATACATACAGACCAGCATCTTTACGGGTATTGTAAATGTGAAGTATATATACATACAGACCAGCATCTTTACGGGTATTATTGTGAAACGTGCATGTCTGGTCCACGTTGCCAATTTATCTGTTCTTAAATGATGCTATTCAATTTGAAGACGTTTACATTTATACCACTTGGTGAGTGTCACTGCTGGTGGACCAGGAGTACCCGAGGGCACATGTAACAAAGTTCGATCAATTTCGGTTGATCGTGTCTTCAACGCATTCTCAATGTCTGTTATCAAAATTTCTTGAAATTTCTAAAAAGTGGGTCCTGTAGCATCATATCCCACCCATCCTGCTACGTCTTTCGGTACGCTTTTTCGACATAGTAACTTTCATACTTTTTTGGCACATAAAATTGTTTAGATTTAGGATCACTGATGAGGGTTATGTACCCGAAACGTGCATGTCTGGTCCACGTTGCCAATTTATCTGTTCTTAAATAATGCTATTCAATTTGAAGACGTTTACATATATACACACAGACCAGCCACTTTACTGGTTAATTTGATTGTGAAGTATATACATGTATACATACAGACCAGCCTCTTTACGGGTATTTTGGTTGTGAAGTATATATACATACAGGCCAGCCTCTTTACGGGTATTTTGATTGTGAAGTATACATACATACAGACCAGCCTCTTTACGGGTATTTTGAGTGTGAAGTATATATACATACAGACCAGCCTCTGTAAAGTTATTTTGATTGTGAAGTATATATACTTACACACCTTCAAATGTGATTCTTTTGTTATTCATCGGTCATTTTATTTCATAAAGACCGCGGACGATTCTAAATATACAAGGTTTTATAAACGTTCAGTGAAGTGTGGAGGTCAATAAAAAAACAATGAGGGGCGGAGAAAAGTAAATTATTTCAGTCGCGGGTGTGAGTTGTTTTGATTATAATGAGTATTCGGCCACAGTATAGAAGATATTGTGTTACAAGTCCGCGAAAGACATCCTTTTATGAGAAATGTTAACAGAAGAAAAACAGATTCCTCTATCTCGAAAAGCTCAAAATGCCATTTGAAATCAAACTATAGATCCCTATATCGATTCTTAATGACGAGTAATTCTAAATGCTCTTTAAATAAATGTATATCGAGTAAATGGACGGACAAAATAAAGAAATATTATCCTCACTTGATAAGAAAATATTTCCTTATCTCTATTTGCAATAATCTAATCACCTATTTAAAAACGTTTATGGAAATAGAACTTATTTTCTTCTCTGATTGAATACAGGGTACCGGGATATCGGGATGTATAACAAACTATTTTACTACTTTGGCCTAATAATCGTAACCGCTGCATATTTCCACCCAATGATTTGCATGCTCAATTTCATTTTGAAAAGAAGGGGTGTATCAAACACTTTAATTTTTATTTTTATGAAAATTCAAGAAAATCTGCGGTTTGTAAGTCGGATAAAGACCTCGTTGAGGTCTGTATGAAGGTTAGATGCCCTCGGAGAGAACAGGCCTAGGGTGGTGTTTAAAGACCTCGGCCTTCGGCCTTGGTCTTTAAACGTCACCCTGTTCTCTCCTTGGGCTTCTAACCTTCATAAAGACCTCAACTCGGTCTTTATCCTATACATACAGACCAGCCACTTTACGGATATTTTGATTGTGAAGTATATATACACACAGACCAGCCACTTTACAGGTATTTTGATTGTGAAGTATATATACATACAGACCAACCACTTTACGGGTATTTTGATTGTGAAGCATATATACACACAAACCAGCCACTTTACAGGTATTTTGATAGTGAGGTATATATACACACAGACCAGCCTCTTTACGTATATATCCATACAGACCAGCATCTTTACGGGTATTTTGATTGTGAAGTATATATACATACAGACCAACCACTTAACGGGTATTTTGATTGTGAAGTATATATACATACAGACCAACCTCTTTACGGGTATTTTGATTGCGAAGTAGATATACATACAGACTAGCCACTTTACGGGTATTTTGATTGTGAAGTATATATACATACAGACCAGCCTCTTTACGGGTATTTTGATTGTGAAGTATATATACACACAGACCAGCCACTTTACAGGTATTTTGATTGTGAAGCATATATACATACAGACCAGCATCTTTACGGGTATTTTGATTGTGAAGCATATATACACACAGACCAGCCACTTTACAGGTATTTTGATAGAGAAGTATATATACACACAGACCAGCCTCTTTATGTATATATCCATACAGACCAGCATCTTTACGGGTATTTTGATTGTGAAGTATATATACACACAGACCAGCCACTTTACGGGTATTTTGATTGTGAAGTATATATACACACAGACCAGGCACTTTACGGGTATTTTGATTGTGAAGTATATATACATACAGACCAACCTCTTTACGTATATATCCATACAGACCAGCCACTTTACGGGTATTTTGATTGTGAGGTATATATACACACAGACCAGCCACTTTACGGGTATTTTGATTGTGAAGTATATATACATACAGACCAACATCTTTACGTATATATCCATACAAACCAGCATCTTTACGGGTATTTTGATTGTGAAGTATATATACATACAGGCCAGCCTCTTTACGGGTATTTTGATTGTGAAGTATATATACATACAGACCAGCCTCTGTAAAGTTATTTTGATTGTGAAGTATATATACACACAGACCAGCCACTTTACGAGTATTTTGATTGTGAAGTATATATACATACAGACCAGCCTCTTTACGGGTATTTTGATTGCGAAGTAGATATACATACAGACTAGCCACTTTACGGGTATTTTGATTGTGAAGTATATATACATACAGACCAGCCTCTTTACGGGTATTTTGATTGTGAAGTATATATACATACAGACCAGCCTTTTTACGGGTACTTTGATTGTGAAGCATATATACACACAGACCAGCCACTTTACAGGTATTTTGATAGAGAAGTATATATACACACAGACCAGCCTCTTTATTTATATATCCATACAGACCAGCATCTTTACGGGTATTTTGATTGTGAAGTATATATACACACAGACCAGCCTCTTTATTTATATATCCATACAGACCAGCATCTTTACGGGTATTTTGATTGTGAAGTATATATACACACAGACCAGCCACTTTACGGGTATTTTGATTGTGAAGTATATATACACACAGACCAGGCACTTTACGGGTATTTTGATCGTGAAGTATATATACATACAGACCAGCCTCTTTACGTATATATCCATACAGACCAGCCACTTTACGGGTATTTTGATTGTGAAGTATATATACACACAGATCAGCCACTTTACTGGTATTTTGATTGTGAAGTATATATGCATACAGACCAGCCTCTTTACGGGTATTTTGATTGTGAAGTATATATACATACAGGCCAGCCTCTTTACGGGTATTTTGATTGTGAAGTATATATACATACAGACCAGCCTCTGTAAAGTAATTTAGATTGTGAAGTAGATATACTCACAGACCAGCCACTTTACGAGTATTTTGATTGTGAAGTATATATACATACAGACCAGCCTCTTTACGGGTATTTTGATTGTGAAGTATATATACACACAGACCAGCATCTTTACGGGTATTTTGATTCTGAAGTATATACACACACAGACCAGCCTCTTTACGGGTATTTTGATTGTGAAGTATATATACACACAGACCAGCCACTTTACAGGTATTTTGATTGTGAAGTATATATACATACAGACCAGCATCTTTACGGGTATTTTGATTGTGAAGTATATATACATACAGACCAGCATCTTTACGGGTATTTCAATTGTGAAATTTATATACATACAGACCAGCATCTCTACGGGTATTTTGATTTTTTTGAAGTACAATGTATATATACATACAGACCAGCCCCTGTGTGGGTATTTTGATTTTAGGTATATGTACATGTCATGCAGGCCAGTCTTTTTACGGGTATTTTAATTGTGAAGTATATAATGCGATAGTCCTATCTTTTACTACATTATGATATCATTAACGTATCCAGTGTACAAATGGAGATCTCGTTGACGTCTCGTCCATTTAAACAGTGTTAAAATTCACTCGGTAATCTTCGGTAGCGTCTCGATAGTTTCCGTGTCTTAGATAGCAGTTGGCATCTTGACCTTTGATGTTGGAAACCAACTTTTATGTTGCATTATGGTATTTTTAGGTAACGATATGTCATAATTCAAACTTGAAAATACACTTGATATTTATTTGTACAACGGATACCTTAAGCTTTAATTTTGAATATTGGAGAAATGGCTTTTTTTTCTCTGTATGCACATTTGTATGACTGTCATTAAATTACTTGGTGTCGCAACGTCCTCCAACACACAAAAACTTCGTCATATGAAATGTGAGCGGTCATATTGCTGTGTATTCTCCATATTGCTCTTGAAGTTTTACGTAGTTTTAGCTAATTGGTATCGAGGAGGTATTTTGTTTTACTCATGCATCTTGATTTTTCAATCATTTTATTATGCATCATCAGAACACAAATAGAATTTATGACGATTATTTCAAATCTACTTCGGACTGCTTCTTGAATGTAATAACAATATCTTCCCTCACTTTATTTAAGGTATGTAAGTATGCCCGTAAAGATGCTGGGGTTGGGTTACCCAGTGATTCATCAGTGCCTTCAAAGACGAAAACTAGGTGGCAGCCATGATTCAATCAGCTTCTTTGGTATAAAAGCATGTCTGAGCAAATCCTACATACACTGCACATTTTTGAGTAATAAGAAAATAAAGTGCTCCTTTGAAATTTTAAGCAAACATCAATATATTGTTGGGGTTTTTTTTAGCAACGTGATAATTTTTGTTTCAGGGAATCCCCAGTTTTGAAAATACTGCAATAAATAGACTCTGAGAAACATATGTTGGTCAAGAAAATTTCTTATCCAATCAGAATCTTCGTTTCTCATAAATTACTATGGAAATTAAATGATATATTAATGAAATGATAAACTATAAAATTGTATATAAAGTCGGTAAACTCCATGATAAACTATAAAATTGTATTTAAAGTCGGTAAACTCCATACGGTGGCTTCGCCTATCATACAATATATATATATACTTTATATATAACATCTGCACCTATTTGGGAGTCCGCTGGTCGATAAAGGACAGGGTCCGCTGTTCGGATGAGCCAAAATGCAATCAAATTCAAATATAAAATTGTAATTTTTGCAATTTTACTAGTTAGATGTAAGAAATGAGGAGTAGACCCCCTATATGATGAGGAGTAGACCCCTATATGATGATGAGTAGACCCCTTATGTGACGAGGAGCAAACCCCCTATATGGTTAGGAGTACACCCTCTATATGATGAGGAGTACACCCCTATATGGTGAGGAGAAGACCCCTTATATGATGACGTAACAATGATCACAGCGGAACACACACGACAAAATCGAAAATAGAACCAGACGTAGAAAGCAGAACAATTATACCGATTCTGACTGATTTGACATTAAATTTGGGAATTCATTATCATTTCAGTGAAAACTCCTTAAAGTAAAAAAGATAATTCTATTTATAGTCACGTCATGACTTTGTTAAGTCATGTTCCACAAAAAAAATCATCATTTCTGAAAAGATTCAATAAAAATATATAAAATGCATATCCATTCCGTAAATGTCGCTGCGTGAAACTTGCTTGTATTTGACATTTTGATCCATATTATCGATCGATTATAAAACTCATCGTGTTATCGGATTTTCTGTTCAGTCATTCCTTATGTGAAATATAAATTCATGTTTTTAAAGAAAAATTCGTTATATGAAATACCACATAAGACTATAGATCATTTGAGATCCCTGAAAACCCACAAACATTAACAAATATCGATGTCCGAATAAAGTCTGCCTTAAAAACGGATATGTCCGTGCAATTTATCTAATCTATCCAACTTAGTTTGATTTCTAAAGGTCACTATAAAAGACTTTCGTTATATGATCAAATATACCATCTAATTTCGTTTATGAAACGTACATAGATATCATCAAAATTGACACCTTAATCACGGGATGTCTCAATAAAATCGATTAGGTCCACATTATAAGACTAGCATAAATGTTACGGAGAGTGCTAGAATTGTCTTATTGTTTTTTGACATCACACAAAAGAACATTTTCTTCAAGAACTACCAAATGTTGTGGTATGTTGTTCATCTTTAAATCTAATATTGTATCATTTTAATTCATCTAAAATAAATATTGATTATTGGCAAAAATATTTTAACATCTATATTTAGACGAAAGTATGAAATTTTACAACATTGAATAATAATCACTGCATGGTGTTTAGGATCTATGGTCACTGCACGTCCAGGTATATATGTAATAACACTTGTATATTCTGTAAAATGCATGAATAAAGGAATGATAAGGTTTAAGTAAAACAGGACATAGAACATTATGTTCTGTGCACTGCAATGTGTACAATTTCGTCGATTTAAGAACAACAAAGGTAAGAAAAAATGGAAATAGTTTTGAAATTGTTATATCAAAGATGTTTATATGCTGAACACATCCAAAGGAAGATCGTATTCTAAAACAAGGGGGTCCATCCCTCATTATAGCTCGAGTACGCGGACTGTCTTTTCACTTTCACAATGTAACTATTAAATTTCCATGAAAGCTTCAATAGAAACCACACAACAGAGGATATTTCTTATTTAAAAAACAAACCAGTTGAAAGAGAACTTTTGTTGCCGGACCGTTTCGAACCCACCACTTGGAAAATGGGAGGCGAGCATGATAGCCGTTGCTGCACTACGCACTTACTGAGTTCGTGCAAACTAAGAAATATAAACCTTCCCCAACGCAAACTCCACATCGAAAGCTGATAAAAAACATCTTTCTACATGAAATGGGGTCCCCTTGACCTCAGTTGAACACTTGCAGTTTTCGTTTTCATTTAGCGATGCCATAGAAGCTGTTAATTAGATTGACCTTAAGGAAGACAACCCCTTACACCACAATGTTACGTAACACTTTACTGAAAACAAATAATGCATGAAAAACTTGACTGAGAATAGTTATTTCTTGAATTTCTACGTGGATGTGCCTGAAGATCATTTTGGATTAAAATACCACTGATCCAAAACATGTGTCTGATGCTCTAAAATTTGTTTGAAATGTTGTTCATGAATGTAACGAGTCGGAACACTTTGAACATTTCTCTTATAGATATATTCATAAGATCTTTTAAATTTGTGTTTCTTTTTGACGCGTATGTAACACAAAGTAAGTGCATTTTTTGCAGTTTTCAGTGGCAGTTGTATCACAATTGATATTCTGTGCCAGTAAAATGGGGGTACATGACATTAAGAGATACTTCTCAGTCAGACCTGCCTTGGGCTGCATCAGAATGACACTGACCAATATGCTCCTGAGCACAAAAAGGTCGCTATGGCAACATTGAAAGGTTGTATTCTTATAACATTATGAACTGTTGTTGGTTCGTAATAATTGTTATTCTCAAATTTTCTTCTAGTGCCTTTACTTCAAAATGTTGACTTGATTCCTTTCTAGGTCTCTTTGTGTTTTCTTTCTGACTGCGTCTCTGGTGTCCTGTGGTATGTATACAAACACATATTTACATCTTACTAAATTTTCTAATATAAAACGTCTTTGGCACAAAAAATCCAATGCGTAAATTGTTAGCCTTTTAAAATAACCAGATTTTTTGAATTCATGAACTATTGTATCAAAGTGAACAATGGTATTCAAATCAGCCAAACTAATCCATACTGAATTCCAGAAACTTAAAAAAAAGAATAGGAATTATAACATTTGCGTTATAGCTTGAGTACAGACTGTCTATACAGTGTTAACTCGTCCTGACAAAACTAAAAGGTCCTTTATGGAAATAGAAAGGAATTCTTTATTGTGGCCTTTGATATAAAATATCTTTATATAGATGTTTTTCTGAGAGTTATCCAAAACCTCATTTTGAATATAACTGCTATTCGGATACAAAACTTTTATATATGATCCATGCTGTATTTATCCGTTCTTTAATTATGCTATGAATTTGCAGACGTGCAACAATTCTATGAAAAGAACTCATTTTTACAAGTATGTCTTTGCACCTGCAGATAAAGCAACCAAAAACACCATTATTGTTTGACATCATAACAACACTTTCGTCAACAAATCATTGGCATGTAGTTATGGTGAATATCTCTACAAGCGGGTTGTACGATCCAAATGAATACTAAACGTGTGCCTCTTGTTGCATATCTATTTTTTTTACACTTATGAAAATGAATTTATCTAAAATTTTCAAAAACAAAGAAAACTTCATTAAACATTGCAATGGTACTTGGAGATCTCTTTCCTTTCTAGGCACCTGGATGATATTCTGACTATGAATGAAATCTATCTGCATGTATTGACACTCAACAACGATCGTCCATTGGTGTCGGTATTTATGCCTAGTATTTTGTGTTTGGTGTTTCGATGTTGTGTTTGGGGTCTGATGTTCATTGCCCAGTTACGTATTGTTGTGTATGTCTTCTCTGTGTTTTCACTTGGGGTGTTTGATGTTTTGCTGTGGATGCTCCTTTCTTCAACAACGTTTTAAACACAGAAACACTATATCTGGACCTTGATATCAAGATTATAAACGGAGAGATTCAAACAAGTGTGAATGGCAAAAGAAATTATTTCAGACTCTATATTGTAAGTTTTCCCTTGATGGACGGCGATGTTCCCAGGATACCGTCATACGGTATTTACATATATCAATTCATCCGGTGCGCTATCTCATGTACATACTAATATTTTGGATTTTATAGTTGAAATCTTACATATAGCAAGAAACTTTTAGGTCAATACTTCCGCTTTTACAAACTAATTCAGACTTTCTGGAAATTTTACAAAATTACTCTCAGCTTCTCTATACAAACAACTGAATATATTATCCGGAAATTTCACCACCTTTTAAAGTGACATAATATACAAAAAAGGATCAAGTATGGGTAAAATTTGCATCGAAAATGCGTCAGAATCATCAGTCGACTTTTATACCGTGGATATGACTCTGCTGTCACCAGACGGGCACTAGGTATGATACTAGAATAATATACAGCCTTGTACCAGCGCATTGTTAAGAATTCCAATTGTGCGTTCTTCGAGACCTTTGGGGAACTGGAAAAGTTGGAGGCCTGTTTGCTCGTATCCGGATAATTACACAGTTTGCTACAATGTACCAATGTGACACCTAAAGTCGACATCGATTTTTTATTGGATTCTTTGGTTTATATGTAGTATTTTATGTTTGGTGTTTTAATAAAGGAGAAAGGAGGAAATCTCCAACATCACTGACGGTTGCAGCACCCATAGCAAAACTTCAAAACAACCCATGCAACAAAACAACAGAGATGACAAGCACAGCAAGAGACGCAAAAGGGACAAGGAACACCAAAAACAACACAGATATGTTGAACACAAAAGACCACACATAAACCAACAAGACCAAATGACGAGCTCATGTACGTTATGACCCGAGGAGTCCGACCGAAATTCAGAGAGGACAGGTGGTCGGAGCCCTGTGATCTCTTATGAGGTTCGGGCAGGGTCTGTCATGAAGTCCTGTCGACACAGTCAGTCAAAGTTCAATTCTTAAGATAGAGTTGATATAAGACTTTAGATTGGTCAAATAATATTGTGGAGTTTTTTTTTTTTTTTTTTTTTTTTTTTTTTTTTTTTGATAAAATCCTTTTTTATCCTGATTTTGTATGCCTTCGGTTTATGATTTTCTGAACTATCGATTTTGCGCTATGTATGATGATATGGTCATTATCCATATATATGTCACAAAACCAAGTGTCCGTCTAATGGGAGCATGATCATATCAACGGTATAAAAGGTGTTTGATGAATTTGACGCAATTTCGATGATAATTCTTTCTGTCTTTGATCCTCCTTATTTTGTTTATAAATAATGTAACCATAAAAGACAGGTTGTGAAATACCCATAGTCATATACGCTGTTGCGTTTGATGGGACAGAATATCAAAAGAAACTGACAATAATTTTTGTAAAATTTCCGGAAAGTCTTAACTAGTTTGTGAAAGCGAAAACCTTGACTTAAAAGTTCCTTGGTAATTTGTAAATTTCTGTCATGAAAATCTAAAACATTAGTACATGATCTAGCGTACCGGATGAGTTGTGAAATGTAAGTACCGTATGGCGGTAATCTAGGAAAATTACCGTAAGGCCAGGGAAATTACTATGTGGAATCCAAAATTATCTCTTTTGTCATACACTCTTGTATGAATCTCTCTATTAAAAATTTTGATATTTAGGTCCACAAATTGTGTTTCAGTGTTTGTAACGTTTGCCCTGTTTAGTCTCAATTCCTGTGGATAAATAAATTCTTATATTTTTTCAATAACAGTATTGTCAATAGTGAGAATATCATCCAGTTACCTAGAAGTACCATTGAAACATTTCAAATCGTCATGTTTTCTTTGCTTTTGAAGATTTCGAAGATACCCTTAGGAATTCCTACAACCTGCTTGTAGAAATTCTCAC
Source organism: Pinctada fucata (assembly GCA_028142955.1). Lineage (NCBI taxonomy): Eukaryota > Metazoa > Mollusca > Bivalvia > Pterioida > Pteriidae > Pinctada > Pinctada fucata. The sequence goes on along the minus strand of AP027112.1, from coordinate 28,301,399 downwards.
CAAAGTTAACATAAATGTTGTCCAAGAGGAAGGACAAGGCATTACACAGGTCACTACATGTCGATGATTTGTATGATTTGTGGTCTGTTTCTGTCGCATTTTGTGTTCCTTTTTACATTTGCGTTCCTTGCCGTGTACGTCTACACTGTTTTCCCCATGCGGAGTTTCGGCGTTTTGCTGTGGTTGCTGTAACCGAGTCTTAATGGAGATCCTCTCCTTTTTTGTTGTGCTAGCCTGCTCTGCGTTTTTGCAATTGAGTGTTTCGGATTGTCGCTGTTATTGTTGTGGCCGAGTTCTGTTGATTCCCTTATTTCTTGTCTTTGTCTTAATGAATTCCAATTCGTTTTATATTGATAAGTGTACTTATTTATAGAATAACTGTCTTTTGGAATGTGATTATACTGTGATAACCTACTATGGATCCAGGAATTATGTTCCATAATGCGCGTTAGCGCATTATAAGAAACATAATTCCTGGATCCATTGTAGGTTATCACAGTATAATCACATTCCAAAAGAATGTTATTATATATATTTACATTCCAGTTTTTCACGCTTTAATGACATTAAAATACGTTTACAATTACGTTGCTAAGGCTCTGTTACTACGTACCGTCAAGATTCAAATCAAGCCAACTTACTATGACGTCATAGTTCAAATCACGCCACTGCGGTTATACTCCTATAATCACAGTGTAAATTCTATACAAATGAATGGGCATATGTAAATATAAACAAACAAATTAAAATCAATTCTGTTTTGAAGATTGTTTTTGTGTATTTTGAAGATGGTCCAGATAATGCTGGGAGAGAGTTTGTGTTTAGTTTTATGAACAATGAACAATCACTCAGTGGGTTTTCATGCACTCCGCTTGATGTTTACGTCAGTACGTCAAAACAAGGACCTGTCTTTGTAAATGTGAGTGCACCAAAATTTACTAAAGAAAAGATAAATCATCAGTTCAGCATAACCAAGTCACAAATAAGAAGACTTGAACTGAACTGTTATCTACGGAACTTTGGGTCTATGAAAAGCAGCAAAGGACTACACATTGAGGCTTCAGATGAAGTAGTTGTTTATGGTGTAAATCGCCAGAGGTATTGTACTGACGGATTTTTAGCCTTGCCAACTGATGTTCTCGGAACAACATACTATGCTGTAACATACTCAACTCCCGGAAACAGAAAGTACTCTAATGATATCCTTGTCACCGCTGTACATGATGACACGCTTGTTTCCATTAGGCTAGCTAACAATGATGGCGTTGTCGTAGACTTTTATGGGAAAGCATACACTCGCAACCAATGGATAAATATAACGTTAGCGATGTGTGACTCGCTACAGATAGAATCATTTGGTGACCTTACTGGAAGTTTGATTTTGAGTAGTAAAAATATTGCCATGTCCAGCGGAAATAAGAAAAGTGAAATTCATGTTGACAATAGTCAGGGGGGCGTCGACCATCTTGTAGAACAGATACCACCAACAAATACATGGGGTAAGCGTTTTGTTACTGTTAGTTTACCTGGGAGAATAGCTAAACAGATCATTAGGATTGTGGCATCCAAAGATAGTACAAAAGTCATTGTCAAATCGTGTGGAAATACCAATAATTACAATCTCAGTGAAGGTGGATGGATACAGCATATCATGGGAGCGTCATGTTCCTCCTATATCAGATCAAATAAACCGGTCCTAGTGGTCCAATTTGTTCACAGTTGTGTACGAAGTAACGGAAGAATAAGTGACCCCGCTATGTTCATGATACCACCAATTGAGCAGTATGCCTCAGATTATATTGTTAGCTTACCTAGGGGAACAGACGGAGCTTTCTCAAATTACTTTCTAATTGTGATGAAAAAGTCTGACATAAATGGTCTCATCCTTGATGGAAAGCGTCTACAAAGTTCAAAACTACATTTTCACGAAATCGATGGGACGGATATGGTCGGCGGAAGCCTTTTTGCAGGAACCGACACAAACGTACATACTTTAAACCATGAGTCACAGATATCACTGTTCGGAGCTGTTGCTTACGGTGCCATACGTATAGAATCATACGCTTTCCCAATCGGTATGCGATTAGCATCAATCAACACGGTAAGTTTAAATGTCTCTTTATAAAACTTCAACATGTAATTAATTATCAATATTACACTTTATATTATATCGTTACATTGCAGTGCATTAAATGCACATTTCAACAAATTGTGTATTATCAGTGATGCCCAAGGCCGCAAAGCGGAAATCCAAATAGTGGATATATGAAGAGTATTATTTATATGAAGAGTATCATTTATATGAAGAGTATTATCTATATGAAGAGTATTATTTATATGAAGAGTATTATAAGTGTTATATTCCTGAATATTATCAACATGAATTTCAATTTTCTTGTAATACTCTTCACATATATAAGAGTATATATAAACGTCGTTTGAAGACGTTTGACGTTTGTACCACTTGGTGAGTCTCACTGCTGGTGGTCAAGGAGTCCCCGACGGCACATGTAGCCAAGTTCGATCAACTTCGATTGATCATTTCTTCAACGTATTCGACAATTTCTGTTCTCAAAAATTCTTGAAATTTCTAAAACATAGGTCCTGTAGCATCATATCCCCGCCATCCTTCTACGTCATTTGGTACATTTGTGGACATAATAAATTTCAAACTCTTTGGTCATATACATTGTTTCGATTGAGGATCACTGACGAGGGTTTAGTACCCGAAACGTGAATGTCTGGTCCATGCTGAAAATTTATCAGTTCTTAAATGATGCTATTGAATTTGAAGACGTTTGACATTCTACATATTGCCTACAATGTATGCCAAAGGACAGATTTTGCTAACAAGGTGATACCTTCTCAGAATTATTTATCAAATTTAATATCAGAAATTGTTTAAATATATTAAAAAGTATGCAAATCTTAATACATAAAGCTAAATTATAATATACGTGCATGTCTGGTCCATGCTGTAAATTAATCAGGTTTTAAATGATGCTATTGAATTTAAAGACGTTTAACATAATAATTGGCTCAGTACAATTTATGAAAATGAGATATTTCTTAAATATTAAATATGGCTATTTCGCTCTAGTAGATTCATTTAGACATCAGGGCATTGCAGCTCGATCTTTTTCAATACAATTTGCAATCTTTACCAATAACAATGAATCATTGAGAAACATTTATTTCTGCTAGAAATGTTTCTATAACTTTTATTTCGCAAAACTGACCCTGTCTGAAATACAATTTTAAAAATGAATAAGACACTTCAGGTTGATTTATTTGTAAATTCAATGTCCCTAAATATGAAACTTATGGTATCACCCTGAGAGGATAGCTGTCTCCTTACATGGCCATATTATATTGTTTTGATTGAGGATCACTGATGAGGGTTAAGTATCCGAAACGTGCAAGTCTGGTCCATACTCCAAATTCATCCGTTAGTAAATGATGCTATTGAATTTTAAGACGTTTAACATGTAACTGATTCTTTGGTACCAATTTTCCTGGATATTAATTTTTTATCCTCTATTTGAAACAGCCTCGGTCATCACTTTTGAGACATAACTTGTTGAAATGCGCATATGGTGCACTGAATTCCCTACCATAGAACATATATATCTTAATATTCATGATAGTAAAAATCTACCTTTTCCTCTCTCCATAGCTAACCTGATAATTATCGTCCTTAAAGGTTAAACTTCAAATGGGAAATACATTTTCCCATGAATGATTTTGTTTCCCATAGGAATTTCTACATGTTAGAAATCATAGATCATTTATTCGATCGATCATTTATCGAAAATTCAATTATCGAAATTTTCGATCGATCGATTATCGAAAAAAATCGATTATTTCAAAGATTCTGTGTCCTGATATTTTCATTCTTCTTCAATATTTCAATAGACTTTTCTCCTTTGAATTTCTCCAGCCATGTTCCCAAACTCCGATGATAGTAGCAGACGGGATAGATAACGATTGTGATGGGCTAATTGACGAGGAGATATGTTACAGCGATCACAAAGGTAAGTCCTTCATTTGGGATCAGGTCATTTCTTTCTTAGTTTCTGTTTTACGTCCTTGTGTTGGTAGATTTTGACCCAGCAACCATAAAAAAATGAAAATCAGTAAATTCCTTCATCTTGCATTAATTGTTTCTAATCTGTTTCACTGTCATATTGTATGCAATAATTGTAAAATATCAACGCTCTGTACAGTCGTCAAGTTAATCAGCTATGAAATAGTGGTTGTTCTGATAATCCAAGTTGATCAAGATTTTATCATGTCTAGTATGGTGAGGTAGTATGAAATGCGAGTTTATTTGTTGCTTGATTGTTTTTCTCAACGGCTGGCTGCTATGTTTTCCCATTTCAAAAGGACACATAACAGAATAAAAGGAAAGTAAATAGCCTTGTTATAACAATTACATGTAGATTTGGCCCATTGTCCGTAAAAACGACAATGTATATACGCGAGTCGTGCATTAATCCATCCTTTGCATATAACAAGTTTTCAGTGAACGCGCTAAATGCTCGTTGAGTGCATATAATGCTAGTACACATTTTTAGGTCTTTTAAGCTTCATAAATGTAGGGTGACAGCACATAAAGGACTAGCACTGCTCAAAACAATTAAAGGAGCGATTTAAAGGTACATTGTACATAGAATGAAATATCTTTTGGGATAAGCAAGGCTTCATCATAAAGTTTTATCATGTGTATATGGTTAATCTGTTCAATACAGACATTGGTAATTAATAAATGACTATTGAATATGTCTTAATTTTTTTATGTTCATCATATAGAATGAGCAGCCGCAAACATGTTCATCATATAGAATAAGCAGCCGCAAACATGTGTGATATAAAAGTAGAAACCTTGCTTCCTTAATTTCTTTGAGCAGTGTACATTGTTATATACCTTATTTTTCTAGCAGTGTACATTGTTATATATATCTTATTTTTTCTAGCAGTGTACATTGTTATATACCTTATTTTTTTAGCAGTGTACATTGTTATATACCTTATTTTTTTTAGCAGTGTACATTGTTATATACCTTATTTTTTTAGCAGTGTACATTATTATATACCTTTTTTAGCAGTGTACATTGTTATATACCTTTTTTTTCAGACGATGACGGTGATGGACATATTAATGAGGATTGTGCTCGTCTTAATGCAGGTACGAATAAGGGTATATCTGATTCCTTATATTTCGGAGCTTTCTACTCTACCTTGATGAAAACATAGGAAAAATTTATAAAGGATCAGCCAATAAGAACAAGGAATGAATACTGGAAAGAAGGAGACTTTCTATAATATTGTTCAGTTAAAATTTTCAATCCGTACTAGATGCTCACAAATGCAAGCAAATTGAATATTCTTTTCAAGACATCGAGGTCAAGAATTATAGTATTGGATTTGAGGTACATCATTTCTTTTTTCAATCACAATTGTCGCTATCTCAAGTGAATCGGTTTATTTGGGTCTCCTGTTATAATAATACAGTTCATTACAGGAATTACAACACCGAAACCAACGAGAAGATCTCATCCCAATCACCATAGGCATACTACTACAAAAACAAGGAAGACCCATTCCCATTTCAAACAGACAAAAAAGACGACAACGACACCACGAACAACGTATACAACAAAAACTCCTACAACAAAGCGACGGGCAACGCATACAACAAAAACTCCTACAACAAAGCGTCGAACAACGCATACTAGTACAACAAAAACTCCTACAACAAAGCGACGGACAACGCATACAGCAAAAACTCCTACAACAAAGCGTCGAACAACGCATACAACAAAAACTCCTACAACAAAGCGACGGACAATGCATACAATTACCTATTCCACGACCAGACCAACAAAGCTTACAACAACCAAACCTACAACAAAACGACGGACAACACATTTGACGCCAGCAGCTTCAACAATAGCAAAACCAACTGCTACCCAAAAACCACGAAAGAATATAAAGCCTGCAATTCAAAGGTCATCCGCCAAACAAACAGCTAACATAAGCGTACTATCAAAGATAGGCCCTTCATCAAAACTATCGAAAACGACAGCACCTAGACGAACAACTTATATCTCAATGTTGTCACAGAATGGACAAGAAAGAGATCTGCTAGAACTACCTGTCTGGGTGAAACATGTGGAAGTTACCATCATAACTGTCATATGTTGTATAACCACAGGTATGGTAGCGTGTCTATGTAGAAGATTTGTCTTTCTCGGACGAAGAAGGGAGGATGAGGAGAGAGACAAACGAAGTTTATGGAAAAGTAAGAGGCGACCAAAGCCACGCCCTCGTCCTAGCACCTTCGTCGACAAGAAGTGAGAGAATGGACGACAAACTGTTTTCTGACAGATTACTTATCATAGCATCTTTCAATGTTTGAAACATTTCTGATGTATAAAAACAATACAAAATTTACATTGTGACTATTGACTTCTTAACAATGATGTTTAATATTGAAAGTGAAGAAAGAAAAAAGCACTGGTATTCAATCATATCAATATCCACGCAAAAACGAGAACAGACTATTTTCGACCATACGGACTAAAGTTATTATTCTATGCAGTAATTTCATTTCAGTATTTTCGTCAATTACAAGTTTCCTTTTATCAATAATAAAAGGCAATTCTTATTCTTATTTTTTTTTTAGTGTATTTATTGTCATATACTATTTGCGAATTACAAAATGTAAATAATTATCATATTTTGATTTTTAAAATATAACAACTATGACTTCGTAATTAGACATAGGATGGTGACCCGGAGCACGGTGAATTTTAACCGAAATATGTTGTTTATCATTTTATTCATTTCATTTGCATTTTGTGAAATTCCGCGGATAAAACGATAAATTTTACATTGTGATGTTGAGAATAGTTATGAAATCACACATGAAAAATTTGAACGTTCAAAGTTTCAAGATGACAAAGAAAACCGGATCTAAAGGTAATAAGACGTGATCGTCATTGTTCGAAAAAATGACGTTTTCTCGAGAGGCGGAGCAGAGAGAAGTGATAAAATTTTGTATAGGCTTCAGAAAAACACCGACAGAGACCCATAGAAAATTAAACTATACTTAAATAGTTGTTCGTAAGTTTTCAAGTGGCAAAGAGGATTTTGGACGTTAGGGACAGTTTTCAGGACGGTATGCCCTAGAGAAGACTTTCTATAAAAGAAAGGAATACTTTTAAATGAAGAAAGTGACGTGATTCATAGTGATCGACGACTAATTATTCGAGAAATTGCAGGTAACTTTGAAATTAAACAAATCGTGCATAAGATATCATCCCATGATCCAACAACGAGTCATGTCTGTGCTGGATGGGTTCCTAAAATTCTTAGAAACCTAAATTTAGCGAGGAGAGTAGAATTGTCAAAACAGTTTATAACGGATAACGTCAAGGATTTTCATGCTAGTGCTCCGGGTATGAGGAAGTGTCCTTTTTATATTGTATAGAAATATAACTACTTTTGCTTTGTTTGAGATGAAATTTTGCATATTATTAATGTGAAACTTGAATTTAATGAAAATGATACTTTCATTCATTTTACCATTGTTTGCTAGCTTTTATCAAAGCAGTCCACGAACTTTACGGACAACCCTCGTACATCCGGACAAATAGACGCAAAACGCAAACCTAGAGTCATCAGAGATGACGGAGCTCACCTCACCGGAGCTGGCAACTTTACCTCCTGACCAACATATGTATATATATTGCAAAATGTATCTCCAGGCGCATCATACAACACAAGCTTTGTTGATAAAGACTGAAAATGAAGTTTGTTTCATTTTACATTAACTGATCACTCAAGCGTAAAGTGTGGGTAATACACAGCATTCATACCAGTATTGCAGTAAGTATCCTCAGATGTATCACCCAAAAAAGACTGCTTGATCGTGGACCTATGATAGGCTAGCAATAGATCTATCTCATTTTACTAAACCTGGTTTCTCAAGATTGAAATATAGTCAGATATAGCATCTATGCCATGCATTGGCGTCGGCATCCTCAGAATAATCACAAACGTAACTTTGGTTGATCTAGGATTATACATAGGCGAGACCTAATCTAACATCATCTGGTCCCTAAAGTGTGAATTATAGGTGAGAGTTACCGATTGTGACCTTTCTACCGAATTTAAGTGGCGGGTGTTGCATGCAAGCAGGAGATACTCACTCTTCCTGGGCACCTGATCTCACTCCACTTCTCTTCATATGGTAGATTTTTTTTATTTCTGTTCCTTTCCTTTAGTTCTGGTTTTTCCTGGTTTTGTATGCCTTTGGTTAGAGGATTTTTCGATTAACGATTTAGTACTTCTTAATAAGGATATGTTTTTTGTCCATATTTGTCATGCAGCGTTCATACCATGTCTTGCAATAAGCATCCTCAGATGCATCACCCACACAAGTTTAGATTATCTAGGACTTATTATAGGTTAGCAATGGACCTGTCCCATTTTAATAAACGTGCTTACTCAAGTAAGGTCGCTGTAACAGAGGAGTGACAGGTTAGTGAGAGAGCCGAGAGATGAAACGCAAAGGTCATTTTACTACTTAGGACTATATCGCGCTTCTACGAGTGACCCTTCAGTGAACTATGAGACTGCACTGCATTCAAACTGGGCTTTCACTGCAATCCTACTGCATGTGCTTTTACTATTATATCTTGGTCATTTTCAAACCATGACTGATAACGCCGTACGAATGGCGCTCAGGTGTGACAGCTCATATGAACAATTCACCTTTTTCCTGCGATCCAAAAGCGCTCTGAGAAAATTGGAATGCCAGGGCTTATCCGGTCGCTCAAGCGTGAAAAATATGTCAAATAATACGGAAGTGTTCCAACTCTATACCTTCATGAAGAAAATTCCACACCAATTTTTCCTGCACCAGACACGTGTTTCGAATATTAATCATATTCTCATCAGTGATGCTTCCAGCGAGCCACCAAAATTCATTTCAGTAGCGGCTATGTCAAAATTTTATGCCAGCTGTTGACATGGCATAAATTCTGTCCTAACTTTAACCCAACATTTTCTTGATGCATTTTGTTTATTCTACAACTATTTTTGAGTATACTTAGGAACATTGTTGTTTTGAAACTACATTGGTCAAAGTTTCCTCATCAGTTATCAGCAAAAACGCCACAATTGCCATGATCTGCAAGACTGGAATCTTTCTAATGTATTACATCACCATAGGACAACAGAAGGTATAATTACAATAATCATCTTATGGAAGAGTCGTAACTAAAAACTTTGATAACTAGGATAACAGTAAAAACTTTAAAATGAAAGGAGCCTGTTGCCAAGATAATTTGGTACAAGCTTGACTCAATCATTAGAAACAAATCCTTTTAAAATGAGCAATTCAGTAGATGCAATACACATATCTCTCTATTGATCTTGGCCTTTGGACCCTTAACTTAAATCAATAGGTCACAGCTTTAACTCATGGGAACAAATCTATGAAGTTTTATGATGATAGGTGCAAAATATTCTCTAGCTTCTATAATATGGAAAACATTTACAAAGAACACATTGGTAATGACCTTTGACCAAAAAATCAAAAGGGAACATCCTTGTACATGGGTAACAAAATTCAATATGATAGACCCTATTCTCTTGTGACTTGGAAACCATTTACAAAACAAGTGCATCTCTATATACCCCAACCATTATATGGCGGGGGTATAACAACAATTTCAAGTAACCTTGATCTTAAATGTTTTGATGCAAAGTTGATAGTCTCAGCAGTATAAACTCCACTCATGGATGTATTTAGGTGCACAACTCATCCTCCTGTCAAAGATCCAACCCTCATTAAATTGTCAATTACAAGATTACGAAGAAATCTTGAAGTGTTCTTTAAAATCACTGCAACACATTTTACACATTATCATCAATGAAGATTCTTTCCTAATCCTTTAACATGTTTAAAAAGTTATGATAATTGTGAAAAAAATATGAATCTCAGCTTTAGAGGTGCAGGATAATGACTGACATAATCATTAAATTATACTGAATTTATTCATCAATATTTGATTGGATGCATTCGAGAAGAAACAGAATTACATATACAAACAGCTCTGAAAACAAATATCATTGATCAGCAATGACATATTCTTGATGATCAAATATCAATATAAAATATTACTTTTCTTTTAAAGGATGGATTCCCTAAATTATAAATTTTAAAGTACATGTACATTGTTAATAATTCTAATCATTGGCATTGTGGACGGAAAGTTCATTATATATATAAATAACACAGATTGTCATAATAGAAATATAACAAAACACACAAAAAAAGTCATATAAATTAATATTGACGATACATGTATGTAAAATTTGTAAACGTCCCAACAAAAAATTATCACAAATACAAAAAATAATCATATAGATTGAAAAATAGTTTAACAGCCACCTTTAGTAGATAAGGTCAAAGTTTAGAACATGATAGTGTTCAAATTTCATCAAATTTTTGCTGACTTTTTCTTTCAGAGTAAGTTCACATCACCTTCCATATGAGTGTTCTGAACAACTGTTAAACATGTTCTAGGTTACTAATCAGTCTTAGACCAGTCATTTACTTGAACTGTAAAGAGTAATGTTCCTATCATCATTGATAAAATCTGCCTTATCCCTACATCACAATATTGTATGAGACTCAATAGGGAAATGAAAAGGTCAGCAAGAAATGTGGATGTATCACCCTGGTCGTATGCTTATGTGGGTCTGTTAGAACTTCAGACAACTATAGGCAATAAAACTTAAAATATTAAATATGATATCTGAGCAAAATTTGATAAAGTAGAAATTATATACAAGGTTAAAAATATTCGACATTATACAGTAAATCTCTCTTAATAAGACCAGATCCCTGCAAGTAAAGATTTCAAAAACTATTTGGAATGCCACATGAAATAATTTTTAGTTTTTATTTTACATTTTCTAGACAAGGAATATAAATAATTAATATAATAATTCATACAAGACATGACTAGTAGAGGATGTGCATTGCCTACAAGCGATTTCTACACTGATACATAACATAATAAATTACACAGGCTGAGGACACTACAATAAACAGTTTGTCTAATTCTTTGAATATAATACACAAGTTGTAATATTTGTGATATAAATTCATGAACTTTGACAAAGCTTTCTACCTATCTGATTTGAAGGTAAATCACATGAAGTCAAATTTGTCATCTTGAGGTAAACATAGTAAAGCTCTAAAATCAACAGATAATAAATTAACATATCAATTTTTTAAAAATGATTGTAATCATCTACATGCAGAGATTAATCTAAAATTTGATCTTAATGCGCGCTCTGGACCCACTGAAACTTGGCCAATGGGTCCCCAGCAAAAACAATGGGTCCCAGCAGAAATAAATGCGTCCCAATTTCTACAAACTTTCTTTTTTCATGGCATTTTAAGTTCACCAATACAAGTGAGCTGACCGCCTCACGGCGTTTTATGTCCTTGAGATTGTTAAATGTACCACAAAATAAAGTCTAATCACTTCAATCTAATTTTGCCAAATTAAGTACATTGATTGTTTATTTAGTTAGCGATGCTTTGTACATGTGTATAGTAAAACGTTATCCAAACAAACCAATTCTATACAGTATACAAAGACGGTACGCTTATGGTGTGAACTAACGATTTCAATACATTTCATTCATAATGTCATGTTAAGTTTACAATGGGAAATTTTTTCATAAACATATTGTATATTTTACATCTGAATCCGAATGATACCAAGAAGTTAGACTGTAAGACATGCATCGGACTGTATATTAATAAAAAAAAATGTTGCTCCGCAATGATTTCCTCATACGATACCACATATCTGTTAGGTTTAAAAGAGCTGCCAAAATATCAACAAGAGACATTTACACGTTATACAGCTAAATAAATACTGTAAATACACGTTCTCGACTTTGAATTTTTAATTTAATATGTAGACATGAACTAAAACAGACCCATTATACGAACGTGAACAATGCGCACAGTGGGACGCAGCGATCAGAAATCAATGGGTCCTGAGCGATTTTTGTGCGTCAGAGACGCAGGACGCAGAGGTAGATTAATCCCTGATCATCTACATGTCATAATCTTAAAAGATTAACCAGATGTAGATGTAGCTGTTGATACAAGTCCTACATCTTGTTTTAAGGTAGAGCATCAGGTCTCAGATGTTCATGTTTCCTAAATATCAACTTTTACAATATTTCCCTTTCCATATAATTATTCAAAGCTTATGTTAAATAGGGCTGGGACGATACTCCAATTCATCGGGATATTTTATTTCATGATCCAAATATCGATACATCCCAACGATACCTTAGTTAAAATTTACAAACAATATTTGTTTGAATTTTTGGGGTTTTTTTAGTCTGTCATACCAAAAATGAAATAACATTTGAAGAGAACAAAAGAAAATTTGGAGAAAGCTAGTGTTGAATAAATATAACATGTTGAATAAAAAAAGCTACTTATCTTATGAATATAAATACCATCAAGTAGCTTTTTGAGAAGGTTTTGATCAATTTACTTAGTATCACAATACGTATCGTATCGGATGTGTGGTATCGTGATACGTATCGGATCGGCTAGGTGCAGTATCGTCCCAGCCCTAATGTCAAACCTGATATATAAAGAAAATACACAAACAAAATGTAAGTCATGGTTTCATGATTATACCGAGAAGTGAAGCCGTTTGAACTTTTACATCAACCTATGGGAAAAGTAAGAAAAAAAAACTTTTCAGGGGTGGTAAAATGTAACTATAAAAGTTTCCTTTCCTAAAACCATATTTATTTGATAATCTGAACAATTTTTAAAAGAAAAAAATAAGGTATCCAGGAAAAAAATTTCCATCAATTCTGACCTGAGGAATACTCAGATCTATACGTTCATCCCTTGAATACAAGGATTAAGAATATCAATAAAAGAAAAGTACACATCTAAGCTACATAAAAAACAAGTACAGAAAGAATTTGTAGCAATCATAGAAGCTTAACATATAAAGTGACATTTAGAATTATTACTTGTACATGTTGTTGAAGATAATGATCACAGCCTTTATATGAAAATGATTGTTATTAATAAGTCCCCAATAGCTTGCCAGTATGTCCTCGTTTGCCTGAAGGAGTCCAAAACTGAAGTTTAAATCCTTTCATTGCGATTACTGCACAAAACATCTAACAACACTCCAAAAGTAAATTTACATTAAAATATTGGATCAATCAGAAAGTCATCCGCAGACTTTTTGGTGTATTATTTAGAATTCCAAATGATAGTAATCTACTGATAGATTCACAAGATGTTTCAAAGTATTAATATTTAAATTTGACCCTGACAGTGTAATGAACTCTTATGGAGTTTGTAGCAATCTCAGTTTAGACTCTTATTTTAATGAGATTTGTTGAGGGACTTACAATAGTCAAGGAACATATAGGAAATGACGAATATATTATGAAGAGGTTATGATGTTGTAAATTCTTTGATTTGAAGGCAAGGGATACCTAAAAAATGAATTTAATTAGGCAAACCTTAAAACAAACATCAGGTCCTGAACACTTTCAGTCAACAATGGAATATCTGATAATAAAACAATTCATTGTTCATAAAAATTTTGGCAGCAATTATACATATCTGATACAATAACATTCACAAAACTAAATGATATTTATGAATTGTGGAAACATTAGGTATATTGTGCTCTTGAGAGGACATAATATTGTGTGCAATAATGTGTATCACAGAATATGAATGAATTTTTTTGAATTTTCTTAAAATTTTCTTTCTGGTGGATTTATGGATTTACATAACAGAACAGGCTTGACTTGTCTGCCTTTTCATTTGTCCATGAGAATTTTTCTTAGCCACTCCCTGCATCTGTCTCATCTGGAACACCTGGGGCTGTACCTGTACTGGGTCTGGAGATTTGGCAGCTGATGCATTTTCTGTAAAACAAATTTGATTGGTTAGTTTCTCATTCTGTCTTTGTAAGCAGTATTTTAGGAATATTTCAAAAGAAAACTCCAATAGACCACATGATGCAATCTGTAATAGAGGACAAAATGACTAAAAAATGTACAAGGTGGGAAATTTTAGCACTCCTTTTTCATTGTTGTGTATTAATAGGATTGCATCTTTAACTGTGACATCATAAGTAAAACAATGCCAAAAGATGTTGACTCAGGCATTTTAAAATCAGAAAATTGGGTATTAGAAATACTTTCAGAGACAAAATTTGTATGACATCAGCTGCTGACAAAATAAACATCCTTTTTATATGCATGTATCGTGAGTCAGAAAGCACAAACATTACAGTACAACAACCAAATTAGTACTATGGACCTTGGATAGTCATAGACTATACATACATATATCACTGTTTCAGATGTACTAAGTCTTACTATTGGCTAGCTGCGACTCCCTCTTTGTGATGTGTGGAGTAGACACACCCTCTTTTGACTTGACTGACAGCTCACTGTGATACTTCCTCTCTGTTTTACTTCCTGTTTCCTGGCTGTGCTTCTCACATAACCATCGCACCTTTCCATTCAACAAATGACATCTAAAAATAGCATCATCAATGTTATTCATATCTCCTTGCAGTAAAACTTTGAGGGGCTTTAGGGGTTACAATGTGTATTCTTTACAAAAACTGACAGGGTATTTGCAAATCCCCTGTCTGAAATTTAGTTTCATAGTAAGGGGTCACCTAAGGGATAAAATGAGAGATTCCCTGATACCCTGTCAATTTTTGTACAGCATCAGTCTAATGCTTTGATCAGTGACAAGCTAGAAAACACCTGTTTTACTAATGTCATCATGGAATGCATGATGTCATAGCAAAAACTGCAGTGAAATGTGAATATCCTAGGCTTGCAGTCAACCAATCAAAATGTGCACTACAAAAGGCAAATGGAGTGCATTAGAATAAGGGATACATAATATTTAGTTTATGCTTTATAAATGTAAAATAAAATTTTGTGTAACAATATCAGAGAGGAATTTAAAAGTTAAGAATAAATCAGTAAATGAGAGCCCGTGGCAATTTAATTTGTTGAACAGTCAGTAGATTTGAAAGATACAGACTAGCTAAAGGATCCTGAGTACAGAATGGTTCCTGTAGGGTCTGATGAAAGTTATTGCAGGGGTAAACAAGTTCAAAATGTGAAAGGTACGAGGCAGGACATAATTGCCATGTAAATGCAAGACACAATATCGATCAAACGTAGCACTGGGCTAACTAATGCTAAGAATGTCACAATGTTTATGACAAATTAAAGATCACTTTTAGCATTTTGATTACTTGATCTAAGAATATCAAGACATCTATGACAATAGATCACTTTAAGCATTTGAATAACTTGATCCAAGAACAACACATTCATGACAACAGATTACTTTTAGCATCTGAATAATTTAAGCTAAGAACGTAACAATTTCTATTTAAGATCACTTTCAGTATTTGACTTTAAGTTAAGACCTTCACCTTCTAAGTCCTCCACATGTCCTGTCCTTATCTTGTTCCATCACAGTTTCTCGAGCTTTAGTGTAAGCGTCCTTAAAATCAGCGTTTTTCTCCTGGCCATCTGTTAAAACCTGTCAACACATATTTGATAACTTAATATTGCGATAATATCATGGCATTGATTTACATAGTATTTCCCCTAGACAATTTAGCTTCATAAAAACAAGAGGAAAAAGTAGGTCTATGTATATCACGCAACTGCATGACAACCATATAATCTTATAAACATAAATGACAAGTTACACACAATCATGTACATTTGGTACAAAATAAATTTGGGCATAAAATCTATTAATGGAATGATTGTAATTTTGTCAAATAGAGGTTGTCCACACTAAAGCTGTTTACAGACTGACAAAAGAACAAATAGACAGATAAACATTACTTATCTATAGTAAAAGACCAGAATGTTTCAAACAAAAATTGTGACACAAGATAAAAAGATTGGGACAGGAGTTACAAAGTTCTCAACAAAATATGAATTCTTCCTCACTGTGTATCTTCTATGCAGCCATTTAGATCTTATGATGAAAATGTAAAGTTAGATGAATGTAAATAAAATATTTTAGGACGAGAAAATATTTCAGGATGTTGGAATGTTTACTTTAATTTTTCTTTTTCTATCATTTAAGCTACATCCATCAAAATGCTGACTTGATATACATGTATAATGATACGTACAGACTCGTATTTCTGTTGTAGCTGTTTGCCTTGTGGTGTGTTTATACATAACAGAGGTAGGTTAGTGTACTTGAGTACGGCCAGAACACGGGCCGCATATGGAGCGATACCCTGTAACCACTCATCTTCGTCCTCTGTAGTCAGGCTGGGAAACGGAATGGTAGTGTCAACCTCATGCCAGCCCTGTGATAACAGCAAGAGTCATACATCACTAATGCTATCAGCCTAGTTGGGAGTCATAAAATGAAAGTTATCATTCAATCTTTGACACACACACTCAGATTGTTATTCTTATCTAACTTATACCACAAAGACTTTAATTTACATGATCTCTCATACCTCTTCATGTTCACACAGAAGCCTGAAGCACATTTTGTTCTTTTTTCCTCCACTCTCCAGCGGGGTATCTTCTACTACTGGTTCCTCGGCTTGCTCTGTAGGACACTGTTATAACATTGTAATGCATAAAATCTATTAAAGCTTTAATCCAAAAAATGTCATTCATACAGGCACAAAGCAATATAATATTACGAGTTTAGGGATATTGAACGATAAATAATTCTGCAATCAAATAATTCTAATAAATTAAATACTAAATAGCTTTACACATTTTGTAATGTCTTTACCATTAGATTTATATTTCTATGCCTGAATCTAATTTAATAAAGGTAAATTTTTCATAATAAATTATGCATAACAGTAAGACATTTTAATTGAACTAATTAAACAATGAATCCATCCTTTGAATTAAAAAAAAGTGCAATCATTCCATACCTCAGAATTCTCTTCCTCACGTTTTTCGGTTGTTGATAATTTTTTGGTGAGTGGTTTATCATGTAGAATGTCCACTACTACAAGCCGTGGGTAATGAGCGACATTCATGGAGTCAGCAAACTGTATACACTGTCTTAGGAACTGACGCTGGGTGATCTCTAATACTTCCTGTAGGAGGCAGAAAGTAAAGTAAAATGATACAGTACCTGAACAAAATAGGCTGCTCTATAATAAGTACATGTATGTGTCCTGCAGAATCTTTGATCCTAGATTCAGGATCTTGGCTTTGAAGGTGACCTTGACTGTTGACCTCATAAAGTGTTGAGGCTCATCATCATGAATATCATAAAAATAGAAAAATCAACTAACACCAGACAGAAGAATCCCTATATGTCTTCAACAATAGCTTGATTATTATTACTTATTTTTATGGGGTGATATACTACTTTGTCAACCATCATAAACAATGTCAACTGCGGTGAAGCTGTAAGTAATATTATAACGTTATCATCGGCATTGTTTCACAGGCCATTGATAATAATGTAATTATTTAAAACTCCAGCAGGAGGCGCCATGTTGGACATTTGGCGATCCAGTATTTGTGTATACTGATTCTGTTTCTTGCACCCTAAATACAAACCTGGAACGAGGCCTCTTTCTGCTCCTCTAGTGACTTGCCCTTCTTGGTTTCTGACTCCTGTGGCATTTTTTCCTGTACCATCTTCATTATGTCCAGTAATCCTGAGGAATTCTCATACTGTAAGTTCACCTTGGGATATTTGTTACCTACCGCCAACATGCCGATCTGAAAATAAATTATACTGATCGGGTACATATTATTGCCGGGCACATATTATCGCCACTTCATTTATATCTCTGCATATTGTTGATGTAGGAATTAAATTTTTTCACCTTAATTACATCTCTGAAATATGAAACAGTATACAAAATTTCAAATAATTCCATAACTTGCAAATACTGAATTTTATGATGGAAATTCGATAAATTTGAATGTATTTCCCTGCCTCTCTGGGGAAAGGGTAGGTCTCTTTATCTTCCTTTATCTCTCTGGTTTTTGAAATTTTTTGTACGAATTTTTCACAGACGAAAAGAAGAAAGTTCAATGATTCAAATAATGTGAACTTTGTCGAAAAAGTTTAGGATTTTCAGTAAGAACAGGTAGAGGTGGCGATAATATGTACCCTCCCTTCTTTCAAATATGGTGCAAGCCTTAAGTTCACTGAGCAACTGTAAACAAGAACCAATCGTTAGATTTTCATGAAAATTAAAAGAAATGTGTATCAAGGATTCTTCATCCTTCTGTGCAAATTTCATCAAATTTCATGTAGAAATAACGATTTTAGAGCAAAAAATGTTGAAAAAAGTGGCGATAATATGTGCCCGACCAGTGAATCCTTGCTGCACAATCTAATCACTGTAGTTAATGTATTTCAGTCCTATTCATAGTCAAAACTTGCATTGATTTTATAATTCTTTTAATTAAAATATGTCTTGTATCTAACCAGTGGTCAGTTACATGGTTTTCTTTCACTCAAATATCAAGGTGTAACAATATATCTATATATCAATAATACTGTGATATTTGATAAATTCATAGCTGCTCACAATTGAAATCAATTATGACAAAGGCAAACAAACTGATTCAATGTTGTGTGTGTGTTTCTTTCAAGAAAATGATATTGACAATTTGAAATTCGATCTGAAAATATGAGCAAGATAGACACATATACAAACAGTATCTTTGTACCCATAACTACAACTTACCGTCATCTTCTCAAAAACACTGAATCTACCAACCCTGTGCAAGCAAAACACTACAAAGTTTCACTCCATTGTCTTTTTTATCACATGTACCTTATACCAAACCTGAATTAAAGTACTCACCTCAGTCCTTTCCCATGTGTATCCTGTGCCCACCACTACGATGATTATGGGGATTTTCAGCTGACAGGCCGCAAATCTGAATTCCATCTTACAGTTCGCTGAGTCTGCATACTAAAATATACCATGTATACCTAGCATAATATTATGTATTCACTTCGTAGAAATTATAGTATTCAGGAGTCTGGCACAAAATATGAAAAATGAGGATATTTTCTTTTTCAGTGGAATATTGTTTCAATGTTACATCAATACCCTGATGCTTTTAGTTCTTTTAAAAAATATTTCTATGTACTCTCTCTTTCATTTAGGCTTTCAGACGTCAAACACCTGGCAATGATTTTGTTATACTCAAAAAATTCAATTTCAGTAAGTAAAAATAATTTTAATTGGTTAAAAAGTTGATATAATATCTGAATCAACAGAAACCTGAAGTACATGCTTAGTAATGTAAAAAGCAATACAATTAGCACCGCAATAATAACTAAAGCTGCAAATTAACATTCAAAAGGGTGGAAACAAAATATTCATGAATAAATAAACATGACAGTATAACGTAAATAAGTGAACATACTTCATCAGACATACATTATGCAATATATAATGTAAACTACTTACTTCATCAGATACACAGGCCACTATTATCTTGGCCTTCCTCAATCCATCTGCTATGTCCTCAAACAGACCTTTCTGAAATACAAACATACTTTTAGGTTACTATAATCATTTTCCCTCAGTCAAGTTGAAACCAATCAGATTGTGTAAATTGTGTCTAAATTTCTATAGACAAAAATACCCAGAATAATTGTGCAAATTAATTCTTACCCCTCCGACTCTTTCCACATCTAACCAACATGACACCCCGCCTTTGGACAAGAAGTGTTTGAGCTTCCTTGGATCTCCCCATCCCACGGCGCCCTCCTTCAGCCGAGATCCTGGCTTGTCCACTTCTGATTTGGAGTTTGCCCAACAATAACTGATAAAGCAGCGTGGTATTTCTTCTCCCTTAGGAAAGAATATTATTATGTTGACAAAAGATTGTAAAATGTACTTATTGTTCCTTATGAAAAGCTAAATTAAGATCAATCTATAGAAGACATCATTTATTATACCTAGAAATTAACATCCAGAATTCAAGATCATACTAAGTCTTGTTGTAATGTAATAAAAAATTGCCAATAAGAAAACAATTGTTTGCCATTCATATCTAAACACCATTAAAAATCTTTGTTCTTATAAATAAAAGATATATTTATACCCCCCTCCAGCCAAAAAAAAAAAATAAAGTTGTGGGGGTTTTACTGGACTCAGAACTAAAACAAGGTCAAGAATAAGATGAATGATATAAATGAACAATAACAATAAATACAAACCTCTGTATTGGCCTCTAATTTACGTGGTATTGCCTCATACATTTCTTTGATCTTTGCATCGTATCGCTTGATGTCATTCATTTTAACATACACCTAAAATGTAAAATCATTCAAATGATTGATTCAAATGGAATGATATGACAAAGTTGTATATCCGAGATTTATCAAATTGTGTCTGTAGTTATTGACTGCGCTCTCAGATTTATCAAATTTTGTCTATAGTTATTGACTGTGCTATGTTATTCTATCTACCATTAATCATTCTCCATACACTTCACATTCCATCATAATGTGCACAGAGATTGATAAAATAGTAAAATAAAATTCGAGCAGATAGCTTAAACAGTTTTATAAAAAATAAACAGAATCACCTAGACTTTTTAAGCACATTTCATTTCAGTCAATCATCATTAATCATTTTTCAAAAATAAATACATTTTTCTAAATTTTAAGTTCATATTTGCCATTCAGACACACATTCAAAAGTAAAGATTCAGGAGTACTTTCAAAGAATTGATCTTGAATTTGAAAATTCCCTAGAAATACCTTTTACTTCTCAATCATTGAGGGATCGACAAATGGACAACATACAATTTGTTGGTGGATTTGTAATTATGATGTCATAATACGAAGGTCCATCAGAGAGTTTTTTGACGGGCCACTAATTATGACGTCATAATGAAAATGTACACCAGTTAGTGCAATGTTAGACATTTGGCGGCCCCTCATTTGGGAGATCACGTAATATCCTACATTACACCTAGTACTGGCAGACTTTTTACATTATGGTGTCATGACTAATGGTAAGTCAAACAATACTACGAGGGGCAATTTGATTGTGACGTCATGATAGAAAACCCCGCCAACACAAGTGATGTTGGACATTTGGTGATCCCTCAATTATACCTCACTTGAGATGTTGAGTGCCAGGTCACTTTTCATCCATTCCTTTCCATTGCCGAGCACTACTAACAGGAACGGCATCCTGAGAGTTTCCTTCACGAAGATAAACAATCTCTTACACTGAGGGTCGGCAGCAAACTCATCTGATATCCCGATGATCACAACCTATATATCATAATACACAACAAGATATTAAACAATCTCTAACATTGAGTTGGCTGCAGACTCATCTGATATCCTGATGATCACAACCTATATAGTATAATACACAATATGATAAACAGTCTCTTACACTGAGAGTCGGCTGCAATCTAAATGCAATAGCATAATACACAAGAAGATAAACAATCTCTTACACTGAGGGTTGGCTGCAAACACATCTGACATCCCGATGATCACAACCTAATAGTATGTAGTATAATAAGCAATACGAAAAACAATCTCTTACACTGAGGGTTGGCTGAATAAAGTTTTTTTTATTTTTTTTTTCAAACTTAAAAACAACTCCAAAGACAAGCATAACAAGGTCACAAGCTAAAAAGTCAAGGCCCCAAATAAAAGATCAGTTCATGAGGAATCTATCAGAGCTCTACCCTTTATAGTTCACGAGATAAAGCCATGATTAAAAATTTTCAAAAGAGGTTCAAACTTGAAGGTCAAGGTCAAGTTTAAAAGTCAAGGTCCCAAAGAAGAGGTCTGGTCTGGGGAATCTACATGTGAAATATCAAAGCCCTACCCCTTATGGTTCACAAGATAAAGCCCAGGTTAAGATTTTGTCCAGGTAACTGACACTGCAGCCAACCCTAGGACTATGACAGTAGCTCCCCAAAAATTCAACAAGGCTTGCAAAAATTGATCCCAATATGTTAAACTTGCATTACAGATGACATAAATATCATACATTGTCATTTTTTTCCTTTCACGTTTTTGTTACTGACTATTTGGATTTTATAGAAGTTGTCAAGTATTATAGGACGTGTAAAAAAATCAATTGATGAAAGAATCCTTTGAAAAATTGATTTGGAACAAGTGTAACGTAACACAAAGATACAATTCTCCAAAACTTATTCCTAATATAGTGAATAATATCTTGCTTTACTATTTCAAGTGAAATTAGTGTCCCCTACCTACAGCACACTAACATGAATTAATTGTTCAGTCTATGGTTCAGAACGATTTGTTATGATCAGCAAACCATTTTTAATCATCAAAATCCTATGACCTTGACCTTTGGACAACAATTCAAAAGCCAGGTAGGAAGCATGTATTACTACTACTAAATTATATATCCCTTTGTGCCCCTTAAATTTGTACATAAGGAGCAAGAGTATGCAATGGATATGTTAACATAAACTTGCTTGAAATTATATATCTCTTGAGCAGGTTTCACATTGACATAATAATAAATTATGCAAAACAGACTCCTTTGTGATGCGTAAACCATTTTTAATCGTCTTCCTGTGACCTTGATCTTTAAATTCTTTACCCCTAAATCAATAGAGCACATCTCTCACTCATTATGAGTACACGTATGGAGTTTCATTCTAATATTGGTCTATATAAAAATATTGTATACTAAGCAAAATTAAAGATGTACATGTATATAACAAGATACCCTATTTCCCTATTCTTCCCAGCCTATGATTTGAACCCACTAACTACATCACCTTCCATCTGGCTATCACAAGTCCGACACACTATCCACTACATTATCTTAACTTCTCAAAAAATGAAGTTTTAATGGCAAGGGTCTATTGTATCGGACTTGTGATTACTCAGTAGTGGACTAAATAATACATTTAAGTTATTGGTCCAGGACTAATGGTCCTAAAACTAATTGTTCACAACACCCACCTGATCGCCCATCTAGCACCAAATTAAAAGCCAATTTTTTTTTATCATTATAGATTATAAAATTATTGAGCCAGTAACATTTGATTGAGGAATTCTCTGCACGATACCTTTTTCCACATTTCGGTATTGTTCATACTAAAGGTGTCTGTGATCAGAACCTCTTGTGACTGTACATAACTTAGATCTATCTGTCATGTGACACAAACCAATGCAATCATATTTAATCCATTGCACACTAAGAATATAATAATTATATAGTTTAGTATTGTAACCTTAGAAGTATTTATACCTTTGCTGCCTTGAAGGACAGAGTCAGTGTTCCTAGATCAGCCGTGTCTGGGGTGTCACAAAACGATCTGGTAAAATAAAAATCATACTTTGTACATATACATGCACAAGTGGTTGATTGTCAGGAATTTGAATTACATGTATAAAAACAGAATAAAAATAAAAACTTCTTTTGTAACTGCAATGAAATGATAGTTTAAACTTTGTTTCCCCGCATCTTCTCCATGCCTGATAAACATGTATCTGTGTACAAAATCTGCAATTATTAGAAAGAAAGGGAGCTTTTAAATTATCATGATTATAGGAATTCTTAGTCAATAAGAAAAAATCCTGTTGATAATTATTCTTACTACCAGACCTCAATCACGATATTTTGATAACATTTTGATCAGTTCTCAATTTCAGAGGTATGACTTACACCAGAAATCCATGTGCTCTGAGATCAGTCATAATCTGGAACGGATCCACCATGTCCTTCTTTTCCTCCGTCGTAGTGGGTACGTTTTTACTGTGGAACACGAAGCAGACGTTAATATTAATGTCCTCATTGATGTCCTGTAACTCCTGAATGCTGCGACGTAAATGATTGTCAAAATCTGTGGACTTGTCCGGAGGCATCAAGGCTATATAAAATGAGATACATGTTATTTCATGGTAACATGATTTAGTATTCTACATGTATAATCACATAATAAACAAGATAATATTAAACAAAACAAAGCCAAACAAATCTTAATGAACTTGAGACAAAATATAAAACACATGCTCCAACTGTTACAGTAGCATTTTGGCTACAACAATAAAAGAAAAGTGACTTTAACCTATTGACCCTATAACATCAATAGGTGGATTGCCTTCTTGTTCAGTATCTATATATGGAATGAGTTATCATAATGCTTGTTCAGTATCTATATACAGAGTTATCATAATGAAACCTATATTTCTTGTTCAGTATCTATATACAGAGTTATCATAATGGAACCTATATTTCAAGTGTATATCAGAGTACTAAATGACTAATGACATACCTTGTAGTTCTGGTATAGAGAGAGTGTGGAACATGTTGTCACACTGTATGAATGGTGCACCTAGCTCTACGGCCCGGTAAACTCTAGAGGCAGCAAACATGCTAGGCTCTGTCAGATTCTACAATACATTAACCTTCATATTACAAAACACATCTATAATATGTCACACTGTATGAATGGTGCACCTTAAGCTCTACGGCCCGATAAACTCTAGAGGCAGCAAACATGCTGGGCTCTGTCAGATTCTACAATACATTAACCTTCGTATTACAAAACACATCTATAATATGTCACACTGTATGAATGGTGCACCTTAAGCTCTACGGCCCGATAATCTCTAGAGGCGGCAAACATGCTGGGCTCTGTAAGATTCTACAATATGACTGTTGTTATATAAATTTGTTTAATAACACTTAATTTTATCTTGATCATTACACATTGGTTTCATTTCTAAGATTCTATAATCTTCTTGTACAAAGTTGAAAGGTCTTGGTCAGTTATCAAAGAATTGTTGAATGTGTATTTCTCAAGGCATAACATCAGAAAGAGGTTCAATAAACATAAAGACAAAAACAATGTCATACAAATTAATGATTACAACTCATATTCACCTGACATCAGTGACATCATTATTTTCAGAATGAAATTGGACACTACACATAGGAATACTCACCATGTTTTGGCACTCTATACACGGAATACGGAAGTCGTATTTCACCCCGGCGTAGGATTCCTCTATAAGGGCCTCAAACACCTCATGTATCAGGTACAATATGTTCTCTGGCTTGTATCCCTGAGCTCGAGCTAGAACCTCTGACTTACTACAAAACAAGAAGTAAAAGTGTGTCTCCATCGATCATGCCCTCTCATATTAATGTGTGATTTTTTTTTTGAAAGTTGTAAATAGTGCAACAAAATCATAGACATCCTAATTCTAAATAATAACTCTTTTTAACAGTCCTTATGATGGTAATAATCATTAAGAGGGAGGTATAAGATTGTAGCGTGACAGCTTTTCTACAGTACATAGTATTTTGTCTTACCTGTTCTGTAAGATGACAGCGATATGGTTGTTCTTTTTGAGGTACATTCCTTTCTTCCAGATCTTGCCTCCTTCTGAGTAACCATGGAGACGTACCTATAAATATTTACAAAAGGAATAAGGTAACTATGGCATATACAGCATTGAAACTGATAAACAGTTTTATTTTAGCTTATAGGTCTACATGAGTGTGCAAATAAGCTTAGATTAACCTCAGTAGACATGATCCCTGTGAACGACAAAAATATCTTAATATGGGATAAAAAAATGACTATTTTCATAAAGAAAAGACCCAAATGAACAGTAACTATATTTTGGAGGTCAAAGTGACAAGGTCTCTGTTGATCCAAAAGGGAGAAAAGTCAGGTCTGCCCGAATTTTACATTTATTTTTCTTTTTTCATTGATTACCTGAGCTCTGTTGAAGAGACCAGCTGGTAGGTACTTGAAGGTATAGATCATCTTGGTCTCTTTCTCTCCTTTGTCTGTCTTAACTGTCGGCCAATCGTACTGAAAAAAATTAGACAAAAACCATATTAATTGTTTGTTTATTTGAAACAGGACTTTGTTTGAGTAGGAAGATTGTGCTTTCAGCATGTTCAGGTAAGTAGAACTAAGACGCATCTGGTGCATTAAAATTGGTTTGAATTTTTTTTCAAGAAGGTAAAGAGTTGGAACACCTCTGTATTATTAATGTTTGCTGCCATTCCCTAACTTATGAACTTATGTGAAGCTACAGGCCCAAGACGATCTGTATCTACAATGTATATGATTCAATAAACCAAGTATTAATAAACTTTAATGCTTTTATAAAAGCAAGATAAAGAAGGTAAACTTTGTAGAGTAGCAAAATCTACAATTGCAAGTACTTATTGAATTTTTCACAAATTTTAATATTAAATTGACAATTCTATAATTATATCTGTATACTTACAGAGGTGTCTGTGTCAGGTAGGAGACACGGTACAAGGTTTGCCTCCTCGTCTTTCAGGGGGAAGGTGAGGTCAAACTCCTCAGTGAGCCTCAGTAACCATGGGTGGAGGTTCTTGGGGTATTTCTTCCATACAACCCCCATGTCCTTGTGTAACAGCTTCCCCTCCTTAGAACATACAATGTATTATGGATAGGGTTGGTGCATATATTGATTTCTTAAAAAATCAAATTTTGCTTATACATGTTATAATCATCTAGACTAAGTAATTCTTTTTAAAACGACATTGACTTGAAGACATCCTGATACATTTTTTTTCCCTTTGGTTCTCCTTTGCTTACCTTTATAGGTCCTACATGTACAGTGACAATACACGCCATAACATCAACAATCCACTGTGGGTAGATCACAACATAACCTCTCAGAAACTCTGTGTTGAAGAAGATCACTGATCCAAGGTCATGAAGAAACTCTATGGCTTGAATCATCTGGAATGAAATATAATTATTGACTAGGAATGAGCACAGCATTATGGTTTGTTGGACCTGAAGACAAAATGTTGCCAAAGGCTGAAGGCCAAGAGCTTCATTTTGTATGAAGAAACTAAATAGCTTGTGTAGTAGTGAACTTTCAATAAGATATGCTTGGTATTAATGTTTTTGTGGCATTTTGAACGAGAGGGATCAGGCATGATTTTTTTTCCAAAATAACGTCGAAATAATATCATGATTTCTCTCCTGATAAAAAAATTCAGTGCTAATTTCCAAATTTTAGACAAGTGGGTAGAGGAGACCAGCATGTACCTCTACAGGGTCCAGTATTCCACATGTATCAGCCTCTTCTTCTACCTCTGTCCATGGTAACAGATCAACTTTCTTTGGGCCTTCTCGGTACCTGAAATTGTTGTAGAAAAAGGTTACCATAGCAACAGGTTAATCTTCTTTGGGCCTTCTCTGTACCTTAAAATTGTCATAGAAAAGGGTCACTAAAGCAACAGGACCTCATCGGTAGAGAATCATTCCAAGGAAAGCATGTGTCGCCTGCAAAACATAGTGACACTTAGGAATTACTTTTATATAGGGTGTGACACTCAAAGTGTGACAGAGGGACGGACAGATGGATGGACAACGGACAAAGTGATCCCTAAATGTCGCTGTGCTTCACAGGCAACACAAAAAAATGTTCTTGAAAAAGGTTACCATAGCAACTGACCCACCTTCTTTTGACCTTCTCGGTACCTCAAAATGTCACATGAAAAGGTTACTAAAGCAAAAACTTTGGGCCCTCTTGGTGTTTTAAAATGTCACAGAATAAGACTTGTAAAGACTGGCCATGTTTTTCATATATGGCAAAATTACAATATTGTAAGATATTGCCGGGGTTAAAGTTTTGAAAAGTAGGTCAAACTCCAAATGAAGGGTCTAATATTAAAGCTCTATCCCTTATAGTTCATGTCATGCATTTATAATTGTTCTATGTCAAGGTCATTCTATTACAGCAATCTTACTTCATGATTTTTCTTTCCAGTTCTAGCCAGGCCTCTGGTACTTTTTCTCCCATGTACTTCTGCTCTAGTGCCACTGTCTTTAATACATTCTGAAGATTGGATATACCCTGTTGGAAAAAAAGACAAAAATCAAAGTTACAGCTATTTTAACTTAAAGATATTTTGTAATCAAGATTTTTGTAATGATGCAAATTTTGTGTTAATTCTGTTCTGAATTTGTCTAACTAGAAAGACATCCAGCAGATTTATTTATTCAAAAGTTCATGATCTAAAACATGTTACTCACATATCATGGATACACTGTATGTTTCTATTTTCAGAATGTCAAAACATGATTTTTTTTCGGCAAAGAACATTAAAAATTTCATCAGAAAACAGCTGATGGCAAACACAAATCTGAAAATATGATGGTGAATTATCTAATATTCCTTCAAAGTTTTAATAGTATATCAAGTAAAATGTCATCTCTATTACTTTTAAAGTCAAGGTGAATTTTGATTTAAGAAAATAAACAATGACCATTCAGTAACATCACTGATGCGGTGGTAACTTACTTCTCCAGTGTATGAGCTGACAAAGTAGAAATCTCTGATCTGAGGGAAGGCTTTCTTGAGTTCTTGTTGAGGTAGAGAGGACTTGGTCACTTTGTCACAGTGGGTACCAATAATAAGGATGGGAGCTTTAGGGGCGTGGCAGGCAATAGAACTCAGCCAGAAATCCAGCCCAGCGTGCTCGTAACCCAGACGAATGTTCCACACCAACATGTACACAGCACGGTTAGACAGGAAGAACTGAAAACAACACAAAGGTAAAGTTAGCATTATTATAGAATATGTCCATTTGATGAGAAGTCCCCCCACCCCACCCCACCCACTTTAAAAAGAATTATGGCCTTACCTTTCAGACACGTAGTTATCATTTCTAAAGCAAGTACTCTAATAATTACCCCTTATGACAAAATTTCAATTGATCTATAAGGCAAACTGCAAATATCAAATTCTGAATAAGCACTGAAGCAAAGGTGAAGTGTTTTCATTATTTCAGATTGATCAAATGTTCTACATGTGTTTATCAGACATGAATCCACTGAACTACTGCATGCACTGTTTGTTGATAATGATGGTTTCAACAGACCCTACAGAAACAAAACACATGAAAAATCTGTGTGTTGATAATGATGGTTTCAACAGACCCTACAGAATCAAAACACATTAAAAATTCAACAAAACTACATTCCATTTGATATCAGGTAGTGGAATTTTATTTGAAAAATAATGTCTGATTTACTCAGTATATACATGTATTTTTGGAATACCAAATTATAGGATAGTATCCAACATACAACAAGATGATGTCAAATTTGTACCATCATTTCCAATAGAAAACATCGACGCCACAAGTATACATACCTGATGTGTATTGTAGTAGACTGTCTGTCCAGCAAAGTCCCACACAGAGAACTGTATACTCTCTTCTCCTTTGACCGGCACATTCCACTGACAGATGTCTATACCATCAGTTATGGCTTCCTCATAGTCCAGGTCTGCTGTACCATAGGAAGACATCAAGGACTCTACAAGGCTATGGACAAAATAAGGAACAGTCTCATTTATTTAATGTTTCAATTTTAACTCTTATACTGTACATTATTAAGTAGATTCATTCGCTTATACTTTCTTTTGAGGTTATATAAATGTTTCAGATTTTTATATGAAGTAGTCTAAAAAATCCAGGAGAGTATTACAAGCAATTGTGAAGAGTCCAAGGGCATATAACTCCACAGCTAAATAGCAAGTTCATAATCCTATATGGCAGCTACATTAGATACACATATTTCTATATTACCTTGTCTTGCCAGCACCACCCAGACCAACCATCATGAGCTTGGTTCTACGACAGGACGTGGCTCCCTGACTTAACCGCTTTAAATAACCGTACACGGCATTAAACCCTCGACGTACCACTTCTTTAGGAGGAGTCTTCAAAGACGGACAATGCTGGAGGTGAATTTCTGAAAAATAAAATTAAAATTTATGTTAAAGGGGTTCAGAACAGTATCCGAAAGAATTCCATCAGAAAGCTCTTCATCAATTATGATGTCATAATAGAAACGTCGACATTGGCACATTTTTTGCTAGAACGTCAGCATTAGGTAGGGTAAAAGTAAGGGGGAGGGGGTAATAAAATCACTATAAGTTATAACTGATGGTCAAATTTCAATAGAAACTTATTGGTGTTTCACTTGACATATGAAGAAGATAATATAAAGTTTTTACAGAAAATGAAAAGGTTTCAGATAAACGGACTTTATTATTAAAAATTAACAACTCAAAATTAAGATGTTCTGAAAACAGACATAAATTCATCTCCTTTTGACAATTTCTTTTAAGTCTTAGCGATCATTTATAATTCTATACATATCAAATTGCCCACATCATATCTAAATATAAAATACAGAACTTGTTAATATTCTGCCTCTACAGAAGATTTGTAAGTTTTTCATTACCTTAGGTGTGTTAATTTTAACGTCACATTTACAGCCCATTTTGGGGCTTTCAAGGGGTATATATGTATGTTTCCAGCTTAAAAACTAATGGTAAATAAAGCCTGTGTTTGTGAAACACGAATGCCCCCGGTGGCATCTTTGTTAGTATGAACACTATTTTCTGTTAAGTACATGTATGGGAGGTCGCTGGGTTAAAAGTTCAAAGGTCAAGGTCACGAGGTCAAAAATTTTGGTATCAATGGAAAGGTCTTGTCACAAGGAATACGCATGCGAAATATGAAAGCCCTATCACTTACCATTCAAAAGTTATGCCCAATGTTAAAGTTTTTGAAAAGTAGGTCAAAGGTCAAGGTCACGAGGTCAAATTTTTTGGTATCAATGGAAAGGTCTTGTCACAAGGAATACACATGTGAAATATAAAAGCCTTATCACTTCCCATTCAAAAGTTATGCCCAATGTTAAAGTTTTTGAAAAGTAGGTCAAAGGTCAAGGTCAAGGTCACGAGGTCAAAAATTTTGGTATCAATGGAAAGGTCTTGTCACAAGGAATACACATGTGAAATATGAAAGCCCTATCACTTACCATTCAAAAGGTATGCCCAATGTTAAAGTTTTTGAAAAGTAGGTCAAAGGTCAAGGTCAAGGTCACGAGGTCAAAAATTTTGGTATCAATGGAAAGGTCTTGTCACAAGGAATACACATGTGAAATATGAAAGCCCTATCACTTCCCATTCAAAAGTTATGCCCAATGTTAAAGTTTTTTGAAAAGTAGGTCAAAGGTCAAGGTCACAAGGTCAAAAATTTTGGTATCAATGGAAAGGTCTTGTCACAAGGAATACACATGTGAAATATGAAAGCCCTATCACTTCCCATTCAAAAGTTATGCCCAATGTTAAAGTTTTTTGAAAAGTAGGTCAAAGGTCAAGGTCAAGGTCACGAGGTCAAAAATTTTGGTATCAATGGAAAGGTCTTGTCACAAGGAATACACATGTGAAATATGAAAGCCCTATCATTTACCATTCAAAAGTTATGCCCAATGTTAAAGTTTTTGAAAAGTAGGTCAAAGGTCAAGGTCAAGGTCACGAGGTCAAAAATTTTGGTATCAATGGAAAGGTCTTGTCACAAGGAATACACATGTGAAATATGAAAGCCCTATCATTTACCATTCAAAAGTTATGCCCAATGTTAAAGTTTTTGAAAAGTAGGTCAAAGGTCAAGGTCAAGGTCACGAGGTCAAAAATTTTGGTATCAATGGAAAGGTCTTGTCACAAGGAATACACATGTGAAATATGAAAGCCCTATCACTTCCCATTCAAAAGTTATGCCCAATGTTAAAGTTTTTTGAAAAGTAGGTCAAAGGTCAAGGTCAAGGTCACGAGGTCAAAAATTTTGGTATCAATAGAAAGGTCTTGTCACAAGGAATACACATGTGAAATATGAAAGCCCTATCATTTACCATTCAAAAGTTATGCCCAATGTTAAAGTTTTTGAAAAGTAGGTCAAAGGTCAAGGTCAAGGTCACGAGGTCAAAAATTTTGGTATCAATGGAAAGGTCTTGTCACAAGGAATACACATGTGAAATATGAAAGCCCTATCACTTCCCATTCAAAAGTTATGTCCAATGATAAAGTTTTTCGGACAAACAGACAAACAGACAAACAGATAAACAGACAAACAGACGGACAGGCCAAAAACTATATGCCCCCGAATCTTTGATTCCGGGGGCATAAAAATTGATGAAACTTTGCAATGTAGAAAAAGTACATGTATGTTTCAATTATAAACATTTATATTTTTTAGAAAAATTAAATGATAGGATCTTTATTTAAGTCTGGCTGTCCTGGACCTCCTTAAATGCATCTGAAGAGAGAAATTATTAGCTAGGATGCTGAATAACCATGACCAAATTCAAGCTTGAGTTTACTCTGTACACTGTAACTATCAAATACCAAGCTACATTTCAAATTCTATCATCAAAAGTGAAGTACATCCAACACCAACTTGGTAAATTAGATATTTGTGGAAGATCTATACAGTGAGACAAACCTCTCAGATTGAGTTGTCCTGCCTGAGGACTCAGTGACTGGATTGTGGTATTAGAGAAGTTGATAGCTGTAAGTTTGATGAGGTGTTTGATATGATCTGTAATCTCCATCAGACAGTGGAATTCCACTGTTAACTTCTGTAGGGTAGTCATCTGGTACACTACCTTAGGCATCCCTCCAGCTTTATACAGAGAAAAAAGTAACTACAGTTAGATTGTCAATAATTTGTCAATACATGGAATTTACTTTGTATTGATGGAGCTTTTATATGTACATGTATCTTTTTCCATTCCATCTTCAATGCAACATCTATACATGATTTTGCATTTAATACAGATAACAAAGAAAATGGAGTAAATAAATTAATACACATCCATTCTTAAATTTTTTAAATAAGTACTAACAATTGACAATTGAATACTAAATCTACCTCACAATTTAAATTCCTCCCTCCTATCCATTACGTTAAGTTGTTCTAGATTACCCTATGGGTGCAACAGACAATGTAAGCTTGGGGTTTCGATTTTTCTAAGAAAACTTAATGTTTAAACATAGAAGCAAAACCCCCAAGAAATACATAAACATCAAGCAAACATTTTAAAACGTCATAGCATAATTCAATCAAACATCCATCATGACAGTATTATCATTGTGTTTTGACTTACTTTCAGGATTGGCCGAATGTCCATGATGATATTGTTACTTACTTTCAAGATTGACTGTTTGGTCCTTGCCAAACCTCAGGAACATGTCCATGATGATATTGTTACTTACTTTCAGGATTGACTGTTTGGTCCTTGCCAAACCTCTGGAACAAGTCCATGATGATATTGTTACTTACTTTCAGGATTGACTGTTTGGTCCTTGCCAAACCTCAGAAACATGTCCATGATGATATTGTTACTTACTTTCAGGACTGACTGTTTGGTCCTTGCCAAACCTCGGGAACATGTCCATGATGATATTGTTACTTACTTTCAGGATTGGCTGTTTGGTCCTTGCCAAACCTCGGGAACATGTCCATGATGATATTGTAACTTACTGTCAGGATTGACTGTTTGGTCCTTGCCAAACCTCGGGAACATGTCCATGATGATATTGTTACTTACTTTCAGGATTGACTGTTTGGTCCTTGCCAAACCTCGGCAACATGTCCATGATGATATTGTTACTTACTTTCAGGATTGACTGTTTGGTCCTTGCCAAACCTCGGTAACATGTCCATGATGATATTGTTACTTACTTTCAGGATTGACTGTTTGGTCCTTGCCAAACCTCGAGAACATGTCCATGATGATATTTTTACTTACTTTCAGGATTGACTGTTTGGTCCTTGCCAAACCTCGGCAACATGTCCATGATGATATTGTTACTTACTTTCAGGATTGACTGTTTGGTCCTTGCCAAACCTCAGGAACAAGTCCATGATGATATTGTTACTTACTTTCAGGATTGACCGTTTGGTCCTTGCCAAACCTCAGGAACATGTCCATGAATATATTGTTACTTACTTTCAGGATTGAATGTTTGGTCCTTGCCAAACCTCGGGAACATGTCCATGATGATATTGTTACTTACTTTCAGGATTGACTGTTTGGTCCTTGCCAAACCTCAGGAACATGTCCATGATGATATTGTTACTTACTTTCAGGATTGACTGTTTGGTCCTTGCCAAACCTTGGGAACATGTCCATGATGATATTGTTACTTACTTTCAGGATTGACCATTTGGTCCTTGCCAAACCTTGGGAACATGTCCATGATGATATTGTTAACCATCACCAGTTCCTCGTTCTCCAGTGTACCGTTCGAGTCTTTGTCTACAGACTTAAAGATCTCCTCTAGTTTCTGAAATATGTCAACGGTTAATTAAATATTTCTTTACATATCTTGTACATGTTGTAAGTGTTTTAAGAATTTTTATAATACACATATGGTACAAAATACAGGGACTAGCTCTTTTATGTTGTTTAATGTTTGTACGTTGATGATCAATAAGTCATTTCGAAATGTTCATTTGATGAGGACATATACATGTATCTGTAACTTTGTGAATATGGAGAAAATAGCTTTCTTTCATGACAGGGAAATCCTATCTTTGATATGTAAGTAGAAGAAACTTAGAAGACTGTAGAAGATATTCTCACCCCAGCAGGGAGTTGTTTGAAGGCGATGTACTGATCAACAATGGATTTAAACCTGGACATGGTTGGATTTATACGCTCGGAGATGAGGTTAGGGAACCAGGGTACTCCTGATATATCCAACTCCACTAAAGGTAGGTCCTGTAAACATACAGTATATACAGCATGGGTATCATCTATAGCTGAGCTTTATCTGCTACAGTTCAAACATTAAATTTTATAATAAAGCTTAAAACATAGGTAATCATGGATTACAAAGCTCATTTCATGGCAGTAAATTCAAACATATTTCAAAGTACATGTATATAAGCTTTTTAAAAAAAGTAAAATCACTCAAGCGAAAAAGTAGGTCAAAGGTCATTTTGTGAAAGTTTGATAAAAAGACACATCCACAATGCAAGTTTGGTACATGTAGCAAATATATTTCGTTCAATATTGGCTTTTAAAGGCAAAATCACTCAAGCCGAAAAAGTAGGTCTAGGTCATTTCATGAAAGTTTGATCATACATGTAGATACATCCACTATGCAAGCTTGGTACATGTAGCACTTATTGGCTTTATAAGGCAAAATCACTCCAGCTGAACAAGTAGGTCAAGGTCATTTTATGAAAGTTTGATTAAAGATACATCCACTGGGCAAGTTTGATACATTTAGCAATTATACTTTGTTATATTGGCTTTTAAAGGCAATTATACTTTGCAAAATCAATCAAGTGGAAAAAGTAGGTCAAGGTCATTTTATGAAAGTTTGATAAAAGATACATCCATTATGCAAGTTTGCTACATTTAACACTTATACTTTGCATAATATTGGCTTTTAAAGGCAAAATTACTCAGGTGAAAAATGTAGGTCAGATCCTATATCCAATGTATGGGTTCACCTCAGCATCCCAAGATCAATCACTTGTGCAAGTTTGGTAACTGTAGCATCTGTTCTTTGTCAGATACTGAGTTACCCCAAAAACTTTAACCGGACGGGGACGGGGACAGGGACAGGGACGTGGACGCGGACACCAGGGGTATAGCATAAGCTCATCTCAACTTCATCGAGGTGAGACAAAAATGAAGTCATTTATGAAGGGCTTACAGCTTATCAATTTTCAAAAGATCGAACTGAATGTCCACAAAATGAAAAGATGGAATGTTTCATGGATGTAACCAAGACATACTAGAAGTCTCTGACGAGACTGAAGCTCTTGTGGTTGTTTAGTTGAATTCATCTAAGTGACACAACCATTTTCTAATGCCCTGTTCACACGAGTGCGCATTAAATCTAATTCGCATTAGATTTGATGCACTTTATTCTAATGCGAATTAGATTCGCATTGCGTTCACACGACACATTCTAATGCGCATTAGATTTTGGTACATTTGCACTGAGAGCCGTATACTTTAGATAGTAAAAGGATCGAATGCATGCCTGTATGTTGTTTTGCTCATAATAATTTACCTCTTCGTAAGTTTGGCTTATGCATGCATTGCATGACGTCATTGTGAGATAAAATGATGTCATAATATAATGTTACTCTACATAAGTTAAGAGACGCAGTACAGTTACTTAGAGGGTTCATTGTGAATGAAATCAAGTATTTTTACCTCTTATTCTATGTTTCGAGGTCCATGGGTGATTAAAAGTGCCCAGTTATGATGGAAATGTACTGTAGAATTCTAGTAAATCATATACGCATGCGCCAGATTTAATGCGAATTAGATTCGCTTTGCGTTCACACGGCAAAATCTAATGCGCACTGAATCTCAAACAAAATATCAGGCACATTTTAATTAAAAAGACCATGACTTTTTGTTATATATAACCATCATGATGCAAAAAGAAGTATTTTTCTATCATTCAAATTTTCTGAGAAATGGTGACCACAAGATTACATTGAAGTTATATTGGAGAAAATTACCATACACATTTTCTTAGACCCTATGGGCCAAGGGCTTGAACAAAATATCAGATGCACAACTAGACCATATAGACCCATCATGATGCAAAAAGAATTAACTTCCATCACCAACAGTTTCAGAGGACTTGAAACCACAAGAAATGTTTAACAGATGGCTAGGCACCAGACACAGAGTGATCGCATAAGCCAGACTGGTTTTTGACAAGTAGAGCTAAAAATTAATGTACAATTTGTTCTTTTTAATAACAGAGTTATTTCTCATTTGGGACAGTATCTGATGTAAACTAATTTTGACGTCATCAAATTTTATGGAAACCAGCATGAATCTATAGGAATTTCTTTCCATCATAGATACCATCCCAAATGGGAAGTAACTCTGTTTATTTTAAAAACATTTAATCTTAACTGAGCGTATACCAGAAAGTCAGTCTGAGAACAGATGTAGATACCTTGAGTTCATCAGGTATAGATTCCAGTATGTTGTACCCTATACACAGAACTTCCAGGTCCTTCATGTACTTGATTCCTCTCAGTGAACTCACTTTACCAATGTTTGTAGCATGCAGCTGGGTCAAAGATGTAAGTTTCAATACACATGCAGGTAGGTCTCCTAGGGGATTATGGGATATGTCTAATGTGAGAAGAGTGTCCTTCAGCTCCGCAATCTCGTTCGGTAAACTAGTGATCTCGTTCTTGCTGATATTGAGATGAGTCAAGAAAGATGCCATATTGATGTCAGCAGGTATTTTCTGAAGTTGGTTTTCACTTAGATTCAGATCTTCAGCACGTGTAAACTTGGAGAAGAAATTCCCTGAGAGTTCCTTCATCCCATGTTTATGGAAGTCAATTTTCTGTAAGAATTGTAGGTAGTCTTTGTACTGATCCAGAGTGGATTCTGAGGTGTCCTGAGGGAGATTAATAGACAGGTGGTGGCCCATACAGCGCATAGGGCTCGAACCGTCAAAACCATGGAAGTTGTGTTGTATCTGCTTCAAGGCATCTGAGTTGTTAGCCAAATCTACGTAGAATTTCTGTAATTATATATTAAGTAACAATTTAAAAATTCTGTGTTACTAAAAAAAAAATGTTTATCACATATAACGATATCAAAACACTCCAACTCTGCAAAAAATGTAATTGATTTAATTTCCAATTAAATTGTAAGTAAACAAAGATGATGTAAAAGAGACCTTGGGAAAAGGAGCTTAAATTAAATGTAAGATGAAAAACTAGACTTCAAACAATAGTATTACAAAAATAAAATTAATTATATCAATAATAAAAAAAATACTTTATTTAGAGAGGGTGACACATTTAGCATATTGGTACTCTTCCATGTTGCGTTCTATAGCATAATTTACACATGATATATGAACAAAATAACTCTACAATGGAACAATCCACCCAAACACTAGTTTTGGGTTTCATAATAACTACTGTTAATGCCTTTTATTGAAATTGAAGTATCAGAAGGAAAAAATATATGTTAACTTACTAATAAGTACATACATGTACATGTATGTGTATCTATATAAAGTCCGATACCTTTCAGGATGAACATGACAGGCATAACATTGAAAATACTTAAGTATTAAGTGTTGCTCTTCTTATAGGGGAGTAACTACCAATATTAACAGAACTTCGGAATGACTTTCTGAATTTTATAAGGCACCTGTGAAATACATGAAATACTATAAAGTACTAAGCAGTAAACTGTCAGAGGTTTGTGAGGTACATTTGTATATCTTAGGGATATTGAATACATATCTGTATACTGTCAGAGGTTTGTGAGGTATATGTTAGGGATATTGAATTAATACCTGTATACTGTCAGAGGTTTGTGAGGTATATGTTAGGGATATTGAATACATACCTGTATACTGTCAGAGGTTTGTGAGGTATATCTTAGGGATATTGAATACATAGCTGTATACTGTCAGATGTTTGTGAGGTATATCTTAGGGATATTGAATACATACCTGTATACTGTCAGAGGTTTGTGAGGTATATGTTAGGGATATTGAATACATACCTGTATACTGTCAGAGGCTTGTGAGGTATATGTTAGGGTTATTGAATACATAACTGTATACTGTCAGAGGTTTGTGAGGTATATCTTAGGGATATTGAATACATACCTGTATACTGTCAGAGGTTTGTGAGGTATATCTTAGGGATATTGTATACATACCTTTCTCTCATACCCGCGTATGTGTTACAGAGTAGGTCCATGAAATACTGCTATGTGAGCTACTTCTGTATCACATATCATGTGACAGCTGTATCACATATCACGTGACGCTATTGTTTCTATTGTTTACGCTATTGTGACGTCATGATTTCAGCCCGCAAAACAAACAAGCTAGCGGCGATGTCGCCATAAAACTTTGCTTTTAAGATCGTTTTTCAATGTACTCTTGCGTTTTATTTTGAAAAGCCTAATATTCATAGTTTATTCTTATAGAATAAACCATTTTCGGAGGCGCTGAATTCGAATATCAAAAAATTTTTGCGATTAGATCAACTTGACATTTTTTTCAAATTTCGACCCTTTTCTTTCAGTTTTGTTTTTACCTTTAGATATGAGAGAAAAATACTCTTTCATGTTCTTCTATGAAAGATACATCGTTTCCACCCTCAGGGTCTCAAAATTTTGCAAAACCCTCGGCAAGCCTCGGGTTTTACATGATTTTGAGACCCCTCGGGTGGAACCGTTGTATCTTTCATAGAAGACCATGAAAGAGTCTTATAGTATACTGTCAGAGTTTTGTGAGGTATATGTTAGGGATATTTAATACATACCTGTATACTGTCAGAGGTATGTAAGGTATATGTTTGGGATATTGAATACATACCTGTATACTGTCAGAGGTATGTGAGGTATATGTTAGTGATATTGAATACATACCTGTATACTGTCAGAGGTTTGTGAGGTCTATGTTAGGGATATTGAATACATACCTGTATACTGTCATAGGTTTGTGAGGTATATGTTAGGGATATTGAATACATACCTGTATACTGTCATAGGTTTGTGAGGTATATGTTAGGGATATTGAATACATACCTGTATACTGTCAGAGGTTTGTGAGGTATATGTTAGGGATATTGAATACATACCTGTATACTGTCAGGGGTTTGTGAGGTATATGTTAGTGATATTGAATACATACCTGTATACTGTCAGAGGTTTGTGAGGTATATGTTAGGGATATTGAATACATACCTGTATACTGTCGGAAACTTTGGAGGTTTCAGCTATGGACATTTTCTGGACATTCTGAATCAATCCTAACCATAACAAGTACAGGTAAAACACCCTCTGTAAGCCTCGCTCTATCAGTTGAAGCTGAAAATAAAATAAAAACATTAGAATTTACTTTGACAAATTGAAAATAGTATTCTTTCTGTGATGCAAGCAATACATTAGCCCCCCCCCCTACTAGCAGTTAACTCTGTTTTTGGCATTCAAGGCATAAGGCTCTCACATCTTCAGTATAAGAAGACACAAGTTTCACTTTGGCATTCACAAGTCTTGTGCTGAAAAGCTGGACACAATAACCCTTTAAATAGGTCAGAATAACCCCTTAAATAGGCCAGAATAACCCCTTAAATAGGTCATAATAACCCCTTTAATAGGACACAATAACCCCTTAAATAGGTCACAATAACCCCTTAAATAGGTCACAATAACCCCTTAAATAGGTCACAATAACCCCTTACAATAACCCCTTAAATAGGTCACAATAACCCCTTAAATAGGTCTAAATAACCCCTTAAATAGGTCACAATAACCCCTTACAATAACCCCTTAAATAGGTCACAATACGCCCTTAAATAGGTCACAATAACCCCTTAAATAGGTCACAATAACCCCTTAAATAGGTCAGAATAACAAAACCATAATTCTGTAACTAGTGAAGACCAATCTATGTTTAAATAATTATAAATTGAAATTTGAAACCATTGAAGAAAAAGAAAATAATCCCCTCAAATTAAGCTGTGCTTCAACTGCATCACAATTTTTCTGTCTCACATTGCTGATAAAATTTAGGATAGCAAAAATACAATTATTTTCAATAAATAAATTCAGTTTGTTAAAGAACATTTTCTTCCATAACCTTATTTTGCCTGTCAAGTTTGGTGGTTCCACATTTGACAGTCTTGGATGATAAGCAACAAAACTTGTAGGAAAACATTTAATATAGTACTTTATACCTAGTACCAATTTTCAAAAAAATCTATTCAGCAATCTATTCAGCTACACGGGGAAAAAGTTGGGGAGAGATGAAAAAGATTATGATTAATTGGCAGAAAACAATTTTAAAGAAAATTTAATGACTGTCTTACTTTTGGTGTTCATGGGTTTATAATTCTGGTTGGTCTCGTGCAAAGTCAGTGAATCTCGAAGCGATTCTCAGAAACTTTGCACGTGTCCAACCAGAATTATACAACCATGAACACCAAAAGTAAGACATTCATTACTTACAATTACATTTATTCTAATTATCGGTCATTTTTATTTGAATGCACATCACACATTTTGTCTGTAACAGCATCAAATGTTTTTTAATGTTGGTAAATTCTCCCTACATGCAAAACTTGCACCTGACATCACAACAGCAACCCAAGTTATTGGAATATAATTCTAGTTGCCTAATGGGTGTTTAACATGGGGCTACTTGTAATGTAAATATTAGATAGCAAGCAATTTGAGATTAATTCACTTGAGCTTTGGATTTAATTCCCATTGGGAAATAGTATGTACTTTTAAATGCCTTGTATAAATTGTTTATCACAGCATTTTAAAGATCTGATATACCTGACTGTGGTCTAATTATACAACGATGTAGTGATTTTATCATGTAAGCTTTTCAAAGTCAGGCACACAAAAAAGTCATCCATTAATTCTACAAAATTGAATAATGAGTCATAAAAATGCAAACATACACAAAATCCAGTCAGTGTATAAGAAACACAGCAAACAAAAGGCACAAGTTGAGGTTTGAATACTTTTTTATAATAAATAACTTGGTAGAATCTTTTAAGGCTTGTAGAGATCATGTGCAGCAAGTATCATTGGTACAGGCCATCTTTTTGAACATGTGGTCAATAAATAATTTTGGGTGAAAGGTTTTGAGTACATGATTCCTTTACATATTAATGGAATTCCAAGAGTGAAGAAAATTAAATAAAGTGAGAAAATTAGATTCCTTGAAAGACATTTGTCTGAAAGATAGGGCAAGCAAAACTGAAGTTCCGGTAAGAGTACATAAGCTTCTGTGCATCAGTTTTGTTACAGGAATAAAAAATATTTCAGAATGAAAGATCCCTTAGTGGTCATCTTTTTATACATGTACAAAAACAGACCTAATGCAGAGATACAGTAAAGGTGAGGTCATCAGTGTCAACTTATCACACAGTGAATGATACAACTAATTGCTGCAACTTACAAAGTCATTTGAGACAGAACACTAAAAGCAGCTGCAGTAATTCCATAATTATAACACTACTTTCTTGTATATATCAGCCAAAAATGTTTGAGATGTAAGAATCCCTAGCTAGACCAGTTATGTCCTACTCCTTAATGATGGGTTAGCACGGACACATTGTCACTGAACATATAATGTCACGGTGACCAAAGGCAACCTGATTAACCTTGCATAGAGCGTACCAACCATAATGTTATTAATTAAGCATAACCAACGCCATTCTTAAAATGACAGTTCTTACGTATACTACTGTATACCATTACCTCCACAAAACAGCCTTACCAATAAAATTTGATTTGGTGAATCTTTCTGCAAAAATTGTCATGAGCATCAAGTTTAAAAAGATCTGATAAGAAACTGAGAAGCAGCAAGAGACTTATAATCAGCAGAACCTATAGTGAATTTAATGGCACAGTGATTAAGCTGATGGTTTCACAATATCTAGTAAGTGGATATACAGTGACACAGCAAGTCATGACCTCAAAAAACTTGAAGTGAAGTTCTAAAGGCAAATTACTTTGAACATGTTTACCCCCTGAAAAATGTAAGTCATACTGACATAGTGAAATAGATTGAATCATAAAATTTTTTCATGTGAGTTAATCATGATCTATATGTAAAAAAGTTTCAAATTTGGTTTAATGTCGCTATGAATAAATGATAATTCATATTAAATTTGTGTATTATCTTTTTTTCCCCCTGAAAAATGTAAGTCATACTGACATAGTGAAATAGATTGAATCATAAAATTTTTTCATGTGAGTTAATCATGATCTATATGTAAAAAAGTTTCAAATTTGGTTTAATGTCGCTATGAATAAATGATAATTCATATTAAATTTGTGTATTATCTTTTTTTCCTTCACAAATGCATTTTTGATAGAATAAAGACAGGGAAATGTTGTGAAACTGGGCCCCTGACACAAAAGGAAGAAACTATGTCTCTATACAACCCACTTTGTTTACAGGACAATGCTCTTATCTAAATCAAAATACTGAGTAGAATAAACTTTAGAGCTAGAGGAAAAGCATCTTCTCGAGACAAGTGTACGTAATACCTTACTCCCCCTTGTCGGATGTCATACACAAAACTGCGTCTCCGGTGAGTGTCGTAGTGGTGACTTATCAGGCCAAAAATTAGTATTAATTACTAGCAATTTAAGTGCTTGTTAATGTGTTGGAATGATTTTACTCCCAAAATTGCTTCTATATGAAAGTATAATATAAATAAATATGGACTTTGATCTTGTCATTTATACTCTCCACTACGACACTCACTGGAGACGCAGTTTTATGTATGATATCCGACAAGGGGGAGTAAGGTATTACGTACACTTGTCTTGAGAAGATGGAGGAAAAGTAAATGTAAAGGAAAGTGTTATATATTAACTGCTCTTTACATTTATCTTCTTTTGCTGATAAAACTCAGTTTCCAGGATGTGAAAAGTAACCTACACAAAATTTTATATTCATAA
Source organism: Pinctada fucata (assembly GCA_028142955.1). NCBI lineage: Eukaryota > Metazoa > Mollusca > Bivalvia > Pterioida > Pteriidae > Pinctada > Pinctada fucata. Next base: position 28,257,947 of record AP027112.1, on the reverse strand, counting down.
TCAACTCATAAGTATTAAAGGGCCTCTATATTTACATTTATTATCAACGACACATGAGTTTATATTACATGACTGTACATGTACAGTCTGAATCATACACATGTAAGCTTTAATCAACTTTTAAATTAAGTGATTAAAATTGAGCTTTACATTTAATTTATTATAAAATAACATATATACCTCATCTTTCTTGAGAGTGTCTGACACTGATGGCATGATTTTATCTATTGTCTGTGGTAACATGTCCTATATAACAAACAAAATATCATAATTTAGCAGAATTCTCAGCAACTATAAAATTGGCAATTTATATGTAAAACAGGTACTATCTCTATTTTTGCCGATTTCATTATTTTTTTGTGATTTTGAAAGAAAATAAGAAATCAATACAAGCATGACAGGTTAAGTTATTTGATAATTTTTTTTATACAAAAAAGAAAAATGGTTTTAACGTAAAATTAATACTCGCATCTTGCAATATCAATCCAAGATAACACATGAATAAGAATGTAGGCCAGCTCTCCATGCAGTCAAAGTTTGGATAGAATTGTTCTAACTCTATCCCAGCTGAGTTGACAAAGTGTAAAATTTCAGAACCTGCAAAGGAAAATGATTAATTAACAGTGTAATTAGATGAAAAGCCGACCTTGTTCTTTGACTTTGTGACTAAAAATGTCAAATTCTTTACCGATGAAGGGTTTTTCTAGAAGAACATATCTTTGCGATGAAAATCACAAGAAAATACCACATAGACTTACGTAGTCCTGGACATAGCATGTGTACGTTGATGTTTTTGTTCTGTGATAGTTTGGTCAGTGAAGGATGGCGCAGGTCATTGATCGTCAAGTCACGAGGGAGAAGCACGAAGAATTTACTGTTATCCAGAAAAAACTGTATGACTGCTGGATTGACTACGCAGCTCCTCAAAATCATTGTCTCAATCCCTGAGAAAGAAAATCATAGATTTAATAGTCTCCCTAAAAGCCTTTAAAGAATAACTATATGTAAATGTAATATATATCTTACCTACACCTAAAATCCTCAAAGACCATTGGATAATCAATACCACGTGAACGCCATGCATATCTTATATCCTGCGGCTCAAACTTATACTGGTATCGCTACTATGACATCATGAATGCCCATTGCTTCTTGACGTCATAGCGAGAATTTCCCATAAAAATTCAAATGTCAATAGTGTTTTATTGCGCTCTATTTCCTTTATTCTAAATATCAGCCTGAAATTAAGTATTCAGTTTATTCATTTTGAATAAACCAGTTTCACGTACGATCTTTTAAAAGGAGAAAACAATTTTTAAATTCAGCCACGAATAAAAAAGTTAGAAATTTTGCTTTAGACGCCATTTTGTTCTAGACATGAAAATGATTAAAAAATCATACAGTTGGTAAAATATATAATTATGTTACATAGTGTGTAGTTTACCTGATATAGGATATATGGGGTTAGTAAATTTCGTATGGGACTCAACTTTCATACTTTGCTCTCGTCCAATATGAAATTTACTAACCCCATATATCCTATCATATCTCCTATATCAGGTAAACTACACACTATGTAAGTTATAATACATGTAACATGTATAAATTCAAAAAGGCATTCCAACATGTCCAAGTGAAAGAAAGTTATCCAGATTAGTATAAATAGTAACTTAATTGTTTTCTTCACATTGAAACTAATGAATACATCAGTAACAGTAATCAATGTGTATAAGCCGTGATCTTTATATGGAATATAATAGAGGGGAAAAAGGGCTAAAAAGTAGCTCACTTCAGGATTGTTTTAAAACTAAAACTATGTTAAGGGAATCATAGGGATGGTATATAGTACTCATTATATAAACTAGATTTAAACTCCAACCACTTACAACCATCTAATATGATGTTAAGAAAAAAATATTTTTCACTTTCAAGAGGATCAAACCTCTTTTGGCAAATCTTTGGTAATCCAAAAGGTTTTTTTACCTTCATGATATTTTTTTTAAAAATCAAAGATGTTTAAAATGAGGAGTAGATAGAAGATTTTTTTTTTAATGTATTTTCTTTTTTTTAATTTTCGTGACAGTATAGTAAGGCCATGTAAAATTAGTTAATATACATGTATGTTTCTCAGATAATTGGGTCTAAAAAAGTGGCAAGGTAGGTAGGGTTTTTATTTTGTTTTTCATCAAGCACAAAGAGTATTGTTATTTAAGGTATTCATCCCCTAATGCATTTTCAATAATAATTACCAGAGATAAGACTTTTCATTTTCTTCGAAAAGAAAGCTATTCCTTCTTTTTTAGCTAAAATTAGGGATTACATGCACTTCTCATACAATAATTGACGTCATCCCGAAGATTCCCGATCATGAAATCATCGGCATTTGTAGGGAAATTATGCAAATTTCCATAGATTTTAACCGGAAGTACTCTATTAGGGTGTGGGATCCTTAATTAATTTATTTACAGCAAAACAAAAAATCTTATGCCCAGTTATAGCCCTGCTCATTTTTCCTCATACAAAACTATATTTGAACCGTCAGTCAAAATAATGGTTCATGAACATTGAAATGTATGGCTTTCTGATTTTTTAATAACATTGCCAAATTCTTCTGAGAACGGGGAGACGTAACTTAGCTTATGTATTATTATTTGCTCACACCTTATTTAAACCCAGCTCAACTTAAATCATCATAATTTGTTATGGACATTTTTTTATCCATAGGTGTAATAAGGAGCTGTTAAGATAAGGGCCGTATTTAGCCCTGAATCTCGTGACTTATTTCTTGCGCATGACGAATCGTATACAGAAAAACATGAATCATTATTGAAATATAATGTATTTGCAGACCTTTTACATGTTTTACATTATGTTGAGGAACTCTTAAGGTCGAAAGAGGTAGGGGTGCTTGGATAGAAAATCCGATAAAATCGACAAAAAACGTATACATTTTTGAATATTTTATCTAAAATGGATAAATATAAAGTAAAAGACATCAAATATGTCTACATTGTGAATCAGAAATAAATTTCGAACGTTCTACCTCCTTTAATCGGTAAATAATGAAATCCGGAACTTAAAATACAGTCTTATTCTTCATTCAATGGCTACAATGTAAGCCTTTTAGCGCGAAATACACATTGACGGAGAAATGAACATCAGTCTTGCTTATTTCGTTCCTAATTCTTGTATCTTTCATTCAATCATATTGAGTACACAATGTTTGATTGATTAAAGAGGAAAAATAGTCAAATGTGCTATATTTAATGGTCAAAAAGATCGATTCTTAAAAAATACACCCCCCTTTTTATTTTTAGTTTTTCGTCTCTGGGGTAGTGTTCCCCTTGGAGATACAGAACCCCACTTTGCCAAAAAATTTGTATCCTGGATACACATCTCCAGTAAAAGTGGCTTTCTGTATAGTCGGGGGGAACAATGTTCAATAAAACTTTTCCGTTTTCTATTGATTTCTATGAGAAAAAGATAAGTTTTGACCCCAAAATTAGCAATATTATGCGAAACAGATAGAAAATAACTTCATATTCTGATGGGATGCCGTATAGGTATACATTTTACCAAAAAAGGTTCTTGAAATTTTAATTTTCAAAATTCCACTTTTCAGGGCTGATTTTACGCCTTATCTTAACAGCTCCTTTAACTACCTTTCTCCTGCGTTCATTGGTGGTCCTTGCCTATACTTTTATATTGTGAACATCATTATCAATAAACTCAGAATTATTACAATGTTTGGCATAAACATTTGCATATGCTGTAGAGGTTGATTAAGAAAAGTTTACAAACTTTTATTACTTGATGTATTAAACATGCAAATATTGTGTCCACCCAGTATATAGTTTTAATATATTATCTTTTTGAAGAAATGATTTACAATGTGGCTAAAGTTGTCAGGTTATGCATAACAGAAATATGGAACGCATCGTGATTACATTATTAAAAGTATTTATCAGGTACCGTTTGGACAATTTTACGGGACAATTTAATTTCCTCTAAAAACATTCAATGGAATTAATGGATATTTCATTTTTACTTGACGATCCAGGATGGGACACGGCAGATATTCTTTTCTGAAGTGGCAATAAAATGTCTCGTCAGGGGCAAATTATAGGGCGTGGCGGTGTCTGAGAAAAAAAGATTTAATCATGTTAATTTTACATTAGCCTAATCTAAGAAATATTAATATGTGAAATTTTAATGTCTTCTATTGAAAGGTACAGACAAAGTGACTACTTTTATAACATGTATAAGGCAATACCCTCTTATTGGTGGGACAAACAATCAGTATACTTTACAACGATAACAAATGTATTGAGCAGAGATCATACTGCTAGCTTCATTGGAGTCTGATTTACAGCTGGCCGTCAGGGTTCCTTGATTCTCTGTCATCCCTTGATTCACCATCCCTGCATCACAAGCGTCGTACACAGAGTCTGTCCTGTCCCGAGGAGTGCCATCACACTGGGTCTGTAATGTACACGTATAAGGTAGTAACTTCTACATTATGATGAAGTTACATGTATGTGTTATCCAGTCAGATTCACTGCAGCCTACAGTGACTATACACATGTATATTAATTGTTCACGATTATTTCAATTTTATCTCTGAATAGAAAATGTAAGGGTTCAATAGACCATCTTCCAATATTGTTTAGCGAGCTCAAGATGTCCAAGTCAACATCTTTTGGGGCTTTGTTCATTACAACGTCACTGTAAAAGGCGCAATTTTATTGATCGAGACGTACAATGTAAAGACATGCAAAAAGCTCCTACCACAGAAAATTTGAGTCATTTTGACAGCCATTATGAATTTTGGCAATGGTCTATTGATTGTACTATAATTCCTTTACAGAATGTTCCTGTTTCCATTATACATTATATACTAACCTCAGAGAAGAGATGGTAAGGCACAGGTAGATGTCCTATTTCTTTACAATATGTCTCCCATGTAAACTGCTTGGTATACCCTAGGATAGTTCAATCATTTCATTTCAGTATGTAAACATCATTTTCATTGCTTGAAAAATTTACATTCCCCCAGTTCATTTGCAAGGGGTATAATTATGTTTATCCCAACTCCGGCAAGTTACTTGCAATCTGATTGGTCAAGAAAAACCGCCATTATTATGTTGTATTATGTTACTAACAGGATTGTCTAATAAGACACTTTATCCCAACTCCGGCATGTTACTTGCAATCTGATTGGTCAAGAAGAACCGGCAATATTATCTTGTATTATGTTACTGACAGGATATCATTTCAATATCCTGCTTCTACTAAGATGCTTTAAGCTCTTGACATCAACTAGATGCTTTAAAATATGTTGACGTTACATACACAAGCCAAAAGCCATCGGCAGGATAAATTCGTTATACAGTGTTTTACAGGGGGGATACAAAAATACATTGGGTCAATGAAAAAAATTGTACTGGGCTCCGCTCTGCTTAGACCATATGAAGACCAATACAACTATTTTCATTGACCCAGTATACATGCATTTCTTCATTCCCCCTGTAAAACAGTGTATAACTAATAATATCAGTGTAGCTATTACAGACACCCTGTAAAACAGTGTATAACTAAGAATATCAGTGTAGCTATTACAGATATGTTACTATCATTCACATATGTATCAGTGTTATAAGAGAGAAGAATCTATGTAAGAAATAACAACTAGCTAGCCGTGGTTTGTTGTCCAGTCATTCCCCAAGTCGCATGAAGCAATCAAATTATAACCAGGCCACGAAGTGAAGGGAATTAATGGACAACAAATCACAGCTAGCTAGTTGTTATTCCTATTCTAATATAATTGCTCTGCTTGAGTTCTATAGCACGTGCATTGGCAAAACTTTACGAACTGGAAGTTTGTTAGAGATTTTACACCAGGCAAGTTCTATATTACATATAGGGAGAAAATCTCAAGTCATGTTAGAATAGGTAATAACAGTTCATGACAGTTCATTTAGCTTGCAACGTGTATAATGTGACCATATGATACCTTTAGGTGCCTGTAATTGTGGATTTTTGGTGTATAACGTGACCATATGATACCTTTAGGTGCCTGTAATTGTGGATTTTTGGTGCCCAGAGAATGTCCATTCTCCTCCATGTATCCCACAGGGTGAAGGTCCGGGGTTTCAAACTCCGTCCAGTAATCGTAACGATTCGTCCAGCCATCAAAATGTATCAGAATTTTTCCAGTTTTCTCGTCTATTTTCTCTAGAAAAGACAAGAAGGATAAGTAAACAATTACAGAAAATGTATTTCATTGAATCAACAAAACACTTCTCAAATTAAGGAGGGTTTGAACACCAAGATGGCGGAGGCAATATTTGTTTTCTAACTTCCTAGAAAAAGTACAGTCTTAGTATAGGTTAGAAGGTAATTTAAAGTTTCTACATGAATAAGAAGTGTGCAGAGCGTCAGCGAAGCCCCTTCTTATTCATGTAGAAACTTCAAATTACCTTCTAACGGACTTAGATGGCAACTACCCTGGTAGCGTAGTGGTTTAAGCGTGCCCGGCTAGCATACTAGATAGCATGCCAAAAGTCTGGGTTCAAGCCAGGCTCATCCCAAATATTTTTCTGTTCAGCTTTGGTGGGATGATGAATCCATGACGACCATAAAGGCGGTTTCTTCACAGATTCTTCACAACTAAGACGAAGCCATTTGAGAGCCTGTGATTGGCTTAGCTAAAATGTTGCCATCTAAACTCCCGTAAAAAATTTGATACTCTGATTGATATACACATTTGAGTGTCCTGATGAAGTTTGAATAATTTACAGCGTCATTTGAAAAAATTATAGGAATTTTTTACTTTGTGGACTTTGGGAATTTATCCATGAGCAAACCATGACATCATTTCGACGTTATTGGAGAAAATGGCATTACAAAACTTTGCATTCAAAATAAAAAAAATCATTAATACCAAACGTATCGCATTGAAACTTTGCATGTATAAAACAGAAAATTCAATCTTCATCACAGTGATCTTTATAATTCCTTGACAAATTAAAAATGGGCGATTTTCGAAAGAAAAATTGGAAAATAGAATTCAAAGCTTTTTAATATTTTAATCCAAAATTCAATTTTTCTCATTTAATCATGAAATCATCTCTGGATATTGTTGATAATTTTGTTAGTTTTAGACAAAGATTCATCCAATTAACTATCAACTACAGTCAGTTGGCTCAAAATTGCATTTTTTTTTTTTAGCGACAGTATCATCTTGTATTTCAATATCCTGCCTTTGTTTAAAACACAATTCATCTCATCTTGAAATACATTTTCATTTATAAAGATTCTGGAATTAAAATCAAAATTAATTTCCAATAGCTTTACGAGAACTGGAATGGCACTTTCAATATTATGACATCATCAAGAAATTCACGAAAACGTTGATTAATGCATATTTCAAAGTCTTGCAGAAAATTTTCCTGTAGATAGAATCAAATGTATGTTTGTATAATCAAGGACAGACAAGAAATACATTGTAAATAATTTCAGAAATTTTGAGAAAAATTGAATTTGGTGTCTAAGTGTTCAACACCACCTTAATTAACTCAATTTTAAATCATTTAGAAGTATTTTGTTAAGCAGTAGAAATAGCTATTGTATTTTCCAATTGCTTCCTATGGTAAAAATTGGTACATTAAGAAACTGTCTTTCATTCCCAGCTGTCCATTGTCTATTAGAACATGTGGTGTAAATTTTCTGAAATCCATTAAGAGCATTATGATCAAGACATTTTACTTGAAAGTCTTTATTGTTACATAGTAAGGCCATGGTAATTTGATATTTTGTTTTATGTCCTAAACTTTTTCTGAAAGGTTCCCTCCCCCAGGCATCAAAACTCACAAACACAAGATCAATATGAAGGAATTTTGAAAGGAAAACTGAAAACACAAAAGAATAAAGCCTACGCTAACGCAGCAAGATCCGCCCATTGAGATTTATTTTCACAATAACAAAATATCTAAGTACTATAACTCCGTAACGACAAATTAAGTGTTTCAGAACCTGAAAATCAAAAGGCAGCTTCCTCCCCACATTCTGATCACAATGTACAAATATCATGAAAATCTGTAGACTGATGCATATTCAAGTTATTGCGTTTAAAGCACCTATACTTTGCCCTTAGCTTAACATGTTCTCGTATGTGCATATACCCCCCTCCCCCTTTCCAATACACATCATTTCTAAATTATGCAACAACAAAAATGTAAAACCTGTTACATATGTAAAAGAACATACTTTCTCCTTGAAGTATATAAATTTTGAAAACATTTCACCCAAAAATAGGTTTTAAAAAGTTTTTAACTATTTTAGTATATTTTCACAGTACACAGTCCCATAACTCTGTAACGACAAATCGGATGAACCTGAGGTTGAAAATCAAAAGGCGGCTTCCTCTCCACAATCTGATCACAATGTATAAATATCATGAAAATCTTTTGACGCATATTCAAGTTATTGCGTTCCATGCACCTTATACTTTGCCCTTAGCTTAACATGCACATGTGCATAACTCCCCCCCCCCTTCCAATTACACATAATTTCTCAATTATATGACCAAAACAAATACAACATGTGTTTGTGAAACACGAATGCCACCATTGGCATCTTTGTCGGAAATAAAGTAGAAAAGTAGTTCAAATTTTGAAGTCAAGGTCACAAGGTCAAATTTAGTATCCATGGAAAGGTCTTAACATAAGGTATACACATGTGAAATATGAAATCACTTAGCATTCAAAAGTTATGGCTAAACTTTAGATTTTCAAAAGAAAGTAAAAACTCCAATATCACAAGGTCAAAACTTTTGGTATCTATGGAAAGGTCTTGTCACAAGGAATACACATGTGAAATATGAATGCCCTATCACTTACCATTCAAAAGTTATGGCCAAGGTTAAAGTTTTTCAAAAGTAGGTCAAACTCCAAGCCCAGGTCAAAAGGACAATATTTTTAGTATCCATGGAAAGGTCTTGTCACAAGGAATACACATGTGAAATATGAAAGCACTGTATTTACCACTCAAAAGAATGACCAAGGTTAAAGTTTTTGCGGAAAAACAGACAGACAGACAAAAAGACATGCCAAAAACTATAAGCCCCCGAATCTTCCATTACAGGGGCATAAAAATTAAGAACCCGTTACATATGTAAAAGAACATCCTTTCTTCTTGAAGTATACATATTTTTAAAACATTTCACTCAATCAGACGGACAGACAGACTTCGCCATACCATAATACGTCCCGTCAAATGACGGACGTATAAAAATGTCTTATTCAAGTGAAGTGGATAATTCTAACTTTAGTATTAGAAAAACTACTATCATCTCTGATATTAATGATGGTATAGGCATTTTATATGTTTTATGATATTCAAGATCATTTACTAAAATCAGATTATGTTTTTACCCAAAAAATGCCCGTTGTGTTTTTTTTCTGAGGAATTCTCCTTAACGGAACCCGTCTGCAGATGTAAAACAAAATACATATACTTAATTACTATGGCCTAAGCAAGAAGTACAGTAAGCACATTAATCCAATTCCAATCTGACCTACTTCAATGTAACACTGGTAATGTTTGAGATTTCTCCGTATGTATTTGCCAATCATGTCATTCAGACTTACCTATTGTTGCCACACATATCAAGTTTGGTGTCAGTCTGTCTAATGCTTCAAGTCTCATCCCAACCTCCAAACTCATATTTGCTGCAACCTATTAATAAACATGAATGTAACTTCAACTTAATCACACTATTTAATAGGCATTCTCTGTAAGGACCAGAATCGAGTGGCAGGGCATGTCACGGGTTTTGATGATTTTTGGTAAAATGGGTATATATTCAAAATTAGTACTGACCAAGAAAATAACATTTTTCGGCCAATGTGACCTCTGGTTGCTATGGTAACGAGGTCATTCTATTTAAAGCACTTTTGGGACCATGAAATAAGCCAGCTCCGGATACTTCATTACCATTGATACCACTGTAACAGCATGTTAATCTTTACATAATATATTCTTCCTTACTTCCATTCTTACTTAGTACACTTAGTTATGTGATATTTATTGCAGGAACCTTATTGTAAAAAGCCAAAATCACTTAAAATGAAGCGAAAAATAGAGGTGAAAATAAGGACCAATTTAGTGTGTTATTGACCATTTTCAATCTTAAATATCACAAAAGGCACCAATAGGAGACCAGTGATTTTCATCAAAGGAAATATATTTTTATTGACAAATAAAATGAACGAAAAATTTGAGTGGGCTATTTACCTAAATTCTGTCATCAAAGACCGTTGCCATGGCAACATTAGACCTTTTTGTTTGTTTCATATTATCTTTGAAATTGATTTTATTCCTCTTTAGAGTTACATAAGATTGTCAAAATGTATGCATATATAGATATGACTTACATCTTTTACATAAGAACAATTAAAATGTTCAATGTCATTGGCTTGAAGTTCAAGGTCATTTTTACTTTGAGACTCAAATTTTGCAAAAAATATTGAATTTTTTAATTTTTTGTTACCAATTTTAATGATTTTTTTATTTGAATATTTTCATAGGTCATATTTATTATGAAAGCACATGAATATAAGTAAGAATAAAACACCGCTAAAGACGGTATGGCTGGATTGCAAAGTAAGTTTTTGTCACCAACTGGGTCAAGGTCACTAAGTCAAATATTACAGCATAAATTGAAAGGTTTTGTCAGAGGCAACCTACATGTATAAAATGAAGTTTCTACTGCATACAGTTCCATAGATTTTGCTTAAACCAGGAACTTTAAACAAAATCCTTAACTAGGTCAAAGTCCAAGGTCAAGGTCACTAGGTCAAATGTTACGGCATAAATTGAAAGGTCTTGTCATGGGCGAGCTTCATTAATAATATAAAGTTTCTACTGCATACAGTACCATAGATTTTGCTTAAACCAGGAACTTTAATCAAAATCTTTGAGTAGGTCAAAGTCAAAGGTCAAGGTCCCTAGGTCAAATGTTACGGCATAAATTGAAAGGTCTTGTCATGGGCAAGCTTCATGTATAATATAAAGTTTCTACTGCATATAGTTACTTAGATTTTGCCTCGACCAGAAACTTCAACCAAAATCTTTAACTAGGTCAAAGTCCAAGGTCAAGGTCACTAGGTCAAATGTTATGGCATAAATTGAAAGGTCTTGTCATGGGTATGCTTCATGTATAATATAAAGTTTCTACTGCATATAGTTCCTTAGATTTTGCCTCAGCCAGAAACCTTAACCAAATTGTTGACGGCAGACGGACGGACGGACGGACGGACGGACGGACGGACATCGTCAATCTATAGACCGGAATTGCTTTGCAATCCGGCCAAAAATCTTACAATTTATTGAAATGTAGCAATTAAATAGGAAACTATTTTTCCGTCAAAAAGCAAGAAAATGCAGATTTTGTTCCTTTATTATCAAAATACAAATGTACTCACCAAGAATTGAGATATTCAAAGATGTGAAAGTTCTAAGAAATTAGTGATAGATTTATCATTTTATGGCATATTACTGTTAAGTTCAATATTTCAAGGTTTCTAAAATATTGGCACCTTCATTTTATGAAAAATCAAGATTTTTCGTCAAATCTGGTCACTTAAAGTTTCATGACCTTGGAAATGCAGTAGTTGACCTTGAAATAGTTTCAAAGTCATCTTTATATTAAAACACCTCTGACAGATGTATACATGAAGTTCTGTTCCAATATTATGCGTAGATAGTTTGATAGAGGTTGTGTTTAAATTCATCGTATGGAAACCTTTCGGCAGATTGTTGTCATAGCAACTAAATTTGATGCTGTTTTGCATATAAAAGGACAAATTAGCCCAATTAATTTTTTATATAATTTAATGTATAGTTCAAAGATGATACTAATTTGATAACTAAAATTTGGACTTCAAAAATTGGTGCTTTTCTGAAATTTTCAACCTTGTAAAACAGTAAAAACATGCAAAAAAGGGTCTTTAAGTGCCCAAAACATAGCTTTTTGATACCCTGTTTTGGCCCAATTTTTCATCTTGTGTACAAAAGGCATCCAATATGAATGTAAAAAACTTAACAAATATACAAAATGACATGAATAATAAGGATTGAAAGAAAATTATCAAGCAATTTCAGATTAAAAAAGTACCCGTTTCCATGGTAACGAAGCCTACAAATATGCCTTGTCCTATAGATTTTCCCGATTTTTGAAACTTCAGACAAGGTTACCATGGCAACGACAACCTTTTTGAAAAAACTGGAGTTGATTTACATACTAGTACTTCATATTGAACTTCCATACCAAAAATCTCTAAAATCCATTACATGCCGTGCCAACATGTCATTGACAATCTTTGGTTCTTAAAGAGAATTGTTTTTAAATGGTAACCAATGAGCTCTTTTCAATTCATCCGTATTATACAAGTGATTGGTCCATATTGATGGTAATGATAAAACATACATGTATATCATGGCAAACATGGATTCTGACAGATAAATGCTCAAAGTTAAAGTAAATTTTGATTGTAAGAATCTAACTAATCTAATACGAATAGTATATATACATGATACATGTACTTTGCAATTATTCTGCAAAAGTCCTGAGAAATGAAAATAAATGGTGAATTAGTTATGGACATTGACCTTCAATGTGTAGCTGCATGGTCACTGCAGCATATCACGTGACATGCAAATAATCTCTAGCCTGGGAATTCCCTTTGATTAAACAAGGTAAATACTGTCTGAATCTACCTTATATGAAACTACTTCAGGTCTATCATATGAGCATCATTATCAGTAATTTTATACGATGGAAATCTTTTCTGGTCAAGAATAGAGATATATTCCGAGAGCACTTCAAAATAATTTGCTTTATTTTGTTTACATGTTTATTGTTATGATATGGTGCATGTAAATAAATAAAATCTTCTGATGAAGTGTTCTCTGAATATAACTCTATACATGCTATACTTGGACCAGAATAGATTAACATCATATAAATGATAATGATACTCGTATGATAGGCCTAAAATAAATTCTTACAAAGTAGATTTAGACAGTATTTACCTTGTTAAATCAAAGGGATTCACAGGCTAGAGATTATTTGCCTGTCATGTGATATGCTACCGTGATGGTAAGACGAACAGAAAGACAGATGGGGCTTTATAAAGCATTAACCTTTGCTAAATCAAAGAATGAAGGGTGGTTAAGATTAATGGATATTTTGACGTGATTTCAATCTCTGAATTCATTTTGGGCGATCTAGATAGAACATGCTGTACTACATTACACATATGATCTGAGATAACAAGTTACATAACCTCACAAATTTCAGTAAACCTCCCAAATAAATTCATGATGGCAGTTCTTTCAGTAGACTTTACATATCAAAATCAAAATAATTCTCACCATGGGTTCATGGTCATGTATCATGACCAGAGTATCAGGTTTATTGTCACCAACAAACGTAACACATGGCTTGAAGGACTGATTGCCAAGTAAACAGTTGGCCACTCTCATCTCCGTCTTTATAATAAACACGTTTGTCATGATGTTTCCTTTAATAGTAGTAGGCTCAAACTGAAAAAAATATATATAAATAAAACACCGCTAAAGACGGTATGGCCAGATTGCAAAGTAAGTTTTTGTCACCAACTGGGTCAAAGTCACTAAGTCAAATATTACAGCATACATTGAGAGGTCTTGTCAGAGGCAACCTACATGTATAATATAAAGTTTCTACTGCATACAGTTCCTTAGATTTTGCTTAAACCAGAAACTTTAACCAAAATCTTAAACTAGGTCAAAGTCCAAGGTCAAGGTCACTAGGTCCAATGTTATGGCATAAATTGAACGGTATAATCAATGATCATGGGCAACCTAAATGTATATAATATAAGGTTTCTACTGCATACAGTTATTTAGATTTTGCTTAAACCAGAAACTTTAACCAAAATCTTTAACTAGGTCAAAGTCCAAGGTAAAGGTCACTACAGCATTAATTGTACAGCATTAATTAAAAGGACTTATCATGGGCAACCTTCATGTATAATATTAAGTTTCTACTGCATACAGTTCCTCAGATTTTGCCTCATCCGAAAACTTTTACCAAAATCAAAGGTCAAAGTCACTAGGTCCAATGTTATGGCATAAATTGAACGGTATCATCATGGGCAACCTAAATGTATAATGTAAGGTTTCTACTGCATACAGTTTCTTAGAATTTGCTTAAACCAGAAACTTTAAACAAAATCTTTAACTAGGTCAAAAGTCCAAGATCAAGGTCACTAGGTCAAATGTTACAGCATAAATTGAAAGATCTCGTCATGGGCAACATACATGTATAATATAAAGTTTCTACTGCATACAGTTCCATAGATTTTGCTTAAACCAGGAACTTTAACCAAAATCTTTAACTAGGTCAAAGTCCAAGGTCAAGGTCACTAGGTCAAATGTTACGGCATAAATTGAAAGGTCTTGTCATGGGCAACCTTTATGTATAATATAAAGTTTCTACTGCATATAGTTCCTTAGATTTTGCCTCAACCAGAAACTTTAACCAAAATGTTGACCGCAGACGGACGGACAGACGGACGGACGGACGGAGAGACGGACTGACGGACAGACGGACATCGTCTGTCTCTAGACCGGAATTGCTTTGCAATCCGGCCAATTGTGTACTTATTATGTTTATCTTAGTACTGGTCAACATATGAATCAGGCAGGAGTTTCAAAACTGGTAAACATATGAATCAGGCTGGAGTTTCAAAAGTTTTTGCTGATTTTTTTTACCTGATTTCAAATTTGATAGATATGACATTGTGTGGTAGGGCCATATAAAATTGATTGGCTGTTTCTCAGATACCGCCGCGGGCTATAATTTGCCACCCCGGAGACGTTTTTATTGCAGCTGCAGAAAAAAATACCCACTGTGTGTCATTTTCAATCATTTCTTAAAAATGAAGTTAAATTATCCAAACGGTACCTGATAAATAAAAGTGTAATCACAGCACGCTCCATATTTACGATTACGTTAGGACGACTTTATTTACACGCCTTCAGTTAAATATTTGTATAGCTATTATACATGTGAATGGCTACTGACCAAGTACCAACATGTGTCGCCAATTTGCGTGTTTAAAACATTTACTATGTTTAAAACATTTAGTATACTTTCAAAGATTTAATCTTTATTGGTCTCTAGAGCATACGTAAATCTTAATACTGGACAAGACCTATCAAGTATTGACATTGTGATGTTGCCGAGTCTATTGATAATGGCAAGAGCAACGTAGTTAAAGATCCTTACATTTACAGATAAAAGCAAACACTTCGTTTGATTTCTAACGCAATTAGATTCCGCTTCATCTAGCTTTGGCTTCCAAAGACTCTATATGCCGAGATTTTGACCTAAATAAATGGACCCAGCGAAGATGCGAGGGGTCATATAGCATGGACACGCCAATCCAGACACTAGATTTTAATTCGAACTTTTGTTTATTATTAAACAATAAAACACTGCTAAAGACGGTATGGCCGGATTGCAAAGTAAGTTTTTGTCACTAACTGGGTCAAGGTCAATAGGTCAAATAATACAGCATAAATTGAAAGGTTTTGTCAGAGGCAACCTATATGTATAAAAAAAAAGTTTCTACTGCATACAGTTCCATAGATTTTGCTTAAACAAGGAACTTTAACCAAAATCCTTAACTAGGTCAAAGTCCAAGGTCAAGGTCACTAGGTCAAATGTTACGGCATAAATTGAAAGGTCTTGTCATGGGCAAGATTCATGTATTATAGAAAGTTTCTACTGAATACAGATCCATAGATTTTGCTTAAACCAGGAACTTTAAACAAAATCCTTAACTAGGTCAAAGTCCAAGGTCAAGGTCACTAGGTCAAATGTTACGGCATAAATTGAAAGGTCTTGTCATGGGCAAGATTCATGTATTATATAAAGTTTCTACTGCATGCAGATCCATAGATTTTGCTTAAACCAGGAACTTTAACCAAAATCTTTGAGTAGGTCAAAGTCCAAGGTCAAGGTCACTAGGTCAAATGTTACGGCATAAATTGAAAGGTCTTGTGATGGGCAAGCTTCATGTATTATATAAAGTTTCTACTGCATACAGATCCATAGATTTTGCTTAAACCAGGAACTTTAACCAAAATCCTAAACGAGGTCAAAGTCCAAGGTCAAGGTCACTAGGTCAAATGTTACAGCATAAATTGAAAGGTTTTGTCATGGGCAACCTATATGTATAAAATAAAGTTTCTACTGCATACAGTTCCATAGATTTTGCTTAAACCAGGAACTTTAACCAAAATCCTTAACTAGGTCAAAGTCCAAGGTCAAGGTCACTAGGTCAAATGTTACGGCATAAATTGAAAGGTCTTGTCATGGGCAAGATTCATGTATTATATAAAGTTTCTACTGAATACAGATCCATAGATTTTGCTTAAACCAGGAACTTTAACCAAAATCCTTAACTAGGTCAAAGTCCAAGGTCAAGGTCACTAGGTCAAATGTTACGGCATAAATTGAAAGGTCTTGTCATGGGCAAGCTTCATGTATTATATAAAGTTTCTACTGCATGCAGATCCATAGATTTTGCTTAAACCAGGAACTTTAACCAAAATCTTTGAGTAGGTCAAAGTCCAAGGTCAAGGTCACTAGGTCAAATGTTACGTCATAAATTGAAAGGTCTTGTGATGGGCAAGCTTCATGTATAATATAAAGTTTCTACTGCATATAGTTACTTAGATTTTGCCTCAACCAGAAACTTTAACCAAAATCTTTAACTAGGTCAAAGTCCAAGGTCAAGGTCACTAGGTAAAATGTTATGGCATAAATTGAAAGGTCTTGTCATGGGCAAGCTTCATGTATAATATAAAGTTTCTACTGCATATATTTCCTTAGATTTTGCCTCAACCAGAAACTTAACCAAAATGTTGACGGCAGATGGACAGACGGACAGACGGACAGACAGACAGACGGATGGACGTCGTCAATCAATTGCTTTGCAATCCGGCCAAAAACACATGTCGAGTCTCTTATGTGTCGCTACTCGCAGCATCAAAAACATAGTATAATCAAAGATTACAAAGCTCACTTCATGGCAGCATTTTGTCATGGCAGCAAACAGAAAGAAGTAAAAGATTACACAGTTTTGAATTTGAAAATCTGTCCTACTGAAAACCAACAATACAACACCGCTAAAGACGGTATGGCCAGCTTGCAAAGTAAGTTTTTGTCACCAACTGGGTCAAGGTTACTAGTTCAAATATTAGAGCATACATTCAGAGGTCTTACCAGAGGCAACCTACATGACATTGTATAATATAAAGTTTCTGCTGCATACAGTTCCTTAGATTTTGTTTAAACCAGAGACTTTAACCAAAATCTTAAACTAGGTCAAAGTCCAAGGTCAAGATCACTAGGTCAAATGTTACAGCATAAATTGAAAGGTCTCGTCATGGGCAACCTAAATGTATAATATAAAGTTTCTACTGCATATAGTTTCCTTAGATTTTGCCTCAACCAGAAACTTTAACCAAAATGTTGACGGCAGACGGATGGACGGACAGACAGACATCGTCAATCTATAGGCCGGAATTGCTTTGCAATCCGGCCAAAAATGCTACCACACAAAAACAACATAGTGTAATCAAAGGTTACAAAGCTCACCTCATGGCAGTATTCTAACATGACAGCAAACAGAAAGGAGTCAAAGATTACACAGTTTTGAATTTGAAAACCTGTCCTACTGTGAACCAACAAAAATGATACCACACAAAAACAAAAAAAGAAAAGGAAAGTAGAGTACTTCATTTATTGACCCAAATTTTGCATGAATGGGTGTACTCTATTGATACCCAAATCTCCCTAACATATGCACTCAAGCGAAAAATATAGAACTGATCATGACCTACATTTGAACATAGATTTGTGATCTACTCATAAAGATGCATGAACCGTGCAAGTTTGGCCTTTCTAGCACTTAAAATAGAGAAATAAAATTTCTTAACATTGATATCAAAATCTTCCTAACATGTGCACTCATAGGTCATGACCTACATTTGAACATTGATTTGTGATCTACTCTTAAAGACGCATCATCTGTGCAAGTTTGAACTTCCAAGCACTTACTATAATAGAGAAATAAAACTTCTTAACATTGATATGCAAATCTTCCTTACATGTGCACTCAAGCGGAAAATATAGGTCATGACCTACATTTGAACGTAGATTTGTGATCTATTCTCTTAAAGATGCATCATCTGTGCAAGTTTGAACTTCCTAGCACTTATAAAAGAGAAATAAAACTTCTTAACATTGATACCCAAATCATCCTAACATGTGCACTCAAGCGGAAAATATAGGTCATGACCTACATTTGAACGTAGATTTGTGATCTACTCTTAAAGATGCATTGTCTGTGCAAGTTTGAACTTCCTAGCACTTATAATAGAGAAATAAAACTTCTTAACATACTAGTGCGGACGCCGACGCGGACACAGACGCAGATGCCGACGACAGGGTGATAGCATAAGCTCCCTCTCACTTCGTGAGGTGAGCTAAAAATACAAACCCTACCTACCTTGCCACTTTTTTAGACCCAATTATCTGGGAAACAATTTATTTTTAGATGGCCTAATAATGAACAGTTTGTATTCGTTTCATAAGACGGGATATTAACATTTAATTTTAATATTTTCATGAAGGATTATGGAGGGAAAAAATTGTGGGAAAATTTTTCTCTAAAACTCTAAAAACCAAATTATCTAAGCCAGATATTTCTTCACCATCCTTTAAACTCAGAATTATTCTTGCAATGAATGCTATTAAGATCAAATAAAAGACGGCTGAAGAAGTTATGGCGGGATCGCAAAGTAAGTTTTTGTCACTAACTGGGTTAAGGTCACTAGGTCAAATATTACGGCATAAATTGAAAGATCTTATCATGGGCAACCTACATGTATAACATTATGTTTTACAGAGTGTATTGTTCCTGAGATTTTGCTTCAACAAGAAACTTAACCAAAATCTTTAACTAGGTCAAAGTCCAAGATCAAGGTCACTAGGTCAAATATTACGGCATAAATTGAAAGGTCTTATCATGGGCAACCTACACGTATATTAATATAAAGTTACTACTGCATATAGTTCCTTAGATTTTGCTTCAACCAGAAACTTTAACCAAAATTTTTAACTAGGTCAAAGTCCAAGTTCAAAGTCACAAGGTCAAATGTTACGGCATCAATTGAAAGGTCTTATCATGGGCAATCTACACGTATAATATAAAATTATTACTGCATATAGTTCCTTAGATTTTGCTTCAACCAGAAACTTTTACCAAAATCTTTTACAAGGTCAAAGTCCAAGATCAAGGTCACTAGGACAAATGTTACGGCATAAATTGAAAGGTCTTGTCATGGGCAACCTACATGTATAATATAAAGTTTCTACTGCATACAGTTCCTTAGATTTTGCTTCAACCAGAAACTTCAACCAAAATGTTGACGACAGATAGACTGATGGACAGACAGACAGACATTCCCAACCTATAGACCGAAAATTCCTTAAACAAAACGCCTTCCCCTGACATTGTATTGTACTAACCTTGATCTCCACAGTCTCTCCATCTATGACAGGAGAACCATTCCCTATGATTGAATCCTGGCCTAATTCGTTAAACACCACAACTTCCCCTGACATTGTATTGTACTAACCTTGATCTCCACAGTCTCTCCATCTATGACAGGAGAACCATTCCCTATGATTGAATCCTGGCCTAATTCGTTAAACACCACAACTTCCCCTGACATTGTATTGTACTAACCTTGATCTCCACAGTCCTTCCATCCATGACAGGAGAACCATTCCTTATGATTGAATCCTGGCCTAATTTGTTAAACACCACAACTTCCCCTGACATTGTATTGTACTAACCTTGATCTCCACAGTCTCTCCATCCATGACAGGAGAACCATTCCCTATGACTGAATCCTGGCCCAATTCGTTAAACACCACAACTTCCCCTGACATTGTATTGTACTAACCTTGATCTCCACAGTCTCTCCATCCATGACAGGAGAACCATTCCCTATGACTGAATCCTGGCCTAATTTGTTAAACACCATAACTTCCCCTGACATTGTATTGTACTAACCTTGATCTCCACAGTCTCTCCATCTATGACAGGAGAACCATTCCCTATGACTGAATCCTGGCCCAATTCGTTAAACACAACAACTTCCCCTGACATTGTATTGTACTAACCTTGATCTCCACAGTCTCTCCATCCATGACAGGAGAACCATTCCCTATGACTGAATCCCGGCCTAATTTGTTAAACACCACAACTTCCCCTGACATTGTATTGTACTAACCTTGATCTCCACAGTCTCTACATCCATGACAGGAGAACCATTCCCTATGACTGAATCCTGGCCTAATTTGTTAAACACCACAACTTCCCCTGACATTGTATTGTACTAACCTTGATCTCCACAGTCTCTCCATCCATGACAGGAGAACCATTCCCTATGATTGAATCCTGGCCTAATTCGTTAAACACGATGACTTCCCCGGACATTGTATTGTACAAATCTTGATCTCCACAGTCTCTCCATCCATGACAGGAGAACCATTCCCTATGATTGAATCCTGGACCAATTCGTTAAACACAACGACTTCCCCTGACATTGTATTGTACTAACCTTGATCTCCACAGTCTCTCCATCTATGACAGGAGAACAATTCCCTATGACTGAATCCTGGCCCAATTCGTTAAACACGACAACTTCCCCTGACATTGTATTGTACTAACCTTGATCTCCACAGTCTCTCCATCCATGACAGGAGAACCATTCCCTATGACTGAATCCTGGCCTAATTTGTTAAACACCACAACTTCCCCTGACATTGTATTGTACTAACCTTGATCTCAACAGTCTCTCCATCTATGACAGGAGAACCATTCCCTATGATTGAATCCTGGCCTAATTTGTTAAACACCACAACTTCCCCTGACATTGTATTGTACTAACCCTGATCTCCACAGTCTCTCCATCCATGACAGGAGAACCATTCCCTTTGACTGAATCCTGGCCTTATTTTTAAACACATAACTTCCCCTGACATTGTATTGTACTAACCTTGATCTCCACAGTCTCTCCATCCATGACAGGAGAACCATTCCCTATGACTGAATCCTGACCCAATTCGTTAAACACAACAACTTCCCCTGACATTGTATTGTACTAACCTTGATCTCCACAGTCTCTCCATCCATGACAGGAGAACCATTCCCTATGACTGAATCCTGGCCCAATTCGTTAAACACCACAACTTCCCCTGACATTGTATTGTACTAACCTTGATCTCCACAGTCTCTCCATCCATGACAGGAGAACCATTCCCTATGACTGAATCCTGGCCTAATTTGTTAAACACCATAACTTCCCCTGACATTGTATTGTACTAACCTTGATCTCCACAGTCTCTCCATCTATGACAGGAGAACCATTCCCTATGACTGAATCCTGGCCCAATTCGTTAAACACAACAACTTCCCCTGACATTGTATTGTACTAACCTTGATCTCCACAGTCTCTCCATCCATGACAGGAGAACCATTCCCTATGACTGAATCCCGGCCTAATTTGTTAAACACCACAACTTCCCCTGACATTGTATTGTACTAACCTTGATCTCCACAGTCTCTCCATCCATGACAGGAGAACCATTCCCTATGACTGAATCCTGGCCTAATTTGTTAAACACCACAACTTCCCCTGACATTGTATTGTACTAACCTTGATCTCCACAGTCTCTCCATCTATGACAGGAGAACCATTCCCTATGACTGAATCCTGGCCCAATTCGTTAAACACAACAACTTCCCCTGACATTGTATTGTACTAACCTTGATCTCCACAGTCTCTCCATCCATGACAGGAGAACCATTCCCTATGACTGAATCCTGGCCTAATTTGTTAAACACCACAACTTCCCCTGACATTGTATTGTACTAACCTTGATCTCCACAGTCTCTCCATCCATGACAGGAGAACCATTCCCTATGACTGAATCCTGGCCCAATTCGTTAAACACAACGACTTCCCCTGACATTGTATTGTACTAACCTTGATCTCCACAGTCTCTCCATCCATGACAGGAGAACCATTCCCTATGACTGAATACTAGTCTAATTTGTTAAACACCACAACTTCCCCTGACATTGTATTGTACTAACCTTGATTTCCACAGTCTCTCCATCTATGACAGGAGAACCATTCCCTATGACTGAATCCTGGCCCAATTCGTTAAACACAACAACTTCCCCTGACATTGTATTGTACTAACCTTGATCTCCACAGTCTCTCCATCCATGACAGGAGAACCATTCCCTATGACTGAATCCTGGCCCAATTCGTTAAACACCACAACTTCCCCTGACATTGTATTGTACTAACCTTGATCTCCACAGTCTCTCCATCCATGACAGGAGAACCATTCCCTATGACTGAATCCTGGCCTAATTTGTTAAACACCACAACTTCCCCTGACATTGTATTGTACTAACCTTGATCTCCACAGTCTCTCCATCTATGACAGGAGAACCATTCCCTATGACTGAATCCTGGCCTAATTCGTTAAACACGACAACTTCCCCTTACATTGTATTGTACTAAGCTTGATCTCCACAGTCTCTCCATCTATGACAGGAGAACCATTCCCTATGACTGAATCCTGGTCTTATTTTTAAACACCACAACTTCCCCTGACATTGTATTGTACTAACCTTGATCTCCACAGTCTCTCCATCCATGACAGGAGAACCATTCCCTATGACTGAATCCTGGCCTAATTCGTTAAACACAACGACTTCCCCTGACATTGTATTGTACTAACCTTGATCTCCACAGTCCTTCCATCCATGACAGGAGAACCATTCCTTATGATTGAATCCTGGCCTAATTTGATAAACACCACAACTTCCCCTGACATTGTATTGTACTAACCTTGATCTCCACAGTCCTTCCATCCATGACAGGAGAACCATTCCCTATGACTGAATCCTGGCCCAATTCGTTAAACACAACAACTTCCCCTGACATTGTATTGTACTAACCTTGATCTCCACAGTCTCTCCATCTATGACAGGAGAACCATTCCCTATGACTGAATCCTGGCCTAATTCGTTAAACACGACAACTTCCCCTTACATTGTATTGTACTAAGCTTGATCTCCACAGTCTCTCCATCCATGACAGGAGAACCATTCCCTATGACTGAATCCTGGCCTTATTTTTAAACACCACAACTTCCCCTGACATTGTATTGTACTAACCTTGATCTCCACAGTCTCTCCATCCATGACAGGAGAACCATTCCCTATGACTGAATCCTGGCCTAATTCGTTAAACACAACGACTTCCCCTGACATTGTATTGTACTAACCTTGATCTCCACAGTCTCTCCATCCATGACAGGAGAACCATTCCTTA
This sequence comes from Pinctada fucata, assembly GCA_028142955.1. Lineage (NCBI taxonomy): Eukaryota > Metazoa > Mollusca > Bivalvia > Pterioida > Pteriidae > Pinctada > Pinctada fucata. The sequence goes on along the minus strand of AP027112.1, from coordinate 28,234,403 downwards.
TGATTGAATCCTGGCCTAATTTGTTAAACACCACAACTTCCCCTGACATTGTATTGTACTAACCTTGATCTCCACAGTCTCTCCATCCATGACAGGAGAACCATTCCCTATGACTGAATCCTGGCCTAATTCGTTAAACACGACAACTTCCCCTGACATTGTATTGTACTAACCTTGATCTCCACAGTCCTTCCATCCATGACAGGAGAACCATTCTCTATGACTGAATCCTGGCCTAATTTGTTAAACACCACAACTTCCCCTGACATTGTATTGTACTAACCTTGATCTCCACAGTCTCTCCATCCATGACAGGAGAACCATTCCCTATGACTGAATCCTGGCCTAATTTGTTAAACACCACAACTTCCCCTGACATTGTATTGTACTAACCTTGATCTCCACAGTCTCTCCATCTATGACAGGAGAACCATTCCCTATGACTGAATCCTGGCCTAATTCGTTAAACACGACAACTTCCCCTTACATTGTATTGTACTAAGCTTGATCTCCACAGTCTCTCCATCCATGACAGGAGAACCATTCCCTATGACTGAATCCTGGCCTAATTTGTTAAACACCACAACTTCCCCTGACATTGTATTGTACTAACCTTGATCTCCACAGTCTCTCCATCCATGACAGGAGAACCATTCCCTATGACTGAATCCTGGCCTAATTCGTTAAACACAACAACTTCCCCTGACATTGTATTGTACTAACCTTGATCTCCACAGTCCTTCCATCCATGACAGGAGAACCATTCCTTATGATTGAATCCTGGCCTAATTTGTTAAACACCACAACTTCCCCTGACATTGTATTGTACTAACCTTGATCTCCACAGTCCTTCCATCCATGACAGGAGAACCATTCCCTATGACTGAATCCTGGCCCAATTCGTTAAACACAACAACTTCCCCTGACATTGTATTGTACTAACCTTGATCTCCACAGTCTCTCCATCTATGACAGGAGAACCATTCCCTATGACTGAATCCTGGCCTAATTCGTTAAACACGACAACTTCCCCTTACATTGTATTGTACTAAGCTTGATCTCCACAGTCTCTCCATCCATGACAGGAGAACCATTCCCTATGACTGAATCCTGGCCTTATTTTTAAACACCACAACTTCCCCTGACATTGTATTGTACTAACCTTGATCTCCACAGTCTCTCCATCCATGACAGGAGAACCATTCCCTATGACTGAATCCTGGCCTAATTCGTTAAACACAACGACTTCCCCTGACATTGTATTGTACTAACCTTGATCTCCACAGTCTCTCCATCCATGACAGGAGAACCATTCCTTATGATTGAATCCTGGCCTAATTTGTTAAACACCACAACTTCCCCTGACATTGTATTGTACTAACCTTGATCTCCACAGTCCTTCCATCCATGACAGGAGAACCATTCCCTATGACTGAATCCTGGCCTAATTTGTTAAACACCACAACTTCCCCTGACATTGTATTGTACTAACCTTGATCTCCACAGTCTCTCCATCCATGACAGGAGAACCATTCCCTATGACTGAATCCTGGCCTAATTTGTTAAACACCACAACTTCCCCTGACATTGTATTGTACTAACCTTGATCTCCACAGTCTCTCCATCTATGACAGGAGAACCATTCCCTATGTCTGAATCCTGGCCCAATTCGTTAAACACCACAACTTCCCCTGACATTGTATTGTACTAACCTTGATCTCCACAGTCTCTCCATCCATGACAGGAGAACCATTCCCTATGACTATATCCTGGCCTAATTTGTTAAACACCACAACTTCCCCTGACATTGTATTGTACTAACCTTGATCTCCACAGTCTCTCCATCTATGACAGGAGAACCATTCCCTATGACTGAATCCTGGCCTAATTCGTTAAACACGACAACTTCCCCTTACATTGTATTGTACTAACCTTGATCTCCACAGTCTCTCCATCCATGACAGGAGAACCATTCCCTATGACTGAATCCTGGCCTTATTTTTAAACACCACAACTTCCCCTGACATTGTATTGTACTAACCTTGATCTCCACAGTCTCTCCATCCATGACAGGAGAACCATTCCCTATGACTGAATCCTGGCCTAATTCGTTAAACACAACGACTTCCCCTGACATTGTATTGTACTAACCTTGATTTCCACAGTCCTTCCATCCATGACAGGAAAACCATTCCTTATGATTGAATCCTGGCCTAATTTGTTAAACACCACAACTTCCCCTGACATTGTATTGTACTAACCTTGATCTCCACAGTCTCTCCATCTATGACAGGAGAACCATTCCCTATGACTGAATCCTGGCCTAATTTGTTAAACACCACAACTTCCCCTGACATTGTATTGTACTAACCTTGATCTCCACAGTCCCTCCATCTATGACAGGAGAACCATTCCCTATGACTGAATCCTGGCCCAATTCGTTAAACACAACAACTTCCCCTGACATTGTATTGTACTAACCTTGATCTCCACAGTCTCTCCATCTCCCTATGACTGAATCCTGGCCTAATTTGTTAAACACCACAACTTCCCCTGACATTGTATTGTACTAACCTTGATCTCCACAGTCTCTCCATCTATGACAGGAGAACCATTCCCTATGACTGAATCCTGGCCTAATTCGTTAAACACAACAACTTCCCCTGACATTGTATTGTACTAACCTTGATCTCCACAGTCTCTCCATCTATGACAGGAGAACCATTCCCTATGATTGAATCCTGGCCTAATTCGTTTAACACAACAACTTCCCCTGACATTGTATTGTACTAACCTTGATCTCCATAGTCTCTCCATCTCCCTATGACTGAATCCTGGCCTAATTTGTTAAACACCACAACTTCCCCTGACATTGTATTGTACTAACCTTGATCTCCACAGTCTCTCCATCTATGACAGGAGAACCATTCCCTATGACTGAATCCTGGCCTAATTCGTTAAACACCACAACTTCCCCTGACATTGTATTGTACTAACCTTGATCTCCACAGTCTCTCCATCTATGACAGGAGAACCATTCCCTATGACTGAATCCTGGCCTAATTCGTTAAACACAACAACTTCCCCTGACATTGTATTGTACTAACCTTGATCTCCACAGTCTCTCCATCCATGACAGGAGAACCATTCCCTATGACTGAATCCTGGCCTAATTCGTTAAACACCATAACTTCCCCTGACATTGTATTGTACTAACCTTGATCTCCACAGTCTCTCCATCTATGACAGGAGAACCATTCCCTATGACTGAATCCTGGCCTAATTCGTTAAACACCACAACTTCCCCTGACATTGTATTGTACTAACCTTGATCTCCACAGTCTCTCCATCCATGACAAGAGAACCATTCCCTATGATTGAATCCTGGCCTAATTTGTTAAACACCACAACTTCCCCTGACATTGTATTGTACTAACCTTGATCTCCACAGTCTCTCCATCTATGACAGGAGAACCATTCCCTATGACGGAATCCTGGCCTTATTCGTTAAACACGACAACTTCCCCTTACATTGTATTGTACTAACCTTGATCTCCACAGTCTCCCCATCCATGACAGGAGAACCATTCCCTATGACTGAATTCTGGCCTAATTCGTTAAACACAATGACTTCCCCTGACTTTGTATTGTACTCCACACATTTCTGCATGAATCCAGCACTAAAAATAGAGAAAAGTTAACCACAGGTATGACACTGATTCCTTGAGGAGGTACTGAGCACTTAAACTCTTGGGCTGCAATGATATGTATACTCACAATACTTTATGTATCACAATATATGCTTTCTGTATTTTATGTCTGTCTGTAACAATTCTTTGATTTTCAGTTGAAAGATGTACTCTTTAAATTGTATTTGCTACTGGCATAAAATAAGAACAGTACTATGACAATTAACTTGAGATATCTTGAATGACCCTATATATACATGTAGTTCATTTTACATCATCTATGTTGAAACTTAGTTTGAAATATCGTGGTTTTTCAAATAAATCAAAAATATTATAGAGAGAAAGTGCCATATCATAAATTGAACCATCAACATCTACTGCAGTAAATCAATAACTGCAACACTTTTTTTTAAACTTCACAGAAATGCAGACAAATCACAGACAAGGACGTTTTTTCATATATTATATTTAAGCGTATATACAATGTAAGTCAGCAGGACTGCCGTACTAATGTGGTTTGAACCAGCAACCTTTCTGTTACTAGCTCCACACTTTGTTTTAGCCATGTGCACTAGACCATGATACAGACAAATCATAGCAGCCCTTGTCAACTCCAAATTCAATTTTGCTCAAACTTCCAATGAAAGGTCAAAGTCAAGGTGAAAAAGTCAAAACTTTTGCTATCAATGAAAGGTCTTCTCACAAGGAATACATATGTGAAATATGAAAGCCCTATCACTTACAATTCAAAAGTTATGCCCACTAACCATTCAAAAGTTATGCCCAATGTTAAAGTTTTTGAAAAGTAGGTCAAAGGTCAAGGTCAAGGTCATGAGGTGAAAATTTTGGTATCAATGGAAAGGTCATGTCACAAGGTATACAGATGCCAAATTTGAAAGCCCTATCACTTACCATTCAAAAGTTATGCCCAATGTTAAAGTTTTTGAAAAGAAGGTCAAAGATCAAGGTCATGAGGACAGAAAAAGTTTGGTATCAATGGAAAGGTCTTGTCACAAGGAATACACATGTGAAAGATGAAAGCCCTATCACCTTCCATTCAAAAGTTATGCTCAATGTTAAAGTTTTTGAAAAGTAGGCCAAAGGTCAAGGTCACATGGTCACAAATTTTGGTATCAATGGTCTTGTCACAAGGAATACACATGTGAAATATGAAAGCCCTATCACCTTCCATTCGAAAGTTATGCCCAGTGTTAAAGTTTTTCAGACAAACAGACAAACAGACGGACAGGCTAAAAACTATATGATCCCAAATCTGTGATTCCGGGGGCATAAAAATAAGGTAATTTTGAGGCATTTGGCTATATTTGAATGTCAATTAGTCAGAATACTACCATGCTAAGATTCAAAATACTTTTAATTATCAATAAACTATCATGTCTTACTCTTAGAATTATACTTATTAACATACAAGAGTGCAATTTTGATGGCTTGGCTCTGACAGTCAAGGAAGGTATACTTGACAGAGTCCTGTTCGTACGCCTTCATCTCTGTGGTCAGATATACAGCAGCATCCGGCTTTGTGGGACTCAGTAAACACCCACATAGCTTATAGTTAGGCTCCTTCTGGTGATATATCATGTTAGCATTCATATGGGCAGGATTCATGTACTCATAAATGTTCTGAAATTGTCAAAAATAATCAATGATTTAAAGACAAATCCAAATGCACCGTATAATCAAGTACAACTTAGCTTCACCTGAAAGGAAGCCTGATAAACTAACAGCTATTACGTGTATGTGTAGGGACATTACCCTAATTACTTTAATTTGTGGTCTAAACTATTTTAAAACGTATGCATAAGTTTGTCTTGATATTGAAAAAAATCAGTAATAATGACTGATGTACATACTTTCACATTGAGCTACAATTGGATTGCTCACTTGCCATATGTTTCGATGTTTTATATATTACTCATCCAGATTATCTGAGAGGCAGACCCACTTCTGCCACAGTCTGTACAGAGGACTTGAGGACTCTAACTTACCCAGATTATCTGAGAGGCAGACCCACTTCTGCCACAGTCTGTACAGATGAGGTGAGGACTCTAACTTACCCAGAATATCTGAGAGGCAGACCCACTTCTGCCACAGTCTATACAGATGACTTGAGGACTCAAACTAACCCAGATTATCTGAGAGGTAGACCCACTTCTGCCAGAGTATGTACAGATGACTTGAGAACTCTAACTAACCCAGATTATCTGAGAGGCAGGCCCACTTCTGCCACAGTCTGTACAGATGACTTGAGGACTCAAACTTGCCCAGATTATCTGAGAGGCAGACCCACTTCTGCCACAGTCTGTACAGATGACTTGAGGACTCAAACTTACCCAGATTATCTGAGAGGCAGGCCCACTTCTGCCACAGTCTGTACAGATGACTTAAGGACTCAAACTTACCCAGATTATCTGAAAGGCAGACCCACTTCTGTCACAGTCTGTACAGATGAGGTGAGGACTCAAACTTACCCAGATTATCTGAGATGCAGATCCACTTCTGCCACAGTCTATACAGATGACTTGAGGACTCAAACTAACCCAGATTATCTTAGAGGCAGACCCACTTCTGCCACAGTCTGTACAGATGACTTAAGGACTCTAACTAACCCAGATTATCTGAGAGGAATACCCACTTCTGCCACAGTCTGTACAGATGACTTGAGGACTCAAACTTACCCAGATTATCTGAGATGCAGATCCACTTCTGCCACAGTCTATACAGATGACTTGAGGACTCAAACTAACCCAGATTATCTTAGAGGCAGACCCACTTCTGCCACAGTCTGTACAGATGACTTAAGGACTCTAACTAACCCAGATTATCTGAGAGGAATACCCACTTCTGCCACAGTCTGTACAGATGACTTGAGGACTCAAACTTACCAAGATTATCTGAGAGGCAGACCCACTTCTGCGACAGTCTGTACAGATGACTTGAGGACCTAAACTTACCCAGATTATCTGAGAGGCAGGCCCACTTCTGCCACAGTCTGTACAGATGACTTGAGGACTCAAACTTACCTAGATTATCTGAGAGGCAGACCCACTTTTGCCACAGTCTGTACAGATGACTTGAGGACTCAAACTTACCCAGATTATCTGAGAGGCAGGCCCACTTCTGCCACAGTATGTACAGAGGACTTGAGGACTCAAACTTACCCAGATTATCTGAGAGGCAGACCCACTTCTGCCACAGTCTGTACAGATGACTTGAGGACTCAAACTTACCCAGATTATCTGAGAGGCAGACCCACTTCTGCCAGAGTATGTACAGAGGACTTGAGGACTCAAACTTACCCAGATTATCTAAGAGGCAGACCCACTTCTGCCACAGTCTGTACAGAGGACTTGAGGACTCTAACTTACCTAGATTATCTTAGAGGCAGACCAACTTCTGCCACAGTCTGTACAGAGGACTTGAGGACTCAAACTTACCCAGATTATCTGAGAGGCAGAACCACTTCTGCCACAGTCTGTACAGAGGACTTGAGGACTCTAACTAACCCAGATTATCTGAGAGGCAGACCCACTTCTGCCACAGCCTGTACAGAGGACTTGAGGACTATAACTAACCCAGATTATCTGAGAGGCAGACCCACTTCTGCCACAGTCTGTACAGAGGACTTGACAACTCTACCTTATCCAGATTATCTGAGAGACAGACCCATTTAGGGCAAAGTCTATACAGAGGACTTGAGGACTCAAACTTACCCAGATTATCTGAGAGGCAGGCCCACTTCTGCCACAGTATGTACAGATGACTTGAGGACTCAAACTTACCCAGATTATCTGAATAGCAGACCCACTTCTGCCAGAGTCTGTACAGAGGACTTGAGGACTCTAACTTACCAAGATTATCTAAGAGGCAGACCCACTTCTGCCACAGTCTGTACAGAGGACTTGAGGACTCTAACATCCCCAGATTATATGAGAGGCAGACCCATTTCTGCCACAGTCATTAAAGAGGATTTGAGGACTCAAACTTACCCAGATTCACATTTCTGCCACAGACTGTACAGAGGATTTGATTACTCAAACTTACCCAGATTATCTGAGAGGCAGAACCACTTCTGCCACAGTCCGTACAGAGGACTTGAGGACTCTAACTTACCCAGATTATGAGAGGCAGACCCACTTCTGCCACAGTCTGTACAGAGGACTTGAGGACTCTAACTTACCAAGAATATCTGAGAGGCAGACCCACTTCTGCCACAGTCTGTACAGAGGACTTGAGGACTCAAACTTACCCAGATTATCTGAGAGGCAGACCCACTTCTGCCACAGTCTGTACAGAGGACTTGGCAACTCTACCTTACCCAGATTATCTGAGAGGCAGACCCACTTCTGCCACAGTCTGTACAGAGGACTTGAGGACTCTAACTTACTCAGACTATCTGAAAGGCAAACCAACTTAGGCTAAATGTGGTAAAGAGGACTAAAACTTACCCAGATTATCTGAGAGGCAGACCCCCTTAGGCCACAGTCCATACAGATTGGCTGAGGATTGTCTTTTAAGTCCTCAAACTTGTGTCTACATATAACAGGCTGTATATGGGCTGGAGTTAAATTAGAATAGAATTAAAGGCTTGTAATGATTTGATTTTATTTTAATAGTTTGATGAAACGTTAATCCCTCTTGACATAATCATTTACTTGGGAATAAGCGGATGGCCATATCTGAAGTAACAGTCAAAGACACCCCAATATTGTGTTGGCCAAAAAAGGGTGCATTATTTTCTTTCTATTTTCTAGTACTGTAACATATCATTCTCAGAAACATGTATAAAGTTCTATAATTGCAAGTATAGATAACTTCTAAATCTAAACATATTGTTCATTGGAAAATGCATTATTTCTTTGTAACTATTACAACTCAAAAGCCTTCCTATGAGAAATCAAAACAGCAGTTACAGCTATCCTTGCATATTTTTCGTGTGCCATTTTTTTATGAATAACAAAAGTTCAGTATACTATTTGATTCAGATGGACTTCCTATCAACATTTGTTGCAAAAAAAAAAAAACATAGGGTAATCAAAGATTACATAGCTCGCCGTAGCAGGTTTTTGTAAAAAATCAAATAACTTCTAAGATACAAAAAGCATTGTCATTAAGAGACTATGTATCTAATATAAGTCTTATCCCTTGGAGAAACAGCCAAAATATAAGCAATGATTAAAAAGTAGGTCAATGGTTTAGGTCAAGGTCACTAAGTTATAGGTCATTAACTGTCTCAAATTAAAGGTCTTGGTCATAAATAAATATATGCATGAAATATAAAAATCCTTTCCCTTATAGTTAAAGAGATGAAGACCAAACTGATTTTTTTAAAAGTAGGTCAAAGTCCAAGGTCAAGGTCACTCATTCAACAGACATGGTCTCAAATGAAAGGTCTTGTCACATGGTACCTACATGTGAAATATCAAAGCCCTACCCCTTATAGTAGAAGAGGTATAGCACAGCTTAAAGTTTTTGAAATGTAGGTCAAAGTCCAAGGTCAAGGTCACTAGGTCAAATAGTACGGTGACCAAGGGTATGAAAAATTAATTTTAATTGACATTCAAGGTACATGGCTAATAAATACAGGTAATAAGAGTTTAAAGCCTTGTCTTTCATATACAAGGTGTCGTAAGAATTGAATCAGGTGCGAAAGTGGTGTTTTTGGGGAAAACATGATTTTTGTGAAGGAAAATCACTGAAAACGGGAAAATATCTACAATTCTTTTATGTCTTCAAATTTGGAAGATTAGGATATATGAAAATGTAGTGTTTGAAATGCTTTTTCTAATTTTGTGTAAACCAATATGTATCTCTAAGTAGATATGTGTGTTTTGGGCCAATAAATTTGATTTTTTACGAAAATTTGATAAAATTTAAAGTACGTTTCAGATGTAGTTGTCTCGCCATAGCATTATGCAGCCCCTAAATGATTATTTTATGATATACAAAATAAATATAAGGTATACACTTTCTGTTGATACAATTTTTTGTTTTAGATTTCTTTGCGAAATATGCCAAATTTGATTTTTTTTAATTCAAACCAGCCTTTTGAAATCGGTCATTCTTTAATACATAGCAAGAGCTTCAGTTGTGTGTTGTGTTTGAATATATGCTCCAGTGCTAATAATGTCTTTGATTTGAGTATTTTGTCGATATATATCATAAATACATTTATTTTTGTACATTTCAATTTTGAGGAAAACACTTTTTTTCATACAAAAATAACAAAATTCTATGTATTTTTGTAAAACATTCGAAAATCTTTCAGCTGGTTATCGAAATTAATTTTTTTCAAAATAATTCCACATATTTGTGATGAAATAGGCGCCCTCTATTACAAAAAAAGATTGAAATTACCTCATATTTTGGCCAAAGAAGTGTCTTATACCATCGACTAGTAATAGTATCAATAGTAAGAGTGTTATCATTTGCGGTTGTCGTCAGATGAACATACTTTAAAAAACGCAATATACGATTGATTTTGATATTGCCTAAAATTTTATTTTTTCACAGCAATAGTATGGATTTCTAAGAAAGTTTTGCAGTGATGAAGAAATACAAAATTCGAGAGGTTTATTCCTAATTACTCGATAGAACCGATTTTTGGTTTATAATTCCTTATGTATTGATAAGCTCAAAATGCATCAAAGATGCAAAATGCCGAGTTGCAAAACTGGAATGTAAGTATGAATATGCAGACTAACATGAAATGTGTATGGTTTGTAACAACATTTTGTGGTCCTAAATGAAAATTTCTGGATCAAGAAATGGTCTTCTCTTTATTCTATATCAGCGTGTAATATATTTTCAAGGATACAGATTTTCAATCTCATCATACAGAATACTTTATGTCCTAATTTTTCTTGTTTACATGGTACCATTTGTAAACTCATGCTATTATGAACGAACATTTGCGATGATAAAATCATCGGTACTTGTTGGAAATGGCGAAATGTTGTGAAAATTTTAACCGACAGTTGTCTATTAGGGTGCAGGAACCTTAAGCAAAAGAGAACTACTATAAAACAAAGAACAAAGAACTTTTATGTAGAATTGGATTTAAATATTGAACTGTATTTGTATGTACAATATGATTTAACAAAGCATACTCTAAAGATACAGAATAAGGTACAATTCATATCTTAAATATTCATTGAGAACAGGATAGACTGGCAGAAAAATGACAAAAAAACACGCAAATATCTGGGAAAGCGTGAGAAAGTTATTTCTACTTAAATCACGGGAAACATTTCTGGCAAGTTTCATGATTATAGGTGCAATACAGGCTCAAATATGGTTGGGAAAACATTTTCAATCATCTGAGTCCTGTGACCTTGATCTTTGACCTTTTGACCCAAAAATTAATGGTAAGTTTCATGATTATAGGTGCAATACAGGCTCAAAAATGGTCTGGAAACCATTTTCAATTACCTAAGTCCTGTGACCTTGATCTTTGACCCTTTGACCCCTAAATCAAAAGTGGTCATTTTCTATTCACTGGAAACATTTCTGGCAAGTTACATGATTATAGGTGCAATACAGGCTCAAATTCAGTCGGGAAACCATTTTTAATCATCTTAGTCCTGTGACCTTGACCTTTGACCTTTTAACCCCAAAATTGATAGTGGTCATCCTTGATCCATGGGAAACATTTCTGGCAAGCTTCATGATTATAATTGCAATACAGGCTGAAATATGGTCCGGAAACCACTTTCAATCATCGGAGTCCTGTGACCTTGACCTTTGACCTTTTGACCCCAAAATCAATAGGGGTCATTCTTGATTCATGGGAATCATTATTGGCAAGTTTCATGACTTTAGGTGCAATACAGGCTAAAATATGGCCAGGAAACCATTTTCAATCATCAGAGTCCTGTGACCTTGACCTTTGACCTTTTGACCCCAAAATCAAAAGTGGTCATTTTCTATTCACAGGAAACATTTCTGGCAAGTTACATGATTATAGGTGCAATACAGGCTGAAATATGGTCCGGAAACCATTTTCAATCATCTTAGTCCTGTGACCTTGACCTTTGACCTTTTGACCCCAAAATCAATAGGCCTCATCCTTGATTCAAGGGAAACATTTCTGGCAAGTTTCATGATTATAGGTGCAATACAGGCTGAAGTATGGTCCGGAAACCATTTTCAATCATCTTAGTCCTGTGACCTTGACCTTTGACCTTTTGACCCCAAAATCAATAGGCCTCATCCTTGATTCAAGGGAAACATTTCTGGCAAGTTTCATGATTATAGGTGCAATACAGGCTGAAATATGGTCCGGAAACCATTTTCAATCATCTGAGTCCTGTGACCTTGACCTTTGACCTTTTGACCCCAAAATCAATAGGGCTCATCCTTGACTAATGGTGAGTAAGTATATGAAGTTTCATTGTTATAGCCTCTTTCGTAGTTGACTTATAGTCTGGAAACCAATTGTTGACGCCATCCCGCCCGCCCGCCCAGACGCCCACCCGCCCAACCGCCCGCCCAGACGCCCGCCCGCCCGTCTCACATCAAATTAAGAGCCGAGTTTTGCAACTCGGCTAAAAAGTAAGATGCTTCGATGTCATTATTTCATTTTTTTTAAGTTTTGCATTAATCAGTCGTACATTTTGAGGATTTTGAATACCTATTTTCGCTAGGACTGAAGGTGTAACTACGTTCTTTAGTTCTGTCGTGTTTTCAGATTGTACCTAGTTGTGAATTGCTTACAATTTGATATAACAAGTAACAAGCATGACATGCTTACTCTTCCTATGCATCTTGTATCACTCTATTGACATATTTCACTCTTATATCTTATATCTTTTATACGTTGAGGAGAGAGGGAATATAGGTTTTCTGAGAAAACAAGCTAAAAGAACAGATAATTTCTAGCAAACGATGTCATACAACTAATGTATCGTTATGATAAATTTTGAGGTGCTTATCGAGAGTGGATATATAAATGTTCGGTTGCTGGTCGACTGATTGCATTGGGTTTACTGTTAGTTTCTGTCTTATTTATGAGTAAATAGCTGTTTATTGAATTAATTAATACGGAAGTGTTTCAACTCTATATCTTCATGAAATTTTTTTTCAAACTTATCTATTATGCACTAGACATGCGTTTCGGATATTAAATCCTCATCAGTGATGCTTCCAGCCAAAGTGCTTTTCATAAGCCGCCAAAATCCATTTCAGTAGCGCCTTCTGGTTATATTTTTTCGAATTTAAATTTGTGCATTTACCTTACAGAGAGTAAAGTTGCACACTCTATCCAAATTGAATGATATTTTTCTCAAATACTAGAAATTGTCCTATCCTTGTATTATTAATCCTACACCTAAGCCTTTTTAATGAGTTGATATTCTGATCTTGTTTTCAACGGAACAAAATTGTAAATATTATGGACTGAAATAGCTAGCATTTTTCATTACAGAAAAAAATGGATATTCGGAATTAGAATTCCACTTATTATACATGAAGTTTTATTTCTTTTTTTATATAAAGTGTTTTTCTTCGACTGAAATGCAAAATCTATTTGATTTAAATAGTTTATTTGATTTATCTTACTGCTTTTTGATGTTTTATGAAAAAAAAAAGATTTTTCCATGAAAACACAAAATTTTATAATGCCAATCAATAAACATGGTATAATAATTAATTTTTACTTAGAGGAAAATTTCTCCCCTTATTTATACCACATAAAAGGTTAACATCTTAACTTCAAGAAAATTATAATAATTCTCTACAACGCTTCAATTTTAATAAAAATAAAATCTCAATTTTGAAATCTTTTTAAAGAATATGAAAAAAACACCCACGTCTGTTGAAAAGTGGGCATGTAATTATTTCAATTATATTAAGTTGCTATGCATAAGGAAGGAGCTGAACCTAATGGGTACCATCAAACTTTTTTCCCTCGCATTTTGCAGAAGAGTCAACTTTTGGACCTAAAAATACGCATTTTGTATCGACTTTGACTTTGAATGTTAATACAAAAGAAAAATACTTCCAATCACATCACATTTACATAATTTTATTTTCATTGTATTTATTTCCCCAAAATTGTAGACGTTTTTCCCGTTTTTCATAGTATTTCTTGCCAATATAGGGAATTTTGCCCCAAAACACTTTTTTGCACCTGCCAATTTTCTTTCGACATATTACACATTGAAGAGGAATAATTAGGCTTTGATTTCATATATCAAATGTCTATGTACCTTGAATGTAAATCAAATTCTCTAACTAGTTGGCACTTGGCCACACTCTTTTTGATCGGAGGTGTCGATAGTTAATCCATCATTTTGTTAATTATCAAAAAATTTAATTGAAGAAGTGTAACTGCCTGTTGGAAGAGCAGGCATGGAGAATATTTTTAAAATCATGCATGATACATAATTTGCTACATGTCGGACAACGGAGCGAAATATACAAGAAAATTTATCTGACTTTTTGTTTAAAATTGCCCAAAAATGAACTTTTTTGTCCCAAAATACGTGCTTCTGTACTGAAAATGAAATTGAGTGTTACTAAAATTGAAAGATAATTCCCATCACGACACTTCAAAAAAATTTCCCAATTTTTAAATTTATTCCCAACAGAATTGTAGGCTTTTTCCTATTTTCAGTGTTTTTATACTTGATTGGACGGTTTTTGCCTTAAAACACAACTTTCGCACCCGAGTTTTTTCTTACGACACATTACATTTTAAACAGGAATGTTTAAGCTTTAATTTGAGATGATTTCTAGCCATGTACCTTGAGTGTCAATTAAAGTCCAAAACTAAAGCTCTTTTTGACACTTGGTCACCCTACTAAAAAGTCATGTCTCAAATAAAAGATCTTGTCACAAGGTATCTACATATGAAATATCAAAACCTTTGTCCTTATAGATCAAGAGATATAGCCCAGGTTAAAGTTTTTGAAAAGTAGGTCAAAGTCCAAGGTCAAGGTCACTACGTCAAAGGTCATGGTCTCAAATGAAAGGTCTCTTCACAAGGTATCTACATGTGAAATATAAAAACCCTACCCCTTATAGTTTTAGAGATATATCCAAGGTTAAAATTTTTGAAAAGTAGGTCAAAGTCCAAGGTCAAGGTCACTATGTCAAAGGTCATGGTCTCAAATGAAAGGTCTTGTCACAAGGTATCTACATGTGAAATATCAAAGCCCTACCCCTTATAGTCCAAAAGATACAGCCATTGTTAAAGTTTTTGAAAAATAGGCCAAAGTCCAAGGTCAGGGTCACTGAGTCAAAGGTCATGGTTTCAAATGAAAGGTCTTGTTGCAAGGTATCTACATGTGAAATATCAGAGCCCTACCCTTTATAGTTCAAGAGCTATAGCCCAGGTTACAGTTTTTGAAAAGTAGGTCAAAGTCCAAGGTCAAGGTCACTAGGTCAAAGGTCATGGTCTCAAATGAAAGGTCTTATCACAAGGTATCTTCATGTGAAATATCAAAGCCCTATCCCTTATAGTTCAAGAGATATAGCCCAGGTTAAAGTTTTTGAAAAGTAGGTCAAAGTCCAAGGTCAAGGTCACTAGGTAAAAGGTCATGATCTCAAATGAAAGGTCTCATCACAAGGTATCTACATGTGAAATATCAAAGCCCTATCCCTTATAGTTCAAGAGATATAGCCCAGGTTAAAGTTTTGTCTACAGACGAAGACGACGACAACGACGCCGAGGGTATGGCATTAGCTCTCTGGACTTTTCGTTCCGGCGAGCTAAAAATGATCATAATACATGGTGATTGAAAAATAAATTGTCTGAGAAGAATTTGTACTTTTTGTTTAATTATACCATGGTGCTGCTGTAAAGTTATTCCAGCTGAATTAATTATTTTAAAGTCTGAAAGTTAATATTTCTTATAGCTTATGAATACTCTAAGTCAGGAATTCCATAATATAACACGCACTTCAACACACAGTTTAACACAGTCACAAAATTTGCTTGGTAATTCATGAATAAACTTGACAAAATGGTCAATAAATGGTTTTCAAGTCAAAATATAAAGATTATAAAAATAACTCTTACTGTCCTGTTCACTAATTCCAGAGCACCCTGTTTTCCCGGTTTTCTCTAAAATATGATAATGTCATCTTCCAAAAAGATATCAATTTTATAGTACTCCTATAGTCGTAACAGAAAATACCATTGTTTTTGCTGTGCATCAGTTAAGTTAGAAATAGGACGGAAAATAAAAAGTCTATGGGGATTTTCTATAGTAAAATTGCTGAAAATGTGTGACGTCGAAGGCTTTGACGTCACTGTTAACTATTGTTGACACAGAGAACAAGATGGCGGGGGCTTGAAATTAACATGGGAATTTCCCGTAGAAATTTTATTTTTCATATTGCGGTTTGAAGGCAGCTGATAGGGTAAGTTGAAGTTAATTTCCAGTTACGACTAAAAGGAGGTCAATGCTCGGAAACAATAATTTATAGCAAAATTCTTCAGACGACCGAATAAATCGCCAAAACAGGGTGCTCTGGATTTAGTGAACAGGACAGTAGGTTTATAGTTCACCATCAATTCACTGTGACAGTCCTTTGTGTCTGTCCTACATTAACTTTTCTAAATTTCCATTCCTCTTTTAACCTTTGTTTTCAGTGTATATCACAAAATACTTATCTTGTCAGATGCATGAATAAATTCAATTTGATATATCTGACTTTAAACAATCAAATGTACATAATTATGTAAGTTATCAATACATCTATGATATGATTTGTTTACTGACCTGCTTTTGGCTCTTTACTTTGGACAGTGACCTATCAAATCAAATATCCACCATCATTCAAAAACACTTTAAGAATATTACAATTATTGACTGGGAATGAGGGCAATATATGATTTGTTGGACCAGAAGACAAAATATTGCCCGAGGCCAAAGACTGAGGGCTATATTTTGTCTGAAGGTCCAACAAATCATATGTTGCACAAATTCCCAGTCAATAATTGTTTTGATATACCTTACTTCAATAATGCAGCAAAGAACCAAGTTGCCTAGCATGTTTACATTGAATTTCATTTTCCTCTTTAAGAAAAAGAGTGCAGAGAAGTAAGCAGAGTTTAGAACTTATAACTTTTGTGTGACATCACATTCAAACAATTCATCGGTCAACAGTTTTTTAACTATTGCCCTAGGGCCAATATTGATGTAACTATTGACAGTTTGGTCAAATATTTGAATCTATAGGCAATTTTTATTTCCTACGGAGATTTTATATAGAGATACTGATAAGGGTATAACAATCTGCTTAAAGTTTATTTATGATCTTGAAACTTACCTGTAAGTTACATAAAACTTTAGAAAAGACAAAAGATTGCACATACAAGTATACAAACTCAAGATTCGTAAAAATTTACACAATTCCATCATTGTTCATGTAAGAATATGTAGGAAGGGGAAATTACTCATTATTAATCTAAAGTATGTCAAATTCAACAACATATTCTGTATTTTGTATAAAACTCAAGAGGAATCCAGGCAATCTGACTTAAATCTTTGTCGAAATAAACAATTTGAATTAGCTCCCTTTTCAAGCAGATTTATTTTGTAATTCCATCATTGAAATTGGTATTTTTCTAAAATAAGCATGTTTATCTCAATTAAAAGTTCATTTTGCTACTAGACACACATTTGTAAGTTGAGAAGCACTTTGTAAGAAATATTCATGGATTTGAAAATTTAGTTGAAAGGCCTATTTCTATATAATTTTGTACTTACATCAAAAGATAATCCCATCTTCCTGAGTACGTAATGAGCTATAAGCCTATACAGCAGACATTGTCTCCATGCCATGTCCCATGATATACTGTGTTTAGAAGACACTATCACAGTCTGTGACCTCACAACCAGAGAGTAAACACCTGAAAATAAAGGTAAAACATAATGAAAATTTGCCCCTAACGGAAAGAAAATACCCCCACTCGAAATCGGTTATCTCGAAATTTCGCTTATCTCAAAGTCATTTCAAAGTCCTAGGTCACTTTCTTCATGTATTTTATACTCAGATACCTCTTTTATACTAAGAGGAAGATATACATGTAATATCCTGATATGAATAATGAACATGATAAAATTGCATAATGGTAAACACACAATTTTAGGTAAAGGTAACGCACGTTAAGTAATTTGCTGTTGATTGATCATTAAAATATTAATTAAAGGGGATGACAGTTAATTAGATAATAATATTATCAATAATGATACACGTATGTTCCCCTTTTGTTCAAATTCTTATATGAAGCGACAGCCAAAAAAAATCCAAAATAATAATATCAACGTAGCAAAACTTGCAAGATTCAAGATTAATTGTAACTAAATGAAAACAATATAAGCAATGATGATAACCGAGGATCTACAAAATAATTCATACTTAAAACTTCATACACGAAGAGGCAGACAATTAAACTTGATTGCATATGAATCTTAAGTGAGGAATGAAGACATGTTCAGTGAAACCTAGCAGACGAAAAATGATATAGCACACAAACAAATGTCTCCTGTGTACTGGGATCCTTTGTTGACACAATGATCTAAAACTCTTTCTTGAAGGTCAAGGCGCACACAGCGAGAATATTTTACCTTCCTACTGCACGTCTTTGTGAATTTTCAGTGTAAAGAATACATTTATGGCACTTCTATTATCATTTTCTACATTGTGAAATTAAACGCTTGACAATGTTTATATTGTCAGCATGAGTTGCCTTTTAAACTCCGATATCTATTAATCATATACAATACATTAGGAAAACAATTCTTTTTTGCCTTGCAGATAGTGCAATACTTTCCAAAATAAAGTGTAGTCTCGAGTGACGTTTATCTCGAACTCAGCTTACGTCGAAGTATTTTCAGTGGGCCTGTTGACTTCAAGATAACAAGTGTGAGCTGAAATAACTAATATGATTTTCGTACCATTGTTGTTTGACAGAAGCATAAGTGAGTCGACATATCCATCCTGCATGATAATTCCGTACTGCCACATAGCGCTGGGTCGACGTAGGTTAACACATAATGCAGCCAATCTCTGTATGACGATGGTATCTACAGGGTGATGAAAGGTGAAGGTGTGTGTGACTACGGCAACTTTAGGTCCTGGATTACCCGGAAAATAATCCTCCTGTAAGGTATAAACAAAATGAGATCTGAGTCAAGACATCATTGGATATACATGTACATGTATATGCTAACAAACAATTTTTATACCACTTAAGACTATTTGAGAGCTTCAGCCTTGGTTTTTGATTTCTAAACCTTGAAAGACTTTGAGATTTTATCAAGTTCAAAATTTTCTCTGGCCAGTGTGATCCATAGTTACTGTAGCAAGTGTGAAAACCTTACTATGGGACATGTTTACATCTCCCTGTCCACAAAGACATCTCTAGATGGACAGGTCATTCACATACATTGGCATCCATCTTGTACATGTATGACAGATTACATCAAAATTACACAAATTCTTAATGTGTCTTAGCACATTTCATGCAGTAAATGCACTTGCTGTGTGCTGCATACCCATTACAACACACAATTCAGGACATTTATTCTATATACATGTATTTGCACCATAATTGTCAGTTTCATTCTAGTTTTCAGAAATTGCGGTCTCCAGGTAAAGAGGCGACGTTAAAATTTAGGTTACTGCTGGTGCAGTTTGCAGGTAGGAACAGCCGTTGCAGCATTTTTCTGTAGAGCTGATGCATTATGATATCACGAACATTTACATTAAGGAATGCAACATGTTCCTTTCAATGATTTCATCTCAGGGAATTACATTGGTTGTGCATACAAAGCCGTATGTGTAAGTGCATGGCTAAGAATTGGTACAATAGGACATTTTGTTTTAAGGTATACGCTGCCGAGATACATGACATTGTATGTCCTATAGGAAGCTTTAGTTTTCAGAAATTGCGGTCTCTAGGTAAATAGGCGACGTTAAAATTTAGGTTACTGCTGGTGCAGTTTGCAGGTAGGAACAGCCGTTGCAGCATTTTTCTGTAGAGCTGATGCATTATGATATCACGAACATTTACATTAAGGAATGCAACATGTTCCTTTCAATGATTTCATCTCAGGGAATTACATTGGTTGTGCATACAAAGCCGTATGTGTAAGTGCATGGCTAAGAATTGGTACAATAGGACATTTTGTTTTAAGGTATACGCTGCCGAGATACATGACATTGTATGTCCTATAGGAAGCTTTATAATAAAGCCCATCACTACCTGTCTATCTATATAAGAACATATATTATCATAATAAATAACAATGAACACTCTCTATCCACAAATTTTCTATCCACTTATTTACGTTCGATAACGGTACGCAGATTTAGCGGTTTTATGTAACAACGTATTGGCGCTTTATGCATTGTTGATTGTTATGTGTGACGTCATACCTTGTTCATTTTACGCTGGGCTTTGTTTACCAGCAGATATGGATATTACGTAGAATTCTTTTGTATTCGTGCTTTTCCACTTGATAAAGGCCGAGTGGCCGAAAATTTGTGGATAGAGAGTGTTCATTGTTATTTATTACATTAAACTTCCCTACGGAGGACACTATTTCATTCTATATTATCATATACTCTAATTTACGTTACCGTTTACAAGCTTTCCCATGGGCCAAAATGCGGTCACATGCAATGCGATTAATCGTCGTATTGAACCGGTCATATTGACGCGTTTCCGGTTATGTGTATTAGAGAAAAACGGTAGTCGGCAGCAAACTGTCTGTTTCTGACATGACTGAGTATGCTATTTGGCAGCATTTTTTAATGAAAATAATAATAATAAAAGATGAAGTGTAAAACATTTAACTAGAATACAAAATGTTGATCTGAAAGAAAATATGTAAAAGTGAGCAGTGTTAGGGAACAAAACATTATGGTTATCATTTTCTCTTCCAGTTTTCATGTATATGATAAAACGATTATAGCACAGATGATTCAGTCGATATGATAATTTATGGAGTGATAAAACCAATATCAACCTCGGCCTTCGGCCTCGGTCGATATTGGTTTTATCACTCCATAAATCATCATATCGACCTCATCACTGTGCAATAATTGTATAGTATTACTACTTACCAGTACAACAGGACATTTTGTTTTAAGGTATTTGAATGGTAGGTACACTGATGATATATGTCCTATAGGAAGCTTTATAATAAGGCCCATTGCTGCCTGACACTGAAAAATAAAACCATAGAATCACTTGTATCATATCTGTATTAAACAACCTACACACTCAGGGGTATTTCTGATTTCATTGCTTTTCCTGAAAAGATTGAAAGCAATAATGTTCATTTCAATATAATTTGCTGTTTTTCTTTCAATTTCTGAATTCTACTGTAAAATAAGAATATTTAGCATGTTTAGCGCAAACATATTTTCGAGCAATGAGGGATGAAAACCTTTTGGCACTGATCCCATCTGGTTGATAAAATTGGCCAATAGTGACTTTAGGATTCAAAAATGATGAAAAGAAATAATGTTGTTCTGTAACATGGATGAACATAATTTTATATTGTCTCAATTTTTCAGCTTGGCATATCGATTCATTTTACAGCAACAACTTTTATTCACGTTGTGTAAATAAATCCTTTTAAAGACTGTACATCTATTGTACAAGTTCACACTATATATATATAGCTATTGACTACATGCCCACACGTGTCATGGACAACTGAATTGCCCATTCCTACGCTTGTAAAAACGTTTGCAAACTTTTCTTCTCTTTACGATATATGTACATTGCGTTATTAAAATACTGTGTTTTGACACAAATGTTATCCCATCTAAAAATAAGCGAGAGAGAAAATAGTCTTCTCATTAGAGAGAATACATACATAGGTTTTGGGGTTTTTTTTTGCAAAAGCTTGATTTTATCGATAATGCTTGCCTTTCTTGATGGCTATTCAAATCATTTTATGAATCAAAGTCTACGAATAACAACAATTATTACGGAATATTCCATGTAATTTTAATTAGAAGGTCGGCATTTAGGTTATATTTCTGTCATTCAACATGATTCATTGAAACGTCAAAGTAATATCAACTTAATCTTTAGTTTTTAATCCAGCCGGAAACTTTTGAATATGAACTGACCACATGTGTTTGTTTTCTCTAAAACACATTTCTGAAATTTCTGAAAATGGTTTGACAGGAAACTTGAGACCGAATTAAAAAAAGATTGATCTATGACTTCAGGCAAAGTAAAGATTAAGATAACATTAAAAAGACCAATCAGGGAATGTAATTGTATATGAAATATTTAGAAATGCACAAGAACTATAAGTTAGACCTAACCACCAGGAACTCGTTTGAATTTGTGTTAGGAGAGGGGTAGTTATTAGTGAATAAAACTGTTAGTTTGTGCGTTTTACAAAATATGAAATAAGATACGATATATCAGATATCGGTACTATTTGTATTGTATTGTATAAAAAATTTGTTTGGATACCCAGCCCTACTCTAGGTGCTGCTATAACCTGGGTAGCAGTCATTTTATCTTAAACAATACAGCATTCACCCTATCTTCTCTCTCCATTGTTAACATCATGACAGTTGCTCATTCAAAATGCTTGCTTCTAAAGTTATAGCTGTTTCCTAGAAAAAAGGTCTCTTAATTGGAATACATGCTACAAAATTGATGTCCAAAAGTTTACTTTTCCTTAAAGGTATATGAAGTGAGAAACCAAGCTGTATTGCAAAAACTCCACTTTTTTATAAAGAATGTAATAGTACTTGCACTAAACAAAATTTCACCTGTATAGGAGTAAGCTTTTCCTGTAACATTTCCTGGAAATCGTCCTGTAGGTGTACAGGCGTGTCATCATCCACCATAGACAGCTGTGTAGTGTTAGGCTGCTTCCCCTCCTTTAACACAGTACACAAAGCTACAGCCAGCTGGTCTGGTCTCACTGCTAGGTTAGTACCATCCAGGAAGCTTATACAAACAGCGTTCCCCTAAGATTAGTAAACAAAGATAATAAGTCAGAAAACATAGTACAGAAATCAGTATCATTACTTGAAACAATGACAGTACATTTACATAGCTTAAATTGGATTATCTTTTTTGCAAATTGAGTCAGTAACAATTGTTGAGATTAATATTAAATAACACTGTGAACAGAAACATTTAGAGGGTCACTTTGCCTTAGATGCCCTACCTAGCAGTGAAGGTATTGAAAATCTATTAAAACAAAAGACAATTTGACAAACATTTGCCAAACAATATTATTTACATTTCAAAGGTTTTTCCACTACTAATGGGACTATTGACTTTCTGACTGCTGGACTTTTGATATTATAATTGTTTTAACGAGGCTGTGTCTAATTAGAAAATTATGAACTTCTACCCAAGATATTTTGATTAAATTCGGATCATATAATTGCAGTATGATAAAATTCATTTTACGGGACAGAAATAAGAAATTGACTGTACAGTATTTCATAGGGGTCATCTCGAAGATAACGGTAACTTACATTGAGATCTTATAGGATTTTACTGCAAAATAATGATTTTCTCAATTTTGCCATATTTCTGTGCGAGAGATTTTGATTAAATTCAAGTTATTTATTTGTTGTACTTCAAATATCATTTTAAGAAAAAGAAATTGGAAGTTCACCGTCATCAATTTTTTTCTAATTGTACACAGCCTCGTTAAAGTAACCAGAATAAGTTCTTTAGTTAGTATAGTTTTTCTTATTGACACTTTCAGACATGAGAGTTTTGTCACATTACCAGTATATGATGTAGTTCCATAGTTTTTCTGATAGAGATGGGGACTTTGGACATCGATGCCGCTCCGTTCTTCAGTGTATTGTCCACGGAGTTTGAGGTCAGATATAAATAAAGCGGTCGAGCGATGTCCTTAAAGGATGGACACAGGTTAATGGCAATCTCTGCCACTTTCTGTAAGGTCTGCAACAAGTCTGGCTGATCCTAAATAGAAAATTTAAAGTTCTATCTTTACTACATGTATATGTTTATGACTCCATTTACTATGGAGTAATAAGATCAGTAAGAACACTGATGCACTGCAAAATTTCCCTATCTTCAAGTCTACTTTATATCAGGAGAGATAACCAGTGTGCGAAATTAAGGGTGGCCCGATGGCAAATGTCTACAGTAAATTGGATCGGTCTGCAGCAATCAAAAGTGCTATAGACCAACTTGTCTATAGGAAATTTGAGCATTTTCAGAAATATTAGCTTTGTAAACTTAAAACACCTGTGTACTATACATATAACGCCTGAATTGTGCAGCATTCCACAAAATTCGTATTACATGTAGCACAAATGGGGGAAAATAATGAAATGATCAGAGAAATTGTTTAAGATTGAAAAAGAATATGAGTATTTTTTTATCAAATAAAATGCATAAAAGAATAGATTTTAGGGGTCTTTTTATTTTGGTCTACAGGAAATTGCTGCGGTCTATAGGCACTGAAATTACATTAGACCGAATGTCTATAAGACTTTAAAAGTCAATTTCACACATTGGATAACTACAAACTACATACTGAATGTATCAGAGAAATAAAATGTGTAGGGAGTGTCCTATCATTATTATTGTGAGCATGTGAACTTCATTTTACTTTTTTGTGAGTATCCACGTTGATTGCCTGACACTTACTTTTACTTTTTTGTGAGTATCCTCGTTGAGTGCCTGACACATACTTTTGTTTTTTGTGTGTATACACGTTGAGTGCCTGACACTTACTTTTTTGTGGGCATCCAAGTTGAGTGCCTGACTCTTACTTTAGCTTTTTTGTGAGTATCCTCGTTGAGTGCCTGACACTTATTTTAGCTTTTATAAGAGTATCCACACTGAGTGCCTGACACATACATTAGCCTTTTTGTGAGTATCCACATTGAAAGCCTGACATTTACTTTAATTATTTTGTAGTATCAATGCTGAGTGCCTAACACTTACTTTTACCTTTTTGTGAATGTCCACATTGAGTGCCTGACACTTACTTTACCTTTTTGTGAGTGTCCACATTGAGTGCCTAACACTTACTTTAGCTTTTTTGTGAGTGTCCACATTGAGTGCCTAACACTAACTTACCTTTTTGTGAGTGTCCACATTGAGTGCCTAACACTTACTTTACCTTTTTGTGAGTGTCCACATTGAGTGCCTAGCACTTACTTTACCTTTTTGTGAGTGTCCACATTGAGTGCCTAACACTTACTTTACCTTTTTGTGAGTGTCCACATTGAGTGCCTAACCCTTACTTTTACTTTTTTTTTGTGAGTATCAACGCTGAGTGCCGGACACTTACTTTAGCTTTTTTATGAGTATCCACGTTGAGTGCCTGACACTTACTTTAGCTTTTTTATGAGTATCAACGTTGAATGCCTGACACTTTCTTTAGTTTTTTTGTGAGAATCCATGTTAAGTGCATGACTTTTACATTAGCTTTTTTGTGAGTATCTACGTTGAGTGCCTGACACTTACTTTAGCCTTTTTGTGAGTATCCACGTTGAGTGACTGACACTTACTTTACCTTTTTGTGAGTGTCCACATTGAGTGCCTAACCCTTACTTTTACTTTTTTTTGTGAGTATCAACGCTGAGTGCCGGACACTTTCTTTAGCTTTTTTATGAGTATCCACGTTGAGTGCCTGACACTTACTTTAGCTTTTTTATGAGTATCAACGTTGAATGCCTGACACTTTCTTTAGTTTTTTTGTGAGAATCCATGTTAAGTGCATGACTTTTACATTAGCTTTTTTGTGAGTATCTACGTTGAGTGCCTGACACTTACTTTAGCCTTTTTGTGAGTATCCACGTTGAGTGACTGACACTTACTTTAGCTTTTTTGTGAGTATCCACGTTAAGTGCATGACTTTTACATTAGCTTTTTTGTGAGTATCTACGTTGAGTGCCTGACACTTACTTTAGCTTTTTTGTGAGTATCCATGTTGAGTGCCTGACACTTACTTTAGCTTTTTTGTGAGTATCCACGTTGAGTGACTGACACTTACTTTAGCTTTTTTATGAGTATCCATGTTGAATGCCTGACACTTACTTTAGCTTTTCTGTGAGTATCCATGTTGAGTGACTGACACTTACTTTAGCTTTTCTGTGAGTATCCACGTTGAGTGACTGACACTTACTTTAGCTCTTTTGTGAGTATCCATGTTGAGTGCCTGACACTTACTTAAGCTTTTCTGTGAGTATCCACGTTGAGTGACTGACACTTACTTTAGCTTTTTTGTGAGTATCCACGTTGAATGCCTGACACTTACTTAAGCTTTTTTGTGAGTATCCACATTGAATGCCTGACACTTACTTTAGCTTTTTTGTGAGAATCCATGTTAAGTGCATGACTTTTACATTAGCTTTTTTGTGAGTATCTACGTTGAGTGCCTGACACTTACTTTAGCTTTTTTGTGAGTATCAATGTTGAGTGCCTGACACTTACTTTAGCTTTTTTATGAGTATCAACGTTGAATGACTGACACTTACTTTAGCTTTTTTGTGAGAATCCATGTTAAGTGCATGACTTTTACATTAGCTTTTTTGTGAGTATCTACGTTGAGTGCCTGACACTTACTTTAGCTTTTTTGTGAGTATCCACGTTGAGTGCCTGACACTTACTTTAGCTTTTTTGTGAGTATCCACATTGAATGCCTGACACTTACTTTAGCTTTTTTGTGAGAATCCATGTTAAGTGCATGACTTTTACATTAGCTTTTTTGTGAGTATCTACGTTGAGTGCCTGACACTTACTTTAGCTTTTTTGTGAGTATCAATGTTGAGTGCCTGACACTTACTTTAGCTTTTTTATGAGTATCCACGTTGAGTGCCTGACACTTACTTTAGCTTTTTTATGAGTATCAACGTTGAATGCCTGACACTTACTTTAGCTTTTTTGTGAGAATCCATGTTAAGTGCATGACTTTTACATTAGCTTTTTTGTGAGTATCAACGTTGAGTGCCTGACACTTACTTTAGCTTTTTTGTGAGTATCCACATTGAGTGACTGACACTTACTTTAGCTTTTTTATGAGTATCCATGTTGAATGCCTGACACTTACTTTAGCTTTTTTGTGAGTATCCATGTTGAGTGCTTGACACTTACTTAAGCTTTTTGTGAGTATCCACGTTGAGTGACTGACACTTACTTTAGCTTTTTTGTGAGTATCCACGTTGAGTGCCTGACACTTACTTTAGCTTTTTTGTGAGTATCCACGTTGAGTGCCTGACACTTAGGCCATATAAAAAAAAAATCCTGGTTCTCAGACACCGCCGCGCGCTCAAAATTCCTCCCGACGAGACGTTTTTATCGTAGGAAGGGAAAAAAATAGCCGCCGCCCGCCAGATTTCTCATGCTGATAAATATAATTTTCTATTAATTTTCTGAACAGATAATTCATCAATAGATCAATTTTGTAAGTATATTTGACTTTAATTCACGCTACCAGTCCGTGTGTAAGTAAACAATCGCGTTACAATAACATTTGTCCAAGTATTTACGGTACCTGGTCATCTAAGGTCAGATCGTACAAGCGCATGTACGTTAAATACCTGTATATGTGTAAACACCTGTCTACC
The DNA here is from genome assembly GCA_028142955.1 of Pinctada fucata. Classification (NCBI taxonomy): domain Eukaryota; kingdom Metazoa; phylum Mollusca; class Bivalvia; order Pterioida; family Pteriidae; genus Pinctada; species Pinctada fucata. The sequence continues at coordinate 28,207,134 of AP027112.1, read as the reverse complement.
CCGAGGGATGTTGAACGGAGACAAATAGCCTTCATCGGTAGCGTTGAGGTCAAGCATGAAATTGATCTGTCATTTTTGACAGGTGAAGGGGGAAGTAAAATCTTCTCATATAGGTTTATTCTAACGGTAAATTTCAATGGTCAGTTCAGTTAATTGATACATAATACGGCTGTCAATCCTAAATCTTTCAATCGTACTATGGATTATTTTGTAATCGGTATCTATAATTCAAGTCATTACAATAATAATTACCGAGCGGGCCGTTTCTTTGATATTTTTAATTTGGGAGAAAACATCGGCGAAATTTCGATTTTTTTTAATGCGTATTATTTACTAGATTAGAATTTTTTCCACGATCTTCTGCGCAATTTTTTGCCTGCGTGATATCTACTCTTGCGGACTTTTTTTCGGACGATTACGGTACTGTACTTTGTTATTGTACACAAGATGCAAAATGGCGACCGGGGGGGGGGGGGGGGGGGGGGGGAGGAACGAGTGATTGTCAGCTTGAAGGTGAATTTTAAAATTGCAGACTGGGCTGAAGCATTCTTGGCACTGTAAAAATGAGAAGAGTTGAGTATGGTGAACATTTACAACAAATATAGTCACTATAGATCACAGTCTCTATAATATCTGAATAAAAAATTCTGCTTAAGTAGTTTTCGGAAAATAAAAACAAAAAATAAAAACCCTACCTACCTACCCATATTTTTTAGATCAATTATCTGAGAACCAGAAATTTTTTTTTGCATGGCCTTACTTTAGCTTTTTTGAGTATCCACGTCGAGTGACTGACACTTACTTTAGCTTTTTTGTGAGTATCCACGTTGATTGCCTGACACTTGATGAATCCTAGAGACTGGGCCATCATCTGTTTGTGTACCTGGTCAAGCTGATCTGTGTAGTCTAGACCTTTAAGTGGACTGTAAAATAAAATAACTACAACTTATTCACAATTACAGCAATTGTCCATAAAAACTATCTAAAATTTGCCAGTTTACCAAGGTCAAAAACTAGTGTTTAATGACTTTACACTTCATCAGACATAGGTCAAAGGTTTGTGTGGACAACTCAATAACTGGATAAATCAAAGTCAAAATCTATATATTGGGCAAAAATAAGACTGAGTGAATTGAAAGCTATGTACAGCATATTTTACTAACTCATTATAATACATGAGAAACACTGAGAGTCAGAGACCATACAAAAAGCAATATAAATTGTCTTATCAGGTATCAAGATGAACCTCGGTTTGGCCTTGGTCAACCAATACCTGACCAGGTCTGTACAGTCACGAGTAGACCTCATCAAAAGTCAATAATTGTACAGTATGATATTTCGGTATATCGTTGCATCTCAAACTGTATGTAATTGTTGGAATGTTTGTTTGATAAATTCAAATATAATACATATTGAGTAATTGACTGTCAACTTTGATCAGCTGTATAAGACATTTGATTTTCTTGGTGTACCAATCAAACATTGAAAGACAGAAATATAAAATCAAACACATAAAATTATCAATTCCCATGATTACCCCGGGAGATAAATTTAAAAGGCTTAGCCACATTTGTTTTAGCTGTAATAATATTAAGGATATTGGGGAATAAAACACCGCTAAAGACGGTATGGCCGGATTGCAAAGTAAGTTTTTGTCACCAACTGGGTCAAGGTTACTAGGTCAAATATTACAGCATACGTTGAGAGGTCTTGTCAGAGGCAACCTACATGTATAATATAAAGTTTCTACTGCATAAAGTTCCTTAGATTTTGCTTAAACCAGGAAGGAGCTGTTAAGATAAGGCGTAAAATCAGCCCTGAAAAGTGGAATTTTGAAAATTGAAATTTCAAGAACCTTTTCTGGTAAAATGTATACCTAAACGGCATCCCATCAGAATATGAAGTTATTTTTTATCTGTTTTGCATAATATTGCTAATTTTTAGGTCAAAACTTATCTTTTTCTCATAGAAATCAATAGAAAACGGAAAAGTTTTATTGAACATTGTTTCCCCCGGATATACAGAAAGCCACTTTTACTGGAGATGTGTATCCACGATACAAATTTTTTGGCAAAGTGGGGTTCTGTATCTCCGGAGGGAACACTACTCCAGAGACGAAAAACTAAAAATGGAAAGGGGGGTGCATTTTATAAGAATCGATATTTTTGACCATTAAATATAGCACATTTGACTATTTTTCCTCTTTAATCCATCAAACATTGTGTACTCAATATGATTGAATGAAAGATACAAGAATTAGAAACGAAATAAGCAAGAGTGATGTTCATTTCTCCGTCAATGTGTATTTCGCGCTAGAAGGCTTACATTGTAGCCATTGAATGAAGAATAAGACTGTATTTTAAGTTCTGGATTTCATTATTTACCGATTAAAGGAGGTTGAACGTTCGAAATCTATTTCTGATACACAATGTAGACATATTTGATGTCTTTTAGCTTAAATTTATCCATTTTAGATAAAATATTCAAAAATGTATACGATTTTTGGTCGATATTATCGAATTTTCTATCCGAGCACCCCTACCTCTTTCGACCTTAATTTTACAACCTTAAGAGTTCCTCAACATAATGTAAATCATGTAAAAGGTCTGCAAATACATTATATTTCAATAATGATTCATGTTTTTCTGTGTACGATTCGCCATGCGGAAGAAATAAGTCATGAGATTTAGGGCTAAATACGGCCCTTATCTTAACAGCTCCTTTAACCAAAGTCTTTTTCTAGGTCAAAGTCCAGGTCAAGGTCAATAGGTCCAATGTTATGGCATAAATTGAAAGGTCTCATCATGGGCAACCTAAATGTATAAAATAAAGTTTCTACTGCATACAGTTTCTTAGATTTTGCCTCAACCAGAAACTTAAAACAAAATCTTTAACTAGGTCAAAGTCCAAGGTCAAGGTCACTAGGTCCAATGCTACGGCATAAATTGAAAGGTCTCGTCATGGGCAACCTACATGTATAATATAAAGTTTCATTGCATACAGTTCGTTAGATTTTGCTTAAACCAGAAACTTTAACCAAAATCTTTAACCAGGTCAAAGTCCAAGGTCAAGGTCACTAGGTCCAATGTTACGGCATAAATTGAAAGGTCTCATCATGGGCAACCTAAATGTATAATATAAGGTTTCTACTGCATACAGTTCTTAAGATTTTGCTTAAACCAGAAACTTTAACCAAAATCTTTAACCAGGTCAAAGTCCAAGGTCAAGGTCACAAGGTCCAATGTTACGGCATAAATTGAAAGGTCTCATCATGGGCAACCTAAATGTATAATATAAGGTTTCTACTGCATACAGTTCCTTAGATTTTGCTTAAACCAGCTACTTTAACCAAAATCTTTAACTAGGTCAAAGTCCAAGGTCAAGGTCAATAGGTCCAATGTTAAGGCATAAATTGAAAGGTCTTGTCATGGGCAACCTTCATGTATAATATAAAGTTTCTACTGCATATAGTTCCTTAGATTTTGCCTCAACCAGAAACTTTAACCAAAATGTTGACGACAGACAGACAGACGGACGGACAGACGGACGGACAGACGGACGGTCGGTCGGTCGGACGGACGGACGGACGGACGGACGGACGGACAGATGGACATCGTCAATCTATAGACCGGAATTGCTTTGCAATCCGCCAAAAAAGCAATGAATAATGAAAGTATCCCAAACAGACTTACACATCCTTTATTCTGGGGATCTTCTTCCCTGAGGAGTCTGCCAATCCCTGTACTAGTTTAAGGACTTCCTCTGATTTGGCACAGTTCTCTCCCTTTTCTGTTGTCATGCCAACCAGTAAAAATACTGCATTACTTTCCTATTAAAAAGAAAACAAAATAAGATAGCAAGTCTCAAATCAGATGATTACAGTTTTATGAACAGTGAGATTTATTCAGAAACCCAAGTCAGGTAGTCTTGATAATTGTCAAAATTTGGAAAATCCAAGACTTGTTACATACAATATATGCACTTGTTGTGTGTTGTATACCCGTAACATGTCACATTATTGTGTGCTCTTGTTGTGTGTATGCACCACTATTATTAGTTTCATTCTTGTTTTCTGAAATCAATGCTTTCCATGAAAAAAAAGGTTTGTTAAAATTAGGTCACCTCAGGTTAAGTTTGCAGGTAAGAACAGCCACTGTGGCATGTTTCTTAAGAGCTAATGCATTGTAACTTGTTTTCAAGCAAAATGCAGCACATTTTAATTCCACTTGTAAAACACAAAACAACAAAAATTGTAAGTAAGACTATAACAGATTTTACAAAAGAAACGCTGATCAGGTTATAGGACTGGTTATAAACAATTTGTTAAATAAAAATGGTCACATAGAAATTATATATAATGATTAATCACATGATATATACGATTACAAAATGTCATTTCAAAATTATTGTTTAATTTTGATGCATTGTCGTTTGATAAAAGGTTAAAGATTATCTATGATGTCATAATAGTAAGCTTACAATAAATGAAGTTGAAATTACAACATTTTGACATTATTTTAATCACTTGCCGTGTAATATAATTATGTCATGTGATAATAAAGAATCTCAGATTATGTATCTATTTCATACAATATACAGTCATGAAACTCATTGTTCGATTTTAATCCCCTCGTCACTAAGGGATGTAAAGTTTACAGTCAACTTGTTGAACATAAATATAAATATACTGTATGAAATATAAAATCATTGTTATTTTGAGATCCTCTACATATTTACAGGATTATACATGTTATACACCTTACAACAATTACCATGCTATACGGGCATGCTTTACAACCTTACTCCACAGACTAATGAATATCTATAACATGCAAAATACTCACATGCTTATCCTGTAAACAAAATCAGACTTAAGATTTACCTGATTTTTATTTTTGTCTCACCAATAATTCAAACCTCTAATTGTGTTTGGAATCATTATCAAGATCATCTCAGTCATCTACATTGTTTGTTCATCTCATACAAACAAAATTATTTTCTCAAGTTTCAAAGTATTAACTCTACAATTAGGACATTATGTAAGAGGTACACCCATTACAGTATTGTACAGTGATAATGTGTAAGCAAATCACTGCCCTTAGAAGCCATACTTGTCAATCCAAAAACACACACATGAGGCAGGATTAAGAACTTTCGTCCTATGAGGTTTAATGAAATTCTGTGAGACAGTTTCAAAGTCAAACATACACCCATTAATTAAATCCCCTCATTTTGCTATTTTCCTGATTTTATAAAAAAAATCACCAAGAGGCCTATAAATGGACCTATAATGCTAACTTTAGCCCCATATCATAAAATAAACTATATAAGTGAACTTTTGAACAATTCTAACGCTTCATAAATTTTGTGTAGAGATCAAAATATTATGCCAATCCCTTCTTTGAAGTCCTTTCTATGTTAGTATCAATAAAAATATGTTTAAGTAATGGCAAATAATTTTGGTATTTTGATCTTTGATAGAGCATGGCATATCATAGCAAAAAGTTTGAGGTATTTCTATCTTTGATAAAACAATGAAAAATGTGGCATATTATGGCAAATAGTTTTGTTATTTTTACCTTTGAATGAAGGTGAAATATTACGGCAAATAATTCTGACAGTGTAAATTTTACCTTTGATAGAACATGGCATATTATGGCAAATAATTCCTCGGCTACCTCCTTGGCATCTTTGCCTTCGTATGTTATTACATATGCTGTCCTCTTGTGTATGAACAGATCAATGACACACTGAAATATATCCATCAAATTGTATTATTTTTACGTGACTGTTAATATAAATCATAATTCAACTAAACTATAAAAAAATAGGTAACTTGCATCTGAAATGTGAAACCTTGAACATGGCATAGTATGGCAAATTATATTCAATTTGTATATGAACAGATCAATGACATGTATGTAACATATATTGCACTTTTAAATCATTGTTAAGATTAATTCATTTAAAAAAAATTTTAAATGCCTCAGTTGGCATATTTGTCAGTAAAACAGCTGTAGTGTGAAAAGTAGGTCATACTCTGAGGTCAAGGTCAAAAGGTCAATTTTTGCATTAATGAAATGGTCTTGTCACAAGGAATGCATATGTGTAATATAAAAGCGTGAATCCTATCATCTAACATTTTAAAGTTATGGCCAAGGTTAAGTTTTTCAAAAGTAAGTCCAAGGTCAAGGTCACAAGGCAAAAAATGTCGGTATCCACGGAAAGGTCTTATCACAAGCAATATACTCGAGAAATATGAAAACTCCATCACTTACCAGTTATGGTCAAGTTTTAAGTTTTTGCAGACAAACAGAAAGATAAATGGACAGGACAAAAATATTAATGTCCCCGAATCTGTCATTGCAGGGGTTTAAAAAGACTGCTTATATAGAGGTATCTTAGGCCAAGAAAAAATTTTAATTTCGTTTGACGGGCACCGCCGCATTGCCTAAAAACCCGTCGCATTTCCGGTTTTTATTGCGTGTTTTACCATAATTTTAAAGTAGTCAATTGAACATCGTCGTGCTAATACAAATTGTTTGTACATATTCTTTACTTCACTAAATATATAAATTGTAAGGCTGTAACTCAATACTTGTTTACATAAAATAGTATTATTTACCCGAGCTACCGTATTCAATTGTTGTTTGTACGGTAATTGCGACCATGTGTATATTCCATATCATGGACGAGGTAACGTAACGTAAAATGATACTTGACTCTGTTGTGATAATATGCAAGAGCATTATTCTTTATTAGTTAAATTATTTGTTTTATTAGAAATTTGAAAACGTTTTTGTTTTGAACCCACAGTTAACGTCAAATTGATCAGCCAGGATCGAGGGGAGGGGCAGAAATACTACGCGATCCTAATTTCGATTTGGATAAACTGGTCAGTTAAACCCTAAGCACATTGCAGAAACTTCAAAATTTCCGCGGGATAGAAATTCAAATTTGCAGACAACTTGCTCAAGTCCGACAGTGAAAAGGGATGACGAATCGATCAGAGTTACCCTTGTGTAATCGTTGTTAAAATTCAAACTAAATTGTCAGACATGCAGTGATCGAGAAGGCAAACTTGCTCAATGGGACGATGGCCCCTTCCACTTGGACTTCAATATGCCATTCTCATGAACAATGTGCCATCTTTCCTCACAAAAGGGCCATTCCAAAAATGATCAATTTTCGAAAAGCTTTGCATATGCATGCATTATGCATCAGACGTTAGCACATTTTTTTTGTCGCGAGTTTCCCAATTTTACCATTTCCAATGAATAATTTACAGTACATTTTTTGCATGGATCACAGAACAACCAAGACCAAACTTTCAGCCACCTTTCCTTAATTTTTCGTGTCCACGTATATTCAGCTTCATTTTCAGCTTTGTTGATATTAGGGAAGACATTTCTGTACAAATTTTATTACTTCGATTTGTACCCATTGACTGACCACTTTTAAAAATGGACATGATAATTTTACGGACGAACGCATACACAAGTACCTTTACGTAGATAAGATACGTAAGTGGAATTGAACATTTAAATCTCAGGTGCAGAACGAGGATAAAAAAGAATGTCGGAAAAAAATCAATGTTGTATCAAAATAGCAAAGAACCTTTCAATTGTCAGTGAACAGAAGAATTTTGTGCTTCAGAGTTCTGACTGGCCATGTACAGAAAGCTGCGATCTCTGTATAACTGCTCCTGGTGTAGATCTAAATACGAGAACAGAACTTTTAGATAGATTTAAAAACCAAAACTGGACGCCGCAGAATAATAGCACCAGGGCGCAGCAAGTTGCCGATTTTATGGGCCGTTTTCTATCAGAATGGGCCTTCCCAATCCCTGGACATGTTTCTTTGTATTTTTCCTACTCTTTTGCCAATGCCAAGGCTCAAATTTTTGGTCTAAGCACTGAGCAACAATTAGGATTTTCACTCACTTAGTTGCACCTAAAAGAAGTAGTTGACAAAATGTTAATGTCATTTGAAGTTTTAACCTTACACAGGGCAACGGTTGGAGATTGGAGATTTTTTAGCAAAAATTAGATGTACAACATACATGTATTTAGTCTACATCTTCATACTGGTCTGTCATAGGACATTGTCTGTCATATGATACATACATGTATAATAAGTGTGACCAAATCACAGAATATCTAGCAAACTTCAGGTTTGGAAATGCAATTAAATAAATATATTACAGGAAGATGTTGGGTTACCTTGTTAATCAATGCACTCAACATTACCACTTCATACTATATTTAAGTTTTAAAATAAATGTATTTTCAGCATCAAAACACTTGAATTAGAAATGTGGTTAAATTACATTCATCAAATTTCAAAACAAAAAAAAAACAAAAAAAAAAACCTGCCTCCCTCACTTTTTTTTCTCAAAAAGTGCCCGTCAAACGAAACATTAATTTTGTATGGCCTTAGATCTGAAATATGTAACCTTGACCTTGTACATTGTATATATAGAGGTATCTTAGATCTGAAATATGTAACCTTGAATCTGACTTTGACCCTGTTTTGATGTTGAATCTACTACTCATGCTAAAGCTTGTCCTGTACATTGTAATAAGGTCATATCAGATTTTGTGTTTACACAATAACAAATGAGAGAAATGATTCATCGAATTGCTTGAAATAATTAACTTAAAAGTCCCTGCAAAATCATGAAAATGACATCATAAAACAAAATTAAGCTCTCTTTAGTCTTGATGAGGTACATGTAGCCCATATGGCCTCTTACAAAGCACATTGGAGTCTGTAACTTAAATGTTCATACAGAAACAAGGTCATATTGTTCATATGCATGTAAGATGCTATGAATGAGTCTTACTTTGTCTGTCTCCATGACGTTAGCTTTGATTTTGCCCATCTGTAGGTTAGGCAGATACTCTACTGCTTCCTCTCCTGTAGGATTTTTGCCGGCTAATAGTTTAACGAGACTCTGCGAGGCGGTAGAACTCCTGATCACACAGATCTGTACCATCTCCTCTGGGCGCTCAAAATTCTTGGGATCTAAAAATATAAAATTTATACACATACATGTATATCACATGTTTATATATTACTGGATTATTTCTTACTCTATAACATTCCTCATAATAACTTTATTACAGTCAGTATTTAATAGAAGACATAAAATCATCAAACAGTAAAGATTTAGGCTGATTTCAGACATGATTCTACAGATCAACAAAAACGTCTGAAGGGATTAGAAAACAAAAAATATTGTCCATAAAAAATGGAATTCTACAAGCCAAGCGTAGATTTTTGGAAATCTAGGAGGTGGAATTCCATTTTTAGGCCAAAAAATTAATCATTACTTTCTCAGGCACCGCCGCATCACGAAAATACATGCTGCATCCGGAATTTATTAGCACTCTTCCAGAATTTTCGGTTCCGATTTTTTCCTTGTTTTACATTTGCGTAAAGCGTTCAACTGACCGGGACATTAAAGCATAAAAACAAGTGAAACATGAATGTCGTCTCAGTGCAAATCGTGGCTGGCACCATTTATATCCTCCCTTGGTCGGTCATCGCTTGATACAGTGAAGGATGCAGTGCCTCATGATTATCATTCATGTTGTTTTTTAGTTTATTTTGTTCATGCGTTGAATCCAATTTGAAAAAAACAAGACTCCCTGCCTCATCATAATTTGAAAAAGTGCCTGAGAAACTAATCATTATTTTTTTTGGCCTAAAACAGAAAACAAAATCATGTCACTCTGTGATTAAAATGTTCCCTACCTTCAAGCATTCTGAGGCCACTCTTTTTTATTTCATCTAGATTGGGTGACAGTATAGGGCATCCACCACACTCCACATCTAGGGAAGCCAATCCACGTGGCAGTATAGCCACATTTGTCCCTGTGAGATCTATAGTATTAAGTTCTGTACAGCCTTTAAGAAGGGAGCCTAATCCATCCTCTGTAATCAGCTTACACCCACTCAGATTTATCTGAATATACAAGTAAATAGAAAATATTGAATATACCAGAAAATATTGAATATACCAGAAAATATTGAATATACCTGAAAATTTTGAATATAACGGAAAATATTGAATATACCGTATGACCAGAAATTTTTGCGAGTATTTTATAGCAAAATAAGGTGCCTGTATTTTCGCGAGTGCAATGTTTTGCAATTTCTTAATTACAAACAAATACATACATACATGTATGATTGGTGTGTTTTGTACCTTTTGTTATCGAAGTTTTAGGTATTTCTATCTTAAGAATACAATTCATTCACTACTCTTCAGGCTTAATCGGGAAAAGTGAAGAATGGCACATGTAAAATAAGAAAAAAATGTGGCTGATATACCAATTTATATTATGTATGTACCATACCAAACACAATTTTTCATGAAAATAACTTTTCTTGATTACAAATCACTAGTGAAAATAGCGAAAAATCAGTATCTCACAAAAATTTCTGGTTATATGTACATGTATCGGAAAATATTGAATATATCAAAACATTGCACATGTCAGACAAAGTCGAATAATAGAATCTATCACCAGGTGTGATTCTTGACAAAGAATTCCAATCCGGATGTCCGGGATTTGCTTGTACCATGACAAGGCTTGCCAAGTCATGGACAAAAGCAATTCATAACCATAAGGGTTGGATTTCCTTGTAAATGATCAAACCCGGCGATTGATTATTTTTCTCCCTATATTTGAAAAACGTTAAAAAAATAATATCATACGCTTTTTCGGTCATGTTTTGATTTGGACTGAAGCGACCAAGCGTGTCATTCTTTTATGACTTTACATTTGCATGTATAGCTTATCATCCCCCTCCTATGGATGATGAATTTGTCATTATGAACTCTATAAATAGGGGAGAATAAATTTTTAGAAAATATTCATGTCTTCTCAGAAAAAAAGTTATTATTTTCAATAATTTACTAGTTCTCAACAGTTTGATTAACATAGAAAGATTCAAATTTGCCATTGTAACTGACACAGAAAATTCAACAAGTGTGTCTAGGATTAAAGTATGAAATACTACTATCTTAATTATCGTACTTGGAGTATTTGGTAGGATGTCAAATGCATGCGCAATTTCTTTCTTCTGTTGATCCCCTTTATCAACTGCTTGTATACTTTCATATTTAGTTTCAATAGAAATCGCTTTTCTCTTACGCGTCGACATTATCAACCAATGTCCTCTCATACAAACAAGAGGCCCAGGGGCCACAACGCTCACCTGAAAACTACGTAAACTAAGCATATCAAACAAAAAGAAGTTTGTAAGAGGAAAATAACCAGACTTCAGAGTGGAACAAAAATTAACAACACTTCTTAAGACATCTCTCTAGATAATCCTGATGCTTTCGGTATGTCGATACGTGCTTCCGTTCTGAAGAAGTTTGTCAAATGAGGGTACTTCCCATGACCTATTTTTGCCCGTGGTGGTGCCACCTGTTGACAGATCCGGACAAAAAACAACAATACTTGTAGGGGACCATGATTACTTCATTCCTACCAAGTTTCATGAAAATCTGTTCAGCGGTTCTGGGGAAGAAGTTGAATATGTATGAAAATCATCTCCACCCTTCTTCTTGAGTAATCTAAGTAACCCGAGACAGACAGTTATAAAGAAGCTAAAGCAAAATCCTGCTAATAAATTACAGCCTTCTCCCCCTCCTTTCACTACGTTATGTAAATGTGAAGTTCTGTTCTTACATTAATATTTTGAGCTGCTCTCAATATTTTAATTTCAAAGTTATATATCTAAGTCTTCACAAGATGAATTTGAAAATACTTATTCATCTTTTTGAATTATTTAATTTCCTTTTGCATACTCATTTAATAATTCAAAATATATAACATTCAAATGAATCGATAATCCAAGAATACATATATCTATATTAAAGAAAGACCACTCTTGCATACATGAGTTCTGCTGCCTCTTATACGAAACTAAAGTTACCAGGGTTTAAAATTCCTGATATAGATAAAAGAAGTACCCGAACTTGAACCCACAAGCATTGGGTCCATGTGCACAGTAAACATATCTATTCATGATTGAAAAAATACTGATAAAAATCTGTTCAGCAGTTCTGGAGAAGAAGTTGAATATGTATGAAAATCAAACCCCCCCCCCCCTTTCCTTTTCACATAAAAAAAAATTCATAAAAAATCAAAAAATTAAAATTTTAGTATAAAATACATATCAAAGCAATGCTCAGGTGAGCTAAAAATTGTTGGGGTCCCGCCGGGGTTTGAAGCCATTCCCCATGGGTCCATTGGGCATGGAAAACATACATTATACCTATGTACAATCTTAAAAAATATTCCTTAAAAATGCAAAAATGGATATATTGACAAAATTCTTTCACTTGTAGGGTACCATGCATGAGTACCTCATACCTACAAATTGTCATGACAATCTGAAGAGTGGTTATAGAAAAGAAGCAGAAAATGCATGAAAATCAACACCCCCCCCCCCTTCCTTTTTACATAAGAAAAAAAATCATAAAAAATCAAAAAAATAAAATTTAAGCATAAAATACATATCAAAGCATTAAGTAAGTTAAATATGATAAATATGCAGTAAATGAGTGTGTAAAATCATACACTTATTGAGTTATTTAAAGAAATAGAGCAAAAATGTGCATTTCTGACTAAGTCCAAAAAGACGTCAAAAACGTGTCAAAACTTTGACTTCGAAGTGGAACCAAAAATAACAACACTTCTTAAGACATCTCTCTAGATCATCCTGATGCTTTCGGTTTGTCGATACATGCTTCGGTTCTGAAGAAGAAGTTTGTCAAAGGAGGGTACCCCCCGTGACCTACTTTTGGCTTTGGTGGCGCCACCTGTTGACGAATCCGGACGAAAAACAACAACACTTGTAGGGGACCATTAGTACTTCATACCCACCAAGTTTCATCAAAATCCCTTCAGCTGTTCTGGAGAAGAAGTCGAAAATGTAAAAAGTTTACGACGGACGACGGACGGACGGACGGACGACGGACGGACGGCGGACGGACGGACGACGGACAGCACGCTATGACAATAGCTCACTTGAGCTTTGCTCAGGTGAGCTAAAAATTTAAATCATTAATTACTGGTCACAAACATGTACCTGAATTGTTATCAAAACAAACACAGGTAAGTGAGCTCGGTTATGATCATTTAATTAGATAATGATTGTTTGGACAGTGTTCACCGACTTCGCTATAGAGGTGGTGTTTATATAGTAATTTTAAACATCGGGACTGCAAAATGGGTTCGCAATAGCCGTGAATTCGCAATACCCGTGTTCGTATCAAGCCTCAAATATTGCTAACTTTATTAAGGGAATTTGCCGGGGATTTCAAATTAGTTTGCTAAAAGCATAAATTCGCTGTATGCGTGTATGTAGTATTCGTGCTTTACTGTAGATGTTTTATTGTCTTTAAAGTGACCTACATTGTATATCATTACTTTTTGATACACTTTGATTACCTTGTCCAAAAGAGTTTAAAACATCAATCTTTCCTTTTCATAAAAGATCTTTGTAACTTAACTTACTTTCTGGAGTTTTGTAAAACAGAGAGCCAACCACACCATTCCATTATCTGTCAGGTTATGACAAGCTGTCAAGTCTATCTCTGACACATTGTCAAGGTTGACCTTTTGTTGTAATTTAAGGTCAGCTAGTGTACAGAAGAACAAGTCTGTGAGCTGTTCCACTCCAGTGAACTTCAGGACAGTGTTAGGTCCCTTGATCAGTGAAAGTACAGTCTGAAATAAACAATTCTGATAATAAAGCATTATAAAACTAATCATGGGTGACATCTTCACTTGGATTCTCCAGTAAATAATAAGTGCTTTGTTTAAATAATATTAATGGATATAAATGGCAAAGTTTTGTAAGACTTGTATATGTTATAATGTAAGAGTTACTGTAGCAGTATCTGACTTTGGCTTAAAATGTATGTAAAATACACATCAGATAGTTATACTATCAACAGAACCATACATTTTAAGCCAAAGTCAGATTCTGCTACAGTAACTCTTGCTTTAAAGAAGTAGTCGTCAAATGACCTGGGCCTTTTAATGATTTCCATCTAATTAGACATTACCGAATTTGACTCAACCTGTGAAGAATGTGTAAGAATTTGTGAGGACCATGCTTGAAACAATGAATACATATCAATAGCTAAAATACTTGATAAAGCACCAACTTGTATTTTGTCCAGGGGAAAGAACTGAGGTGAATTTAGTTTGTCAAACAGCTGCACTCTATCAAGTATCTCTCCTACTTTGTGAGGTGTTCTTTCTTTACCAGACTTTACTCTGAATTTACGTCCTGTTTCATAGGCCACTTTTAAATCCCCCGTAGTTTCTGCTGCTGTTTCCATCAGTTCCCTGTAAAAAAAATAAAAATAATGGATGACAAAGGGAAGGGGTTTGGAAACAAAACGAAGAGTTAAACATGCATTCATTTTGATACATACACATGTACATTTTCAGTGCTTCACAGAGTATACAAATCACAACAACATTGATTGGTAAGGAAAGTAGGCCATACCCATCAATGTGCAAAATGGCCCATAATGGCCATTGAAGTCTCAGAATTTCTTAAAATAAATGGTCCATTTAAATTGAATCCTGGAAAATAGCCCATTCACACAATTTCCTTCCCAATCACTGGACAATGACATAAGCACTCAGCTCCATTAAAATTGCTGGTTTCATTACTTTATACCATTCAGGTTGCTGAAGCACTCTGAAGCAATAACAGGTCAAGGTCATAAGATCAAAAATCTAGCAACTTACCAAATTACCCAAATGGGGTAACTAGCCTAGAAACCTTGTAAATTTTAAAACAAGATCATGTTACAAAATTAATGCAGATGTTTTTAGACAGCTTGAAAGACATACAAATATTAAGCTGCACCAAAATATCAATAACAGTTCAAGGTCATGAGATAAAAAATCTAGACATTTACAAAATTATTTAAATGGGATAATTAGCCTAGAAACCTTGTAAAAGAAGATCATGTTATAAAACAAGAAGTCTCTGACGAGACTGTAGCTCTCCTGGTTGTTTTTTCTTTAAAACATCAATTTCCTTTCTTAAAGACCATAGGGAGCAGGTGCTCAAACAAATTATAAGTAGCACGAAAAAACAACATATCCATTAGACTGCAACTATAAAATCACTCATATAATTTATAATATCCGAGATATAGTATTTCAAAAAAGAAAGCCACATCAGTTTTAAAAGATGCTAGGGGCCAGAGGCTTCTAGCTCAAATGAACTATCAATGACACAACTAGACCACAGATCCATCATATTGCAAAAAGAATTAAGTCTCCATCACATGGAGTTATTTAGGAGAAAATGACCACACCCATTTTCTAAGACCCTGGGGGTTAGGGGCTCAAACAAAATATCAGGTGCAACACTAAACCACAGATCCATCATATTGCAAAAAGAATTAAGTCTCCATCATTTATAGTGTCAGAGGAGTTGCAAGCACAAGATTACATAGAATGATAAAGGAAAAAATGACCACACCCATTTTCTAAGACCCTGGGGGACAGGGGCTCAAACAAAATATAAGGTGCACAATAAGACCACAGACCCATCATATTGCAAAAAGAATTAAGTCTCCATCATTTATAGTGCCAGAGGAGTTGCGAGCACAAGATTACATAGAGTTATATAGAAGAAAATGACCACACCTATTTCTAAGACCCTGGGGGTCAGGGACTCAAACAAAATATCAGGTGCACAACTAAGACACAGACCCATCATATTGCAAAAAGAATTAAGTCTCCATCATTTATAGTGTCAGAGGAGTTGCGAGCACAAGATTACATAGAGTTAAATAGGAGAAAATGACCACACCCATTTTCTAAGACCCTGGGGGTAAGGGGCTCAAACAAAATATCAGGTGCAACACTAGACCACAGACCCATCATATTGCAAAAAGAATTAAGTCTCCATCATTTATAGTGTCAGAGGAGTTGCGAGCACAAGATTAAATAGAGTTATATAGAAGAAAATGACCACACCCATTTTCTAAGACCCTGGGGGTCAGGGGCTCAGACAAAATATCAGGTGCACAAAAAGACCACAGACCCATCATATTGCAAAAAGAATTAAGTCTCCATCATTCATAGTGTCAGAGGAGTTGCAAGCACAAGATTATGTTACATAGAGTTATATAGGAGAAAATGACCACACCCATTTCTAAGACCTTGGGGGTCAGGGACTCAAACAAAATATCAGGTGCACAACTAAACCACAGACCCATCATATTGCAAAAAGAATTAAGTCTCTTTCATTTATAGTGTCAGAGGAGTTGCGAGCACAATATTACATAGAGTTATATAGGTGAAAATGACCACACCCATTTTCTAAGACCCTGGGGGTCAGGGGCTCAAACAAAATATCATGTGCACAGCTAGACCACAGACCCATCATATTTCAAAAAGAATTAAGTCTCTATCATTTATAGTGTCAGAGGAGTTGCGAGCACAAGATTACATAGAGTTATATAGGAGAAAATAACCACACCCATTTCTAAGACCCTGGGGGTCAGGGGTTCAAACAAAATATCAGGTGCACAACTAGACCACAGACCCATCATATTGCAAAAAGAATTAAGTCTCCATCATTTATAGTGTCAGAGGAGTTGCGAGCACAAGATTACATAGAGTTATATAGGAGAAAATGACCACACCCATTTCTAAGACCCTGGGGGTCAGGGACTCAAACAAAATATCAGGTGCACAACTAGACCACAGGCCCATCAAATTGCAAAAAGAATTAAGTCTCTATCATTTATAGTGTCAGAGGAGTTGCGAGCACAAGATTACATAGAGTTATATAGGAGAAAATAACCACACAAATTTCTAAGACCCTGGGGGTCAGGGGCTCAAACAAAATATCAGGAGCACAGCTAGACCACAGACCCATCATATTGCAAAAAGAATTAAGTCTCTATCATTTATAGTGTCAGAGGAGTTGCAAGCACAAGATTACATAGAGTTATATAGGAGAAAATGACCACACCCATTTCTAAGACCCTGGGGGTCAGGGGCTCAAACAAAATATCAGGTGCACAACTAGACCACAGACCCATCATATTGCAAAAAGAATTAAGTCTCTATCATTTATAGTGTCAGAGGAGTTGCGAGCACAATATTACATAGAGTTATATAGGAGAAAATAACCACACCCATTTCTAAGACCCTGGGGGTCAGGGGTTCAAACAAAATATCAGGTGCACAACTAGACCACAGACCCATCATATTGCAAAAAGAATTAAGTCTCTATCATTTATAGTGTTAGAGGAGTTGCGAGCACAAGATTACATAGAGTTATATAGGAGAAAATGACCACACCCATTTTCTAAGACCCTGGGGATCAGGGGCTCAAACAAAATATCAGGTGCACAACTAGACCACAGACCCATCATATTGCAAAAAGAATTAAGTCTCCATCATTTATAGTGTCAGAGGAGTTGCGAGCACAAGATTACATAGAGTTATATAGGAGAAAATGACCACACCCATTTCTAAGACCCTGGGGGTCAGGGACTCAAACAAAATATCAGGTGCACAACTAGACCACAGACCCATCATATTGCAAAAAGAATTAAGTCTCCATCATTTATAGTGTCAGAGGAGTTGCGAGCACAAGATTAAATAGAGTTATATAGAAGAAAATGACCACACCCATTTTCTAAGATCCTGGGGGTCAGGGGCTCAGACAAAATATCAGGTGCACAAAAAGACTACAGACCCATCATATTGCAAAAAGAATTAAGTCTCCATCATTCATAGTGTCAGAGGAGTTGCAAGCACAAGATTATGTTACATAGAGTTTTTAGGAGAAAATGACCACACCCATTTCTAAGACCCTGGGGGTCAGGGACTCAAACAAAATATCAGGTGCACAACTAAACCACAGACCCATCATATTGCAAAAAGAATTAAGTCTCTTTCATTTATAGTGTCAGAGGAGTTGCGAGCACAATATTACATAGAGTTATATAGGTGAAAATGACCACACCCATTTTCTAAGACCCTGGGGGTCAGGGGCTCAAACAAAATATCATGTGCACAGCTAGACCACAGACCCATCATATTTCAAAAAGAATTAAGTCTCTATCATTTATAGTGTCAGAGGAGTTGCGAGCACAAGATTACATAGAGTTATATAGGAGAAAATAACCACACCCATTTCTAAGACCCTGGGGGTCAGAGGTTCAAACAAAATATCAGGTGCACAACTAGACCACAGACCCATCATATTGCAAAAAGAATTAAGTCTCCATCATTTATAGTGTCAGAGGAGTTGCGAGCACAAGATTACATAGAGTTATATAGGAGAAAATGACCACACCCATTTCTAAGACCCTGGGGGTCAGGGACTCAAACAAAATATCAGGTGCACAACTAGACCACAGACCCATCATATTGCAAAAAGAATTAAGTCTCTATCATTTATAGTGTCAGAGGAGTTGCGAGCACAATATTACAAAGAGTTATATAGGAGAAAATAACCACACAAATTTCTAAGACCCTGGGGGTCAGGGGTTCAAACAAAATATCAGGTGCACAACTAGACCACAGGCCCATCAAATTGCAAAAAGAATTAAGTCTCTATCATTTATAGTGTCAGAGGAGTTGCGAGCACAAGATTACATAGAGTTATATAGGAGAAAATGACCACACCCATTTTCAAAGACCCTGGGGGTCAGGGGCTCAAACAAAATATCAGGTGCACAGCTAGACCACAGACCCATCATATTGCAAAAAGAATTAAGTCTCTATCATTTATAGTGTCAGAGGAGTTGCAAGCACAAGATTACATAGAGTTATATAGGAGAAAATGACCACACCCATTTCTAAGACCCTGGGGGTCAGGGGCTCAAACAAAATATCAGGTGCACAACTAGACCACAGACCCATCATATTGCAAAAAGAATTAAGTCTCTATCATTTATAGTGTCAGAGGAGTTGCGAGCACAAGATTACATAGAGTTATATAGGAGAAAATAACCACACCCATTTCTAAGACCCTGGGGGTCAGGGGTTCAAACAAAATATCAGGTGCACAACTAGACCACAGACCCATCATATTGCAAAAAGAATTAAGTCTCCATCATTTATAGTGTCAGAGGAGTTGCGAGCACAAGATTACATAGAGTTATATAGGAGAAAATGACCACACCCATTTCTAAGACCCTGGGGGTCAGGGACTCAAACAAAATATCAGGTGCACAACTAGACCACAGACCCATCATATTGCAAAAAGAATTAAGTCTCTATCATTTATAGTGTCAGAGGAGTTGCGAGCACAATATTACATAGAGTTATATAGGAGAAAATAACCACACCCATTTCTAAGACCCTGGGGGTCAGGGGGTTCAAACAAAATATCAGGTGCACAACTAGACCACAGACCCATCATATTGCAAAAAGAATTAAGTCTCTATCATTTATAGTGTTAGAGGAGTTGCGAGCACAAGATTACATAGAGTTATATAGGAGAAAATGACCACACCCATTTTCTAAGACCCTGGGGATCAGGGGCTCAAACAAAATATCAGGTGCACAACTAGACCACAGACCCATCATATTGCAAAAAGAATTAAGTCTCCATCATTTATAGTGTCAGAGGAGTTGCGAGCACAAGATTACATAGAGTTATATAGGAGAAAATGACCACACCCATATCTTAGACCCTGGGGGTCAGGGACTCAAACAAAATATCAGGTGCACAACTAGACCACAGACCCATCATATTGCAAAAAGAATTAAGTCTCCATCATTCATAGTGTCAGAGGAGTTGCAAGCACAAGATTACATAGAGTTATATAGGAGAAAATGACCACACCCATTTTCTAAGACCCTGGGGGTCAGGGGCTCAGACAAAATATCAGGTGCACAACTAGACCACAGACCCATCATATTGCAAAAAGAATTAAGTCTCTATCATTTATAGTGTCAGAGGAGTTGCAAGCACAAGATTACATAGAGTTATATAGGAGAAAATGACCACACCCATTTCTAAGACCCTGGGGGTCAGGGGCTCAAACAAAATATCAGGTGCACAACTAGACCACAGACCCATCATATTGCAAAAAGAATTAAGTCTCTATCATTTATAGTGTCAGAGGAGTTGCGAGCACAAGATTACATAGAGTTATATAGGAGAAAATGACCACACCCATTTTCTAAGACCCTGGGGGTCAGGGGCTCAAACAAAATATCAGGTGCACAACTAGACCACAGACTTATCGTATTGCAAAAAGAATTAAGTCTCCATCATTTATAGTGTCAGAGGAGTTGCGAGCACAAGATTACATAGATTTTCATAACCACGCCGATTTTCTAAGACCCTGGGGGTCAAGGGCTGAAACTAAATGTCAGGTGCACAACTAGACCACATACCAAGTAGGATGCAAAAAGAATTAACTTTCTATCACCTATGGTTTGAGAGGAGTTGCGAGCACAAGAATTGTTTACGGACGGACGGACGGACAGACGGACAGACGGACGGACGCTGGACGACGGGGTATCGCATAAGCTCGACTGGTCTGAGACCAGTAGAGCTAACAAGAGCCCCAGGGGGCACAACGCTCACCTGATACCCATGCACGCTCTAATTGACATACTGACATTGAATACTGATAGTGCCAGTACCAGGATTTTAGCCCACAACCTTTCTAACAAGATTTTTGCCGGATGCCGACAAGTTTTTTTTTTCAGACAACCTTTAAAAGTACAAACAAGAGAAAATAGTCACATTTCAAAACAACAACTTTTTTACTGATTTGAAAAGATGGATTATGCGATCCAAAGTCATATGCCCAGCTAGTATAGTTTGATTATGCAACATCAAAAATAAAATCATTTTGTAAAATTCCACATTAATGTGCAACAGAAACAGAATAAAACAATGAAATGATTTCATAAATTAAGTTTATTTAAAATTGAACACCAAACCTTTCATTATTAATAGCTAGTATGCCAGAAAATAATAAAGCCTGTGTTTGTGAAACACGAATGCCCCGCGGTGGCATCTTTATTGGTATAAACACCATTTTCTGTTAAGTATGTGAGAGGTCAGGGTCAGAGTAATGTTGGTATCAATGGAAAGATCTTGTCACAAAGAATACACATGTACAATATGAAAGCCCTATCACTAACCATTCAAAAGTTATGCCCAATGTTAAAGTTTTTGAAAAGTAGGTCAAAGGTCAAGGTCAAGGTCACGAGGTCAAAAATTTTGGTATCAATGGAAAGGTATTGTCACAAGGAATACACATGTGAAATATGAAAGCTCTATCACCTTCCTATCAAAAGTTATGCCCAATGTAAAGTTTTTCGGACAAACAGACAGACGGACAGGCCAAAAACTATATGCCCCCGTATCTTTGATTCCGGAAGCATAAAAAACAAAGACTTTTCGGTTTTGCCTTTATTCATATTAAATTATACAGAAATCTATGAATGAGAGCTTTTGAATAGTATTGATTTCATCTTAATACATGTAACGTACAGTCAAAATCGTGTTAATCCAATTAACACAGACAAGTTGTTAGCGGACAATATTAATTCAAGTGAGTTGTGCAGAAATTGAGCCAATTTATTTTCCAAACAGCAGTGTACGGTGTATCAAACCTCATGACCCAGTGAAGCCACTTGGACAAATTATTTTCGGTAAATATGCTGAAATGCGGTGCTTGGAAATGTATTTTTAGCATATTGAATCAATAGTCGTGATAAATTTAACTTCAAACTTGATCTTGTCTTTTATGCAATCTACAGATAGGTTTGAAAATATGCAAAATTCGGAACATTTTCAATGAGGACGCAGAGTTCCTGTAAAAAAAGTGAAATTTGCGAAAAAAGAACATGCATGACCCCCCCCCCCCCCCCTTTTTCTTTACATTTTTATGCGTGCAAAGATTCGCAATCAAAAAAGACCAATTTTACAGACTTCCGGGCATTTCAAGTCAGTCAAAATTTTTAGTGTGCACCTTTTTATTTCCTGTAGTTACCCCTACTAAAGGGGCAAGGAGGTATTGAACCAATCAAATCTGTAACACAAGATATATGGCGACTATGTTTACCATAGATACAGAAATAAGACAGAGAAAATAATCATTAAATAGGGAAATTGTTCTGAAATATGCATGTATGAAAAAAAAGCAATCCAAGGAATGCTTGTGTCGCCTGCGTAGCGGATTTTTTTTTTATTGAAATAAGGTCAAATATCAAGGGCAAGGTCACTAGGTGAAAAATTATGGAATGTTTAGAAAGGTCTTTTCATAAGGAATACAAATGTGAAATATCAAAGCCCTATCACTTACCACTCAAAAGATATAGCAAATCATAGATTTGTTGAAAAGTAGGTCAAATACATAGGGCAAGTGCACGAGGTAAAACATAGGTAATCACAGATTACGAAGCTGATCTCGTGACAGCAAAATTCAGTTCAAACATATTTCTTAGTACATGTATATTAGCTTTTAAAGGCAAAACCACTCAAGCAGAAAAAGTAGGTCAAGGTCATTTTATGAAAGTTTGATCAAAGATACATCCAATATGCAAGTTTGGTACATGTAGCAGTTATACTTTGCTCAATATTGGCTTTATAGAGAAAAATCACTCAAGCGGAAAAAGTAGGTCAAGGTCATTTTATGAAAGTTTGATCAAAGATACAGCTAATATGCAAGTTTGGAACATCTAGCACTTAAACTTTGCTCAATATTGGCTTTTAAAGGCAAAATCACTCAAGCGGAAAAAGTAGGTCAAGGTCATTTTATGAAAGTTTGATCAAAGATACATCCAATATATAAGTTTGGTACATGTAGCACTTATACTCTGCTCAATATTGGCTTTTAAAAGCGAAATCACTCAAGTGGAAAAAGTAGGTCAGATGCTGCATCCGATGCATGGGTCCATCTCGGCATCCAAAGATGAATCACTTGTGCAAGTTTGGTTACTGTAGCATTAGTACTTTGTCAGATACTGAGCTACCCCAAACTTCTTATCCAAATCACTCAAGCGGAAAATGTAGGTCAGATGCTGCATCCGATGCATGGGTTCACCTCAGCATCCAAAGATGAATCACTTGTGCAAGTTTGGTTACTGTAGCATCAGTACTTTGTCAGATACTGAGCTACCCCAAACTTCTTAACCAAGTCACTCAAGCGGAAAATGTAGGTCAGATGCTGCATCCGATGCATGGGTTTACCTCAGCATCCAAAAATGAATCACTTGTGCCAGTTTGGTTACTGTAGCATCAGTACTTTGTCAGATACTGAGCTACCCCAAACTTCTTAACCAAGTCACTCAAGCGGAAAATGTAGGTCAGATGCTGCTTACGATGCATGGGTTCACCTCAGCATCCAAAGATGAATCACTTGTGCCAGTTTGGTTACTGTAGCGTTAGTACTTTGTCAGATACTGAGCTACCCCAAACTTCTTAACCGGACGCGGACGCGGACACGGACACGGACGCGGACGCGTGGGGTTATAGCATAAGCTCACTCAACTTCGTCGAGGTGAGCTAAAAATGATGGTATGCGAAGAAAGGTCTTGTCACATGGAATGCACATGTGAAATATCAAAGCCTATCACTCAGCAATCAAAAGAAATAGCCAATCTAAGATTTTTTGAAAAGTAGGTCAAATATCTAGGTCTTGGTCATGAGGTCAAAAGTTATGATATGTGTAGAAAGGCCTTGTCACAAGAAGGAATACACATATGAAATATCAAAGCTCTATCACTTACCAATCAAAAGATATAGCAAATCTTAATTTTTTTGAAAAGTAGGTCAAATATCTAGGTCAAGGTCATGAGGTCAAAATTATGGTATGTGTAGAAAGGTATTGTCAAAAGGAATACACAAGAGAAATATCAAAGCCCTATCACTTGCCAATCAATAGATATAGCCAATCTTGGTTTTTTTTAAAAAGTAGGTCAAATATCTAGGTCAAGGTCATAAGGTTAAAAAATATAGTATGTGAAAAAAGGGCTTGTCAAAAGAAATACGCATGTGAAATATCAAAGCCCTATCACTTACCAATCAAAAGATATAGCCAATCTTAGATTTTTTGAAAAGTAGGTCAAATATCTAGGTCAAGGTCACGAGGTCAAAAAATATGGTTTGCGTAGAAAGGTCTTGTCACAAAGATTACACATGTGAAATATCAAAGCCCTATCACTTGCCAATCAAGAGATATAGCCAATATTAGATTTTTAGAAAAGTAGGTCAAATATCTAGATCAAGGTCACAAGGTCAAACATTATATGTGTAGAAAGGTCTAATCACAAGGAATACACATGTGAAATATCAAAGCCCTATCACTAATCAATCAAGAGATATAGCCAATATTAGATTTTTAGAAAAGTAGGTCAAATATCTAGGTCAAGGTCAAAAGGTCAAAAATTATGATATGTGTATAAAGGTCTTGTCACAAGGAATACACATGTGAAATATCAAAGCCCTATCACTTACCAATCAAAAGTTATGGGGTGTGACACCCAAGTGTGACAGACAGACGGACAGACGGAGGGACGGATGGACGGACAGACGAACAACAGACAAAGTGATCCCTAAGTGTCGCTGTGCTTCGCAGGCGACACAAAAAGTCAACATCTTAAAAATAAATTCAGCGTATATTTGATAGCGTATGTGGCCAAGTTAATTCAAAGTATGAAAATAAGTACACAAAGCCAAACTAGCTATAGCTTGTCTTATTTAAAAAATCATTAAAAATCTAAAAGTTGATATTTTGACAAAATTCTTTCACAGTTTCATTTCTAGCGTTAAATATAAAAATAAAAAGAGAAAAAAAACTGAAAAAGGGAAAAAAAAAATTGTTGGGGTCCCGCCGGGGTTTGAAGCTACTCCCCATGGGTCCATTTGGCATGGAAAACATACATTATACCTATGTACAATCTTAAAAAATATTCCTTAAAAATCCAAAAATGGATATCTTGACAAAATTCTTTCACTTGTAGGGTACCATGCACGAGTACCTCATACCTACAAATTGTCATGACAATCTGAAGAGTGGTTATAGAAAAGAAGCAGAAAATGTATGAAAATCACCCCCCCCCCCCTTCCTTTTTACATAAGAAAAAAATTCATAAAAAATCAAAAAAATAAATTTTAAGCATAAAATACATATCAAAGCATTAAGTAAGTTAAATATGTAGTAAATGAGTGTGTAAAATCATACACTTATTGAGTTATTTAAAGAAATAGTGCAAAAATGTGCATTTCTGACAAAGTCCGAAAAGACGTCAAAAACGCGTCAAAAATTTGACTTCGAAGTGGAACCAAAAATAACAACACTTCTTAAGACATCTCTCTAGATCATCCTGATGCTTTCGGTTTGTCGATACATGCTTCGGTTCTGAAGAAGAAGTTTGTCAAAGGAGGGTACCCCCCGTGACCTACTTTTGGCTGTGGTGGCGCCACCTGTTGACAGATCCGGACGAAAAACAACAACACTTGTAGGGGACCATGAGTACTTCATACCTACCAAGTTTCATCAAAATCCCTTCAGCCGTTCTGAAGAAGAAGTTTAAAATGTGAAAAGTTTACGACGACGACGGACGACGGACGACGACGACGACGGACGACGGACGACGACGGACGACGGACGCACCACTATGACAATAGCTCACTTGAGCCTATGGCTCAGGTGAGCTAAAAAATGCAGATACTTTAGACAACTCGAAAGACATACAAATATTAAGGTTCACCAAAATATCAATAACAGGTCAAAATCATAAAATCAAAAATCTAGCAATTTACAAAATTACCCAAATGGGGTAGCTAGCCTAGAAAACAAGATCATGTTTTGAAATTAATGCAAATGTCTTTCGACAACTCGAAAGACATACAAATATTAATAAGGTTCACCAAAATATCAATAACAGGTCAAGGTCATGAGATCAAAAATCTAGCAATAGGTAACGACAGTGAGGGTGTTGTGGTACTGTAAATTTTGATTGGTTCATACACATGATACAGCTCAGGGAATTACTGGATAATAAACCATGGTTAGGTAGTTTTTATCTCATTAACAAACAATATGAAGACAAACAACAATGGATGAGATGTAACATGTGTTATGAAAGTAGTTCATGTCAGCATTTCTCTGGTTGGCTTAAATTTGAAGTATAAGGTAATACAATACTTACGCCACAGCTCCTGTAAAGTTAATTTTTGGGGCCTTGTTAATGCTCTCCACTTTCTTTTTGCCTTTCTTCACCATGTTTGCAGACCTGGTGGAATTTCTACAATTAACAAACAACAAGATGACAACACTATCATATTGTACAATTATTACTGAGAATGAGACCAACATATGATTTGTTGGACCTAAAGACAAAATATTGTCTAGGACTGTCTTTTATCTGAGGACCAAACAAATCATACACGTATGCCTCAAAGGCTAAAATGTCTTTTTTATACCAATTCTTTTGATAGTTTGACAATGAAATGATTGAAAATGTTTGGTATTCTTGTTTGTCTTTATAAGAAAGGCTGTGATTGACAGGTACAGTACAGATAATATTTTTTCCTAAAACTTTCTCTAAAAAGAAACCATTATACACCAAAATAGTTTTCAGCTCTTACTGCACACATAATTATGTAAATCAGTCTTGAAGTTGCTATTTTTAGCCATTTACAGAAACCCTGATTCTATAAATGAGAACTTCCGGTAAATGTGATTGAGACACTGATGACGTAGAAAGATGTACATGAAAGACGAAAGTAATGTAAACAATGTAATGTACCATGGGTTAACTTGGAGTGCACACTGCTAGAGTTGCAGACTGGGAGGCCCCCTGCCTATTCTTCTATTAAGCTCAGTGTACAACATAGTATTACCTATATTCATAATGTCGTATACATTCATTAATGACAGATGACAGCTGGAAACACAGAAAGGGGGGGGGGGGGTTAACTTGGAATGCATGCGGCTAGAGTTGCAGACTGAGAGACCCCCTGCCTATTCTTTTACAGAGCTCCGTGTACAACATAGTATTACCTAATATATTCATTTTGTCATATACATTCATTAATGACAGATGACAGCTGGAGATATAATTGGCATAGACAGATTCAGGAATCTAAAATAGGAAGGGTGGGTCACAGTGTTGAAAATAATCTTTCTGAGAAGCATAGAAAGGGGGGGATACAATGACTAAAACAAAACGTTATTAATTCATTTTTATATATTTTTTTTTTTCGTCATTATTTCCTAAAATTGTGATCATATATATTCAATTTGATAGAATAAAATTTGATCCTTCTTTAAAACATTCAGTGTCATCGACCTCCTCAGAATAATATTAGAATTTTATTCTATCAAATTGAATATACATGGTCACAATTTTAGGGAATAACGACGAAAAACGATTCAACATTATTCTTTTTTTTCTAATTAATCATTAAGTTATGGTCACAGCTAGCTGTTTTAGGAAATAACATAATGATTAAAGAAGCAATAAAGTTATATCATAAAACATTTTTTTCAAATAAGTTTTCATGAGAGGAAATTGATGATAGAAAAGATTGGAAGATAACTCTGTCTCTCTCTCTCTCTCTGAACTTAACTTAACGATTAATTAGAATCAAAGGACTGAAAGTCCTGCGAGTTGGCAAAAAGTAACATTGAGACGAACATACAGAAGACAAGTATAAAACTGGCACAAATCAAACTCCAAATCTATGCCTCAAATGCTTGAATGAGTGATTCTCAAAATTCAAGAGTTGTCTCAAATCTAAAAACAAGAGGCCCAAGGGGGCCACATCGCTCACCTGAGTCACAAAGGGTTAAAAGTCACAAAAATACTTCTACAGATCAAAGCCCTTGACAGCCATATTTGTTGACCTATCGACAAGAAAAACACAAACTTGGCAGAGGACCTTGAGTACTTAGCTTGCTGCAAGGTTTCGTGAAATTCTGTGCAATGGTTGCAGAGGAGATGTCGAAAATGTGTCAGCCAATCAGAGCCCTCGGCGGCCATATTTGTTGACCGATCGGCACGAAAAACACAAACTTGGTAGAGGACCTTGAGTACTTCCTTCCTGTAATGTTTCATGAAATTCTGTGCAGCGGTTGCAGAGGAGATGTCGAAAATGTGTCAGCCAATCAGAGCCCTCGGCGGCCATATTTGTTGACCAATCAGCACGAAAAAACACAAACGTGTTGAAGGACCTTGAATACTTCCTTCCTGTAAAGTTTCATGAAATTCTGTGCAGCGGTTGCAGAGGATATGTCGAAAATGTGTCGGCCAATCAGAGCCCTCGGCGGCCACATTTGTTAAATGATCGCCACGAAAAACACAAACTTGGTAGAGGACCTTGAGTACTTCCTTCCTGTAAAGTTTCATGAAATTCTGTGCAGCGGTTGCAGAGGAGATGTCGAAAATGTGTCAGCCAATCAGAGCCCTCGGTGGCCATATTTGTTGACCGATCAGCACCAAAAACACAAACTTGGTAGAGGACCTTGAGTACTTCCTTCCTGTAAAGTTTCATGAAATTCTGTGCAGCGGTTGCAGAGGAGATGTCGAAAATGTGTCAGCCAATCAGAGCCCTCGGCGGCCATATTTGTTGACCGATCAGCACCAAAAATACAAACTTGGTAGAGGACCTTGAGTACTTCCTTCCTGTAAAGTTTCATGAAATTCTGTGCAGCGGTTGCAGAGGAGATGTCGAAAATGTGTCAGCCAATCAGAGCCCTCAGCGGCCATATTTGTTGACCGATTGGCACGAAAAACACAAACTTGGTAGAGGATCTTGAGTACTTCCTTCCTGTAAAGTTTCATGAAATTCTGTGCAGCGGTTGCAGAGGAGATGTCAAAATGTGTCAGCCAATCAGAGCCCTCGGCGGCCATATTTGTTGACCGATCAGCACCAAAAACACAAACTTGGTAGAGGACCTTGAGTACTTCCTTCCTGTAAAGTTTCATGAAATTCTGTGCAGCGGTTGCAGAGGAGATGTCGAAAATGTGTCAGCCAATCAGAGCCCTTGGCGGCCATATTTGTTGACCGATCTGCATGAAAAACACAAACTTGGAAGAGGACCTTGAGTACTTCCTTCCTGTAAAGTTTCATGAAATTCTGTGCAGCGGTTGCAGAGGAGATGTCGAAAATGTGTCAGCCAATCAGAGCCCTTGGCAGCCATATTTGTTGACCGATCGGCACGAAAAACACAAACTTGGTAAAGGACCTTGAGTACTTCCTTCCTGTAAAGTTTCATGAAATTCTGTGCAGCGGTTGCAGAGGAGATGTCGAAAATGTGTCAGCCAATCAGAGCCCTCGGCGGCCATATTTGTTGACCGATCGGCACGAAAAACATAAACTTGGTAGAGGACCTTGAGTACTTCCTTCCTGTAAAGTTTCATGAAATTCTGTGCAGCGGTTGCAGAGGAGATGTCGAAAATGCGTCAGCCAATCAGAGCCCTCGGTGGCCATATTTGTTGACCGATCGGCACGAAAAACACAAACTTGGTAGAGGACCTTGAGTACTTCCTTCCTGTAAAGTTTCATGAAATTCTGTGCAGCGGTTGCAGAGGAGATGTCGAAAATGTGTCAGCCAATCAGAGCCCTCGGCGGCCATATTTGTTGACCGATCGGCACGAAAAACACAAACTTGGTAGAGGACCTTGAGTACTTCCTTCCTATTAAGTTTCATGAAATTCTGTGCAGCGGTTGCAGAGGAGATGTCGAAAATGTTAAAAGTTTACGCCAGACGGACGACGACGACGACGACCACGACGGACGGACGACGGACGGACGACGGACGGCGCGCTATGACAATAGCTCACTTGAGCTTCGCTCAGGTGAGCTAAAAATATATATATAAATACAGTGATGATTCGTTAGTCCGGACGAATTGGTTCCCGAGGAATTCGTCCGGATTAACGAATTTCCCGGATTACTGAATCATGTTAAAAATGTCAAAACTTGAACGCGAAACTCCGAAGGAAAGGGGGGAGGGTCGGCCGTTTTTTTTTGTGCGTGTGTTTGTACGGTTAAACTGTCTTGTAAACAAATATTTTATCATCATAGATATTTTGATTAAATGTTTATTTCTTGATAATAAAGGATTACTCAATCTCTAGATGTGTCTTTAAAGCATGAGCGCTAAAAACTAGAAAAGGGGAAGGTGGTTCGGCGCCGGGATTTTGTCTTCGCTTTTTCGTATTGGTAAGATCGTCTTGAAGTCAATACTTTTCTCATCATTGAAAATTGAAATTGCACATTTTGTTTTATCTAAACATCGAGGTTCCGCGGGCGCCGATACTTACCAATACCTACCGAAACGTACCACTTTTCTTCCTGAAAAATACGAAAATCATTGTCTGTCAAGAGCGGTTGACAGCCGTTTTCGATTCTGTTTTAACTAAAAACAAGCCCTCAATATCCAAGCTGTTCACTCTCATCTTCATCGTGATACAAACATTAAAATTAAAAATATCAACTTTAATTTGAAATGATTTTAGGGCGTGCATCTGTTCAAAATAATGATTGAACGCTACAAGCTGAAAAAAAAATTAAGAAAGTGACCAAAGAAGCGAACAATTAAGTCTTTTAATGCATAGATTTGATAACCAGGTAAGTTCGTGTACCCCAAGCCATGGCTGGTGCTGCGTATCCCATCGCCTAATTAACCTGCCGGTTTTCCGGTTAATTTCTCCAGGTAAAAATTTATTGTTATGAAAACATGTCCATGTAGATTTCTCCAGGTAAAAATTAATTCTTATGAAAACATGACCGTATAGATTTCTCCAGGTAAGAATTAATTGTTATGAAAACACGTCCGTAGTTGCTTATATCGTCCGGACTAACGGGACAAAATTACATATGATCCGCACGTCCGTTCCCGAAAACTACCGTCCGGATCCGGAACGCGGATTTCCGGATTATCGGATCATTTTTGCACTATGTACGTTTGTTCCCTGAGAAATCGTCCGGAGTAACGAATTTTCCGGAGTAACGAATTCCGGACTAACGAATCATCACTGTATATAAAATGATAGAGCTTCTTAACCAAATAACTGCTTTTGAGGTCAGAGTTCAAGGTCAATATGATCATGTCAAATTTGTTTTAATTGTTATGGGTGTATGTATGAAGTATAATGTCCTATCACTTTTACTTTAGGAGATATTTGCTTTTGAAACTTCTTGACCAACTTAAAACCAACATCTTAGGTTTATTAAGTATCAAACTGAAAAACCTTTTTTCTTAGTCGGTAAATAGCTCATCAGAGCTATGTTGATTGTTTTAAATTATGTCTGACTTTAAATAAATATTATTGATTGATTTATTTACTTGTCTTTAGTCTTCTACACATCCACAATTTTTTTTTTTAAATCTAAGGTCTTTTTTATCCTAAATACAATACTTTTACCTATCTATCTAAAAATGGGGTGCTCTTTATACAGAGGAGGGAAGTACAAAGAAAAAAGATGCGCCATATTCTAATGCACTGACATCAACAAGTGATCGCTATTCCTGTAGCATCGTTCCTTGTAGCATTTTTTTGCATTCTCATAATGCATTTAACCCATTATTTACAACTTGAACTTAAACGTCTGTTGTCTAATATGTTCTTTTGTGAAATTGTAGTGGTCCTATTTCTTACTGCGCCAGTAACATTGTGTGTTGTTTGGTCCGTGCAGGGTTATCAAGTGCAAAGTTGAAAGCCATAGCAATGAGAGTTGGCTTTGCCAACTCAAAAAAAAGAATAATGTTGAATCGTTTTTCGTCGTTATTCCCTAAAATTGTGACCATGTATATTCAATTTGATAGAATAAAATTCTAATATTATTCTGAGGAGGTCGATGACATTGAATGTTTTAAAGAAGGATCAAATCTTATTCTATTAAATTGAATATACATGTATAAGGTTACAATTTTAGGGAATAACGACGGAAAAAAAATAATATAAAAATGAATTAATAACATTTTATTTTAGTCATTGTATCCCCCCCCCCCTTTCTACGCTTCTCAGAAAGATTATTTTCAACACTGTGACCCGCCCTCCCTATTTTAGATCCCTGAATCTGTCTATGCCAAATATATTAATAAACGATTCGACATTATTCTTTTTTTTCAAAATCATTAAGTTATGGTCACAGCTAGCTGTTTCTAGGGAATAACATAATAATTAAAGAAGCAATAAAGTTATATCGGAAAACTTTTTTTTCAAATAAGTTTTCATGAGAGGAAATTGGTGATAGAAAAGATTGGAAGATATCTCTCTTTCTGTCTGTCTGTCTGTCTCTCTCTCTCTCTCAAAGCCGACTCAAAATGGACAAGTGTGTGCGTGTCTGTGTGTGTGTGATGGGGAGGAGGGTTAACCCCCGCAAACCATGATTTATACTCGGCTAGTGCTAGATCCATAATTCCATTTATCGATACAGAATCTATCAAAAATATTGGCATAATAGTTTTCGACAAATGTGATCATACAATTAATCAGAATATAATGCATTATGTCAAACTCAGGTTCTTCTGTCCTGAAGCTACAGGTGATCACCAGCCATGAGCATGTTCAGAAATGGTTCTAAGAGCACTTTAAGTCCAAGATCAAGGTAAATCGGTTTAAGGTCAAGGTATTTTTCTTAGGAGAGGGATTATACAGACATTTATAATACACAGTCCTAAAATAGTTTGTTAATTCAGCTATTCAATTTCACATACCTTCAAGTTTATACAAACCAAATCCACTAGATACTAGAGAGTTATGGGTGTAAATATGGCACTAGCTCCAACCTAAAATATAAACAAATTCACAGTGTCAATTAATTGATACTTTTCAAATTGTTAGCAAAACTTAATTTAATATTGTGAAAGTGAAACACTTGCTCAAAATATATCTAAAAAATTAGAATGACTGTTTATAAAATACATTTTTTACAAAAAACTAAAGATCACAGGAATTGGAAAATAATCTAAAAGTCAAACATTATCAATATATGTTAGTATGACACATCATGTAAGTCCATCCTAGTACACAAATCTGTATAGAGGGATGTTGAATTGTACTAAATAGTATTTGCCTGATCAACTTTGTCATCCATTTTAAGTGACTGTGCTTGAAAATGACAACTGTCAAGAAACCCGCCCTGTCTGGAAACGGGCCCAACACAAGTAAAAATTAGCTGGCAAAGGTACAGCACCAATGCTGTAGTTTACAATACTGGCCCTGTACCAGTGACCACCAAGGACCAGTGGTAGACTAATGTATTACAATACTGGCCCTGTACCAGTGACCAGCAAGGACCAGACCACGGTAGACTAATGTATTACAATACTGGCCCTGTACCAGTGACCAGCAAGGACCAGTGGTAGACTAATGTATTACAATACTGGCCCTGTACCAGTGACCAGCAAGGACCAGTGGTAGACTAATGTATTACAATACTGGCCCTGTACCAGTGACCAGCAAGGACCAGTGGTAGACTAATGTATTACAATACTGGCCCTGTACCAGTGACCAGCAAGGACCAGTGGTAGACTAATGTATTACAATACTGGCCCTGTACCAGTGACCAGCAAGGACCAGTGGTAGACTAATGTATTACAATACTGGCCCTGTACCAGTGACCAGCAAGGACCAGTGGTAGACTAATGTATTACAATACTGGCCCTGTACCAGTGACCAGCAAGGACCAGTGGTAGACTAATGTATTACAATACTGGCCCTGTACCAGTGACCAGCAAGGACCAGTGGTAGACTAATGTATTACAATACTGGCCCTGTACCAGTGACCAGCAAGGACCAGTGGTAGACTAATGTATTACAATACTGGCCCTGTACCAGTGACCAGCAAGGACCAGTGGTAGACTAATGTATTACAATACTGGCCCTGTACCAGTGACCAGCAAGGACCAGTGGTAGACTAATGTACCAGTGACCAGCAAGGACCAGTGGTAGACTAATGTATTTTGAGTAGTGATGTGACGATAGTCGCCGACTTTTGACAGTCGATTGCTGAAACCCCCTTTGATCTTTGATAACCAATAGTAAAATTGACAATCGATTGTTGCTCAGAGAAAAGAGTAACTACTGTACAAACAAAATACTGAGCAATCTAAATGATGTCGAGCTAGGTAGACAAAAATTACAATGGTCAAGAAAATCAAATTAAATTGTTGCTTTTCCTTTTAATTAAATTGTATGTCTATGCATTTGCAGTGTATGTTTGAGGGTTGTTAGAAAAGTTCGAATACATCTGCAATATCTCAAGAATGCTTGCTTGTAAATGTATGATTTTCTTACTATAAATTCATGAGGTTTATTGCAATCAATCCTAAAACAGTGTCAACTTTATCATTTGTAACATTGTCTTTATATGTACGTTGTGATGGTTTGTGGCACAATACGATAATTAAGATGAAACAGTCAATAAATATTGCTCAGTCCCAACGTTTCGGCCGAAGCCTTCTTCAGGGTGGAGTCCTTTTCGCTGGATTACATCGTATTCGTTTTCAAATTCATCAAAGCAGTCTTGTAAAGTGTTCACTTCAAATTGCGCTTTGTTTATCGGTATCAATAATGGCGTCATAGAAAGCGCATATGGGGCTAAAATATTGTTCTTGATTTAACGTCATTAAATGCGTAAAATAACTGCATGCCTTCCTATGAATTCACCAATATTATGTATAAACATTATCAAAAAAAAAAAAAAAAAAAAAAAAAAAAACTCTCACACATAATTATCATATATAAAGTGGTCAAATTAAAGGGATCAGATCTCCTTGGCTACCGTCTTAGAGAAAATGAAATCGACAGAGTTCCGCTGGTTCTTACATATGCAAAGCAACTACCAGATGTAAGGAACATAACACACAAACATATGAATATCCTATATAAATCGGAAAAATTGCAAAAAATATTTAAATCACCACCAATTTTGGCTTTTCGTAGAGGACGTAATCTCGGAGATGTACTCGTTCACGGGAAACATAATAAAATTTTCAAGGAAAAGGGAAAACCAGAAGTCACGTGCTCTCCAAA
Organism: Pinctada fucata; assembly: GCA_028142955.1. Taxonomy (NCBI): domain Eukaryota; kingdom Metazoa; phylum Mollusca; class Bivalvia; order Pterioida; family Pteriidae; genus Pinctada; species Pinctada fucata. The sequence goes on along the minus strand of AP027112.1, from coordinate 28,172,089 downwards.
GTGCAAAATCTGCCCGCTTATCATGCGTAGTTTGTCATTGAAAACCAACAACACAACCGTTAAATTAAACCAATATCATATGTGCAAAACGTGGAATGCCGTATATGGGATAAGATGCGATAAATGTGACCAATTTGTATATGTCAGGGAAACGGAAAGACCTATAGGGGAGCGACTCAAGGAACATTTGGCAGACGTAACTCATGGAAGAAACAAGAGCGTACCAAACCATTTCAATCAGAACGATCACTGTATTAAGGACATTAAAATTGCTATTCTCGAGAGATGTTTAGAAAACTTGCGTTACTATCGAAAAACAAAAGAAATATTTTGGATTGACAAATTAAATACAGGGATGCCATTGGGGTTAAATAAAAAATCCCAATTGGGAGTTCTCTGGCCAGACTATTAAGAAAATTCCAGAGGACTAATACAGCAATTTTTCGTACTCAAGCAGTTTTATATATGATAATTATGTGTGAGGGTTCTTTTTTTTTTTTTTTTTTTTTTTTTTTTTTTGATAATGTTTATACATAATATTGGTGAATTCATAGGAAGGCATGCAGTTATTTTACGCATTTAATGACGTTAAATCAAGAACAATATTTTAGCGCCATATGCGCATACTATGACGTCATTATTGATACCGATAAACAAAGCGCAATTTGAAGTGAACACTTTACAAGAATGCTTTGATGAATTTGAAAACGAATATGATGTAATCCAGCGAAAAGGACTCCACTCTGAAGAAGGCTTCGGCCGAAACGTTGGGACTGAGCAATATTTATTGACTGTATTATGAATTGTTTCCCTAATTTTGGAGTAAAAAGACAGAATATTAAGATGAAAATCAATTTGGTACATGTGCATAATTAAATACCGACTACGAGAAATCAATTACATTTATTAACCATTTAATAGAGTGTTATTATACAGAATGTCATCATGCAGAAATTTGAACTTCTTAGGCCACATCGTTATTTTGATATCATATCACTGTTCCATCATCAAAACGTTTGTGTGGTAGATTCGACGAAAGATTTCCTGAAACATGTGAAAAGAAAAATCACAATTTGTCCATTTTGTATGCCAAATGGATTATATACTTATTAGCAAAAACAGCACTAGCGAAATATGGTGATCCCTGAAAACAGCAAATCCTGTTATTCTTGCTGCGTCAAGAATAAGATTTCAACATACCAATAGGCCTATAATAGTACCAGCCTTTTCAAAATCTGAATCACCAAAACGGTTTAGACCAAAATACTCTTTATCATTCCATCATATAACCTTTAGGATGTTGCCTCGAAAACATGGAAACAAAATATTTCGACGTTTTAATTATAAGGAAAAAGTGAAATGAGCAAGATAAATCATTTTTGTAGTATTAGATCGAAAATGGAGGGGTCCCTGTAAAGAACAAAACGAAACAAATCGAAACGAAAGGAAACAGATCGAAACAAAACGAAACGAAACAGATCAAAACGAAACGAAACGAAACAAAACATAAAACTTAAAGAATATGAGAAAAGGAGGAAAAATCGCCGAGAACGAATATTTAAAGACAAGATCAGCATGTAATATTTCCTTAATCAAAGAGTTCTACAGTGCTGAGAGCGTTTCCTGAGAGAGTCAAAGTTGACAATTTATTAAAGTAAATGTCAAATGCCATTCATGTACCAAGGAGGAATAAAGGGGAGGGGATAGAAAACAATGCTATGACACTGTAATGAGATCATAAAATTGGGGGGGGGGGGGGGGGGCACATTTCAGGAAAAAAATCTTATCCTTTTTCAAACGAAATGTTTGTTCTCATTTTTCTAATAAAGATTTCAAATACACATAACGGAACAGTTCCGTTTCCTCTGTACTAGACTCCTCCCTGCTTATTAATATTTTTTCCACCTATGACGAGGTTATTCATCCCTTTCACTCTCCTTTAATCCTTTAAAATGCAATTGTGCTATATACCGTATAAATTATGTTTTAATCGTCAACTTTGACCCTTTAGCCCTCCAGCCACAAGAACTAATGTTTGAAGGCAAAAATATATGCAGATAAACAATGTATTGACTAGGGCTGGGTATTGCGGACCAAAAAACGTATTGCGATATATTGCGATACAAGATTGCGATTTATTGCAATATTTAATTCTTTTATAGATTTCATTATTTTTATAGAAACACACTTATATAAGACACAGCTTATGTTTTTATTATCATGTCATTGCTTATTCTGTCTTTGGTGAAAGTTTGGTAACACAGAAAATAGAGAAATAAAGCCGTAAATAGTTAAATAAAAGTTGTGTTTCTTTGAAAAAGAAAAACAATTTAAATCTAATCAAATCAAATCAAATAATATTTATTTAGAGTTGGACATGTCAACAATACAACACTTAACACTGCTTATGGTCCATTCCTTTGCTTGAACTGAACAATTGATGAACAGAAAATAAATATTCATGTAGACATTTTGTGCTGACTTCCAGAATTGGCATTCTTTTTTCATAGTGATTTTTCACAATTCCTTTTTGGGAATTTCATAGTGATTAGAGGTAATTTGGCATTGGGAAGGGGCAGAAATTCAGTCCCAAAACAAGGAGAATAAAGCCTGTTTTTGTGAAACACAAATGCCCCAGGTGGCATCTTTGTTAGTATAAACTTCATTTTCTGTTAAGTATGTGAAAGGTCAAGGTCAACAATTTTAGTATCAATGGAAAGGTCTTGTCACAAGGAATACACATGTGAAATATGAAAGTCCTATCACTTACCATTCAAAAGTTATGTCCAATGTTGAAGTTTTTGAAAATTAGGTCAACGGTCTAGGTCACGAGGTCAAACCTTTTGGTATCAATGGAAAGGTCTTGTCGCAAGGAACACACATGTGAAATATGAAAGCCCTATCACTTACCATTCAAAAGTTATGCCCAATGTTAACGTTTTTGAAAAGTAGGTCAAAGGTCAAGGTCACAAGGTCAAATGTTTTGGTTTCAATGGAAAGGTCTTGTCACAAGGAACACACATGTGAAATATGAAATATCACTTACCATTCAAAAGTTATGCCCATTGTTAAAGTTTTTGAAAAGTAGGTCAAAGGTCAAGGTCACAAGGTCAAACATTTTGGTATCAATGGAAAGATCTTGTCACAAGGAATACACATGTGAAATATGAAAGCTCTATCACCTTCCATTCAAAAGTTATGCCCAATGTTAAAGTTTTTTCGGACAAACAGACAAACAGACAGACAAACAGACGGACAGGCCAAAAACTATATGCCCCCGAATCTGTGATTCCGGGGGCATAAAAACACTAGTATGAACAAAAAATATCAAAAGATGGGAGACCGAATTCAGTCAGTTGAGAAGAATCATGTTGTTTTGAAATAAATTTTGAAAATCATTATGAAACAATTTAGAATATAAAAGAGAGACCGTCATAACGTCAGCTCATATTTCCTCTGACTGAGAGCGTCAATCTCTGATCAGTTATACTAAAACCCGTGACGCCCGTGACGGCCGTGACAAAGTTGTCACGGAAAATGTACTATGACGTCACGGGTTATTGTTCTTAGTCCCAGCAACAAAAGAATGCAGAATTCATATGTTTTCAACTGAGCAAATAATAAATTTACTGCATACTGAACAGCCAGTTACTTCAATTCCATTTAGACCAAAAGGCGGGGAAACATGGGTATATCAAGGTGAAGGATCAAAAAGTCAAGATTGGCGAGCAGACGGACACAGATGGGTTAATCAGGGGACGGTAGGGCTGCCTAGGAAAAATCCGTGTTTGAAAAAGAAATATTTTTATATACAAACTGAAAATGGTGCATCAAAGGACTTTGTTAAATTTGTATACCACGAACCGAACTCAAATAATGGGCCATTTTTCATTCATTACATCGGCAATGAAGAGGCATCCAAGCCATTGACACACAGGAACTCAAAAAATGAACGGGCTTTCATACGATCGAAGCCAAGCAGTTTGGATAAATGGCTAACGAAGACTAAAACCGAAGACCCAAACATCGTGTACAAAAAGGAAGTCCAGGATGAAGAAGAACAGCCTCGAAATTTAAAGCAGTTGCAAAATCTTTGACACAAAGGTAACACGGAACTGAGGATCTCCCGTGACGCGTTATACAATCTTCACGCATTGGCTAGAGATACTAGTAACCAGTTCATCCATGTCATCAATACATTTCCTAATTTGGTTGTAATATGCGGGCACAAAATGATGTTTGAAGAACTAGAAAGGGTAATGTACTTAGATAGCAAGACTCAATGTCTAAGTTATGACACCACATTTCAACTCGGGGATTTTTACGTGTCAACTTTGATTTTTCGCCATATTCTTTTCAAAGAAATGCCTTGTATGCCTGTATTATTTATGCTCCATGAACGTAAATTTCAAACACACCACGAATTGCTGTTCACATTTTTGAAGGATAATATAAGATTTCCAAAAAATCTTATTGCGTGTGTCACTGACGGAGAGCAAGGGATAATGAACGCCATGACATGTGTCCCAACAATAGTAGATGTTAGGTGCTGGAACCACATACTGAATGATGTAGGTAGATGGCTACGAGACAAGGGATGCTCCAATGGCGAAGTTATATCATACAAGGATCACCTCCGATACATATTTGGCAGAGAATCTAGAGAGGATAGTTTATCAGCCTTAAGTCGACTAAGCGAGTCATGGGATCCTCAATTTAAGGTATATTTCGAGGAAAGAGTATTGCCCCAATTAGGAAAAGTTGCTAAGTGGAGTATAGAGAAAATAACAAAGTATGATCCCTACAGCGGTATTACACAAAATCAGAGTGAAAGCATGAACAAAGTCTGGAAGCAATTAAACAAATGGAAAGAAGCACCAGCAGACGTCGTAGTTTTGTCTTTTTTGCGTTTACACCAGTTTTATTTAAAAGAAATATCTCGTGGTCGGGCAGGTATCGGAACATATAATCTTAAACCAGAGTACATTTCGGCAAAAATAGATCTTTCAGAAATAATTTCATTTGGTGTTTCTCAGCCAGAAGACATTGTTAATGGCATACGCAGCAATCAGTTTTTGGAAAATAAGAATGTACATACAGTGGAATCTGAGGAGTCCCCCAAAGTTGACATCAACATGTCAAGGGCAGATGAACTAATAAAAAATGACAGGATAAGCTTCTCACCAAAGCTTCGCACATTTACAATTCATGGACAAGATGATAAGCCTCGAGTCGTTACAATATTTCCGGAATCATGTTCATGTGGAAACTCTCATTGCTATCACTTGATTGCGGTAAAAAAATCTTTAGGTATGGAAATTACTTCAAAACCAAAAACAAATCTTACAACATTGAGATCTCTTGACGAAAAGAAAAAAGCAGGACGAAAAAGACCGCGTCACGGAGATTATGATTATGAAGCAACATCAGAAAAAATGTCACGGACATTGGAAAATTCCGTGACTGACACACAACCGTCACGGATTATTCAATCGCCGTCACGGAAAATAACTGAATCCAGTACCTCGATTAGCGGACCAGAGTGGGTCAAAATAGGCAATATTTCTCTTAAGGAAGAAGAAAGACGTATTCTCCGACAGAATGGATTAACGATCGAATAATTGATGCCGCCATGAATTTAATCAAAAATCAATTTCCGCATATTTGGGGGTTAGAAAGTTGCCTTAATGCCGCCAATTTGTCATTTTCAAGAGCATTTGGACCTTTAATACAAATTGTAAATAGAACACCAGAACATGGAGGATCACATTGGCTTACAATATCAACAATGAAAACAAATAACAAGTCGGAGATAAAAATTTTCGATTCAAGTTTCACGTCATTAAGCTTTCCAGTTCAGCGTGTCGTATGCAATTTACTTCGAACAGGAACTCCACCTAAAAAATCGGACAAAATTTTGCTTAAGTTCATGGATTGCCAGTTACAAAGTAACGGCAACGACTGCGGTTTGTATGCGATAGCGAATGCAGTAGCAGAGGCGAATGGAATAGATCCGTGCACACAATCTTACAATGTTGAATTACTACGTGGGCATTTAATTTATTGCTTTGAAAGGGGAGAAATTACACCTTTTCCGGCAGGAACAAGAACATATGAGTACCCAAATGGACACCGATTTTCAGCATACTTGAAAATTTTCTGTTCGTGCAGGATGCCAGAGGATGGAATTTACGTCGTATGCTCTAAATGCAAAATGTGGTACCACCCTGAATGTGAGGGGATACAAAATACTGATATCCCTCCAGAAAATGTCCCTTACTTTTGTAAACGATGTACAGGGCCAAAATCAAAGAGACAAAAAAAGAAAATATAAATCAATATTTCCCATATATTAAAGTTACATGAACAATGATCATCATAGTTGTATTGATTTTTAAGGTGTACAGTCACGGTAATTAGGTGTCATAGTGGTCGTCACGTCGTCACTGATTATTCAATCCATCACGGATTTTAGTAGTCATTGTACAGAAAAATCGTCACGGACGTCACGGCGTCACGAGTTTGTCACAGGTTTTAGGCGATCCCATCTCTGATAGCTCAATAAGAACATATATTTTATTGAAAGAATGAATTTGATATTTGAAACATATTTTTGCTTGTCATTTTTTACTAGAATACTTTTTATACAAAGATTTCTCTGTAAAGTAAAATATTGAACCAGAACCGGTATTTTGAAAAACGTACCGCTGTACGTATTGCAAACGAAAATATCGCGGTGCACCGATATAACAATAAAACCGCACAGCCCTAGTATTGACATCCGTGCTACTTCTCTGCATTTACATCAATTTTTCTCAAGTTCTTTAAGATAAATGTTTTGTTTCGTTTTGTTTCGTTTCGATCTGTTTCGTTTCGTTTTGTTTCGTTTCATTTCGATTTGTTTCGTTTCGTTTTTGTTTCGTTTCGCACTTTACAGGTACCCAAAATGGAGTTTAATTAAACCATAGCAAAACCAATCATTGAATCGGCCACCACGTATTGAAAATTCCTAGAAAATATATAACGGTACGAAAAAGTAATGCAGCGAAATATTGTCACTAATATTGATCTATGTTTGATCCAGATTGTTGTATAGCTGATTAATAGAATTGGAAACTTGATGTTGCAGTATGATTTCACGGAGATAAAAAAAATTCAGGGGACAGTTCCCTATATTCTCGTTACACATGTACAGACTCAGTGGAGGATCCAGCGCCCCCTTTGCCGGGGGGTCAAAGGGATTTTTGCGATTTTATCTGAAAATTGGCCAAAATATAGGGGTTTTTGGAAAATTTTGGGTCAGTGCCGGGGGGGGCGGACGTCCCCTCTGCACCCCCCTGAATCCGCCACTGAGACTATTATAAACAGCACCATAGCAAATTAGATGTGCGCATGAACCTCAAACGAGATTAAGCCCCCTAGTGTGGTCCTAAAATTTAGCCAGCCACTGGAAAGGTTCAAGTATAGCACTGGATCTGTACCAGTGCTGTACTCAGGCAGGAACTGATAGCTACTGGTGAAGGGCAGGTGTTTGCCGCCGAAATAATCCCCATGATTGCAGGACCGCATGTTCATGAAAATATGTCAATTCATGTGAAACTGATGTATAAAAAGATTCTCCAAAGACTGCAATGTGTTTTTCTCTTACAATGAATGCTTGTTAACCCCTGCACACATCTTTGGTTTAAAAAGTGAAAATCGACCATCGATTCTCAATGTTTACGTTGTTGCCAATCTATGCAGGATGGTTCGCTTTTCAATCGCGTTCACTCCGAATCGTTTCGCCTTCTTCTTCCGCAAAGGAATTCTTATTTATTCATTTATTTAATTCCTTTATTTATACAGGATGGCACATTTAGCTACAAAATGAACTAGTTTACAATGTGGTCCTGTCTTTAAAATATGTACATATGAAGTAAATTAAGTCCATTATATATCACCTTAATGAAATAAAACCTAAATACCACAGTTCATTTACAAAAATACATACCTGTAAAACAACATCAATATTCAAGAGTCAAAGTAATGCTTCAGATACCCGTTTTTACAAGATGACAATGTTGTAGAGTTTCTAATAAAATCTGTTATCATGTAAAGAGTTCCATAAAGATGCACCCGAAATGATAAAAGATCTTCTAAAATATTCTGTTCTAAGACTTGCTCTCTTGACATAAATAAGATTTACTACTCTCTGTCTTGTGTTTCTTGTATGCATTTCATTTACAAAGCAAAATACATTAAAACTTTAAAAACAAGAATAGACTCTATGTAAATAAAGTAATCAGATTACAAATTACCTGTCAAATGATGTATATATTAGTGTAAACATCAGGTAAGTATTATAGCTGATGAAGGAAGTTTTTTTTTAATAACAACTTTGTACAGTGGTAGATCTAGATGTCCACCTTCTAGTAAAGATACCTAGAAATATGAGTAACCCCCGATCGACCTCTGGTTTGACAGTAAATCGACTAAAAACAATAATCATAATATCTTATATATATTGTATCGTTTTTGTGGAATATTCTGAAAAGTGAATATATGATAATAACAAAAACAATTACGTTTTCATGAGTTGGGACAGGATCTTCTTGTCCACATCTGCTTCAATCGGAATTTCTCCTGACAGTATGTATAAAGCTGCATCTGTATATATAATATCTGTACTAATATCATCTTTAACCCCCCCCCCCCCCTACCACTACTTTCTTTGCACCGATTTATAGTCGTTTGGATGTATAATGAGTTAGTCGCTGGAGATGAAGTCTTTTGAAAGTTGTGAGAAATAATAAATACGTACATGGTGAATGGGAATTAATTTGGAACTTTGTAACCTTTTGTAGGTAGCCTCGTTCTCTACAAAGTTCATTGTAAATACAGATATCCCTGATGAATGGACCCTATAGAGTTTTTTAAAATCTTGTTTTTAAATTATCTTAATCCGATGCTTGCAGACAACGCTGAAAGGCGGTACTCCAAGAAGTGGAGGGATTTACTAGCCACAACAACAACATTTAGTTCAGATAAGCATTGCAATATGATCTACAAAAGAAAAATGCAAAACCCACGCAGAAACGTACGAAAGCTTATTAGTGCCATTTTTTGGAAAGAAAAAAAAAATTAAAAAGTCGTTCTAACAAGATAAAAAGTCGTTCAAACGAGTTAAAAAGTCGTTCAAACGAGATAAAAAGTCGTTCAAACGAGATAAAAAGTCGTTTAAACGAGATAAAAAGTCGTTTAAACGAGATAAAAAGTCGTTCAAACAAGATAAAAAGTCGTTCAAACTAGATAAAAAGTCGTTCAAACGACTTTTAAAAGTCGTTCAAACGACTTTTAAAAGTCGTTCAAACAATATAAAAGTCGTTTAAACAAGATAAAAAAGTCGTTCAAACGACTTTTAAAAGTCGTTCAAACAAGATAAAAAAGTCGTTCAAACAAGATAAAAAGTCGTTTAAACGACTTTTAAAAGTCGTTCTAACAAGTTAATAAGTCGTTCAAACAACATAAAAAGTCGTTCAAACAAGATAAAAAGTCGTTCAAACGACTTTTTAACTCGTTCAAACGACTTTTAAAAGTCGTTCTAACGAGTTAAAAAGTCGTTCAAACAAGATAAAAAGTCGTTCAAACAAGATAAAAAGTCGTTCAAACGACTTTTTAACTCGTTCAAACGACTTATAAAAGTCGTTCTAACAAGATAAAAAGTCGTTAAAACGACTTTTTATCAAAGCTGTCAATACAGTGTATAACTTTAGTATTGGATCGATACATGCTATAGTAATCATTGGGACTTTAAACCTACATGTATGTTGATATGATGCATACGAAGCATACATGTACTAGTATATCATACAACTAGAAAGGTTTCTTGTTGCGGTTGCAACAAGAGTGTCTTCCTCCTATACAATTTTTGGTTTGGAAATATGAAGGACGTCACATTACATGTATTTATATTATATATTTAAGTTTTCAAATAGCAGTAACATTAAATTTTCAAACCGATAATTGTTGGTGAGCAACCATTTGATTTGGGGGGGGGGGGGGCAGGAATTCTATTGCCAGCCGGTAAAATTTTTTCAGCAATTTTCTGAGCAGGCCATTTTTTTCAGCCATTACCAGAGTCGGAGAAAAATTTTCGCCGGTTCTTCGGGCCGGATTTAAACAAATTGTCAAATGTTGTGAATGTCTGTGTAAGTTAAACTCCCCGCTGTTACAGAGTATGAGTTAATAACCGTTCCTTCAGATGTCTCTTTGCAATTAGCGAATTTCAGACAGATTGTATGATGTTTAAATAGAACCTTTTCTAGATTTTTGTGCCTATGCGTATTAGGTCTCTGGTAGATACAGCTATGTGAACAGTTTGTATTTATATTAATTAATTTTTTGACTTTAAATTGTCTGGCACAAAGGGCCAGCAAAAATTTCCATATCATGCAATGTATCCTTACTTTTGCATGGTCCGGAAAAAAAAATTGCCGGCCCTGTGGGCCGGAATATTTTTTTCAGCATTTTTCAGAGCCGGGATTTTTTTTTTGCAAATTCTTCCTGCCCCCTTCCCCCATAAAAAAGGCGAGCTTGTAGCTGTAGAACCAATTTTCTTGAGAAGAGAAATGGTAATAACAAGTTACGTTCAATACATATATATAAATACCATGAGGTTCTCGCTGTGCAGGTTCAAATTTGGACCCCCCCTTCCCTTTTTTCAAAGTTTATTTTGAATTTCCATCATGGCGACATCGTTCAATATAAACAGAACTGTTTTCGAAAAACGAGGGGAGGGAAGAATGTTGGAGAAATTGTTCACCAATTTGTAAATAAACCAACCGAAAATTATGTTCGAACGATTGCTAGAATTAGAAATTAAACTTGATGTTCAAAATATAGTTATTGAAGTTTAGAAACAGGTTTGTAGGTTAGAAATCGGAATCAAACTACCACTTTTTGTGTGTAAATTGTGGTTTGTAGCTGATCTCTTCTAAATTAATCAACTGTTTTAAAATCAAATTGTGTATATCGTAATGTATTTATGAAATGCATATTCATCATTGCCGTGAAATCGGAATTTGAAAATCTCAACACTGCTTTTCTCGAGTCGGACTCGGACTACCAATTTTAGTGTGTGCCCGATCTGTTGGCGTGAAGGTGTATCGAAATACCCAACTCAAAATTTCGATGCTCATATCTTTTCAACAGTAAGAGATAGGAAAAATCAGAAAGACTAAATAAGACAGATATATGGATAAAAAATAATAATATTGAAACTTTTAGGAAACTTCATAAGCTTAATTTTTGTTTACTATTATAAGCAAAAAAGTGTCTTCCTCCTATGAACTTCTGAATTTGGAAATTTGAAGGACGGTGAAGGACGTCATCGTAATAAATCGTTACAGTGTGCATCTAGCATTTCATATCTTGCATGGCTGTCGACTTTCAAAAAGAATGGAAATTGTAGATAGCAAAATACGAGATATTTAAGCTTACAAATAGCAAAACATGAAATTTTCGGTCCTTTTGAGTAATTCGACGCTCCCGTCAAATATTTGAATCTACAAAAAAAACATGATAAAAAAAATAACAGAGACCAAAAATAAAAAAGACCAATCTAGCTTTTACTCCAAACGTAACGTTGGAGAACTTTCATTGTCCTAGCTTACAGGGTTCTTGAGAAATCGCTGATCCAATTTTCCACGGTTACGAAAACAATAGGTCTTCCGACGGAAGTCGGAAGACCTAATAAGCAATACATATCTACTGATACATGTATATATGTAGAACCATCATCATGCAATTCTCTTTTAGAGAGGTCAGGGCGGTGCTGAGAAGAAATTAGGCAGGCATGGGAAGGGGAAAGGGTTAGTAGGATCGAGGGGTCTTTGACTGAGACGGGACCATGCCCTTTGAAATTCTAGGCACAAAATTAATATTTACTGTCAAGTGGTTCTAAAGAAAATAATATAAATGCTCGGGCCGTGAAAGATCCGCTCTGTCCGTAGATACAATTCTAAAAGGCCCATATACATATACGTACAAAGGTCCGAATTTCCCCTTTGGTTATTATGCTTAAAACATCGCATTTAATGAAAGTATGTTTATTATAGCTATGTACATTTTAATAAAAAAAATAATAGCGCCCCAGCAATTCAGTTTTAAAAAGTCGATAAAAAGGCTTGAAATATTCCCCAAAAGGATAAACACGTGTTAATTCCAGGGGCGTAGCTAGGCCTAAAAAGATCAAAGGTAGACCAAATTTCTATCAAAATTAAAATGCGTCAAAATTATCTACCGCCTTGATCTTATACCGTGGATTTATTTATCTTGCTGTCACCAGAAGGACACTCTGCGTGGTACTTGATCAATCTACAGCCTGACACCAGCACATTCTTAAACATTGCATTCTGACTGACCACGGGACACCATGACAAGTCCTGTCCAAAACAGGGCACCGATCACCTGTCCTCTTTGAATGTCGATCGAACTATGCAAGAGCTCGCCCCACCTGCCAGATAAAGGACTGTTTTTTGTTTAAATTGTTTTAAATCCATTCATACATATTCAACTGTGTGTTACTTAGGCCCCTACGACGTTTTGGAGTCATACATACATGTATATACAACATTTCTTTGAGATCTCTGGGTAACCAAAAAAAAAAAAAACCGGAAGGATTGTTTGCACCTGCACGTTATCCGGATAACCACATCATTTGCTTAATTTCTGATAATTTGCTTAATTTCTGATGGGAGATTGTCGTCGTACCAGTGTTATATACATGTAGTAGTCTTTCTCCCTAGCCATCTTTCCCCCCGGAAAAATGGCTATATAGTGCCCCCCCCCCCCCCGTAGAATCTACTATATAGAAGTTTCCCCACCCCCAGGGGAAATTCTGCTATATTGTAAATTTTCCCCCATGTTATAGTAGATCTTCCCCCGGGGAAAAACTGCTATATAAAGCCATTTTACCCCCCTCGAATGAATTCCGGAATGGTATTTAATCCATGTTGTAAAAAAGCACGAAAATAATCCTCCCATTCCAAACACAGCATAACTAGGGAGAAGATTTGAAATAAGACTTTGGCTTTGACACTGACCTTGAGATTTGACAGTCCTGCAGACTGGCAAGCTCATATCTAGATAAAGAGTCCGACAGACACACAGCGACAGACAGACAGACAGACAGAAAACCCAAAGACAGACAAACAGGAAGACGGACGAATACAAAGACAAAGATATATAGAGAGTCACAAAGACAGACACAGACATACATAAGAGAATCTTACAGACAGACACACAGACAGACACACACACACAAACAGATTTACTCACTCGTAGACAGACATGAAAAAGACAAATACACATGACAATGATTTTCAGTATCATCTCCATTTTCCACAGCATTTCAGAAGAAAATTCATTGACAGAAGAAAGATAGACTCAGGGATAGACAGACACCTAGACAGAAAAAAAAAAACCAGACTGACTCAAACATACACCCTCTCACATATACTAATACGCAAAAAGATAAATACATGAAGAAAGATACAGACAGAAAAACTTCCAGATGCATGCACAGACAGACACACACAGAACGATATACAGACACAAAGAAAGATATACAGCGGCACTTACCCACAGACACTAATAAACACACACAGATAGACAGATACACCTAGCCAGATAGACGCATAGAGAGACAGATTGGCAAACAGACTTACACAAAGACAGACACGACAGACATACAAACAGTCAAACATACACAAATCACAGATGCACTCTCAGACAGACAGGCAGGCAGACGGACGGACGGACGGAGAGAGATATACAGGGATACAGACAGGTAACTAAACACACGCACAGACAGACAAGAAAGTTTCTTTTATTGATAGAAAGGAAGAAAGGAAAGACAGGCACAGACAGATAGACAAACAGACAGATACACAATGTTTAAACATGCAGATGATATAAGACAAATTGATTGAGCATTTCGAGTTAGGTCCATATCATAACCATTGATGCAAAATACATTGTAATAAAAAAGATAAAATCCAAACCAGTCACGGTAGGGGGAAAAATCTGCTATGGGGAAAGACTGCTATATAGCAGTTTTTCCGGGGGGGGGAGCTACTATGGGGGAAAGCTACTATGGGGAAAAAACTACTATATATAACACCGGCACCGATTGCCATTTGTCCCTTTTGTGTCTCTTACTTTCCTTGTTTACTCTTTGTTTTAAGATTGAGAGTTTTGGTGTTTTGCTGTGGATGCTGCAACTGTGTCTTATTGGAAATCCCCTTCTTTCTGTAGGATCGGTTTTGATTATTGAATATACTCGTATCTTATTATTGTCTTCATTTCTAGACGGTCTCAATCAAATATCTAAAATGTTACAAATGTAACAATTGGTCCAAGTAAAGCAACTTTTATGTTGTCAAGGAATGTGGCTCTATGGAGTGTCAAGCTATTACAGTCCGAGGGGGGAGAGGGGTTACACACCAATTCCCTTCGCTGTAAGGGTATACTTATTTATTCAGTTCATGTATATATCAGGAAAGACCGGTCAAACGGCCAAAAAGTAAAGTTGAGACGTTATCATAAATCTAGATCAAATATGCAAGTATATAGACATCAATCAGATCTAGTTTTGATCTTGTATAAATGGTAATTTCAAAAGTCGTTTGAACGAGTTTTTATCTTGTTTGAACGAATTTCTGAAGTCGTTTAAACAAGTTAAAAAGTCGTTTTAACGACTTTTTATCTTGTTTAAACGACTTAAGAAACTCGTTTGAACGAGTTTTTATCTTGTTAGAACGACTTTTATAAGTCATTTGAACGAGTTAAAAAGTCGTTTGAACGACTTTTTATCTTGTTTGAACGACTTTTTATCTTGTTTGAACGACTTTTAAAAGTCGTTTGAACGAGTTAAAAAGTCGTTTGAACGAGTTAAAAAGTCGTTTGAACGACTTTTATCTTGTTTGAACGACTTTTTATATTGTTTGAACGACTTTTAAAAGTCGTTTGAACGACTTTTTATCTTGTTTGAACGACTTTTTATCTTGTTTGAACGACTTTTTATCTCGTTTAAACGACTTTTTATCTCGTTTAAACGACTTTTTATCTCGTTTGAACGACTTTTTATCTCGTTTGAACGACTTTTTAACTCGTTTGAACGACTTTTTATCTTGTTAGAACGACTTTTTATTTTTTTTTCTTTCCCAAAAATGGCACTAGTAAGCTTTCGTAGAAACGTTGTTTTGTCATCGATCAGAAAGTTGTAAATTGAAATATACGTTACAGTTGCCATCTCAAAAGATTACCATCCAGACCAACACTCGACATGAAATATATGGGAATTGTTGAAACAAAAAAAAAAAAAAAACCCAATTAAAATCAACCGATTATCAAGCATGCATATATTGTACTCAAACTATATCATTGTTTCATTACCCGAATATGGATTGCAACTTTGTTGAATTTCCTTCTGATGACAAATTATTACCATGCCAATTTCATCATTTACTGTGATAAGACAATAGATTTCTCGTCTGACCTCACATGCATGTAATACAACATATATATACCAAAAACTCCTGGTTATTGACAATATTGTGCCGGTAAAAATGATATCATCATGATCATACGCCACATTAGTTTTGATTCGTTAGCTACAAGCATTTATGTTAGGTTAACAAAAGTCGGTATGAATCCGTCTGCATTCCGTTCGAGTCAAATGTTTAAATTTTCCAAAAATACGTCAATTTCCAAGATTGAGAATTTTGGTACCAATTAATGGAAAAGTCTTAAATTCCCATAGGGAATGCACATGTGAAATATGAAATTTCCATCACTCAACAGGCGAAAATTATGTCCAAGGTTAAAGTTTTTTCCTGACCGATAAACAGATTTGTATACGGACGGGTTTTGTTTCCCTTGCATTCGCAAAAGCGGGAATAAAAATTACGATAGTCTATATAATGTTGCAAAACAACCAGGTAACAACCTCGAATTTGACTTTGTCCAAGTGTTATATCACTGTACTTTTTTTTGCGGCTAATTAGGTGTATTATTATTCATTTGTACGACGTGATTGGGTATAAATCGCCGTCGGCATCCGATGTATTTATAAGCAAAATTCTTTGCATTATTTTGCAATTGATAGATAGTTGCAAATATCTGATTAATCTCAACATATGGACAATGATTTGAAATATATCATTGTGGATTTTTCATATCTTTTAAATGGATAGGTGGAAATATATTGTTATTTGGATAGCACCAGCTTTTGTATTTATATCAGGTATTTCATTTCATTTTATAGAAATAAGCGGATCTCCAACAAGACTGCAGCACCAACAGTAAATCTGGCGAAAACACAGCTAGACATACACAGTAATAGACGCTGAATAGGAACACAGAGTAGACAAACACAGTAAGAGACGCTAAAGGGACAAGAAACACCAAATACGGCATTAGAACACAGCTAGACATACACAGTAAGAGACGCTGAAGGGACAAGGAACACCAAATACGACATCAGAACACAGAGTAGACATACACAGTAAGAGACGCTGAAGGGACAAGGAACACCAAATACGGCATTAGAACACTGAGTAGACACACACAGTCAATCTCCTACGCATGCGTCCGATTTCAGTTCCGCTTTTCTTCACTTTGAAATCATCATGATGAAATATATATTGCAAGCCTGTGCCGCCTATGACCTTGTTGCAAGTTGACACACAGTAAGAGACGCTGAAGGGACAAGGAACACCAAATACGGCATTAGAACACCGAGTAGACATACACAGTAAGAGACGCTGAAGGGACAAGGAACACCAAAATACGACATCAAAACACAGAGTAGACATACACAGTAAGAGACGCTGAAGGGACAAGGAATACCAAATACGACATCAAAACACAGAGTAGACAAACACAACAAGAGACACAAAATGGACAAGGAACACAAAATACGACATCAGAACACAGAGTAGACATACACAGTAAGAGACGCTGAAGGGACAAGGAACACCAAATACGACATCAAAACACAGAGTAGACATACACAGTGTAGTAGTTGGCGTTAAACATTACGTGCGCTATATTACGTCATTTACTCGACCGTTGAGGAATTCTGGGTAAGTCTTAAACCAGCACCATTACAGAGCAGTTGCAGTTCACCGTACTCCGGGAATTCACGGCTGCAGTGATGGTTCGGGACTTCGTGGTACAACTGACCATAAGGTAAGTACTCTAGTATTTATCGTGGGCCAGTTTTACCATATTGGCGCTGCGAGCAGGGTCTGAATCTTGCTGAACATAATTTGTTTACATTCAGGCCGGCGATCACAGGTGTCGTCTGCTTCTTGGTTCACGACAAGTGAGCTGGGAAATTATTAGAACTTAAGTATTTGTTGAGGTATTGGACCAATAATGTTCAGTTACTCATTTTAAATCAGATTAGGCACGGTCCATTTGATATTCTGGGGGGGCTTGGGTTTTTTGTCGGAGCAAGATTATTTTTTTCGCCCCGGACCGGGGCAAAATTATTTTTTTCTTGCAAAGTTGGAGCAAGGAAATTTTTTTTAACAAAGTGATGCGCCTATTGAGAATGTTTGTGTTTTATCAATAGAAATTATAATTTATATTTTTACTGATCAAAACTCTAAACATTAATATATTAGTTTATTTTCATGCAAGTATTCAATTTACTTTTAAACAGAGAAATAAAAGATTTTTACAATACAATTCTCAGTATTTTATATAAGATACATGTATAATATGTACACGTATAAGAGGGTCTGAGGGGAATTAGGTCTCCTAGACAAATTTTTAAATGTAGAATTGTAAATTGGTGAATAACTGAAGTTCTCCTTCCAAGCTTACAAGAACATAAAATTAGACTCTATGGGGTACATGCAACATGTATTAATAGCAATACATAAATATTGATAATTTGATAAATATATCTAAGCTTTTAAGGAAGCCCTTTTTCATTCACATACATGTATAACTTTTAATATCTTCAAATATATGAACTTTGTCCTTAATACATAATGTTTATTGATAGAAAACTATGGCGAGCGAAGCGAGCAAAAAACTTTTGATACAAATTGAAAACTGCCGCGAGCGAAGCGAGCCGGAAAATTTTCAAGAATTTTAGCGAAATTTTATGGTAATTCTTCAAAATCAGATTATTTGTAAGAGCAAGATTATTTTTTTTCTGTTACACCATAAGCAAATTAATTTTTTTCATCAAAATTGAGAGCAAGATTATTTTTTTCGAAAAAAACCCAAGCCCCCCCCCCCCCCCAGAATATCAAATGGACCGTGCCTTATTGACTCATTTCAGTGTTAATGATTTTTAATTGATCTTGTGGAATTCGGAACTTTTCGGCCGAACTTCTTCTTCGCACAACATAAATTGGGCTGTGGTTGCTCATTGGACAGATCATAGTTCCGAAATTGTTTGTGGAAGTTAATAAGGAGTTATTTCATCCAAAATACTGTGACATTTTGCTGTTGTTTGTCCTCTTTTCTTCCTTAAAAGTGTTGATTGATCGGGCCGGTCTCATGCTGAGCGTCGGTCAAAATAATTGCAATTTTGGAAGTAAAGCGTGAAGGTAACAGCTTCTGAACTTGTGAAAAAGAATATATTTTGTCAATTTTCAACTTTTATGCTGTTATTTATATGCGTCTACCTTCCGTAATCGGGTTGATTGATTGGACAGGTGTCACGTACACTGCGATTCGGTCAATGCAGCGCAACTTTGGAAGGGTCAGCGTGTAAAACTGACAGTGTAATATTGCAAACATTGTATAAATTTGTGAAATATCTATTCTGTGTAGATTTCGATTTTATTTGTTCAGGATAAGTTTCTGGATCTTTACAGAATTTCCTCTGACTTGTCATAACACTATTTATTGAATTGTCGTATATTGTTGCGTTTATTATACTGTAAGGGGTTCACATTAATGCAAATGTGTTTGTGTGTTCGACCTTGCAATTTGGGTAGATTTTCCTCATTATTACAGCATTAAAGTATATAATATCAGAGACAGATTATCATATCTACTAAGTATTAGATAATAAATACATATTATATTGGAATATGACTACTGAATTTACAAACTCTGAAAATGAAAAGAACCTGCAAGAAGTTCAAATTTATAATGAGGAAAACAGTATATGTTCTGAAAGTAGAAAAGAGAGATGTCCAGATACTAGGAAGGTCATTGATCAAGGATCAAATGAATTCTTTGTTGAAAAAGAACAAAAATCTGGAGTGGGCTCCACTGTGAAGTCATATGGAAACGAACCCATATGGAACCCCTACCAGGGCTTCTATAGAGGTCAAAGGTCGCCTGGAGTACCCTTTGATTATGATATCAGAGGTGTCACACCCACACAGCAGGTAAAGTTTCCTCCAACAGGACCTATTAATGGAGAAGGGATGAGTAGACAGGTACATGAAACCATGTATCCCAGACATCCAGAGCCTATACCAAATTGGGGGTACCCTCCCATATTTGCCCCCTAGGACCACCAGGTTGGTATCCTGGATATGGATGTCCATGGTTTCCATTGCCCCCGCCTATGTACAACCAGTACAATGTTCCGTATATTGATTGTTTTGACCCTAGGTGGGCTGATCTACCAAATGACATAGCTGCCAACAGGCAGAGATATGCTCCCTATCCAGTTCAAAATTGTCCACATGCGAACAGAAATCAAAAGGGAACAACTGAAGAAAGGGGTCCATATGAGAGAAATGGGTCCCTGGTTTCCAATATTGAACCTCATGGCCAAGACCAGATCGTATACAATCAGACCCCAGTCCCAGAAGTCATTGAGGTCGCTACAAGTCAAGATCAAGGGATTTCAGATGAATCCAAACTGAGACTTGTAGAATCTATGGTCTCTATGGAAAGAAACTTAGAGTCTATTCCCAAAACCATTAGATATAATGGGACAGACAACTGGGAAGCTTTCAAAATGAAATTCACTGTATTTGCTCAAGCAAAACAGTGGACTGAATTGGAAAGCAGAGGGTATCTTTGCTGGTGCTTGGAAGGTCAGGCCAGTGAATTTTACACAAGTGTGGTAAAAAGAGACCCTGGTGTAAGGTTTGCTGACTTGATGACAAAATTAGAGATAAGATTTGGGGATTGTGAACTGCCAGAAACTGCACAGGTAAAATTTAGCACCCTGGTTCAAAACCCAGATGAAAGTTTGGAGGAATGGAGTGATCGTGTGCAGCAAGTTGCAGCAAAAGCATTCCAAGGCTTGCCAGATGACTTCCAAAATAAGCAAGTAATTTACAGGATTTGCCACGGATGCCTGGACCAAAGTGCTGGGCAGTTTGTGGTGAACCTGAATTTGAGCAGTATTCTGGAAGTTATAGATAGGATTAAACACTATCAGTTTAATCATCTGGCCATTTCAAAGGTAGAGGATAAGGGAGTGGTCTGTAGTCCTTATTCTGGAGACCATGATTATAAGGAAATCACATACAAAGGTCATGAACCATTCCCAGTGTCATACAGAGTCTCTAGTGTAGGCATGACAGACTGTCCACAGTCATCTGACCTAGAGAAAAGGGTGTCGGCTCTGGAACTTCAGCTTGGAGACATATGTGCCCAACTGAAGGTCATAGCCTGTAATTTTGAGAGTGACCAGGGTCATGCATCTTGGTCCTCCTCAAAATGACATTAGGGTGGGTGTGTGGAACTTGCTGATGATAGCTGGCATAGGGATCTATACACAGAATAGAGCTTCTAATGATCCATGTTGGTTTGAGGCATTTCCTGACACCATCATTGATGTCAGAGACCATAAGGGAACAACACACAAATGTGGGTCATACTTATGTTCTCTGTCGGTTAAGTTGAAACTACTGTAGTGGGAGAACAATAGGAGGTAACATGCATTGTGGGCCATACTTATGTTCTCCATTGGTCAAGGTTAAAGTACAGTTAGAGAACAGCAGGAGGCAACATGCAAATGTGGGTCTTACCTCTGTTCTAGGTCAAATATGATAATAACTGAGAAAGATTATTTGTAGCTGTATGGCTAAAAGGCCCAGCTATTTAATTATTCATGAAAGTATGAAAAACCTTTTGGTGCAAACTCCAAGGTATGATTATTTGAGAGACTGTACCCAGAGTCCTCAAATAAAAGGGGGAGGAGTGTAGTAGTTGGCGCTAAACATTACGTGCGCTATATTACGTCATTTACTCGACCGTTGAGGAATTCTGGGTAAGTCTTAAACCAGCACCATGACAGAGCAGTTGCAGTTCACCGTACTCCGGGAATTCACGGCTGCAGTGATGGTTCGGGACTTCGTGGTACAACTGACCATAAGGTAAGTACTCTAGTATTTATCGTGGGCCAGTTTTACCATAACAGTAAGAGACGCTGAAGGGACAAGGAACACCAAATACGACATCAAAACACAGAGTAGACATACACAGTAATAGACGCTGAAGGGACAAGGGACACCAAACAGTACATCATAACACAGATTAGACAAACACAGTAAGAGACGCTGAAGGGACAAGGAACACCAAATACGACATCAAAACACAGAGTAGACAAACACAGTAAGAGACGCTGAAGGGACAAGGAACACCAAATACGACATCAGAACACAGAGTAGACATACACAGTGAGAGACGCTGAAGGGACAAGGAACACCAAATACGACATCAGAACAAAGAGTAGACAAACACAGTAAGAGACGCTGAAGGGACAAGGAACACCAAATACGACATCAGAACACAGAGTAGACATACACAGTAAGAGACGCTGAAGGGACAAGGAACACCAAATACGGCATCAAAACACAGAGTAGACATACACAGTAAGAGACGCTGAAGTGACAAGGAACACCAAATACGACATCAAAACACAGAGTAAACATACACAGTAAGAGACGCTGAAGGGACAAGGAACACCAAACACGACATCAGAACACAGAGTAGACATCAGGACAATGCTCCTGTTCACAAGTCATTGCACTGCCATGGCTGCCATTCATAATTGTGGCTTTAATTTGATTGAACATCCGCCTAATTCACTTGATCTTTCTCCATCAGACTTTCAACCATTCCCAAAACTGAATGCAGTTATTTCTGGCATCCACTTTCAGTCCGATTATGACGTCATGATTGCAGTAGACGGCCATTCAAGATTCGGGTTTCTTTAAAAGTGGTATAGATACCCATAAACGCCGGTTGCAAAAGTGTTAGGATACGGAAGGGGATTATATAGAAAAAATATTGCAAAATGTCTGATGAAATTCAAATTTTTCAATACGAGGCTCACAATACTGTATATCAATCATGCAGCCCTCGTAGATTTGTGAGCTACTGGCTTTGTCACCGCAAATTTTTTAACATTGAAAATATGAAATATTTTAATATCTTGTTTTTCTCAACATTGGAATATATCTTAAGCATACAATATAAGAAGTATCAATCGTAGTTCATGATTCAAAGATCCAGGGAAACATGACATATATGTGTAAGTCTCTATCACAAGGCAATCGTGGACCTCCTAATGGAGGTAGGACCAGGTGTCGGGGAGGAGTGAGAACTATCCAAAACGCCAAATTTGACACATTTATTTGACTTTTCTGCACAGCCTAAGTGACGGGTGTTTCTAGAAAACAGGAGATACTTACTCTCCCAGCACCTGATCTCATCCCCATTGAGAATTACGTTTTGCCCCTTTGCAGAATCTTGATACTAATTCTATTCTATGTTGTTGAAGTATTTCCTATGTTCCTTATTGAACGTCTGTTGGTGCAGTCATCTTCAATGTGCAAAATATTTCTATTCTGAAATGGCAGCTTCAATAAGACATAATTATGTTTGTCAGGCTTTGGAATCACTTGAATGTTAGGCTTTGGAATAACTTGAATGTCAGGCTTTGGAATAACTTGAATGTTAGGCTTTGGAATAACTTGAATGTTAGGCTTTGGAATCACTAATTGAATGTCAGGCTTTGGAATCACTAATTGAATGTCAGGTTTTGGAATCACTAATTGAATGTCAGGCTTTGGAATAACTTGAATGTTAGGCTTTGGAATAACTTGAATGTTAGGTTTTGGAATCACTAATTGAATGTCTGGCTTTGGAATCACTTGAATGTTAGGCTTTGGAATCACTAATTGAATGTCAGGCTTTGGAATCACTTGAATGTTAGGCTTTGGAATCACTAATTGAATGTCAGGCTTTGGAATCACTTGAATGTTAGGCTTTGGAATCACTAATTGAATGTCAGGCTTTGGAATCACTAATTGAATGTCAGGCTTTGGAATCACTTGAATGTTAGGCTTTGGAATCACTAATTGAATGTTAGGCTTTGGAATCACTAATTGAATGTCAGGCTTTGGAATCACTTGAATGTTAGGCTTTGGAATCACTAATTGAATGTCAGGCTTTGGAATCACTTGAATGTCAGGCTTTGGAATCACTTGAATGTTAGGCTTTGGAATCACTTGAATGTCAGGCTTTGGAATCACTTGAATGTTAGGCTTTGGAATCACTTGAATGTTAGGCTTTGGAATCACTAATTGAATGTCAGGCTTTGGAATCACTTGAATGTAAGGCTTTGTAATCACTAATTGAATGTCAGGCTTTGGAATCACCAATTGAATGTCAGGCTTTGGAATAACTTGAATGACAGGCTTTTGAATCACTAATTGAATGTCAGGCTTTGGAATCACTAATTGAATGTCAGACTTTGGAATCACTTGAATGTCAGGCTTTGGAATCACTAATTAAATGTTAGGCTTTGGAATCACTTGAATGTCAGGTTTTGGAATCACTTGAATGTTAGGCTTTGGAATCACTAATTGAATGTGAGGCTTTGGAATCACTAATTGAATGTCAGGCTTTGGAATCACTTGAATGTTAGGCTTTGGAATCACTAATTGAATGTCAGGCTTTGGAATCACTAATTGAATGTCAGGCTTTGGAATAACTTGAATGACAGGCTTTGGAATCACTAATTGAATGCCAGGCTTTGGAATCACTAATTGAATGCCAGGCTTTGGAATCACTAATTGAATGTCAGGCTTTGGAATCACAAACTGAATGTCAGGCTTTGGAATCACTAATTGAATGTCAGGCTTTGGAATCACTAATTGAATGTCAGGCTTTGGAATCACTAGTTGAATGTCAGGCTTTGGAACAACTAATTGAATGTCAGGCTTTGGAATCACTTGAATGTCAAGCTATGAAATCACTAATTGAATGTCAGGCTTTGGAATCACTAATTGAATGTCAGGCTTTGGAGTCACGTGAATGTCAGGCTTTGGAATCACTTGAATGTCAAGCTTTGAAATCACTTGAATTGCTTTAAATACGTCTTAACTACTTTATTTTTCAAATACAATTGCACTTTCTCTGAATAAATGGTATACGTGTCATTATATAAATTAGAAGTTTTCGTTTCCTACATACTGATACAACGGACATAGTACGACGGCCTTTCTGTTTATACGGCGAGAGCATTTAGCAGCACCCCCTGAATTCCGTTCTTACAATGTGGATATTTATCATCAGATAGTGTTGTCCTTTGTGGACGGTGTTGTGTTTACAGCTTTTTCTCTGTTGGGGATTTCCTTCCTGTTTTGTTTTACGTTCGCTGTTTTCACTGTTGGGGATTTCCTTCCTGTTTTGTTTTACGTTCGCTGTTTTCACTGTTGGGGATATCCTTCCTGTTTTGTTTTACGCTCGATGTTTTTACTGTTAGGGATTTCCTTCCTGTTTTGTTTTACGTTCGCTGTTTTCACTGTTGGGGATATCTTTCCTGTTTTCTTTTTTGGTTCGCTGTTTTTACTGTTAGGGATATCCTTCCTGTTTTAATTTACGTTCGCTGTTTTCACTGTTAGGGATATCCTTCCTGTTTTGTTTTACGTTCGCTGTTTTCACTATTGGGGATATCCTTCCTGTTTTGTTTTACGCTCGATGTTTTTACTGTTAGGGATTTCCTTCCTGTCTTGTTTTACGCTCGATGTTTTTACTGTTAGGGATATCCTTCCTGTTTTGTTTTACGTTCGCTGTTTTCACTGTTAGGGATATCCTTCCTGTTTTGTTTTACGTTCGCTGTTTTTACTGTTAGGGATTTCCTTCCTGTTTTGTTTTACGTTCGCTGTTTTTACTGTTATGGATATCTTTCCTATTTTGTTTTACGCTCGATGTTTTTACTGTTAGGGATTTCCTTCCTGTTTTGTTTTACGTTCGCTGTTTTGTCTGTTAGGGATATCCTTCCTGTTTTGTTTTACGTTCGCTGTTTTTACTGTTAGGGATTTCCTTCCTGTTTTGTTTTACGTTCGCTGTTTTCACTGTTGGGGATATCTTTCCTGTTTTGTTTTACGCTCGATGTTTTTACTGTTAGGGATATCCTTCCTGTTTTGTTTTACGTTCGCTGTTTTTACTGTTAGTGATATCCTTCCTGTTTTGTTTTACGTTCGCTGTTTTTACTGTTGGGGATATCCTTCCTGTTTTGTTTTACGCTCGATGTTTTTACTGTTAGGGATATCTTTCCTGTTTTGTTTTACGTTCCCTGTTTTTACTGTTAGGGATTTCCTTCTTGTTTTGTTTTGCATTCGCTGTTTTCACTGTTGGGGATTTCCTTCCTGTTTTGTTTTACATTTAACAATAATTTGTATGCCTATTGATTGGGATTATTGAATTCTGATTTTATTTTGTCTTGTTTTGTTTTTGTTTGTTTGGTTTGGTCTTTTTTCTTTGCCTTTTTTAGTCCCCTACAGGCATCGCCGAAGGGGACTCTTAGTTTCCTCTCGGTCTGTCTGTCTGTCCGTCCTTCCGTCTGTCTGTCTGTCTGTCCGTTTGTCCCATTTTCAGTTTTCCGGACTTTTTTCGCTGTTGTTGCATATATTGAACTCATTTTTGGTATGTGGATATATCTCAATGTGATACAGATCAAGTGTGAGTTTGCTTTAGATTGATCTTTTTTTACAAGAGTTATGGCCCTTGGACCTGGCAAACTTTATGAAAATTTCAGTTTTCCGGACTTTTCTTCGGTTCTATTGCAAATAATGCACTGATTTTTGGTATATGAATGCATCTCACTGTGATACAGACCAAGTTTGAGTTTGCTTCAGATTGACCTATTTTTATAACAGTTATGGCACTTGGACTTAGCAAATTTTATGAAAATGTCAGTTTTCCGGACTTTTCGTCGGTTCTATTTCAAATAATGCACTGATTTTTGGTATATGAATACATCTCAGTGTGATACAGACCAAGTTTGAATTTAGTTTCCATTGACCTTTTTTTTACAAGAGTTATGGCCCTTGGACTTAGCAAATTTCATGAAATCTTTAGTATTCCGGACTTTTACGTGCCTGTTATTGCAGATAATGAACTGATTTTTTGTATGTAAATACATTATAGTGTGATGCAGATCAAGTTCGAGTTTAATTTAGATTTACTAATTTTCACAAGAGTCATGGCCCGTGGACTTAGCAAATTTCGTGAATTCAGTTTCCCAGAATCTTGGCTGTTGTTGCAGATAATGAACTGATGAACAGAGATGCAGGACATGGATTTATGCCGCCGGTAGGGGACTTATATCGCACAGCGATCATTACATTTTTTTACATTAATTCACTGAGGGTTGACCATGTGGTTTACTATCTTGATGATTCTGGATCATGTGGTTTACTGACTTGTGGATTTTGGTCCTCGTGCTTTACTAACTTGTTGATTTTGGTCCTCGTGGTTTACTGACTTATTGATTTTGGTCCTCGTGGTTTACTAACTTGTTGATTTTGGTACTCGTGCTTTACTAACTTGTTGATTTTGGTCCTCGTGCTTTACTAACTTGTTGATTTTGGTCCTCGTGGTTTACTGACTTATTGATTTTGGTCCTCGTGGTTTACTAACTTGTTGATTTTGGTCCTCGTGCTTTACTAACTTGTTGATTTTGGTCCTCGTGCTTTACTAACTTGTTGATTCTGGTCCTCGTGCTTTACTAACTTGTCGATTCTGGTCCTCGTGCTTTACTGACTTGTTGATTCTGGTCTTCGTGGTTTACTGACTTGTTGATTCTGGACCTTGTCATTTACTGTCTTGTTGATTCTGGACCATGTGGTTTACTGTCTTGTTGAGTCTGGACCCTTTGATTTACTGTCTTATTGAGTCTGGTCCTAGTGGTTTACTGTCTTGTTGAGTCTGGTCCTTGTGGTTTACTGTCTTGTTAAGTCTAGACCCTTTGGTTTACTGTCTTGTTGATTTTGAACCTTGTGGTTTACAGTCTTGTTGATTCTGGACCATGTGGTTTACTGTCTTGTTGATTCTGGACCATGTGATGTACTGTCTTGTTAAGACTGTACCCTGTGGTTCACTGTCTTGTTGATTCTAGACCTTGTGGTTTACTGTCTTGTTGAGTCTGGACCCTGTGGTATACTGTCGTATTGAGTCCGGACCCTGTGGTATACTGTCTTGTTGAGAATGTACCCTGTGGTTTACTGTCTTGTTGAGACTGTACCCTGTTGTTCACTGTCTTGTTGATTCTAGACCATGTGGTTTACTGTGTTGTTGAGTCTAGACCTTGTGGTTTACTGTCTTGTTGAGTCCGGACCCTGTTGTTTACTTTCTAGTTGATTCTGAGCCTTTTGGTTTACTGTCTTGTTTATTCTGGTCCCTGTGGTTTACTGTCTTGTAGAGTCCAAACCCTTTCTTTTACTGTCTTTTTGAGTCCAGACCTTGTGGTTTACTGTCTTGTTGATTCTGGAAAATGTGGTCTACTGTCTTGTTGAGTCCGGACCCTGTGGTTTACTGTCTTGGTGATTCTTTTCCCTGTGGTTTACCGTCTTGTTGAGTTAGGACCCTGTGGTTTACTGTCTTGTTGATTCTGGACCATGTGTTGTACTGTCTTGTAGAGTCTGGACCCTGTGGTATACTGTCTTATTGAGTCCGGACGCTTTGGTTTACTGTCTTGTTGAGTCCGGACCCTGTGGTATACTGTCTTGTTGAGACTGTACCCTGTGGTTCACTGTCTTGTTGATTCTAGACCATGTGGTTTACAATGTTGTTGAGACTGGACCTTGTGGTTTACTGTCTTGTTGAGTCCAGACCCTGTGGTTTACATTCTAGTTGATTCTGAGCCTTTTGGTTTACTGTCTTGTCTATTCTGGTCCCTGTGGTATACTGTCTTGTTGAGTACGGACCCTTTCCTTTACTGTCTTTTTGAGTGTAGACCTTGTGGTTTACTGTCTTGTTGATTCTGGACCATGTGATCTACTGTCTTGTTGAGTCCGGACCCTGTGGTTAACTGTCTTGTTGAGACTGATCCTTGTGGTTTTCTGTCTTATTGATTCTGAACCCTGTGGTTTACTGTCTTGTTGAGACTGTGCCCTGTGATTTACTGTCTTGGTGAGTCTGGTCCTTGTCGTTTACGGTCATATTGAGTCTTGACCCTGTGGTTTACTGTCTTGTTGAGACTGTACCCTGTGGTTTACTGTCTTGTTGAGACTGTACCCTGTGAATACTGTCTTGTTAAGACTGTACCCTGTGGTTTACTGTCTTGGTGATTCTGGTCCTTGTGGTTTACTGTCTTGTTGAGACTGATCCTTGTGGTTTACTGTCTTATTGATTCTGAACCATGTGGTTTACTGTCTTGTTGATACTGTACCCTGTGGTTTACTGTCTGATTGAGTCTGGACCCTGTGGTTTACTGTCTTGTTCAGACTGTACCCTGTGGTTTACAGTCTTGTGTAGATTGTACCCTGTGGTTTACTGTCTTGGTGATTCTGGTTCTCGTGGTTTACTGTCTTGTTGAGACTGATCTTTGTGGTTTAGTGTCTTATTGATTTTGAACCCTGTGGTTTACTGTCTTGTTGAGACTGTACCCTGTGGTTTACTGTCTTGTTGAATCTGGTCCTTGTCGTTTACTGTCTTATTGATTCTGGACCCTATGGTTTACTGTCTTATTGAGTCTGGACCCTGTGGTTTACTGTCTTGTTGAGTCCGGACCCTGTGGTTTACTGTCTTGTTGATTTCGAACCTTATGGTTTACTGTCTTGTTGAGTCCGGGCCATATGGTTTACTGTCTTGTTAATTTTGTACCTTGTGGTTTACTGTCTTGTCTGTGTTATCACTTTAGTGAGAAATGTCTGTACGTCTCAGATGAAGTTAGTGACCCGGGCTAGTGGAGGGTGGTTTGCACTTAATCCGGATAACCTTACCATACGCTATTATATAGACGACGACCGTCAAGGGTCTTGACTTTTGTCTTCTTCGCTTTATGTAATTGTCAATCGTTTTTCATGTTCTTGTGCTTGTTTTGATGGTTTGTTCAGCCGTGTATCAAGGGTTTTGTTGAATGTCTTGTTGACTTTAATAGGGAGTTGTTTTGTCTTGATGTTCATCATTTATTGAATCCTATGGGTGTGTTCCGCTGTGGTCAGTAAAGTGTAATCGTTTTACAGATTTCCTCCATATTAAAATATATCGATAGGATATTAGCAAAAGAAATTGAAAGAAATTTGGTATCTAGTCCTAAACGTACACCTTAGGCATTGTATTGTTATCAATCTACTGTAAAAATCACTTTAACCTTCAACATAACGAAAAGGTTCTAGTGAGTACTTTTTCATTGAAGGAGTTGTAAATATTGCATTGTATATCTATATTTAGAAAATCATGTGTAATTGCGTCTATCATTATATTTATTGACGGCCGATTAATTGTGTAGAAAGATATTTTTCATAATTACCTGTGGCATATTTTACAGGAGTCGTGGGTGTTTGCGACAATGATATACAACCTGACGGATTAACATGTCTCTCAACAATAACTACTGCTTCAGTGTAAGATTAAACCTTTTTATGACTTCTTCTTCAGTGCAACTTAATATGGCTTTCATAATTTCTTTATATACCAAGTGACTAATACAATAATACTGATGAATAGTTGAGTTTAACATATAATCTATTTATCTTGTCGTCTTATTTCTGTATTGGTATATTAGGATGGAGAGCCATGAGGAGTAAGCATCTCCTTCATGCTTGCCTCACCATACACTATACAGATTACAAGAAAATAAAAAAAAAATATGAAATTCGCCCAATTCACTTTTATTCATGGTCTCAGTAATTGTTTAAAATATTTTTATTCACTTAGATGATAATTGTTTGGAATGAAGTACATGATGTATTCAATATAATCATGATTCAGTTTTTTTCCTTTTTGTTATGAGTTCATTGGCATCAGATGAGCAGACTCAAAAGGTCGTCTTTTTCTCCCTGTAAAAACCATAACAACAAATACAATTCAGTTCTAAAACGAAGTGATATCGCCCTGAATGCAAAGCTCCGTCCTAAGCTGATAATATGGCATAAATTTAGAATTCGCTCTTAATTTATATAATTTTAGATATTTCCTCGTTTCCGGCCCCGAGCATCACTGATTAGACATTACTTGTTGAAAAACACATTGCTGTGCTTTGAAAATAGGACAAATAGAACATGCATATCTTTCAATATTAATAAATTCTGCAATTTTAAAATATTTCAGTTCAAACTCCACGTCCTATAAATTGTACATGTATCAATACAACGTGTTCACGATATAGATACAACTGACCAAAACTGAGGCCAATCACAACAAAGAGGACAATTAATCTCTTAAAATTAAAAGACACACAAGATTGCCTGTGACCTTATTTCCGAGAATGTTCGAAAATAGCCTAAATGGTCATATTTTCTCGTAATTTCCTGGTCGAACATGATTGCATGTTTTCATCAAGTGAGATCTTGAATGTACTAAATTGTGAAGTAAAATATATTTTTTCTTTTACGTCACAATCTTTGATTAATAACAGTATACATGCACCTTGTAGCTGAAAAAAAAGAAATGTGGTGATTCTATAATGTTTTGAGTAATGCATCATACTTTTCTTTTTCAGAAATGAAGAAACATGTCCAATATCATACCCTCTGTTCACAAACCCAAATTATAGAATATTAACAATAATTGATGAGTCTCCTGATATAGATCTGGATACGTTTAGTCTTGCATGTAAGTATTACGCTCCCCTAATATAGATCTCGATACGTTTAGTCTGGCCTGTAAGTATTACACTCCCCTGATATTGATCCGGATACGTTTAGTCTGGCATGTAAGTATTACGCTCCCCTGATAAAGATCTGGATACGTTTAGTCTGGCTTGTCAGTATTATGCTCCCCTAATATAGATCTCGATACGTTTAGTCTGGCCTGTAAGTATTACACTCCCCTGATATTGATCCGGATACGTTTAGTCTGGCATGTAAGTATTACGCTCCCCTGATAAAGATCTGGATACGTTTAGTCTGGCTTGTCAGTATTATGCTCCCCTAATAAAAATCTTGATACGTTGAGTCTGGCTTTTAAGTACTACGCTCCCCTGATATAGATCTGAATACGTGTAGTCTGGCATGTAAGTATTACGCTCCCCTAATATAGATCTCGATACGTTTAGTCTGGCATGTAAGTATTACGCTCCACTGACATAGATCTGGATACGTTTAGTCTGGCTTGTCAGTATTATGCTCCCCTAATATAAATCTTGATACGTTCAGTCTGGCTTGTAAGTACTACGCTCCCCTGATATAGATCTGAATACGTGTAGTCTGGCATGTAAGTATTACGCTCCACTGACATAGATCTGGATACGTTTAGTCTGGCTTGTCAGTATTATGCTCCCCTAATATAAATCTTGATACGTTCAGTCTGGCTTGTAAGTACTACGCTCCCCTGATATAGATCTGAATACGTGTAGTCTGGCATGTAAGTATTACGCTCCCCTAATATAGATCTCGATACGTTTATTCTGGCATGTAAGTAT
This sequence comes from Pinctada fucata, assembly GCA_028142955.1. NCBI lineage: Eukaryota > Metazoa > Mollusca > Bivalvia > Pterioida > Pteriidae > Pinctada > Pinctada fucata. The sequence goes on along the minus strand of AP027112.1, from coordinate 28,140,234 downwards.
TGCGCTCCACTGATATAGATCTGGATACGTTTAGTCTGGCTTGTAAGTATTACGCTCCTCTGATATAGATCTGGATACGTTTAGTCTGGCCTGTAAGTATTACGCTCCCCTGATATAGATCTCGATACGTTTAGTCTGGCATGTAAGTATTACGCTTCACTGATATAGATCTGGATACGTTTAGTCTGGCTTGTAAGTATTACGCTCCCCTGATATAGATCTGGATACGTTTAGTCTGGTCTGTACGTATTACGCTAACCCCCCCCCCTCCTGATATTGATCCGGATACGTTTAGTCTTGCATGTAAGTATTAGGCTCCCCTAATATAGATCTCGATACGTTTAGTCTCGCCTGTAAGTACTACGCTCCCCTGATATTGATCCAGATACGTTTAGTCTGGCATGTAAGTATTACGCTCCCCTGATAAAGATCTGGATACGTTTAGTCTGGCTTGTCAGTATTATGCTCCACTAATATAGATCTGGATACGTTTAGTCTGGCTTGTAAGTATTACGCTCCTCTGATATAGATCTGGATATGTTTAGTCTGGCTTGTCAGTATTATGCTCCCCTAATATAAATCTTGATACGTTTAGTCTGGCTTGTAAGTACTACGCTCCCCTGATATAGATCTGAATACGTGTAGTCTGGCATGTAAGTATAACGCTCCCCTAATATAGATCTCGATACGTTTAGTCTGGCATGTAAGTATTACGCTCCACTGATATAGATCTGGATACGTTTAGTCTGGCTTGTAAGTACATGTATAACGCTCCTCTGATATAGATCTGGATACTGTTAGTCTGGCTTGTAAGGTTAACGCTCCTCTGATATAGATCTGGATACCTTTAGTCTGGCTTGTAAGTTGTACGCTCCTCCGATATCGATATGGATACGTTTTGTCTGGTAGATAAGTTTTACGCTCCTATGATATAGATCTGGATACCTTTAGTCTGGCTTGTGAGTATTACGCTCCTCTGATATAGATCCGGATACCTTTAATCTGGCATCTTAGTATTACGCTCCTCTGATATAGATCTGGATACCTTTAGTCTGGCTTGTCAGTATTACGCTCCTCTGATAAAGATCTGGATACGTTTAGTCTGGCTTGTCAGTTTTACGCGCCTCTGATATAGATCTGGATAAGTTTAGTATGGCTTGTAAATATTACGCTCCTCTGATATAGATCAGGATACCTTAAGCTGGCTTATAAGTTTTACGCTCCTATGATTTAGATCCGGATACCGTTAGTCTGGCTTGTATTACGCCCGTCTGATATAGATCTGGATACGTTTAGTATGGCTTGTTAGTATTTTTCTCCTCTGATATAAATCCGGATACCTTTACTCTGATTTGAAAGTCTAACGCTCCACTGATATAGATCTGGATACTTTTAGTCTGGCTTGTAAGTATAACAGTCTTCTGATATAGATCTTGATACGTTTAGTCTGGCTTGTCAGTTTTACGCTCCTCTGATATAGATCTGGATACGTTTAGTCTGGCTTGTTAGTATTACGCTCCTCTAATTTAGTTCCGGATACCTTTAGTCTGGCTTGTAAGTTGGTGCGGGTAACCCCGTTCTTTTGCATGGCGGGAAAGCTTTAGGATTGTTGTCTATTAATGTAGGGAGTGCGCCGGACGTTTGGCGGAAAGGGAGGATCTGGAACTAGACACGCTCTCCGAATGGATGAGGTCCATCGGAAAATTACTTGGAAGAAGAGTTGGGTGTCTTCGTCACTCGGTTAACAACAGACACGAGTCAATTTTTCATGACTCTGTTGTTGCCGGGGAACTTTCTGACCTCCATCGAAAGTATATCATTGTTCCTACTGGCAGGGCGGCAGGCGGTTTTACATTCGTTTGCAAGTCATGCTGTTTCAAATGCTTGAGAGAGTAACTGGGACTGCATTCAGCACCTGGAAATCCAACATACACACTTACAAACTTATCTGTATCTGAAAATACTTGACAACCACGGGTCTGTTCTTGGGTCCTTCGGTGTTCATACTGACGACTCTGATCTTGAACTGCAATATATCTACTGGATTCCAAAGATGCACAAAAATCCTTACAAACACCGATTCATTGCCGGTTCGTCCAGGTGCTCAACAAAGCAAGTTTCCATTCTGCTTACGAAAATATTAACTCGCATCAGGCAGGGTCTTCAAACATACTGCGAGACAACATATTCCAGGAATGGAATCAATCAGATGTGGATCCTAAAGAATTCTAAGTTTCTTTGGGAAAATTCAAAAGCCACCAGCTTCAATCATGTTACCAGCATAAAATTTTTCGACTTATCTACGCTCTATACTACCATTCCACACCAAAAGCTCAAAAACAGACTGGCCAATATCATTCGCAACACCTTTCTTTCAAAAAATGGTAATAGGGGATACAGGTACCTCGTAATTGGGCGGGAGGATACTTATTTCGTGAAGGAACACTCTGATTCAAACAAAAAGTATACCGAAGACGATATCATCCGGATGCTGGAGTTTTTGATTGACAACATTTTTGTTGTGATTGGAGGAACCGTTTTCCAACAGATAGTCGGCATCCCTCGCATCTCAGTTCAATTTTACCTTCAGATGCATAGATGACGTGTTGTCCATCAATAATCCGAACTTTGCGGATCATCTGCAATCTGTCCTCATGAACTAGAGATCAAGGAAACAACAGAGAGTAACAGATCCGCTTCGTACTTGGATACCGTATATCGGGTAATTTTGGCGTCGGGAAATTTTGGCGAATTTGGTCTAAATCGGGCGTTGGAAATGTTGACGCTTTTAAAGTTGGCGGATTGTTTAAAACATCCGCCAAAATCATAATGGTTAAATTCATGGCGGTATCAATGTTTTATGACCACCGAAACGAAAATAAAATGACTAGAAACTAAAAATTAAGAAAAGGTCGGTGCTTTATTCATGAATGTAAGAGATGTTGTTCATACATATAGTAAAAGAAGTCGTTTAAACATAACACTTATCGACACTGCATTTTAAAAGAGAAGTGACTTAGCGATGATCGTGCAGTCAATGTTCGGATTTTTTTTGGGTTAATATGTTCCGACTATTTAAGGTCACGGCCCACAAGTCAAATCGTCCAAAGTCCATAGTATCGCATCCTATTTACCCCTCTTTAAACGGAACCCGTGTGAAATATTTCCAAAGCGTGCGTGATCATTACGGTACCTTTTGCATTTATTGTTAATAAGATAATTGGATTAACACGGGGCTAGACGTCAATTGTTTAGACCTTAATTGTTTGTTTGAAGGTAAATAATGATACCTGTAAATGCGGCTTGGTCGGCATATAGGTGAATATATTACGCAAATGAAGTCATTACCCAGCAGAAAACGGGTAATATCTTTTACAGTGGCGGATCTCTAGCTGAATAAAATCCGTCTTTTATGGATGGAAAATATGGCGCTTTTAAATTTGGCGATTTCTTTGCATCCGCCAACAAAGCCAAAATTTCCATCGCGCCAAAATTACTCGATATACGGTATACTCTTATCTTTCGACACAAACGGCCATTTAAATACCTTACTGTATGACAAGCGTGGCGATTTCAGCTTCCACATAACTAACTTCTTTTTCATGAGTAGGAACATTCCGTTTTTTCCTGCTTATTGTGGTTTTGTTTCTCAACTGATACGGTGCACAAGGGCATGTTCCAAGATTTCATTATTAGAACCAGACGACTTGCAAGTAAGCTACTTGTTCAGGGTTATGTTACACAACGGCTGAAATCGTCATTAAGGAAGTTCTCCGGTCGCTACGGGGATGTAATAAAAGCATATGAGATACCCCTTTCCAGAATGATCAGTGGCATTCTACATTGTGATTGAATGGCTGTCATCATCACCAAACAAGACATACTCACCTGATATGTACATCAAAATGTACATCGAGACAATCACTGAATTTGACAGGTTTCCATGGAACTGTTGCGACAGGTGTTGTTACAATCAGGAGACGCTGACTCTCCCCGGGCACCTGATCTCACTTCGGAAATTTGTTCATTCCGAAGTTCGCGACCGTTCCTGTGGAAATCTAATAATTTTGCCTTGCCTTCTCGACTATGAGACTGAATAACTGATGGGTACTTACGTAATATTTATTGTTAGTATTGGTTTAGATATTGCATGTCTTCTTACTATAAAGCGGATTTCATATCTTCGATATTTATCATTGATTATTGATGAGAAAGCGCTAATTCTTATTTTTTCTATTTTCAACTTGAAAGATTCAAAGTAATTGGCTTCACATAATTCAAAATTATGTATTGTGATAACGAAAATTCATAGAGAGACTTTTTCATCGGTTCATATTTTGAATAGTTTATTCAACCTGACAGAAGATTCATATATGGAGCAAAACAAATCTCAAGTTTCTACTTTTCAAGGCAGATTTTACCACTTATTTCAACAAATCCTTTAATTGGAAATTTGTCTAAATATATTCTGATTGTATGAACTTAATCCAGAGAATGTGTAATTCTCTACTGAAATACGTTGAAGGTGGCGCTTCTTTAAATGATTTTTAAAAATAAATGAGATAAGACGCTATAATTCAAAAATGCAATTCTAGTGATTTTAAAGCCTGTCAAACATGACGATATCTTGTGAATATAAAACCGAAGGCTACCACACCAAGGAACAGTGCGAAACATACAAAATAAAGTCAATTTTAAGTTTTTCAAAAGACGCAAAAGTAAATCCCTAATGGAGATGAGATCAGTTGCCCGGGGAGAGTAAGCATCTCCTGTTTGCTAGCAACACCTGTCATTTACAACATTCAGAAAAAGTCATATCCGATGAATTTTTCAAATTGGGCGTTTCGGATGGTATAATGATATTTTCTTTATATATTTTCTTTATTTACAGTCACCGTCATACCCCGGGAGCACAACAGAGGTACGACTCTTTTAAAACCGAATGAGGCAGTTAGTAGTGTTACTCTAAGGGTAACAGGGAAAACAGGAGATTTTCAAGGATACAGAATACAACTTTGTTCTCTACCAGGTTTGTTGATCAGAGATTAACTAATACAACTCTGCCGGATTTGTTAATGAAAGTATTACTCATTCAACCATAATCTCCTCCAGCTTTATTATTACTTTGGACAACCTTGCGATCCCTTATTCCTATGGATTACATGCTATTCAAAACCTGCAATGTAAAAAAAGCTCGAAAGGCTATAACTCGCATACATGTACACCGCGTGGGATCGAAACGTATGATGCTGCGATTACTTACGGAGCTTTTTGATTGTTTTCTAATCATTTAAGGAGGTCCATGACAGCCAGACTTGAATAAAGATCCTATCATTTTATTTTCCAAAAATTATAAATGTTAATTGTTGAAATATACTTTTTCTACATGCAAAGTTTCATCAATTTTTTACCGTTAGTTTTGAAGCCACGAACCTACATATATACCCATTAAAAGCCCCAAAATAGGCCGTAAACGTGACGTTAAAATTAACACTTTAGGTAATGAAAAACAGTAACAAATCTTCTTCAGAGGCAGAATATTAACGAGCTCTGTATTTTTAGTCCCCTACCGGCAACGCCGAAGGGGACTCTTAGTTTCCTCTCGGTCTGTCTCTCCGTCTGTCTGTCTGTCCGTCCGTCCGTCTGTCCGTCTGTCCCATTTTCAGTTTTCCGGACTTTTTTTCGCTGTTGTTGCATATATTGAACTCATTTTTGGTATGTGGATATATCTCAATGTGATACAGATCAAGTTTGAGTTTGCTTTCGATTGACCTAATTTTACAAGAGTTATGGCCCTTGGACTTAGCAAATTTTATGAAAGTTTCAGTTTTCCGGACTTTTTTCCGCTGTTGTTGCATATATTGAACTCATTTTTGGTATGTGGATATATCTTAATGTGATACAGATCAAGTTTGAGTTTGCTTTCGATTGACCTAATTTTACAAGAGTTATGGCCCTTGAACTTAGCAAATTTTATGAAAGGTTCAGTTTTCCGGACTTTTTTCCGCTGTTGTTGCATATATTGAACTCATTTTTGGTATGTGGATATATCTCAATGTGATACAGATCAAGTTTGAGTTTGCTTTTGATTGACCTAATTTTACAATAGTTATGGCCCTTGGACTTAGCAAATTTCATGAAAATTTCAGTTTTCCGGACTTTTTTCCGCTGTTGTTGCATATATTGAACTCATTTTTGGTATGTGGATATATCTCAATGGGATACAGATCAAGTTTGAGTTTGCTTTCGATTGACCTAATTTTACAAGAGTTATGGCCCTTGGACATACCAAATTTTATGAAAATTTCAGTTTTCCGGACTTTTTTCCGCTGTTGTTGCATATATTGAACTCATTTTTGGTATGTGGATATATCTCAGTGGGATACAGATGAAGTTTGAGTTTGCTTTAGATTCACCTATTTCTACAAGAGTTATGGCCCTTGGACTTAGCAAATTTTATGAAAATTTCAGTTTTCCGGACTTATCTTTGGTTCTATTGCAAATAATGCACTGATTTTTGGTGAATGAATACATCTCAGTGTGATACAGACCAAGTTTGAGTTTGGTTTCCATTGGCCTATTTTTACAAGAGTTATGGCCCTTGGACTTTCATGAAATTTTCAATTTTCCGGACTTTTTCATGCCTGTTATTGCAGATAATGAGCTGATTTTTTGTATGTGAATACATTATAGTGTGATGCAGATTTGAGTTTAATTTAGATTGACTAATTTTCACAAGAGTTATGGCCCTTGGACTTAGCAAATTTCGTGAGTTCAGTTTCCCAGACCTTTCTTGGCTGTTGTTGAAGAAGATGAACTGATGAACAGAGATGCAAGTCATAAATTTATGCCGCCGGTAGGGGACTTATATCGCACAGCGATCATTGCATTTTTCATTTAGATATGATGTGGGCAATCGGATATGTATAGATATAAATGATCAGTACTAAGACTTTTAAAAGAAATCGTCGAAAGGAGATAGATAAATTTATGTCTATGTTAGATATTTAAATTTATGTCTATTTTAGATAGATAAATTTATGTCTATCTACAGAGACAAATAATTCAGCATCCTATTTGGACACAATGTTGTCCTACGACACTGATGGTCACATGAACACCTCACTCTATGACAAACGTGACGACTTCAATTTCAGCATTACAAACTTTCCTTTTCTGAGTAGCAACATCATTTCATCGCCTGCTTATGACGTGTTCATATCTCAGTTGATACGCTATGCCAGAGCAAGTACCAAATATACGGATTTTGTTCTGAGAGCTAGGCGTCTTTCAGATAAGCTTCTCAGTCAGGGATATGTTTGTGACTGACTAACATCGTCACTGAGGAAGTTCTACGGTCGATATTGGGAACTCGTCAAGCACTATGATGTCCCACTCTCCAGAATGGTGAATGATATTGTGTCATAGACCATAAACCATCAAACCAAAGATTGTACTTTATGTCTTCCGAAATGGAAGTTACCGGATGTGACAGTTCTACCGAATTGAAGCGGCGGGTGTTGCATGCAAGCAGGAGATACTTACTCTTCCTGGGCACCTGGTCTCACTCTCATATCGGGAGTCCGCTTCTTTTCATGTGGTGGAAGTTTTTGTTTGTTTGCTTTGGTTTCTGTTTTATCTTGATTTTGTATGCCTTCGGTTTCTGATTTTCTGAATTATCGATTCTGTGCTGTATACAGGGATATGGTCATTATCCATATTTGTCATTCAGAACATCTTTGAGTTGTTAATTTTCAATAATAAAGTCCGTTTTTGTGAAACTCTATAATTTATTTTCCGTAAAAACTTGATATTATCTTCTTCATATGACAACACCAATAAGTTCCTATTGAAATTTGACCGTCAGTTTTTAAGTAATATAGATTTTGTTACCCTCCCCCTTATTTTAACGTTACCTTATGCTGACGTTCTTGCGAAAAACGCGCCGGTGTCGCCGTTTCTATTGTGACGTCATAATTGATCTAGAGCTCTCCGATGGGTTCTTTCGGATACTGTTCTCGACCGCCTTAAGTGACACTGCACAAAACTGATGAGACGTTCCAGTAGGACAATGCCTAATAAGTAAGCCCATATCGTTTTATATATATCTTAAAAGTCTATAGTTTTTGCAAACACTTCGAGAGTTCTGCTAGGTCAAGAACGTTTCTGTCGTCGACAAACTATTGAAGTGTTTGCAAAAGCTATGAACTTTTCATATACCTAGACGATATAGATTGATTTATTAGGCATTACCCTACTACAACGGCTCATCAGTTTTTTAAAGTTTAACTTAGAAAATAAAAAAAAATACAAAAAAAAAACTGCCTAAGGAATCACACCACCATACGTTTCGATCCCATGCGATGATGCAGGTAATATTCTTAATCAAATGAACCAAAACAGACACTGCGAGGGGCGAGACAAGGTGCCTAGGTAGAGTCAGCATCTCCTGTGTTTGCAAGCTACGACCGCTGCTACAAAATGTATCGACGGACTAGCTAGTCGATAGACACACGTCCGTGTCTCCCATTGGTTCGAAATTAAATGGCTAAAAATACACTCCCTGTTTGAATGAATGAAATATAATCACACAACACAGTATAAGAATCTTATAATATAAAAATAATCATATAACACAGTATAAGAATCTTATAATATAAAAATAATCACACAACACAGTATAAGAATCTTATAATATAAAAATAATCACATAACACAGTATAAGAATCTTATAATATAAAAATAATCACATAACACAGTATAAGAATCTTATAATATAATAATAATCACACGACACTATAAGAATCTTATAATATAAAAATAATCACATAACACAGTATAAGAATCTTATAATATAAAAATAATCACACAACACAGTATAAGAATCTTATAATATAAAAATAATCACATAACACAGTATAAGAATCTTATAATATAATGATAATCACACGACACTATAAGAATCTTATAATATAAAAATAATCACATAACACAGTATAAGAATCTTATAATATTATGATAATCACATAACACAGTATAAGAATCTTATAATATAATAATAATCACACGACACTATAAGAATCTTATACAATATTTCTAAACTGCATATCGATAATCTCGTTCAACTTTGATTACTTTCATAACTGATTGTGATTATTTGTAGGTGTAATGGAAGGCGTGGTATGTGGAAATCCAACAGTCGTCACTGCAACTCAGAATGAGAACTGTATTTTGTCAGAGAAATTCCCTTTTTTGAACACGGAGTAAGAAAAATTATAGAATTCTTGAACGACATGCATTGTCGATAACAGACTAGTAGTCATGATTTCAAAATATGGTTACTTTCAACTGAAAACAATAGGACGAAGCTATAATTGTCGTTAATATCATGTTTCTCACGGGGTGCATGCATTAGTATGCGAAAGTCCTAAAACCAGAAATAATAAGAAATGTTATAAAATATGATTAAAAAAAACTAAATACATGCATATCATAAAAAGGAGCAAAAGTGAATTAGCAATGAAATCAGGTGTCCGGGGAGAGTAAGAATAATTCTAAAAGTCGTTCAAAAAATGTATTTATATAAATGGTGGTATATCAAAGGAGCTGTTAAGATAAGGCATCAAATCTGCCCTGAAAAGTTATTTCAAAATGCAAAATTTGAGAAAAATTTTCGGTGGAAATGACAAGTACATTTGTAACTTGGTCCACATCTGAATCCGCTGTCAGATGGGATAATTTATTTAAAAAAAGACAGATATTTGGGTCAAAATAAGCGTTTTTACACAGAAATCAAGGGAAAACGGAAAAGTTTTGACACAACAGAAACTTTGCTTTACAATGCCACTTTCACCAAAGGTGTATATCAATAAAACACATTTTCTGGCCAAGTGGTGGTCTGAAGCGAGGGGGGAACAATGTCCCACAGGCGAAAAACGAAAAATAGGGCGGATGGATAACTATTTTTTAAATTTGTCTCTAGAGCGATAAAGTACATGTAGATCATAATCGCCATTTTTCTTTTTATATCATGGAGCAATCTATTCAAAGGGTGCTCCGATCAAATATTTAGTTTGTAAGGAAATGATCATAGTACACAGTTTTTTTTCCTTCATAGTTCATTGTAGCTCAAAGGTCCACAAAAATAATTTCACCGGTTATTTTACAATGAGACTTCACACATCCAATAAATCACCGTTTTCCTATAAAATACTTGAGTGCCGTAAAAATTTAATATTTTTGACACCCTTATTTAGCCAATAAACAAAACAACCCATGTGGCCTCAGCTCGGGGTCATGAACTTGTGTATTCTTCCGCCAACTTTGTCACATACTAATGTCAACATGTAGGAATCACACATCAATAAAAATATTTTAATAATTTTTTTCAACCTTTATTTAGAAAACTTGCATACTCAACATGTTCAATTTCACATTATAACATGCAAAAATAAATTACCAAAGGTTGCATACAGAATTCTCATAGGGACTATACAGGTGGTCAATGAATCAAGGGAGAAAACTGTATACTATGATCTAAAAATCCCTTAAACATTTTCCAAATTTATTGAAATTTTGCATACTGAAAATTGACCATACTTCTAGATGATGTTCAAAATTTCAATTTAATTGATTACCATCTTCATATCTTTTAAAGAGGAACAACTTAGCTTATATCATGGTTAAAATTGCATGCCAATTCGATGTGAAGCCAAAAAGTTTGAAGTTCCAGCTAATATTTCTAGCATTTAATTAAACAATAAGTCATTAACTAAGCATTAAAAAATTAGAACAATCATATTCTTATGTCATTGTGAGACTTGAAGATTTTTATTCAATTCCTTATAATTTAATTTTTAAAAACAAAAATTATACAATTTATTCATTTTAAATGGGAAAAAATTAATTAAAAATGTAAATAAAGTTTTCCAATACATGTATGAGGAACAAAAAAATCCCCAAATACATACTCAATCAGATAAATCACCTGCAGGCATTACATTGTTTGTTTAGCCTTATTTAATAGCCAAATAGACTGAGGGGGGTCAGCCAAATCTAAGGGCCAGAATATTGATGAGCTGTTTGTTTGATGCCCCATAAAGGGATTAAGGAGTGATGCACATGTTTGATTTGATTGTAATCTTATTAATGTAAGATGGTGAATTGTACAAAGAAGACAACTGATGTTATTTCAGTAAACAAAAGTGGTATATATGGATAATTTAACAAAATTATGTACTGTTTTAAAAGAAAAGTCCACTGTTTTGAGTAATGCGGAATTCCATGTCCATGCATTCATATAGAGTAAAAACATATTTCAAGCAGTTTTACATATCTTCAACATGAAAAGTTTGTATCATGAACATTTTATTTTCACAAAAATATAATAAGGAATGTCCCTCTGGTATCATAGTATGACTTAAAAGACCATTTTCGATACTACACTCAGCCAATTTAGTACCTGAATTTTCTAACCATGGACTAGACACTGGATCTACCTATATATGCCAAGGTCATCACATTATCATCTGAAACATTAAAAAAAAAGAATTAAGTCAGGTTTACAACAGACAATGCACATTGAGAAACTAATGAACAAGCTGAATGAACTAAATTTACAAGTGAAATAATTAAATTTCTATGCCAGATTACAATTTAAGTATTGTACTTTTCTTAAATGCCATGACATCTGTGATCTCATTAGAGTACAATTATTGGGGAAGGGGGGGGGGGGGGGGGCAAGGGGCAAAAAGGGTATGGACAGGGAGGGGAGGGGGACAGGAAGCGGGCTACTGAACAACCCATTGAAATAACATGCTTTTCCATATGTTTTAATTGAAATAGTATGTGCGGATAAGAGAACGAAAACTTCATTCCTGATGCACTAAATAATCTTTTTGAATAGGCCCACTTGGGCCTCTTGTTCTATTTTTCGTTGGATTTTTTTTTCAAGGTTTACTTCAATTCATGGTCATAATCAGTATACATGTAAGTTAAAGCGGTAATAAATTTGACCCAAATTTAGCTTTTTTGTACCTAACCCAGCGCTCGTTTTTCAACATAATGGAAAACGTCAGAGGAAACTCTAAAATTTTGCTTCAAAGTTCGCCTGACAACAAAAAATAATGCAAACAGCGGATTCTATTCATACCTGTTGATTACATGTTCGAATTTCAGTGCAGAAAATTCATAGATATGACTTTTACGGCTATTAATGGTCATTCCCGACTTTCACGTGTATCGCCCTGTAAGATCATAGTACACAGTTTTTTTTCCTTCATAGTTCATTGTAGCTCAAAGGTCCACAAAAATAATTTCACCGGTTATTTTACAATGAGACTTCACACATCCAATAAATCACCGTTTTCCTATAAAATACTTGAGTGCCGTAAAAATTTAATATTTTTGACACCCTTATTTAGCCAATAAACAAAACAACCCATGTGGCCTCAGCTCGGGGTCATGAACTTGTGTATTCTTCCGCCAACTTTGTCACATACTAATGTCAACATGTAGGAATCACACATCAATAAAAATATTTTAATAATTTTTTTCAACCTTTATTTAGAAAACTTGCATACTCAACATGTTCAATTTCACATTATAACATGCAAAAATAAATTACCAAAGGTTGCATACAGAATTCTCATAGGGACTATACAGGTGGTCAATGAATCAAGGGAGAAAACTGTATACTATGATCTAAAAATCCCTTAAACATTTTCCAAATTTATTGAAATTTTGCATACTGAAAATTGACCATACTTCTAGATGATGTTCAAAATTTCAATTTAATTGATTACCATCTTCATATCTTTTAAAGAGGAACAACTTAGCTTATATCATGGTTAAAATTGCATGCCAATTCGATGTGAAGCCAAAAAGTTTGAAGTTCCAGCTAATATTTCTAGCATTTAATTAAACAATAAGTCATTAACTAAGCATTAAAAAATTAGAACAATCATATTCTTATGTCATTGTGAGACTTGAAGATTTTTATTCAATTCCTTATAATTTAATTTTTAAAAACAAAAATAATACAATTTATTCATTTTAAATGGGAAAAAATTAATTAAAAATGTAAATAAAGTTTTCCAATACATGTATGAGGAACAAAAAAATCCCCAAATACATACTCAATCAGATAAATCACCTGCAGGCATTACATTGTTTGTTTAGCCTTATTTAATAGCCAAATAGACTGAGGGGGGTCAGCCAAATCTAAGGGCCAGAATATTGATGAGCTGTTTGTTTGATGCCCCATAAAGGGATTAAGGAGTGATGCACATGTTTGATTTGATTGTAATCTTATTAATGTAAGATGGTGAATTGTACAAAGAAGACAACTGATGTTATTTCAGTAAACAAAAGTGGTATATATGGATAATTTAACAAAATTATGTACTGTTTTAAAAGAAAAGTCCACTGTTTTGAGTAATGCAGAATTCCATGTCCATGCATTCATATAGAGTAAAAACATATTTCAAGCAGTTTTACATATCTTCAACATGAAAAGTTTGTATCATGAACATTTTATTTTCACAAAAATATAATAAGGAATGTCCCTCTGGTATCATAGTATGACTTAAAAGACCATTTTCGATACTACACTCAGCCAATTTAGTACCTGAATTTTCTAACCATGGACTAGACACTGGATCTACCTATATATGCCAAGGTCATCACATTATCATCTGAAACATTAAAAAAAAAGAATTAAGTCAGGTTTACAACAGACAATGCACATTGAGAAACTAATGAACAAGCTGAATGAACTAAATTTACAAGTGAAATAATTAAATTTCTATGCCAGATTACAATTTAAGTATTGTACTTTTCTTAAATGCCATGACATCTGTGATCTCATTAGAGTACAATTATTGGGGAAGGGGGGGGGGGGGGGGGCAAGGGGCAAAAAGGGTATGGACAGGGAGGGGAGGGGGACAGGAAGCGGGCTACTGAACAACCCATTGAAATAACATGCTTTTCCATATGTTTTAATTGAAATAGTATGTGCGGATAAGAGAACGAAAACTTCATTCCTGATGCACTAAATAATCTTTTTGAATAGGCCCACTTGGGCCTCTTGTTCTATTTTTCGTTGGATTTTTTTTTCAAGGTTTACTTCAATTCATGGTCATAATCAGTATACATGTAAGTTAAAGCGGTAATAAATTTGACCCAAATTTAGCTTTTTTGTACCTAACCCAGCGCTCGTTTTTCAACATAATGGAAAACGTCAGAGGAAACTCTAAAATTTTGCTTCAAAGTTCGCCTGACAACAAAAAATAATGCAAACAGCGGATTCTATTCATACCTGTTGATTACATGTTCGAATTTCAGTGCAGAAAATTCATAGATATGACTTTTACGGCTATTAATGGTCATTCCCGACTTTCACGTGTATCGCCCTGTAAGATCATAGTACACAGTTTTTTTTCCTTCATAGTTCATTGTAGCTCAAAGGTCCACAAAAATAATTTCACCGGTTATTTTACAATGAGACTTCACACATCCAATAAATCACCGTTTTCCTATAAAATACTTGAGTGCCGTAAAAATTTAATATTTTTGACACCCTTATTTAGCCAATAAACAAAACAACCCATGTGGCCTCAGCTCGGGGTCATGAACTTGTGTATTCTTCCGCCAACTTTGTCACATACTAATGTCAACATGTAGGAATCACACATCAATAAAAATATTTTAATAATTTTTTTCAACCTTTATTTAGAAAACTTGCATACTCAACATGTTCAATTTCACATTATAACATGCAAAAATAAATTACCAAAGGTTGCATACAGAATTCTCATAGGGACTATACAGGTGGTCAATGAATCAAGGGAGAAAACTGTATACTATGATCTAAAAATCCCTTAAACATTTTCCAAATTTATTGAAATTTTGCATACTGAAAATTGACCATACTTCTAGATGATGTTCAAAATTTCAATTTAATTGATTACCATCTTCATATCTTTTAAAGAGGAACAACTTAGCTTATATCATGGTTAAAATTGCATGCCAATTCGATGTGAAGCCAAAAAGTTTGAAGTTCCAGCTAATATTTCTAGCATTTAATTAAACAATAAGTCATTAACTAAGCATTAAAAAATTAGAACAATCATATTCTTATGTCATTGTGAGACTTGAAGATTTTTATTCAATTCCTTATAATTTAATTTTTAAAAACAAAAATAATACAATTTATTCATTTTAAATGGGAAAAAATTAATTAAAAATGTAAATAAAGTTTTCCAATACATGTATGAGGAACAAAAAAATCCCCAAATACATACTCAATCAGATAAATCACCTGCAGGCATTACATTGTTTGTTTAGCCTTATTTAATAGCCAAATAGACTGAGGGGGGTCAGCCAAATCTAAGGGCCAGAATATTGATGAGCTGTTTGTTTGATGCCCCATAAAGGGATTAAGGAGTGATGCACATGTTTGATTTGATTGTAATCTTATTAATGTAAGATGGTGAATTGTACAAAGAAGACAACTGATGTTATTTCAGTAAACAAAAGTGGTATATATGGATAATTTAACAAAATTATGTACTGTTTTAAAAGAAAAGTCCACTGTTTTGAGTAATGCAGAATTCCATGTCCATGCATTCATATAGAGTAAAAACATATTTCAAGCAGTTTTACATATCTTCAACATGAAAAGTTTGTATCATGAACATTTTATTTTCACAAAAATATAATAAGGAATGTCCCTCTGGTATCATAGTATGACTTAAAAGACCATTTTCGATACTACACTCAGCCAATTTAGTACCTGAATTTTCTAACCATGGACTAGACACTGGATCTACCTATATATGCCAAGGTCATCACATTATCATCTGAAACATTAAAAAAAAAGAATTAAGTCAGGTTTACAACAGACAATGCACATTGAGAAACTAATGAACAAGCTGAATGAACTAAATTTACAAGTGAAATAATTAAATTTCTATGCCAGATTACAATTTAAGTATTGTACTTTTCTTAAATGCCATGACATCTGTGATCTCATTAGAGTACAATTATTGGGGAAGGGGGGGGGGCAAGGGGCAAAAAGGGTATGGACAGGGAGGGGAGGGGGACAGGAAGCGGGCTACTGAACAACCCATTGAAATAACATGCTTTTCCATATGTTTTAATTGAAATAGTATGTGCGGATAAGAGAACGAAAACTTCATTCCTGATGCACTAAATAATCTTTTTGAATAGGCCCACTTGGGCCTCTTGTTCTATTTTTCGTTGGATTTTTTTTTCAAGGTTTACTTCAATTCATGGTCATAATCAGTATACATGTAAGTTAAAGCGGTAATAAATTTGACCCAAATTTAGCTTTTTTGTACCTAACCCAGCGCTCGTTTTTCAACATAATGGAAAACGTCAGAGGAAACTCTAAAATTTTGCTTCAAAGTTCGCCTGACAACAAAAAATAATGCAAACAGCGGATTCTATTCATACCTGTTGATTACATGTTCGAATTTCAGTGCAGAAAATTCATAGATATGACTTTTACGGCTATTAATGGTCATTCCCGACTTTCACGTGTATCGCCCTGTAAGATCATAGTACACAGTTTTTTTTCCTTCATAGTTCATTGTAGCTCAAAGGTCCACAAAAATAATTTCACCGGTTATTTTACAATGAGACTTCACACATCCAATAAATCACCGTTTTCCTATAAAATACTTGAGTGCCGTAAAAATTTAATATTTTTGACACCCTTATTTAGCCAATAAACAAAACAACCCATGTGGCCTCAGCTCGGGGTCATGAACTTGTGTATTCTTCCGCCAACTTTGTCACATACTAATGTCAACATGTAGGAATCACACATCAATAAAAATATTTTAATAATTTTTTTCAACCTTTATTTAGAAAACTTGCATACTCAACATGTTCAATTTCACATTATAACATGCAAAAATAAATTACCAAAGGTTGCATACAGAATTCTCATAGGGACTATACAGGTGGTCAATGAATCAAGGGAGAAAACTGTATACTATGATCTAAAAATCCCTTAAACATTTTCCAAATTTATTGAAATTTTGCATACTGAAAATTGACCATACTTCTAGATGATGTTCAAAATTTCAATTTAATTGATTACCATCTTCATATCTTTTAAAGAGGAACAACTTAGCTTATATCATGGTTAAAATTGCATGCCAATTCGATGTGAAGCCAAAAAGTTTGAAGTTCCAGCTAATATTTCTAGCATTTAATTAAACAATAAGTCATTAACTAAGCATTAAAAAATTAGAACAATCATATTCTTATGTCATTGTGAGACTTGAAGATTTTTATTCAATTCCTTATAATTTAATTTTTAAAAACAAAAATAATACAATTTATTCATTTTAAATGGGAAAAAATTAATTAAAAATGTAAATAAAGTTTTCCAATACATGTATGAGGAACAAAAAAATCCCCAAATACATACTCAATCAGATAAATCACCTGCAGGCATTACATTGTTTGTTTAGCCTTATTTAATAGCCAAATAGACTGAGGGGGGTCAGCCAAATCTAAGGGCCAGAATATTGATGAGCTGTTTGTTTGATGCCCCATAAAGGGATTAAGGAGTGATGCACATGTTTGATTTGATTGTAATCTTATTAATGTAAGATGGTGAATTGTACAAAGAAGACAACTGATGTTATTTCAGTAAACAAAAGTGGTATATATGGATAATTTAACAAAATTATGTACTGTTTTAAAAGAAAAGTCCACTGTTTTGAGTAATGCAGAATTCCATGTCCATGCATTCATATAGAGTAAAAACATATTTCAAGCAGTTTTACATATCTTCAACATGAAAAGTTTGTATCATGAACATTTTATTTTCACAAAAATATAATAAGGAATGTCCCTCTGGTATCATAGTATGACTTAAAGACCATTTTCGATACTACACTCAGCCAATTTAGTACCTGAATTTTCTAACCATGGACTAGACACTGGATCTACCTATATATGCCAAGGTCATCACATTATCATCTGAAACATTAAAAAAAAAGAATTAAGTCAGGTTTACAACAGACAATGCACATTGAGAAACTAATGAACAAGCTGAATGAACTAAATTTACAAGTGAAATAATTAAATTTCTATGCCAGATTACAATTTAAGTATTGTACTTTTCTTAAATGCCATGACATCTGTGATCTCATTAGAGTACAATTATTGGGGAAGGGGGGGGGGGCAAGGGGCAAAAAGGGTATGGACAGGGAGGGGAGGGGGACAGGAAGCGGGCTACTGAACAACCCATTGAAATAACATGCTTTTCCATATGTTTTAATTGAAATAGTATGTGCGGATAAGAGAACGAAAACTTCATTCCTGATGCACTAAATAATCTTTTTGAATAGGCCCACTTGGGCCTCTTGTTCTATTTTTCGTTGGATTTTTTTTTCAAGGTTTACTTCAATTCATGGTCATAATCAGTATACATGTAAGTTAAAGCGGTAATAAATTTGACCCAAATTTAGCTTTTTTGTACCTAACCCAGCGCTCGTTTTTCAACATAATGGAAAACGTCAGAGGAAACTCTAAAATTTTGCTTCAAAGTTCGCCTGACAACAAAAAATAATGCAAACAGCGGATTCTATTCATACCTGTTGATTACATGTTCGAATTTCAGTGCAGAAAATTCATAGATATGACTTTTACGGCTATTAATGGTCATTCCCGACTTTCACGTGTATCGCCCTGTAAGATCATAGTACACAGTTTTTTTTCCTTCATAGTTCATTGTAGCTCAAAGGTCCACAAAAATAATTTCACCGGTTATTTTACAATGAGACTTCACACATCCAATAAATCACCGTTTTCCTATAAAATACTTGAGTGCCGTAAAAATTTAATATTTTTGACACCCTTATTTAGCCAATAAACAAAACAACCCATGTGGCCTCAGCTCGGGGTCATGAACTTGTGTATTCTTCCGCCAACTTTGTCACATACTAATGTCAACATGTAGGAATCACACATCAATAAAAATATTTTAATAATTTTTTTCAACCTTTATTTAGAAAACTTGCATACTCAACATGTTCAATTTCACATTATAACATGCAAAAATAAATTACCAAAGGTTGCATACAGAATTCTCATAGGGACTATACAGGTGGTCAATGAATCAAGGGAGAAAACTGTATACTATGATCTAAAAATCCCTTAAACATTTTCCAAATTTATTGAAATTTTGCATACTGAAAATTGACCATACTTCTAGATGATGTTCAAAATTTCAATTTAATTGATTACCATCTTCATATCTTTTAAAGAGGAACAACTTAGCTTATATCATGGTTAAAATTGCATGCCAATTCGATGTGAAGCCAAAAAGTTTGAAGTTCCAGCTAATATTTCTAGCATTTAATTAAACAATAAGTCATTAACTAAGCATTAAAAAATTAGAACAATCATATTCTTATGTCATTGTGAGACTTGAAGATTTTTATTCAATTCCTTATAATTTAATTTTTAAAAACAAAAATAATACAATTTATTCATTTTAAATGGGAAAAAATTAATTAAAAATGTAAATAAAGTTTTCCAATACATGTATGAGGAACAAAAAAATCCCCAAATACATACTCAATCAGATAAATCACCTGCAGGCATTACATTGTTTGTTTAGCCTTATTTAATAGCCAAATAGACTGAGGGGGGTCAGCCAAATCTAAGGGCCAGAATATTGATGAGCTGTTTGTTTGATGCCCCATAAAGGGATTAAGGAGTGATGCACATGTTTGATTTGATTGTAATCTTATTAATGTAAGATGGTGAATTGTACAAAGAAGACAACTGATGTTATTTCAGTAAACAAAAGTGGTATATATGGATAATTTAACAAAATTATGTACTGTTTTAAAAGAAAAGTCCACTGTTTTGAGTAATGCAGAATTCCATGTCCATGCATTCATATAGAGTAAAAACATATTTCAAGCAGTTTTACATATCTTCAACATGAAAAGTTTGTATCATGAACATTTTATTTTCACAAAAATATAATAAGGAATGTCCCTCTGGTATCATAGTATGACTTAAAAGACCATTTTCGATACTACACTCAGCCAATTTAGTACCTGAATTTTCTAACCATGGACTAGACACTGGATCTACCTATATATGCCAAGGTCATCACATTATCATCTGAAACATTAAAAAAAAAGAATTAAGTCAGGTTTACAACAGACAATGCACATTGAGAAACTAATGAACAAGCTGAATGAACTAAATTTACAAGTGAAATAATTAAATTTCTATGCCAGATTACAATTTAAGTATTGTACTTTTCTTAAATGCCATGACATCTGTGATCTCATTAGAGTACAATTATTGGGGAAGGGGGGGGGGGGGGGGCAAGGGGCAAAAAGGGTATGGACAGGGAGGGGAGGGGGACAGGAAGCGGGCTACTGAACAACCCATTGAAATAACATGCTTTTCCATATGTTTTAATTGAAATAGTATGTGCGGATAAGAGAACGAAAACTTCATTCCTGATGCACTAAATAATCTTTTTGAATAGGCCCACTTGGGCCTCTTGTTCTATTTTTCGTTGGATTTTTTTTTCAAGGTTTACTTCAATTCATGGTCATAATCAGTATACATGTAAGTTAAAGCGGTAATAAATTTGACCCAAATTTAGCTTTTTTGTACCTAACCCAGCGCTCGTTTTTCAACATAATGGAAAACGTCAGAGGAAACTCTAAAATTTTGCTTCAAAGTTCGCCTGACAACAAAAAATAATGCAAACAGCGGATTCTATTCATACCTGTTGATTACATGTTCGAATTTCAGTGCAGAAAATTCATAGATATGACTTTTACGGCTATTAATGGTCATTCCCGACTTTCACGTGTATCGCCCTGTAAGATCATAGTACACAGTTTTTTTTCCTTCATAGTTCATTGTAGCTCAAAGGTCCACAAAAATAATTTCACCGGTTATTTTACAATGAGACTTCACACATCCAATAAATCACCGTTTTCCTATAAAATACTTGAGTGCCGTAAAAATTTAATATTTTTGACACCCTTATTTAGCCAATAAACAAAACAACCCATGTGGCCTCAGCTCGGGGTCATGAACTTGTGTATTCTTCCGCCAACTTTGTCACATACTAATGTCAACATGTAGGAATCACACATCAATAAAAATATTTTAATAATTTTTTTCAACCTTTATTTAGAAAACTTGCATACTCAACATGTTCAATTTCACATTATAACATGCAAAAATAAATTACCAAAGGTTGCATACAGAATTCTCATAGGGACTATACAGGTGGTCAATGAATCAAGGGAGAAAACTGTATACTATGATCTAAAAATCCCTTAAACATTTTCCAAATTTATTGAAATTTTGCATACTGAAAATTGACCATACTTCTAGATGATGTTCAAAATTTCAATTTAATTGATTACCATCTTCATATCTTTTAAAGAGGAACAACTTAGCTTATATCATGGTTAAAATTGCATGCCAATTCGATGTGAAGCCAAAAAGTTTGAAGTTCCAGCTAATATTTCTAGCATTTAATTAAACAATAAGTCATTAACTAAGCATTAAAAAATTAGAACAATCATATTCTTATGTCATTGTGAGACTTGAAGATTTTTATTCAATTCCTTATAATTTAATTTTTAAAAACAAAAATAATACAATTTATTCATTTTAAATGGGAAAAAATTAATTAAAAATGTAAATAAAGTTTTCCAATACATGTATGAGGAACAAAAAAATCCCCAAATACATACTCAATCAGATAAATCACCTGCAGGCATTACATTGTTTGTTTAGCCTTATTTAATAGCCAAATAGACTGAGGGGGGTCAGCCAAATCTAAGGGCCAGAATATTGATGAGCTGTTTGTTTGATGCCCCATAAAGGGATTAAGGAGTGATGCACATGTTTGATTTGATTGTAATCTTATTAATGTAAGATGGTGAATTGTACAAAGAAGACAACTGATGTTATTTCAGTAAACAAAAGTGGTATATATGGATAATTTAACAAAATTATGTACTGTTTTAAAAGAAAAGTCCACTGTTTTGAGTAATGCAGAATTCCATGTCCATGCATTCATATAGAGTAAAAACATATTTCAAGCAGTTTTACATATCTTCAACATGAAAAGTTTGTATCATGAACATTTTATTTTCACAAAAATATAATAAGGAATGTCCCTCTGGTATCATAGTATGACTTAAAGACCATTTTCGATACTACACTCAGCCAATTTAGTACCTGAATTTTCTAACCATGGACTAGACACTGGATCTACCTATATATGCCAAGGTCATCACATTATCATCTGAAACATTAAAAAAAAAGAATTAAGTCAGGTTTACAACAGACAATGCACATTGAGAAACTAATGAACAAGCTGAATGAACTAAATTTACAAGTGAAATAATTAAATTTCTATGCCAGATTACAATTTAAGTATTGTACTTTTCTTAAATGCCATGACATCTGTGATCTCATTAGAGTACAATTATTGGGGAAGGGGGGGGGGCAAGGGGCAAAAAGGGTATGGACAGGGAGGGGAGGGGGACAGGAAGCGGGCTACTGAACAACCCATTGAAATAACATGCTTTTCCATATGTTTTAATTGAAATAGTATGTGCGGATAAGAGAACGAAAACTTCATTCCTGATGCACTAAATAATCTTTTTGAATAGGCCCACTTGGGCCTCTTGTTCTATTTTTCGTTGGATTTTTTTTTCAAGGTTTACTTCAATTCATGGTCATAATCAGTATACATGTAAGTTAAAGCGGTAATAAATTTGACCCAAATTTAGCTTTTTTGTACCTAACCCAGCGCTCGTTTTTCAACATAATGGAAAACGTCAGAGGAAACTCTAAAATTTTGCTTCAAAGTTCGCCTGACAACAAAAAATAATGCAAACAGCGGATTCTATTCATACCTGTTGATTACATGTTCGAATTTCAGTGCAGAAAATTCATAGATATGACTTTTACGGCTATTAATGGTCATTCCCGACTTTCACGTGTATCGCCCTGTAAGATCATAGTACACAGTTTTTTTTCCTTCATAGTTCATTGTAGCTCAAAGGTCCACAAAAATAATTTCACCGGTTATTTTACAATGAGACTTCACACATCCAATAAATCACCGTTTTCCTATAAAATACTTGAGTGCCGTAAAAATTTAATATTTTTGACACCCTTATTTAGCCAATAAACAAAACAACCCATGTGGCCTCAGCTCGGGGTCATGAACTTGTGTATTCTTCCGCCAACTTTGTCACATACTAATGTCAACATGTAGGAATCACACATCAATAAAAATATTTTAATAATTTTTTTCAACCTTTATTTAGAAAACTTGCATACTCAACATGTTCAATTTCACATTATAACATGCAAAAATAAATTACCAAAGGTTGCATACAGAATTCTCATAGGGACTATACAGGTGGTCAATGAATCAAGGGAGAAAACTGTATACTATGATCTAAAAATCCCTTAAACATTTTCCAAATTTATTGAAATTTTGCATACTGAAAATTGACCATACTTCTAGATGATGTTCAAAATTTCAATTTAATTGATTACCATCTTCATATCTTTTAAAGAGGAACAACTTAGCTTATATCATGGTTAAAATTGCATGCCAATTCGATGTGAAGCCAAAAAGTTTGAAGTTCCAGCTAATATTTCTAGCATTTAATTAAACAATAAGTCATTAACTAAGCATTAAAAAATTAGAACAATCATATTCTTATGTCATTGTGAGACTTGAAGATTTTTATTCAATTCCTTATAATTTAATTTTTAAAAACAAAAATTATACAATTTATTCATTTTAAATGGGAAAAAATTAATTAAAAATGTAAATAAAGTTTTCCAATACATGTATGAGGAACAAAAAAATCCC
Organism: Pinctada fucata; assembly: GCA_028142955.1. NCBI lineage: Eukaryota > Metazoa > Mollusca > Bivalvia > Pterioida > Pteriidae > Pinctada > Pinctada fucata. The sequence goes on along the minus strand of AP027112.1, from coordinate 28,116,302 downwards.
CAAATACATACTCAATCAGATAAATCACCTGCAGGCATTACATTGTTTGTTTAGCCTTATTTAATAGCCAAATAGACTGAGGGGGGTCAGCCAAATCTAAGGGCCAGAATATTGATGAGCTGTTTGTTTGATGCCCCATAAAGGGATTAAGGAGTGATGCACATGTTTGATTTGATTGTAATCTTATTAATGTAAGATGGTGAATTGTACAAAGAAGACAACTGATGTTATTTCAGTAAACAAAAGTGGTATATATGGATAATTTAACAAAATTATGTACTGTTTTAAAAGAAAAGTCCACTGTTTTGAGTAATGCGGAATTCCATGTCCATGCATTCATATAGAGTAAAAACATATTTCAAGCAGTTTTACATATCTTCAACATGAAAAGTTTGTATCATGAACATTTTATTTTCACAAAAATATAATAAGGAATGTCCCTCTGGTATCATAGTATGACTTAAAAGACCATTTTCGATACTACACTCAGCCAATTTAGTACCTGAATTTTCTAACCATGGACTAGACACTGGATCTACCTATATATGCCAAGGTCATCACATTATCATCTGAAACATTAAAAAAAAAGAATTAAGTCAGGTTTACAACAGACAATGCACATTGAGAAACTAATGAACAAGCTGAATGAACTAAATTTACAAGTGAAATAATTAAATTTCTATGCCAGATTACAATTTAAGTATTGTACTTTTCTTAAATGCCATGACATCTGTGATCTCATTAGAGTACAATTATTGGGGAAGGGGGGGGGGGGGGGCAAGGGGCAAAAAGGGTATGGACAGGGAGGGGAGGGGGACAGGAAGCGGGCTACTGAACAACCCATTGAAATAACATGCTTTTCCATATGTTTTAATTGAAATAGTATGTGCGGATAAGAGAACGAAAACTTCATTCCTGATGCACTAAATAATCTTTTTGAATAGGCCCACTTGGGCCTCTTGTTCTATTTTTCGTTGGATTTTTTTTTCAAGGTTTACTTCAATTCATGGTCATAATCAGTATACATGTAAGTTAAAGCGGTAATAAATTTGACCCAAATTTAGCTTTTTTGTACCTAACCCAGCGCTCGTTTTTCAACATAATGGAAAACGTCAGAGGAAACTCTAAAATTTTGCTTCAAAGTTCGCCTGACAACAAAAAATAATGCAAACAGCGGATTCTATTCATACCTGTTGATTACATGTTCGAATTTCAGTGCAGAAAATTCATAGATATGACTTTTACGGCTATTAATGGTCATTCCCGACTTTCACGTGTATCGCCCTGTAAGATCATAGTACACAGTTTTTTTTCCTTCATAGTTCATTGTAGCTCAAAGGTCCACAAAAATAATTTCACCGGTTATTTTACAATGAGACTTCACACATCCAATAAATCACCGTTTTCCTATAAAATACTTGAGTGCCGTAAAAATTTAATATTTTTGACACCCTTATTTAGCCAATAAACAAAACAACCCATGTGGCCTCAGCTCGGGGTCATGAACTTGTGTATTCTTCCGCCAACTTTGTCACATACTAATGTCAACATGTAGGAATCACACATCAATAAAAATATTTTAATAATTTTTTTCAACCTTTATTTAGAAAACTTGCATACTCAACATGTTCAATTTCACATTATAACATGCAAAAATAAATTACCAAAGGTTGCATACAGAATTCTCATAGGGACTATACAGGTGGTCAATGAATCAAGGGAGAAAACTGTATACTATGATCTAAAAATCCCTTAAACATTTTCCAAATTTATTGAAATTTTGCATACTGAAAATTGACCATACTTCTAGATGATGTTCAAAATTTCAATTTAATTGATTACCATCTTCATATCTTTTAAAGAGGAACAACTTAGCTTATATCATGGTTAAAATTGCATGCCAATTCGATGTGAAGCCAAAAAGTTTGAAGTTCCAGCTAATATTTCTAGCATTTAATTAAACAATAAGTCATTAACTAAGCATTAAAAAATTAGAACAATCATATTCTTATGTCATTGTGAGACTTGAAGATTTTTATTCAATTCCTTATAATTTAATTTTTAAAAACAAAAATAATACAATTTATTCATTTTAAATGGGAAAAAATTAATTAAAAATGTAAATAAAGTTTTCCAATACATGTATGAGGAACAAAAAAATCCCCAAATACATACTCAATCAGATAAATCACCTGCAGGCATTACATTGTTTGTTTAGCCTTATTTAATAGCCAAATAGACTGAGGGGGGTCAGCCAAATCTAAGGGCCAGAATATTGATGAGCTGTTTGTTTGATGCCCCATAAAGGGATTAAGGAGTGATGCACATGTTTGATTTGATTGTAATCTTATTAATGTAAGATGGTGAATTGTACAAAGAAGACAACTGATGTTATTTCAGTAAACAAAAGTGGTATATATGGATAATTTAACAAAATTATGTACTGTTTTAAAAGAAAAGTCCACTGTTTTGAGTAATGCAGAATTCCATGTCCATGCATTCATATAGAGTAAAAACATATTTCAAGCAGTTTTACATATCTTCAACATGAAAAGTTTGTATCATGAACATTTTATTTTCACAAAAATATAATAAGGAATGTCCCTCTGGTATCATAGTATGACTTAAAAGACCATTTTCGATACTACACTCAGCCAATTTAGTACCTGAATTTTCTAACCATGGACTAGACACTGGATCTACCTATATATGCCAAGGTCATCACATTATCATCTGAAACATTAAAAAAAAAGAATTAAGTCAGGTTTACAACAGACAATGCACATTGAGAAACTAATGAACAAGCTGAATGAACTAAATTTACAAGTGAAATAATTAAATTTCTATGCCAGATTACAATTTAAGTATTGTACTTTTCTTAAATGCCATGACATCTGTGATCTCATTAGAGTACAATTATTGGGGAAGGGGGGGGGGGGCAAGGGGCAAAAAGGGTATGGACAGGGAGGGGAGGGGGACAGGAAGCGGGCTACTGAACAACCCATTGAAATAACATGCTTTTCCATATGTTTTAATTGAAATAGTATGTGCGGATAAGAGAACGAAAACTTCATTCCTGATGCACTAAATAATCTTTTTGAATAGGCCCACTTGGGCCTCTTGTTCTATTTTTCGTTGGATTTTTTTTTCAAGGTTTACTTCAATTCATGGTCATAATCAGTATACATGTAAGTTAAAGCGGTAATAAATTTGACCCAAATTTAGCTTTTTTGTACCTAACCCAGCGCTCGTTTTTCAACATAATGGAAAACGTCAGAGGAAACTCTAAAATTTTGCTTCAAAGTTCGCCTGACAACAAAAAATAATGCAAACAGCGGATTCTATTCATACCTGTTGATTACATGTTCGAATTTCAGTGCAGAAAATTCATAGATATGACTTTTACGGCTATTAATGGTCATTCCCGACTTTCACGTGTATCGCCCTGTAAGATCATAGTACACAGTTTTTTTTCCTTCATAGTTCATTGTAGCTCAAAGGTCCACAAAAATAATTTCACCGGTTATTTTACAATGAGACTTCACACATCCAATAAATCACCGTTTTCCTATAAAATACTTGAGTGCCGTAAAAATTTAATATTTTTGACACCCTTATTTAGCCAATAAACAAAACAACCCATGTGGCCTCAGCTCGGGGTCATGAACTTGTGTATTCTTCCGCCAACTTTGTCACATACTAATGTCAACATGTAGGAATCACACATCAATAAAAATATTTTAATAATTTTTTTCAACCTTTATTTAGAAAACTTGCATACTCAACATGTTCAATTTCACATTATAACATGCAAAAATAAATTACCAAAGGTTGCATACAGAATTCTCATAGGGACTATACAGGTGGTCAATGAATCAAGGGAGAAAACTGTATACTATGATCTAAAAATCCCTTAAACATTTTCCAAATTTATTGAAATTTTGCATACTGAAAATTGACCATACTTCTAGATGATGTTCAAAATTTCAATTTAATTGATTACCATCTTCATATCTTTTAAAGAGGAACAACTTAGCTTATATCATGGTTAAAATTGCATGCCAATTCGATGTGAAGCCAAAAAGTTTGAAGTTCCAGCTAATATTTCTAGCATTTAATTAAACAATAAGTCATTAACTAAGCATTAAAAAATTAGAACAATCATATTCTTATGTCATTGTGAGACTTGAAGATTTTTATTCAATTCCTTATAATTTAATTTTTAAAAACAAAAATAATACAATTTATTCATTTTAAATGGGAAAAAATTAATTAAAAATGTAAATAAAGTTTTCCAATACATGTATGAGGAACAAAAAAATCCCCAAATACATACTCAATCAGATAAATCACCTGCAGGCATTACATTGTTTGTTTAGCCTTATTTAATAGCCAAATAGACTGAGGGGGGTCAGCCAAATCTAAGGGCCAGAATATTGATGAGCTGTTTGTTTGATGCCCCATAAAGGGATTAAGGAGTGATGCACATGTTTGATTTGATTGTAATCTTATTAATGTAAGATGGTGAATTGTACAAAGAAGACAACTGATGTTATTTCAGTAAACAAAAGTGGTATATATGGATAATTTAACAAAATTATGTACTGTTTTAAAAGAAAAGTCCACTGTTTTGAGTAATGCAGAATTCCATGTCCATGCATTCATATAGAGTAAAAACATATTTCAAGCAGTTTTACATATCTTCAACATGAAAAGTTTGTATCATGAACATTTTATTTTCACAAAAATATAATAAGGAATGTCCCTCTGGTATCATAGTATGACTTAAAGACCATTTTCGATACTACACTCAGCCAATTTAGTACCTGAATTTTCTAACCATGGACTAGACACTGGATCTACCTATATATGCCAAGGTCATCACATTATCATCTGAAACATTAAAAAAAAAGAATTAAGTCAGGTTTACAACAGACAATGCACATTGAGAAACTAATGAACAAGCTGAATGAACTAAATTTACAAGTGAAATAATTAAATTTCTATGCCAGATTACAATTTAAGTATTGTACTTTTCTTAAATGCCATGACATCTGTGATCTCATTAGAGTACAATTATTGGGGAAGGGGGGGGGGCAAGGGGCAAAAAGGGTATGGACAGGGAGGGGAGGGGGACAGGAAGCGGGCTACTGAACAACCCATTGAAATAACATGCTTTTCCATATGTTTTAATTGAAATAGTATGTGCGGATAAGAGAACGAAAACTTCATTCCTGATGCACTAAATAATCTTTTTGAATAGGCCCACTTGGGCCTCTTGTTCTATTTTTCGTTGGATTTTTTTTTCAAGGTTTACTTCAATTCATGGTCATAATCAGTATACATGTAAGTTAAAGCGGTAATAAATTTGACCCAAATTTAGCTTTTTTGTACCTAACCCAGCGCTCGTTTTTCAACATAATGGAAAACGTCAGAGGAAACTCTAAAATTTTGCTTCAAAGTTCGCCTGACAACAAAAAATAATGCAAACAGCGGATTCTATTCATACCTGTTGATTACATGTTCGAATTTCAGTGCAGAAAATTCATAGATATGACTTTTACGGCTATTAATGGTCATTCCCGACTTTCACGTGTATCGCCCTGTAAGATCATAGTACACAGTTTTTTTTCCTTCATAGTTCATTGTAGCTCAAAGGTCCACAAAAATAATTTCACCGGTTATTTTACAATGAGACTTCACACATCCAATAAATCACCGTTTTCCTATAAAATACTTGAGTGCCGTAAAAATTTAATATTTTTGACACCCTTATTTAGCCAATAAACAAAACAACCCATGTGGCCTCAGCTCGGGGTCATGAACTTGTGTATTCTTCCGCCAACTTTGTCACATACTAATGTCAACATGTAGGAATCACACATCAATAAAAATATTTTAATAATTTTTTTCAACCTTTATTTAGAAAACTTGCATACTCAACATGTTCAATTTCACATTATAACATGCAAAAATAAATTACCAAAGGTTGCATACAGAATTCTCATAGGGACTATACAGGTGGTCAATGAATCAAGGGAGAAAACTGTATACTATGATCTAAAAATCCCTTAAACATTTTCCAAATTTATTGAAATTTTGCATACTGAAAATTGACCATACTTCTAGATGATGTTCAAAATTTCAATTTAATTGATTACCATCTTCATATCTTTTAAAGAGGAACAACTTAGCTTATATCATGGTTAAAATTGCATGCCAATTCGATGTGAAGCCAAAAAGTTTGAAGTTCCAGCTAATATTTCTAGCATTTAATTAAACAATAAGTCATTAACTAAGCATTAAAAAATTAGAACAATCATATTCTTATGTCATTGTGAGACTTGAAGATTTTTATTCAATTCCTTATAATTTAATTTTTAAAAACAAAAATAATACAATATATTCATTTTAAATGGGAAAAAATTAATTAAAAATGTAAATAAAGTTTTCCAATACATGTATGAGGAACAAAAAAATCCCCAAATACATACTCAATCAGATAAATCACCTGCAGGCATTACATTGTTTGTTTAGCCTTATTTAATAGCCAAATAGACTGAGGGGGGTCAGCCAAATCTAAGGGCCAGAATATTGATGAGCTGTTTGTTTGATGCCCCATAAAGGGATTAAGGAGTGATGCACATGTTTGATTTGATTGTAATCTTATTAATGTAAGATGGTGAATTGTACAAAGAAGACAACTGATGTTATTTCAGTAAACAAAAGTGGTATATATGGATAATTTAACAAAATTATGTACTGTTTTAAAAGAAAAGTCCACTGTTTTGAGTAATGCAGAATTCCATGTCCATGCATTCATATAGAGTAAAAACATATTTCAAGCAGTTTTACATATCTTCAACATGAAAAGTTTGTATCATGAACATTTTATTTTCACAAAAATATAATAAGGAATGTCCCTCTGGTATCATAGTATGACTTAAAAGACCATTTTCGATACTACACTCAGCCAATTTAGTACCTGAATTTTCTAACCATGGACTAGACACTGGATCTACCTATATATGCCAAGGTCATCACATTATCATCTGAAACATTAAAAAAAAAGAATTAAGTCAGGTTTACAACAGACAATGCACATTGAGAAACTAATGAACAAGCTGAATGAACTAAATTTACAAGTGAAATAATTAAATTTCTATGCCAGATTACAATTTAAGTATTGTACTTTTCTTAAATGCCATGACATCTGTGATCTCATTAGAGTACAATTATTGGGGAAGGGGGGGGGGGGGGGCAAGGGGCAAAAAGGGTATGGACAGGGAGGGGAGGGGGACAGGAAGCGGGCTACTGAACAACCCATTGAAATAACATGCTTTTCCATATGTTTTAATTGAAATAGTATGTGCGGATAAGAGAACGAAAACTTCATTCCTGATGCACTAAATAATCTTTTTGAATAGGCCCACTTGGGCCTCTTGTTCTATTTTTCGTTGGATTTTTTTTTCAAGGTTTACTTCAATTCATGGTCATAATCAGTATACATGTAAGTTAAAGCGGTAATAAATTTGACCCAAATTTAGCTTTTTTGTACCTAACCCAGCGCTCGTTTTTCAACATAATGGAAAACGTCAGAGGAAACTCTAAAATTTTGCTTCAAAGTTCGCCTGACAACAAAAAATAATGCAAACAGCGGATTCTATTCATACCTGTTGATTACATGTTCGAATTTCAGTGCAGAAAATTCATAGATATGACTTTTACGGCTATTAATGGTCATTCCCGACTTTCACGTGTATCGCCCTGTAAGATCATAGTACACAGTTTTTTTTCCTTCATAGTTCATTGTAGCTCAAAGGTCCACAAAAATAATTTCACCGGTTATTTTACAATGAGACTTCACACATCCAATAAATCACCGTTTTCCTATAAAATACTTGAGTGCCGTAAAAATTTAATATTTTTGACACCCTTATTTAGCCAATAAACAAAACAACCCATGTGGCCTCAGCTCGGGGTCATGAACTTGTGTATTCTTCCGCCAACTTTGTCACATACTAATGTCAACATGTAGGAATCACACATCAATAAAAATATTTTAATAATTTTTTTCAACCTTTATTTAGAAAACTTGCATACTCAACATGTTCAATTTCACATTATAACATGCAAAAATAAATTACCAAAGGTTGCATACAGAATTCTCATAGGGACTACACAGGTGGTCAATGAATCAAGGGAGAAAACTGTATACTATGATCTAAAAATCCCTTAAACATTTTCCAAATTTATTGAAATTTTGCATACTGAAAATTGACCATACTTCTAGATGATGTTCAAAATTTCAATTTAATTGATTACCATCTTCATATCTTTTAAAGAGGAACAACTTAGCTTATATCATGGTTAAAATTGCATGCCAATTCGATGTGAAGCCAAAAAGTTTGAAGTTCCAGCTAATATTTCTAGCATTTAATTAAACAATAAGTCATTAACTAAGCATTAAAAAATTAGAACAATCATATTCTTATGTCATTGTGAGACTTGAAGATTTTTATTCAATTCCTTATAATTTAATTTTTAAAAACAAAAATAATACAATTTATTCATTTTAAATGGGAAAAAATTAATTAAAAATGTAAATAAAGTTTTCCAATACATGTATGAGGAACAAAAAAATCCCCAAATACATACTCAATCAGATAAATCACCTGCAGGCATTACATTGTTTGTTTAGCCTTGTTTAATAGCCAAATAGACTGAGGGGGGTCAGCCAAATCTAAGGGCCAGAATATTGATGAGCTGTTTGTTTGATGCCCCATAAAGGGATTAAGGAGTGATGCACATGTTTGATTTGATTGTAATCTTATTAATGTAAGATGGTGAATTGTACAAAGAAGACAACTGATGTTATTTCAGTAAACAAAAGTGGTATATATGGATAATTTAACAAAATTATGTACTGTTTTAAAAGAAAAGTCCACTGTTTTGAGTAATGCAGAATTCCATGTCCATGCATTCATATAGAGTAAAAACATATTTCAAGCAGTTTTACATATCTTCAACATGAAAAGTTTGTATCATGAACATTTTATTTTCACAAAAATATAATAAGGAATGTCCCTCTGGTATCATAGTATGACTTAAAAGACCATTTTCGATACTACACTCAGCCAATTTAGTACCTGAATTTTCTAACCATGGACTAGACACTGGATCTACCTATATATGCCAAGGTCATCACATTATCATCTGAAACATTAAAAAAAAAGAATTAAGTCAGGTTTACAACAGACAATGCACATTGAGAAACTAATGAACAAGCTGAATGAACTAAATTTACAAGTGAAATAATTAAATTTCTATGCCAGATTACAATTTAAGTATTGTACTTTTCTTAAATGCCATGACATCTGTGATCTCATTAGAGTACAATTATTGGGGAAGGGGGGGGGGGGGGGCAAGGGGCAAAAAGGGTATGGACAGGGAGGGGAGGGGGACAGGAAGCGGGCTACTGAACAACCCATTGAAATAACATGCTTTTCCATATGTTTTAATTGAAATAGTATGTGCGGATAAGAGAACGAAAACTTCATTCCTGATGCACTAAATAATCTTTTTGAATAGGCCCACTTGGGCCTCTTGTTCTATTTTTCGTTGGATTTTTTTTTCAAGGTTTACTTCAATTCATGGTCATAATCAGTATACATGTAAGTTAAAGCGGTAATAAATTTGACCCAAATTTAGCTTTTTTGTACCTAACCCAGCGCTCGTTTTTCAACATAATGGAAAACGTCAGAGGAAACTCTAAAATTTTGCTTCAAAGTTCGCCTGACAACAAAAAATAATGCAAACAGCGGATTCTATTCATACCTGTTGATTACATGTTCGAATTTCAGTGCAGAAAATTCATAGATATGACTTTTACGGCTATTAATGGTCATTCCCGACTTTCACGTGTATCGCCCTGTAAGATCATAGTACACAGTTTTTTTTCCTTCATAGTTCATTGTAGCTCAAAGGTCCACAAAAATAATTTCACCGGTTATTTTACAATGAGACTTCACACATCCAATAAATCACCGTTTTCCTATAAAATACTTGAGTGCCGTAAAAAATTAATATTTTTGACACCCTTATTTAGCCAATAAACAAAACAACCCATGTGGCCTCAGCTCGGGGTCATGAACTTGTGTATTCTTCCGCCAACTTTGTCACATACTAATGTCAACATGTAGGAATCACACATCAATAAAAATATTTTAATAATTTTTTTCAACCTTTATTTAGAAAACTTGCATACTCAACATGTTCAATTTCACATTATAACATGCAAAAATAAATTACCAAAGGTTGCATACAGAATTCTCATAGGGACTATACAGGTGGTCAATGAATCAAGGGAGAAAACTGTATACTATGATCTAAAAATCCCTTAAACATTTTCCAAATTTATTGAAATTTTGCATACTGAAAATTGACCATACTTCTAGATGATGTTCAAAATTTCAATTTAATTGATTACCATCTTCATATCTTTTAAAGAGGAACAACTTAGCTTATATCATGGTTAAAATTGCATGCCAATTCGATGTGAAGCCAAAAAGTTTGAAGTTCCAGCTAATATTTCTAGCATTTAATTAAACAATAAGTCATTAACTAAGCATTAAAAAATTAGAACAATCATATTCTTATGTCATTGTGAGACTTGAAGATTTTTATTCAATTCCTTATAATTTAATTTTTAAAAACAAAAATAATACAATTTATTCATTTTAAATGGGAAAAAATTAATTAAAAATGTAAATAAAGTTTTCCAATACATGTATGAGGAACAAAACAATCCCCAAATACATACTCAATCAGATAAATCACCTGCAGGCATTACATTGTTTGTTTAGCCTTGTTTAATAGCCAAATAGACTGAGGGGGGTCAGCCAAATCTAAGGGCCAGAATATTGATGAGCTGTTTGTTTGATGCCCCATAAAGGGATTAAGGAGTGATGCACATGTTTGATTTGATTGTAATCTTATTAATGTAAGATGGTGAATTGTACAAAGAAGACAACTGATGTTATTTCAGTAAACAAAAGTGGTATATATGGATAATTTAACAAAATTATGTACTGTTTTAAAAGAAAAGTCCACTGTTTTGAGTAATGCAGAATTCCATGTCCATGCATTCATATAGAGTAAAAACATATTTCAAGCAGTTTTACATATCTTCAACATGAAAAGTTTGTATCATGAACATTTTATTTTCACAAAAATATAATAAGGAATGTCCCTCTGGTATCATAGTATGACTTAAAAGACCATTTTCGATACTACACTCAGCCAATTTAGTACCTGAATTTTCTAACCATGGACTAGACACTGGATCTACCTATATATGCCAAGGTCATCACATTATCATCTGAAACATTAAAAAAAAAGAATTAAGTCAGGTTTACAACAGACAATGCACATTGAGAAACTAATGAACAAGCTGAATGAACTAAATTTACAAGTGAAATAATTAAATTTCTATGCCAGATTACAATTTAAGTATTGTACTTTTCTTAAATGCCATGACATCTGTGATCTCATTAGAGTACAATTATTGGGGAAGGGGGGGGGGGGGGGCAAGGGGCAAAAAGGGTATGGACAGGGAGGGGAGGGGGACAGGAAGCGGGCTACTGAACAACCCATTGAAATAACATGCTTTTCCATATGTTTTAATTGAAATAGTATGTGCGGATAAGAGAACGAAAACTTCATTCCTGATGCACTAAATAATCTTTTTGAATAGGCCCACTTGGGCCTCTTGTTCTATTTTTCGTTGGATTTTTTTTTCAAGGTTTACTTCAATTCATGGTCATAATCAGTATACATGTAAGTTAAAGCGGTAATAAATTTGACCCAAATTTAGCTTTTTTGTACCTAACCCAGCGCTCGTTTTTCAACATAATGGAAAACGTCAGAGGAAACTCTAAAATTTTGCTTCAAAGTTCGCCTGACAACAAAAAATAATGCAAACAGCGGATTCTATTCATACCTGTTGATTACATGTTCGAATTTCAGTGCAGAAAATTCATAGATATGACTTTTACGGCTATTAATGGTCATTCCCGACTTTCACGTGTATCGCCCTGTAAGATCATAGTACACAGTTTTTTTTCCTTCATAGTTCATTGTAGCTCAAAGGTCCACAAAAATAATTTCACCGGTTATTTTACAATGAGACTTCACACATCCAATAAATCACCGTTTTCCTATAAAATACTTGAGTGCCGTAAAAAATTAATATTTTTGACACCCTTATTTAGCCAATAAACAAAACAACCCATGTGGCCTCAGCTCGGGGTCATGAACTTGTGTATTCTTCCGCCAACTTTGTCACATACTAATGTCAACATGTAGGAATCACACATCAATAAAAATATTTTAATAATTTTTTTCAACCTTTATTTAGAAAACTTGCATACTCAACATGTTCAATTTCACATTATAACATGCAAAAATAAATTACCAAAGGTTGCATACAGAATTCTCATAGGGACTATACAGGTGGTCAATGAATCAAGGGAGAAAACTGTATACTATGATCTAAAAATCCCTTAAACATTTTCCAAATTTATTGAAATTTTGCATACTGAAAATTGACCATACTTCTAGATGATGTTCAAAATTTCAATTTAATTGATTACCATCTTCATATCTTTTAAAGAGGAACAACTTAGCTTATATCATGGTTAAAATTGCATGCCAATTCGATGTGAAGCCAAAAAGTTTGAAGTTCCAGCTAATATTTCTAGCATTTAATTAAACAATAAGTCATTAACTAAGCATTAAAAAATTAGAACAATCATATTCTTATGTCATTGTGAGACTTGAAGATTTTTATTCAATTCCTTATAATTTAATTTTTAAAAACAAAAATAATACAATTTATTCATTTTAAATGGGAAAAAATTAATTAAAAATGTAAATAAAGTTTTCCAATACATGTATGAGGAACAAAAAAATCCCCAAATACATACTCAATCAGATAAATCACCTGCAGGCATTACATTGTTTGTTTAGCCTTATTTAATAGCCAAATAGACTGAGGGGGGTCAGCCAAATCTAAGGGCCAGAATATTGATGAGCTGTTTGTTTGATGCCCCATAAAGGGATTAAGGAGTGATGCACATGTTTGATTTGATTGTAATCTTATTAATGTAAGATGGTGAATTGTACAAAGAAGACAACTGATGTTATTTCAGTAAACAAAAGTGGTATATATGGATAATTTAACAAAATTATGTACTGTTTTAAAAGAAAAGTCCACTGTTTTGAGTAATGCAGAATTCCATGTCCATGCATTCATATAGAGTAAAAACATATTTCAAGCAGTTTTACATATCTTCAACATGAAAAGTTTGTATCATGAACATTTTATTTTCACAAAAATATAATAAGGAATGTCCCTCTGGTATCATAGTATGACTTAAAAGACCATTTTCGATACTACACTCAGCCAATTTAGTACCTGAATTTTCTAACCATGGACTAGACACTGGATCTACCTATATATGCCAAGGTCATCACATTATCATCTGAAACATTAAAAAAAAAGAATTAAGTCAGGTTTACAACAGACAATGCACATTGAGAAACTAATGAACAAGCTGAATGAACTAAATTTACAAGTGAAATAATTAAATTTCTATGCCAGATTACAATTTAAGTATTGTACTTTTCTTAAATGCCATGACATCTGTGATCTCATTAGAGTACAATTATTGGGGAAGGGGGGGGGGCAAGGGGCAAAAAGGGTATGGACAGGGAGGGGAGGGGGACAGGAAGCGGGCTACTGAACAACCCATTGAAATAACATGCTTTTCCATATGTTTTAATTGAAATAGTATGTGCGGATAAGAGAACGAAAACTTCATTCCTGATGCACTAAATAATCTTTTTGAATAGGCCCACTTGGGCCTCTTGTTCTATTTTTCGTTGGATTTTTTTTTCAAGGTTTACTTCAATTCATGGTCATAATCAGTATACATGTAAGTTAAAGCGGTAATAAATTTGACCCAAATTTAGCTTTTTTGTACCTAACCCAGCGCTCGTTTTTCAACATAATGGAAAACGTCAGAGGAAACTCTAAAATTTTGCTTCAAAGTTCGCCTGACAACAAAAAATAATGCAAACAGCGGATTCTATTCATACCTGTTGATTACATGTTCGAATTTCAGTGCAGAAAATTCATAGATATGACTTTTACGGCTATTAATGGTCATTCCCGACTTTCACGTGTATCGCCCTGTAAATCCCTTAAACATTTTCCAAATTTATTGAAATTTTGCATACTGAAAATTGACCATACTTCTAGATGATGTTCAAAATTTCAATTTAATTGATTACCATCTTCATATCTTTTAAAGAGGAACAACTTAGCTTATATCATGGTTAAAATTGCATGCCAATTCGATGTGAAGCCAAAAAGTTTGAAGTTCCAGCTAATATTTCTAGCATTTAATTAAACAATAAGTCATTAACTAAGCATTAAAAAATTAGAACAATCATATTCTTATGTCATTGTGAGACTTGAAGATTTTTATTCAATTCCTTATAATTTAATTTTTAAAAACAAAAATAATACAATTTATTCATTTTAAATGGGAAAAAATTAATTAAAAATGTAAATAAAGTTTTCCAATACATGTATGAGGAACAAAAAAATCCCCAAATACATACTCAATCAGATAAATCACCTGCAGGCATTACATTGTTTGTTTAGCCTTATTTAATAGCCAAATAGACTGAGGGGGGTCAGCCAAATCTAAGGGCCAGAATATTGATGAGCTGTTTGTTTGATGCCCCATAAAGGGATTAAGGAGTGATGCACATGTTTGATTTGATTGTAATCTTATTAATGTAAGATGGTGAATTGTACAAAGAAGACAACTGATGTTATTTCAGTAAACAAAAGTGGTATATATGGATAATTTAACAAAATTATGTACTGTTTTAAAAGAAAAGTCCACTGTTTTGAGTAATGCAGAATTCCATGTCCATGCATTCATATAGAGTAAAAACATATTTCAAGCAGTTTTACATATCTTCAACATGAAAAGTTTGTATCATGAACATTTTATTTTCACAAAAATATAATAAGGAATGTCCCTCTGGTATCATAGTATGACTTAAAAGACCATTTTCGATACTACACTCAGCCAATTTAGTACCTGAATTTTCTAACCATGGACTAGACACTGGATCTACCTATATATGCCAAGGTCATCACATTATCATCTGAAACATTAAAAAAAAAGAATTAAGTCAGGTTTACAACAGACAATGCACATTGAGAAACTAATGAACAAGCTGAATGAACTAAATTTACAAGTGAAATAATTAAATTTCTATGCCAGATTACAATTTAAGTATTGTACTTTTCTTAAATGCCATGACATCTGTGATCTCATTAGAGTACAATTATTGGGGAAGGGGGGGGGGGGGGCAAGGGGCAAAAAGGGTATGGACAGGGAGGGGAGGGGGACAGGAAGCGGGCTACTGAACAACCCATTGAAATAACATGCTTTTCCATATGTTTTAATTGAAATAGTATGTGCGGATAAGAGAACGAAAACTTCATTCCTGATGCACTAAATAATCTTTTTGAATAGGCCCACTTGGGCCTCTTGTTCTATTTTTCGTTGGATTTTTTTTTCAAGGTTTACTTCAATTCATGGTCATAATCAGTATACATGTAAGTTAAAGCGGTAATAAATTTGACCCAAATTTAGCTTTTTTGTACCTAACCCAGCGCTCGTTTTTCAACATAATGGAAAACGTCAGAGGAAACTCTAAAATTTTGCTTCAAAGTTCGCCTGACAACAAAAAATAATGCAAACAGCGGATTCTATTCATACCTGTTGATTACATGTTCGAATTTCAGTGCAGAAAATTCATAGATATGACTTTTACGGCTATTAATGGTCATTCCCGACTTTCACGTGTATCGCCCTGTAAGATCATAGTACACAGTTTTTTTTCCTTCATAGTTCATTGTAGCTCAAAGGTCCACAAAAATAATTTCACCGGTTATTTTACAATGAGACTTCACACATCCAATAAATCACCGTTTTCCTATAAAATACTTGAGTGCCGTAAAAAATTAATATTTTTGACACCCTTATTTAGCCAATAAACAAAACAACCCATGTGGCCTCAGCTCGGGGTCATGAACTTGTGTACTCTTCCGCCAACTTTGTCACATACTAATGTCAACATGTAGGAATCACACATCAATAAAAATATTTTAATAATTTTTTTCAACCTTTATTTAGAAAACTTGCATACTCAACATGTTCAATTTCACATTATAACATGCAAAAATAAATTACCAAAGGTTGCATACAGAATTCTCATAGGGACTACACAGGTGGTCAATGAATCAAGGGAGAAAACTGTATACTATGATCTAAAAATCCCTTAAACATTTTCCAAATTTATTGAAATTTTGCATACTGAAAATTGACCATACTTCTAGATGATGTTCAAAATTTCAATTTAATTGATTACCATCTTCATATCTTTTAAAGAGGAACAACTTAGCTTATATCATGGTTAAAATTGCATGCCAATTCGATGTGAAGCCAAAAAGTTTGAAGTTCCAGCTAATATTTCTAGCATTTAATTAAACAATAAGTCATTAACTAAGCATTAAAAAATTAGAACAATCATATTCTTATGTCATTGTGAGACTTGAAGATTTTTATTCAATTCCTTATAATTTAATTTTTAAAAACAAAAATAATACAATTTATTCATTTTAAATGGGAAAAAATTAATTAAAAATGTAAATAAAGTTTTCCAATACATGTATGAGGAACAAAAAAATCCCCAAATACATACTCAATCAGATAAATCACCTGCAGGCATTACATTGTTTGTTTAGCCTTGTTTAATAGCCAAATAGACTGAGGGGGGTCAGCCAAATCTAAGGGCCAGAATATTGATGAGCTGTTTGTTTGATGCCCCATAAAGGGATTAAGGAGTGATGCACATGTTTGATTTGATTGTAATCTTATTAATGTAAGATGGTGAATTGTACAAAGAAGACAACTGATGTTATTTCAGTAAACAAAAGTGGTATATATGGATAATTTAACAAAATTATGTACTGTTTTAAAAGAAAAGTCCACTGTTTTGAGTAATGCAGAATTCCATGTCCATGCATTCATATAGAGTAAAAACATATTTCAAGCAGTTTTACATATCTTCAACATGAAAAGTTTGTATCATGAACATTTTATTTTCACAAAAATATAATAAGGAATGTCCCTCTGGTATCATAGTATGACTTAAAAGACCATTTTCGATACTACACTCAGCCAATTTAGTACCTGAATTTTCTAACCATGGACTAGACACTGGATCTACCTATATATGCCAAGGTCATCACATTATCATCTGAAACATTAAAAAAAAAGAATTAAGTCAGGTTTACAACAGACAATGCACATTGAGAAACTAATGAACAAGCTGAATGAACTAAATTTACAAGTGAAATAATTAAATTTCTATGCCAGATTACAATTTAAGTATTGTACTTTTCTTAAATGCCATGACATCTGTGATCTCATTAGAGTACAATTATTGGGGAAGGGGGGGGGGGCAAGGGGCAAAAAGGGTATGGACAGGGAGGGGAGGGGGACAGGAAGCGGGCTACTGAACAACCCATTGAAATAACATGCTTTTCCATATGTTTTAATTGAAATAGTATGTGCGGATAAGAGAACGAAAACTTCATTCCTGATGAACTAAATAATCTTTTTGAATAGGCCCACTTGGGCCTCTTGTTCTATTTTTCGTTGGATTTTTTTTTCAAGGTTTACTTCAATTCATGGTCATAATCAGTATACATGTAAGTTAAAGCGGTAATAAATTTGACCCAAATTTAGCTTTTTTGTACCTAACCCAGCGCTCGTTTTTCAACATAATGGAAAACGTCAGAGGAAACTCTAAAATTTTGCTTCAAAGTTCGCCTGACAACAAAAAATAATGCAAACAGCGGATTCTATTCATACCTGTTGATTACATGTTCGAATTTCAGTGCAGAAAATTCATAGATATGACTTTTACGGCTATTAATGGTCATTCCCGACTTTCACGTGTATCGCCCTGTAAGATCATAGTACACAGTTTTTTTTCCTTCATAGTTCATTGTAGCTCAAAGGTCCACAAAAATAATTTCACCGGTTATTTTACAATGAGACTTCACACATCCAATAAATCACCGTTTTCCTATAAAATACTTGAGTGCCGTAAAAATTTAATATTTTTGACACCCTTATTTAGCCAATAAACAAAACAACCCATGTGGCCTCAGCTCGGGGTCATGAACTTGTGTATTCTTCCGCCAACTTTGTCACATACTAATGTCAACATGTAGGAATCACACATCAATAAAAATATTTTAATAATTTTTTTCAACCTTTATTTAGAAAACTTGCATACTCAACATGTTCAATTTCACATTATAACATGCAAAAATAAATTACCAAAGGTTGCATACAGAATTCTCATAGGGACTATACAGGTGGTCAATGAATCAAGGGAGAAAACTGTATACTATGATCTAAAAATCCCTTAAACATTTTCCAAATTTATTGAAATTTTGCATACTGAAAATTGACCATACTTCTAGATGATGTTCAAAATTTCAATTTAATTGATTACCATCTTCATATCTTTTAAAGAGGAACAACTTAGCTTATATCATGGTTAAAATTGCATGCCAATTCGATGTGAAGCCAAAAAGTTTGAAGTTCCAGCTAATATTTCTAGCATTTAATTAAACAATAAGTCATTAACTAAGCATTAAAAAATTAGAACAATCATATTCTTATGTCATTGTGAGACTTGAAGATTTTTATTCAATTCCTTATAATTTAATTTTTAAAAACAAAAATAATACAATTTATTCATTTTAAATGGGAAAAAATTAATTAAAAATGTAAATAAAGTTTTCCAATACATGTATGAGGAACAAAAAAATCCCCAAATACATACTCAATCAGATAAATCACCTGCAGGCATTACATTGTTTGTTTAGCCTTATTTAATAGCCAAATAGACTGAGGGGGGTCAGCCAAATCTAAGGGCCAGAATATTGATGAGCTGTTTGTTTGATGCCCCATAAAGGGATTAAGGAGTGATGCACATGTTTGATTTGATTGTAATCTTATTAATGTAAGATGGTGAATTGTACAAAGAAGACAACTGATGTTATTTCAGTAAACAAAAGTGGTATATATGGATAATTTAACAAAATTATGTACTGTTTTAAAAGAAAAGTCCACTGTTTTGAGTAATGCAGAATTCCATGTCCATGCATTCATATAGAGTAAAAACATATTTCAAGCAGTTTTACATATCTTCAACATGAAAAGTTTGTATCATGAACATTTTATTTTCACAAAAATATAATAAGGAATGTCCCTCTGGTATCATAGTATGACTTAAAAGACCATTTTCGATACTACACTCAGCCAATTTAGTACCTGAATTTTCTAACCATGGACTAGACACTGGATCTACCTATATATGCCAAGGTCATCACATTATCATCTGAAACATTAAAAAAAAAGAATTAAGTCAGGTTTACAACAGACAATGCACATTGAGAAACTAATGAACAAGCTGAATGAACTAAATTTACAAGTGAAATAATTAAATTTCTATGCCAGATTACAATTTAAGTATTGTACTTTTCTTAAATGCCATGACATCTGTGATCTCATTAGAGTACAATTATTGGGGAAGGGGGGGGGGGCAAGGGGCAAAAAGGGTATGGACAGGGAGGGGAGGGGGACAGGAAGCGGGCTACTGAACAACCCATTGAAATAACATGCTTTTCCATATGTTTTAATTGAAATAGTATGTGCGGATAAGAGAACGAAAACTTCATTCCTGATGCACTAAATAATCTTTTTGAATAGGCCCACTTGGGCCTCTTGTTCTATTTTTCGTTGGATTTTTTTTTCAAGGTTTACTTCAATTCATGGTCATAATCAGTATACATGTAAGTTAAAGCGGTAATAAATTTGACCCAAATTTAGCTTTTTTGTACCTAACCCAGCGCTCGTTTTTCAACATAATGGAAAACGTCAGAGGAAACTCTAAAATTTTGCTTCAAAGTTCGCCTGACAACAAAAAATAATGCAAACAGCGGATTCTATTCATACCTGTTGATTACATGTTCGAATTTCAGTGCAGAAAATTCATAGATATGACTTTTACGGCTATTAATGGTCATTCCCGACTTTCACGTGTATCGCCCTAAAAATCCCTTAAACATTTTCCAAATTTATTGAAATTTTGCATACTGAAAATTGACCATACTTCTAGATGATGTTCAAAATTTCAATTTAATTGATTACCATCTTCATATCTTTTAAAGAGGAACAACTTAGCTTATATCATGGTTAAAATTGCATGCCAATTCGATGTGAAGCCAAAAAGTTTGAAGTTCCAGCTAATATTTCTAGCATTTAATTAAACAATAAGTCATTAACTAAGCATTAAAAAATTAGAACAATCATATTCTTATGTCATTGTGAGACTTGAAGATTTTTATTCAATTCCTTATAATTTAATTTTTAAAAACAAAAATAATACAATTTATTCATTTTAAATGGGAAAAAATTAATTAAAAATGTAAATAAAGTTTTCCAATACATGTATGAGGAACAAAAAAATCCCCAAATACATACTCAATCAGATAAATCACCTGCAGGCATTACATTGTTTGTTTAGCCTTATTTAATAGCCAAATAGACTGAGGGGGGTCAGCCAAATCTAAGGGCCAGAATATTGATGAGCTGTTTGTTTGATGCCCCATAAAGGGATTAAGGAGTGATGCACATGTTTGATTTGATTGTAATCTTATTAATGTAAGATGGTGAATTGTACAAAGAAGACAACTGATGTTATTTCAGTAAACAAAAGTGGTATATATGGATAATTTAACAAAATTATGTACTGTTTTAAAAGAAAAGTCCACTGTTTTGAGTAATGCAGAATTCCATGTCCATGCATTCATATAGAGTAAAAACATATTTCAAGCAGTTTTACATATCTTCAACATGAAAAGTTTGTATCATGAACATTTTATTTTCACAAAAATATAATAAGGAATGTCCCTCTGGTATCATAGTATGACTTAAAAGACCATTTTCGATACTACACTCAGCCAATTTAGTACCTGAATTTTCTAACCATGGACTAGACACTGGATCTACCTATATATGCCAAGGTCATCACATTATCATCTGAAACATTAAAAAAAAAGAATTAAGTCAGGTTTACAACAGACAATGCACATTGAGAAACTAATGAACAAGCTGAATGAACTAAATTTACAAGTGAAATAATTAAATTTCTATGCCAGATTACAATTTAAGTATTGTACTTTTCTTAAATGCCATGACATCTGTGATCTCATTAGAGTACAATTATTGGGGAAGGGGGGGGGGGGGGGCAAGGGGCAAAAAGGGTATGGACAGGGAGGGGAGGGGGACAGGAAGCGGGCTACTGAACAACCCATTGAAATAACATGCTTTTCCATATGTTTTAATTGAAATAGTATGTGCGGATAAGAGAACGAAAACTTCATTCCTGATGCACTAAATAATCTTTTTGAATAGGCCCACTTGGGCCTCTTGTTCTATTTTTCGTTGGATTTTTTTTTCAAGGTTTACTTCAATTCATGGTCATAATCAGTATACATGTAAGTTAAAGCGGTAATAAATTTGACCCAAATTTAGCTTTTTTGTACCTAACCCAGCGCTCGTTTTTCAACATAATGGAAAACGTCAGAGGAAACTCTAAAATTTTGCTTCAAAGTTCGCCTGACAACAAAAAATAATGCAAACAGCGGATTCTATTCATACCTGTTGATTACATGTTCGAATTTCAGTGCAGAAAATTCATAGATATGACTTTTACGGCTATTAATGGTCATTCCCGACTTTCACGTGTATCGCCCTAAAAATCCCTTAAACATTTTCCAAATTTATTGAAATTTTGCATACTGAAAATTGACCATACTTCTAGATGATGTTCAAAATTTCAATTTAATTGATTACCATCTTCATATCTTTTAAAGAGGAACAACTTAGCTTATATCATGGTTAAAATTGCATGCCAATTCGATGTGAAGCCAAAAAGTTTGAAGTTCCAGCTAATATTTCTAGCATTTAATTAAACAATAAGTCATTAACTAAGCATTAAAAAATTAGAACAATCATATTCTTATGTCATTGTGAGACTTGAAGATTTTTATTCAATTCCTTATAATTTAATTTTTAAAAACAAAAATAATACAATTTATTCATTTTAAATGGGAAAAAATTAATTAAAAATGTAAATAAAGTTTTCCAATACATGTATGAGGAACAAAAAAATCCCCAAATACATACTCAATCAGATAAATCACCTGCAGGCATTACATTGTTTGTTTAGCCTTATTTAATAGCCAAATAGACTGAGGGGGGTCAGCCAAATCTAAGGGCCAGAATATTGATGAGCTGTTTGTTTGATGCCCCATAAAGGGATTAAGGAGTGATGCACATGTTTGATTTGATTGTAATCTTATTAATGTAAGATGGTGAATTGTACAAAGAAGACAACTGATGTTATTTCAGTAAACAAAAGTGGTATATATGGATAATTTAACAAAATTATGTACTGTTTTAAAAGAAAAGTCCACTGTTTTGAGTAATGCAGAATTCCATGTCCATGCATTCATATAGAGTAAAAACATATTTCAAGCAGTTTTACATATCTTCAACATGAAAAGTTTGTATCATGAACATTTTATTTTCACAAAAATATAATAAGGAATGTCCCTCTGGTATCATAGTATGACTTAAAAGACCATTTTCGATACTACACTCAGCCAATTTAGTACCTGAATTTTCTAACCATGGACTAGACACTGGATCTACCTATATATGCCAAGGTCATCACATTATCATCTGAAACATTAAAAAAAAAGAATTAAGTCAGGTTTACAACAGACAATGCACATTGAGAAACTAATGAACAAGCTGAATGAACTAAATTTACAAGTGAAATAATTAAATTTCTATGCCAGATTACAATTTAAGTATTGTACTTTTCTTAAATGCCATGACATCTGTGATCTCATTAGAGTACAATTATTGGGGAAGGGGGGGGGGGGGGCAAGGGGCAAAAAGGGTATGGACAGGGAGGGGAGGGGGACAGGAAGCGGGCTACTGAACAACCCATTGAAATAACATGCTTTTCCATATGTTTTAATTGAAATAGTATGTGCGGATAAGAGAACGAAAACTTCATTCCTGATGCACTAAATAATCTTTTTGAATAGGCCCACTTGGGCCTCTTGTTCTATTTTTCGTTGGATTTTTTTTTCAAGGTTTACTTCAATTCATGGTCATAATCAGTATACATGTAAGTTAAAGCGGTAATAAATTTGACCCAAATTTAGCTTTTTTGTACCTAACCCAGCGCTCGTTTTTCAACATAATGGAAAACGTCAGAGGAAACTCTAAAATTTTGCTTCAAAGTTCGCCTGACAACAAAAAATAATGCAAACAGCGGATTCTATTCATACCTGTTGATTACATGTTCGAATTTCAGTGCAGAAAATTCATAGATATGACTTTTACGGCTATTAATGGTCATTCCCGACTTTCACGTGTATCGCCCTGTAAGATCATAGTACACAGTTTTTTTTCCTTCATAGTTCATTGTAGCTCAAAGGTCCACAAAAATAATTTCACCGGTTATTTTACAATGAGACTTCACACATCCAATAAATCACCGTTTTCCTATAAAATACTTGAGTGCCGTAAAAATTTAATATTTTTGACACCCTTATTTAGCCAATAAACAAAACAACCCATGTGGCCTCAGCTCGGGGTCATGAACTTGTGTATTCTTCCGCCAACTTTGTCACATACTAATGTCAACATGTAGGAATCACACATCAATAAAAATATTTTAATAATTTTTTTCAACCTTTATTTAGAAAACTTGCATACTCAACATGTTCAATTTCACATTATAACATGCAAAAATAAATTACCAAAGGTTGCATACAGAATTCTCATAGGGACTATACAGGTGGTCAATGAATCAAGGGAGAAAACTGTATACTATGATCTAAAAATCCCTTAAACATTTTCCAAATTTATTGAAATTTTGCATACTGAAAATTGACCATACTTCTAGATGATGTTCAAAATTTCAATTTAATTGATTACCATCTTCATATCTTTTAAAGAGGAACAACTTAGCTTATATCATGGTTAAAATTGCATGCCAATTCGATGTGAAGCCAAAAAGTTTGAAGTTCCAGCTAATATTTCTAGCATTTAATTAAACAATAAGTCATTAACTAAGCATTAAAAAATTAGAACAATCATATTCTTATGTCATTGTGAGACTTGAAGATTTTTATTCAATTCCTTATAATTTAATTTTTAAAAACAAAAATAATACAATTTATTCATTTTAAATGGGAAAAAATTAATTAAAAATGTAAATAAAGTTTTCCAATACATGTATGAGGAACAAAAAAATCCCCAAATACATACTCAATCAGATAAATCACCTGCAGGCATTACATTGTTTGTTTAGCCTTATTTAATAGCCAAATAGACTGAGGGGGGTCAGCCAAATCTAAGGGCCAGAATATTGATGAGCTGTTTGTTTGATGCCCCATAAAGGGATTAAGGAGTGATGCACATGTTTGATTTGATTGTAATCTTATTAATGTAAGATGGTGAATTGTACAAAGAAGACAACTGATGTTATTTCAGTAAACAAAAGTGGTATATATGGATAATTTAACAAAATTATGTACTGTTTTAAAAGAAAAGTCCACTGTTTTGAGTAATGCAGAATTCCATGTCCATGCATTCATATAGAGTAAAAACATATTTCAAGCAGTTTTACATATCTTCAACATGAAAAGTTTGTATCATGAACATTTTATTTTCACAAAAATATAATAAGGAATGTCCCTCTGGTATCATAGTATGACTTAAAAGACCATTTTCGATACTACACTCAGCCAATTTAGTACCTGAATTTTCTAACCATGGACTAGACACTGGATCTACCTATATATGCCAAGGTCATCACATTATCATCTGAAACATTAAAAAAAAAGAATTAAGTCAGGTTTACAACAGACAATGCACATTGAGAAACTAATGAACAAGCTGAATGAACTAAATTTACAAGTGAAATAATTAAATTTCTATGCCAGATTACAATTTAAGTATTGTACTTTTCTTAAATGCCATGACATCTGTGATCTCATTAGAGTACAATTATTGGGGAAGGGGGGGGGGGGGGGGGGGGGGCAAGGGGCAAAAAGGGTATGGACAGGGAGGGGAGGGGGACAGGAAGCGGGCTACTGAACAACCCATTGAAATAACATGCTTTTCCATATGTTTTAATTGAAATAGTATGTGCGGATAAGAGAACGAAAACTTCATTCCTGATGCACTAAATAATCTTTTTGAATAGGCCCACTTGGGCCTCTTGTTCTATTTTTCGTTGGATTTTTTTTTCAAGGTTTACTTCAATTCATGGTCATAATCAGTATACATGTAAGTTAAAGCGGTAATAAATTTGACCCAAATTTAGCTTTTTTGTACCTAACCCAGCGCTCGTTTTTCAACATAATGGAAAACGTCAGAGGAAACTCTAAAATTTTGCTTCAAAGTTCGCCTGACAACAAAAAATAATGCAAACAGCGGATTCTATTCATACCTGTTGATTACATGTTCGAATTTCAGTGCAGAAAATTCATAGATATGACTTTTACGGCTATTAATGGTCATTCCCGACTTTCACGTGTATCGCCCTGTAAGATCATAGTACACAGTTTTTTTTCCTTCATAGTTCATTGTAGCTCAAAGGTCCACAAAAATAATTTCACCGGTTATTTTACAATGAGACTTCACACATCCAATAAATCACCGTTTTCCTATAAAATACTTGAGTGCCGTAAAAATTTAATATTTTTGACACCCTTATTTAGCCAATAAACAAAACAACCCATGTGGCCTCAGCTCGGGGTCATGAACTTGTGTATTCTTCCGCCAACTTTGTCACATACTAATGTCAACATGTAGGAATCACACATCAATAAAAATATTTTAATAATTTTTTTCAACCTTTATTTAGAAAACTTGCATACTCAACATGTTCAATTTCACATTATAACATGCAAAAATAAATTACCAAAGGTTGCATACAGAATTCTCATAGGGACTATACAGGTGGTCAATGAATCAAGGGAGAAAACTGTATACTATGATCTAAAAATCCCTTAAACATTTTCCAAATTTATTGAAATTTTGCATACTGAAAATTGACCATACTTCTAGATGATGTTCAAAATTTCAATTTAATTGATTACCATCTTCATATCTTTTAAAGAGGAACAACTTAGCTTATATCATGGTTAAAATTGCATGCCAATTCGATGTGAAGCCAAAAAGTTTGAAGTTCCAGCTAATATTTCTAGCATTTAATTAAACAATAAGTCATTAACTAAGCATTAAAAAATTAGAACAATCATATTCTTATGTCATTGTGAGACTTGAAGATTTTTATTCAATTCCTTATAATTTAATTTTTAAAAACAAAAATAATACAATTTATTCATTTTAAATGGGAAAAAATTAATTAAAAATGTAAATAAAGTTTTCCAATACATGTATGAGGAACAAAAAAATCCCCAAATACATACTCAATCAGATAAATCACCTGCAGGCATTACATTGTTTGTTTAGCCTTATTTAATAGCCAAATAGACTGAGGGGGGTCAGCCAAATCTAAGGGCCAGAATATTGATGAGCTGTTTGTTTGATGCCCCATAAAGGGATTAAGGAGTGATGCACATGTTTGATTTGATTGTAATCTTATTAATGTAAGATGGTGAATTGTACAAAGAAGACAACTGATGTTATTTCAGTAAACAAAAGTGGTATATATGGATAATTTAACAAAATTATGTACTGTTTTAAAAGAAAAGTCCACTGTTTTGAGTAATGCAGAATTCCATGTCCATGCATTCATATAGAGTAAAAACATATTTCAAGCAGTTTTACATATCTTCAACATGAAAAGTTTGTATCATGAACATTTTATTTTCACAAAAATATAATAAGGAATGTCCCTCTGGTATCATAGTATGACTTAAAAGACCATTTTCGATACTACACTCAGCCAATTTAGTACCTGAATTTTCTAACCATGGACTAGACACTGGATCTACCTATATATGCCAAGGTCATCACATTATCATCTGAAACATTAAAAAAAAAGAATTAAGTCAGGTTTACAACAGACAATGCACATTGAGAAACTAATGAACAAGCTGAATGAACTAAATTTACAAGTGAAATAATTAAATTTCTATGCCAGATTACAATTTAAGTATTGTACTTTTCTTAAATGCCATGACATCTGTGATCTCATTAGAGTACAATTATTGGGGAAGGGGGGGGGGGGGCAAGGGGCAAAAAGGGTATGGACAGGGAGGGGAGGGGGACAGGAAGCGGGCTACTGAACAACCCATTGAAATAACATGCTTTTCCATATGTTTTAATTGAAATAGTATGTGCGGATAAGAGAACGAAAACTTCATTCCTGATGCACTAAATAATCTTTTTGAATAGGCCCACTTGGGCCTCTTGTTCTATTTTTCGTTGGATTTTTTTTTCAAGGTTTACTTCAATTCATGGTCATAATCAGTATACATGTAAGTTAAAGCGGTAATAAATTTGACCCAAATTTAGCTTTTTTGTACCTAACCCAGCGCTCGTTTTTCAACATAATGGAAAACGTCAGAGGAAACTCTAAAATTTTGCTTCAAAGTTCGCCTGACAACAAAAAATAATGCAAACAGCGGATTCTATTCATACCTGTTGATTACATGTTCGAATTTCAGTGCAGAAAATTCATAGATATGACTTTTACGGCTATTAATGGTCATTCCCGACTTTCACGTGTATCGCCCTGTAAGATCATAGTACACAGTTTTTTTTCCTTCATAGTTCATTGTAGCTCAAAGGTCCACAAAAATAATTTCACCGGTTATTTTACAATGAGACTTCACACATCCAATAAATCACCGTTTTCCTATAAAATACTTGAGTGCCGTAAAAATTTAATATTTTTGACACCCTTATTTAGCCAATAAACAAAACAACCCATGTGGCCTCAGCTCGGGGTCATGAACTTGTGTATTCTTCCGCCAACTTTGTCACATACTAATGTCAACATGTAGGAATCACACATCAATAAAAATATTTTAATAATTTTTTTCAACCTTTATTTAGAAAACTTGCATACTCAACATGTTCAATTTCACATTATAACATGCAAAAATAAATTACCAAAGGTTGCATACAGAATTCTCATAGGGACTATACAGGTGGTCAATGAATCAAGGGAGAAAACTGTATACTATGATCTAAAAATCCCTTAAACATTTTCCAAATTTATTGAAATTTTGCATACTGAAAATTGACCATACTTCTAGATGATGTTCAAAATTTCAATTTAATTGATTACCATCTTCATATCTTTTAAAGAGGAACAACTTAGCTTATATCATGGTTAAAATTGCATGCCAATTCGATGTGAAGCCAAAAAGTTTGAAGTTCCAGCTAATATTTCTAGCATTTAATTAAACAATAAGTCATTAACTAAGCATTAAAAAATTAGAACAATCATATTCTTATGTCATTGTGAGACTTGAAGATTTTTATTCAATTCCTTATAATTTAATTTTTAAAAACAAAAATAATACAATTTATTCATTTTAAATGGGAAAAAATTAATTAAAAATGTAAATAAAGTTTTCCAATACATGTATGAGGAACAAAAAAATCCCCAAATACATACTCAATCAGATAAATCACCTGCAGGCATTACATTGTTTGTTTAGCCTTATTTAATAGCCAAATAGACTGAGGGGGGTCAGCCAAATCTAAGGGCCAGAATATTGATGAGCTGTTTGTTTGATGCCCCATAAAGGGATTAAGGAGTGATGCACATGTTTGATTTGATTGTAATCTTATTAATGTAAGATGGTGAATTGTACAAAGAAGACAACTGATGTTATTTCAGTAAACAAAAGTGGTATATATGGATAATTTAACAAAATTATGTACTGTTTTAAAAGAAAAGTCCACTGTTTTGAGTAATGCAGAATTCCATGTCCATGCATTCATATAGAGTAAAAACATATTTCAAGCAGTTTTACATATCTTCAACATGAAAAGTTTGTATCATGAACATTTTATTTTCACAAAAATATAATAAGGAATGTCCCTCTGGTATCATAGTATGACTTAAAAGACCATTTTCGATACTACACTCAGCCAATTTAGTACCTGAATTTTCTAACCATGGACTAGACACTGGATCTACCTATATATGCCAAGGTCATCACATTATCATCTGAAACATTAAAAAAAAAGAATTAAGTCAGGTTTACAACAGACAATGCACATTGAGAAACTAATGAACAAGCTGAATGAACTAAATTTACAAGTGAAATAATTAAATTTCTATGCCAGATTACAATTTAAGTATTGTACTTTTCTTAAATGCCATGACATCTGTGATCTCATTAGAGTACAATTATTGGGGAAGGGGGGGGGGGGGGGGGCAAGGGGCAAAAAGGGTATGGACAGGGAGGGGAGGGGGACAGGAAGCGGGCTACTGAACAACCCATTGAAATAACATGCTTTTCCATATGTTTTAATTGAAATAGTATGTGCGGATAAGAGAACGAAAACTTCATTCCTGATGCACTAAATAATCTTTTTGAATAGGCCCACTTGGGCCTCTTGTTCTATTTTTCGTTGGATTTTTTTTTCAAGGTTTACTTCAATTCATGGTCATAATCAGTATACATGTAAGTTAAAGCGGTAATAAATTTGACCCAAATTTAGCTTTTTTGTACCTAACCCAGCGCTCGTTTTTCAACATAATGGAAAACGTCAGAGGAAACTCTAAAATTTTGCTTCAAAGTTCGCCTGACAACAAAAAATAATGCAAACAGCGGATTCTATTCATACCTGTTGATTACATGTTCGAATTTCAGTGCAGAAAATTCATAGATATGACTTTTACGGCTATTAATGGTCATTCCCGACTTTCACGTGTATCGCCCTGTAAGATCATAGTACACAGTTTTTTTTCCTTCATAGTTCATTGTAGCTCAAAGGTCCACAAAAATAATTTCACCGGTTATTTTACAATGAGACTTCACACATCCAATAAATCACCGTTTTCCTATAAAATACTTGAGTGCCGTAAAAATTTAATATTTTTGACACCCTTATTTAGCCAATAAACAAAACAACCCATGTGGCCTCAGCTCGGGGTCATGAACTTGTGTATTCTTCCGCCAACTTTGTCACATACTAATGTCAACATGTAGGAATCACACATCAATAAAAATATTTTAATAATTTTTTTCAACCTTTATTTAGAAAACTTGCATACTCAACATGTTCAATTTCACATTATAACATGCAAAAATAAATTACCAAAGGTTGCATACAGAATTCTCATAGGGACTATACAGGTGGTCAATGAATCAAGGGAGAAAACTGTATACTATGATCTAAAAATCCCTTAAACATTTTCCAAATTTATTGAAATTTTGCATACTGAAAATTGACCATACTTCTAGATGATGTTCAAAATTTCAATTTAATTGATTACCATCTTCATATCTTTTAAAGAGGAACAACTTAGCTTATATCATGGTTAAAATTGCATGCCAATTCGATGTGAAGCCAAAAAGTTTGAAGTTCCAGCTAATATTTCTAGCATTTAATTAAACAATAAGTCATTAACTAAGCATTAAAAAATTAGAACAATCATATTCTTATGTCATTGTGAGACTTGAAGATTTTTATTCAATTCCTTATAATTTAATTTTTAAAAACAAAAATAATACAATTTATTCATTTTAAATGGGAAAAAATTAATTAAAAATGTAAATAAAGTTTTCCAATACATGTATGAGGAACAAAAAAATCCCCAAATACATACTCAATCAGATAAATCACCTGCAGGCATTACATTGTTTGTTTAGCCTTATTTAATAGCCAAATAGACTGAGGGGGGTCAGCCAAATCTAAGGGCCAGAATATTGATGAGCTGTTTGTTTGATGCCCCATAAAGGGATTAAGGAGTGATGCACATGTTTGATTTGATTGTAATCTTATTAATGTAAGATGGTGAATTGTACAAAGAAGACAACTGATGTTATTTCAGTAAACAAAAGTGGTATATATGGATAATTTAACAAAATTATGTACTGTTTTAAAAGAAAAGTCCACTGTTTTGAGTAATGCAGAATTCCATGTCCATGCATTCATATAGAGTAAAAACATATTTCAAGCAGTTTTACATATCTTCAACATGAAAAGTTTGTATCATGAACATTTTATTTTCACAAAAATATAATAAGGAATGTCCCTCTGGTATCATAGTATGACTTAAAAGACCATTTTCGATACTACACTCAGCCAATTTAGTACCTGAATTTTCTAACCATGGACTAGACACTGGATCTACCTATATATGCCAAGGTCATCACATTATCATCTGAAACATTAAAAAAAAAGAATTAAGTCAGGTTTACAACAGACAATGCACATTGAGAAACTAATGAACAAGCTGAATGAACTAAATTTACAAGTGAAATAATTAAATTTCTATGCCAGATTACAATTTAAGTATTGTACTTTTCTTAAATGCCATGACATCTGTGATCTCATTAGAGTACAATTATTGGGGAAGGGGGGGGGGGGGGGGCAAGGGGCAAAAAGGGTATGGACAGGGAGGGGAGGGGGACAGGAAGCGGGCTACTGAACAACCCATTGAAATAACATGCTTTTCCATATGTTTTAATTGAAATAGTATGTGCGGATAAGAGAACGAAAACTTCATTCCTGATGCACTAAATAATCTTTTTGAATAGGCCCACTTGGGCCTCTTGTTCTATTTTTCGTTGGATTTTTTTTTCAAGGTTTACTTCAATTCATGGTCATAATCAGTATACATGTAAGTTAAAGCGGTAATAAATTTGACCCAAATTTAGCTTTTTTGTACCTAACCCAGCGCTCGTTTTTCAACATAATGGAAAACGTCAGAGGAAACTCTAAAATTTTGCTTCAAAGTTCGCCTGACAACAAAAAATAATGCAAACAGCGGATTCTATTCATACCTGTTGATTACATGTTCGAATTTCAGTGCAGAAAATTCATAGATATGACTTTTACGGCTATTAATGGTCATTCCCGACTTTCACGTGTATCGCCCTGTAAGATCATAGTACACAGTTTTTTTTCCTTCATAGTTCATTGTAGCTCAAAGGTCCACAAAAATAATTTCACCGGTTATTTTACAATGAGACTTCACACATCCAATAAATCACCGTTTTCCTATAAAATACTTGAGTGCCGTAAAAATTTAATATTTTTGACACCCTTATTTAGCCAATAAACAAAACAACCCATGTGGCCTCAGCTCGGGGTCATGAACTTGTGTATTCTTCCGCCAACTTTGTCACATACTAATGTCAACATGTAGGAATCACACATCAATAAAAATATTTTAATAATTTTTTTCAACCTTTATTTAGAAAACTTGCATACTCAACATGTTCAATTTCACAT
Organism: Pinctada fucata; assembly: GCA_028142955.1. NCBI lineage: Eukaryota > Metazoa > Mollusca > Bivalvia > Pterioida > Pteriidae > Pinctada > Pinctada fucata. Next base: position 28,083,588 of record AP027112.1, on the reverse strand, counting down.
TATAACATGCAAAAATAAATTACCAAAGGTTGCATACAGAATTCTCATAGGGACTATACAGGTGGTCAATGAATCAAGGGAGAAAACTGTATACTATGATCAAATACGCGAGAAAGTTGTCTATTTCTACACCGCGTGTATTTCGCGCCAGAAAGCTACGTAAGTGCCCGAGAACAGTGAGAAGTACGAAATAAAACCGTTTTTCAGTTTCCGGATTGCAGAATTTGCCGATTATATTGATACAATAACCTCAAAGTTATATACATATACATTATATACATAAAAAGTGTAAAATAATGCATTTTTGTGCATTTTCGTTCGATATGCGACGTTTTCCGTCATTCAGTACCCGCTGCCTCTTCAACCCGTAATTATAACATCTTTCTCCAAATCTATTTAAATAAAATACCGACTAAGAATCTTACGATATTTTATATTTTTATCCTGACCAACTTTTATCTAAAATGGAAGGACAGCGCACGAGAAATAATCGAGTAATTTCAGGGTTGAAGCAAGCCCTAATCTTGACAGGTCCTTCGGAAATGGTTGTTGTATCAAATTCTGAGTTTGGAATGGTTGTATATCTTAATTAACTCACTGTTTTTATTGTATTCAAATATACAGGGACATATATTTGTGTATTTGTTTTTAAAATTTGGTCCAGATTTTGTGGCATTTTATCAATCAGTTATATAGGAAATTGTAATATATCTCCGTTTCTCTGTGTTGTTTTATTTTCTACCGACTAGCTGGTTTGTGGGGTTTTTTTGTGCAGTTTCCAATGGCCGTAAATCATTGAAGAACTTCATTTGCTTATGTTTAAATTTAACGAAATCTAGTGGGTCAATGAAATAACTTTTCATTTATATTCTTTTATAGCTTTGGAGTATGACTTTGAACCGTGATATCTTCTGTCGTGATATCTAATGCTAATCAATGGTTTTAAAAGCCAACATTGGCTGAAATGATAAACAAACGCCACACATATTATTGTTTCCTTAATGAAAGGTAGTTATTAGTCAGTCTGTTCTGAAAGGTCGAGTCCCGGTCGACTCAGAGGCGAAATTAATTTGATCTGTGCCTTCCATTCTTGAACTGGAAATAGTTCATCGGATAAGTCTGTGCAACTGTGTCATTATCTCCGTCTGTTTGTCCATTTCTTCTTTTCAAAAGAGAAAGTTCTGTTTTGTGTTTATTTCAAAATTCGTAAGCCTTTCTATTGTGCTTTTTGAAGTCTGGTTTCGGCTATTTTTTTTTACTTTCATTCACTTATCTGTGGCTTCGATGCTGGACAGATGGTGCAAGGGTGTATACCTTCTATGATTTAGAATGAAATGGAATGTTTACAGAACAAGATAGCTGAAATATAACTTTAATGAAATGTCCTTTACAAAGCTTCTTTCTTGCACCAGTGTTGGAAAGTAAATGATTGAAAAAGCTCCAAGTAGAGTATGGTTCACTTATTAAGTTCTGACCATGGACAGATTTGTTTTAATATACATGTAAATCAGTATTCTTACGTTCATTCACATTCTTGTTCGAACACTTGTGCGCCAATCAGACTTTTCTTCCCTACATTCCATTCGACACAGATGTTTACTTATCCATTTCGATTAATCATGGTTTTAAACAATTATAGAATGTAAAAGGAGAAGTAATCAATCATTTTTACAGCCAGAGATGCTGAAGAAAGTCACGTGGAAGATGAAACTTTATTGGGTCTATAATGAACTTTAACGCACACTTAAATTGTTTCGATTAGACATGTATGATTGATATAAACATCACTGGTTGCAGCACTGACTGTTCCTACTCAATAAAATCAGGAGATCCTGGCCTAGCAGTGGCAGCTACCGTATTTTATGCAGACCTCAGTCAGAGCAACTACCGACTCGTTGTGTCTTCAGAAGGTAATGAAAATGTTTGGATCTTGGATGAACAAATACAATATGAAGAACACGATCTCTAATAAAACCAAGTTCAATGTTCACAGTGGAGCAAACGTGCAATATGGAAGTAAACAATGGGCAAACCGAAATTAGATAAACAATTAACCAGTGACAAGGAGAAAAAGGAAATATTTATACCTAAGAATATCAATTATCAGCAATCAAATCTATGATACAATTAAAACTCGAATGACGACACAAGAAAGGAAGGAGACCGGTCTGAAATGTTTAAAAATAACGAACAAGGAAGTTACCTTCGAAAAAAAAAAGCAAACTTGTAACTGGATCATAACAAATGCATGAATTGAACTTTTGAAAATAAAACACAATCCAATTTTTCGTTGGTTGTCCCAGAGTCCACTTGTCCATGCTGTAAATTTATATGTTCGTAAATGATGCTATTGAATTTGAAGATTTTAAGATTGTGCTCAAATAATTTTAAAAGAAGTCCGACAAACTATCAGATTGTACAAGCGTTCAGGACCTACATTTTCTAACAAGGTTTTTGATGTAGCCCGGCATATAGTCCAATCGTCATGTTCAATAGTTAACCGTAAAAATGTTTAAGCTTTAGGTATGAGTATAAGAACATTTGATTCATTCGAATCGGTGAATGAAAATCAAAGGAGGGGATCTCCAACAACACCAAGTTGCAGCACCCACAGCAAAACTCCAAGACACCCAATGCAAAAACACAAAGCAGACAAGCACAAAAAGAGACGCGCAAGGGACAAGGAACGTCAACGCACAACAAAGAAACATCAAACACAAAGGACTACACATAAACCAACGAGACCAATGGGCAACCGGTGCCGACTTAGGACGGCCATCTGCCTCGGAAATAGCAGAATGTATGGTTATCCTGGATTACGTGCGCACAACCCTCCCATTTTTCCGATTACCCAGAGGTCTCGAAGAACGTACAATGGTGGTGTAAAACAACCTCCTCACTGTCAGATGACCACACACAAACAAGACCGCAAAACGCAGGGGCCCAAGCAACACAGATGAATATGTAAATGGATATAAAAAGAGGGCCTACGTAATACAATCCGTGCTCTGCCGCCGCGAGCTCACCCGAGGAGTCCGACTGACATTCAGAGAGGACAGGTGGTCGTGGGCCCTGTCTTCTCTAAAGAGGTTTGGACAGGGCCCGTCATGGAGTCCCGTCGTCACAGTCAGTCAGAGTGCAAGTTTTAAGAATGCGCTTGTACAAGACTGTAGATTGGTCAAGTACCAAGCCTAGTGTCCGTCTGGTGACATTAGGATCATACCCACGGTATAAAAGGCGTTTGATGATTCTGACGCACTTTCGATAATGATGTTGTCTATCTTTGATCCTTCTTATCTTGTTAATAATGTCACCATAAAATGCAGGTTGTGAAATACCCAAAGCAATATACTCTGTTGCCTGTATTGATCCGAATTTCAGAAGAAGTTGACAATAATTTTTGTAAAATTTCCAGAAAGTCTTTACTAGTTTGTGAAAGCGAAAACCTGGTCCTAAAAGTTTCTTGGTAATTTGTAAATTTCTACTATGAAAATCAAAAACATCAGTACATGCTCTAGCATATCGGATGAGCTGTGAAATATAGATACCATAGGACAGTAATCTAGGAACATCACCGTCAAGCCAGGGGAAATTTACTATGTTAAATCCAAAATCGTCCCTTTTGTCATACACACTTGTATGGATCTCTCCATTAACAATTTTGATATTTAGGTCCAAAAATGGTGTTTCTGTGTTTGATACGTTTGCCTTGTTTAAAATCAATTCTTGTGGATAAATAACATTTTTATATTTATCAAAAACAGGATTGTCGATAGCAAGAATATCATCCAGGTACCTAGAAGTACCAATGAAACATTTCACATCATCATTTTTTCTTTGTTTTTGAAGATTTTGGATAAATTCCTTTTCATACGTGTATAAAAATAAATCTGCAACAAGAGGCGTACAATTAGTACCCATTGGAATCCCTACAACCTGCTTGTAGAGTTTTTCACCAAATCTTACATAAATATTGTCCAAAAGGAAGGACAAGGCAATACACAGGTAACCACATGTCCATGATTTGTATGATTTGTAATCTGTGGCGGAAAAGAAACCCTTCGATTCAGAAGTACAAATATAAGTTTTCCCCTCTCGATCAAAACACCATTTAATGAGTTTGGACAGTCGATCATTTATTTTGTCGTGAGGAAGCGTGGTGTACATATTAGAAAAGTCGTATGAAGATATCGTATTTGCTTCAAAATTTCTTGATTTCATTTTATCAATCACATCCCCTGAATTTTTAATAGACCAAAAGAAGTTTACGCCATTCCTGTTCATGAAAATCAAACACAAATTCCAAATTTGAAATCCTAAAAATCCCTATCAATAAGCATACTAATACAAATACACAGAAAGAGCGGACAAAGGGAAACAGTTACACATCACAAGAGAAACACAAATGACAACACTATCCAAATAGTCCGGTGTAAGAACAAAAGTTATCATACAGTAGGCGGAGTGGCTCATTTCAATGCAACATCGTGTTTATATCAAAGCAATGAAAATTAAAGTAATTCAAATAAAAAGTAATGAAAGTCTGTTTTTCTCTGGCATTGAATTCGATGCTATGTAATTTTCTAGAAACTGGTGTTATTTTGGAGCAAGAAAAGAGTCAGTCACATCAAAAGAAATCTTCACATATAAACGTCCAATTATTTTATGGACTAAATAAAAACAATAGTTCTATTAACTGCTACATTGAATACACCGTAGTTAGTTAGTATTTATTCAGTAGCACAATGTCATCTTACAACAATTTCAACACATAAGGTGATTAAATAACAATATTCCTTTGCCTTTAACCGTATTCCTTTGCTTTCCAGGAAACGAGGATACGATCCAAACTGTTTTCCTTGAGAACGACCGTAAAGAGTATATAGACAGGGACGGTGACATAGGTGTATCACTGACAAATACTGAGATACTCCCTAACAATGGAGAGCCAGGTTACGTCGTGTGCTTCAAAACAGAAGGTTTGGTTTACTTAACTTCATACTGTAAACAATCGCTGATTCTATAACTCAAGGAATTGATTACAAATAACTTCGCTTCTGGTTTTAAAACAATCAAATGTTGATGACTTCAACGTAAAAACAATTCATTTTCAACATAAATACTGATCACCTTAGACATTTAAAATTTATAAAGAGACGTCAGATTTCTGATTATCTCTCAATAAAATTGGAAAATTGTTCGTCTTAAGTTAAAATCATCATTTTGTAAGTATAATTAGGATAATATCCAAATGACTATCTATGATAAGGATATAATTTTTGGACTCTCAAAGAAATTGTACTTAAATCTCACTCTAAGAGAAAGAAGGGGATCTCCAACAAGACCCGCTCGCAGCTCTAACGGCAAACTTTAAAACACCCCAAGTGAAACACAGAGAAGACATACACAGCTAGAGACACAAAAGGGACAAGGGACAGCAAACACGACATCAAAACACAGAGAAGACTTACACAGCTAGAGACACAAAAGGGACAAGGGACGGCAAACACGACATCAAAACACAGAGAAGACATACACAGCTAGAGACACAAAAGGGACAAGGGACAGCAAACACGACATCAAAACACAGAGAAGACATACACAGCTAGAGACACAAAAGAGACAAGGGACAGCAAACACGACATCAAAACACAGAGAAGGGACAAGGGACAGCAAACACGACATCAAAACACAGAGAAGACATACACAGCTAGAGTCACAAAAGGGACAAGGGACAGCATACACGACATCTAATTCATTTTTATGAATAACTGACATTTAGAATATGATGTTCTTTTTCCATATGTCACCAAAACAAACTAAAGTATTTTGGGGTTTTTTTTGTTACAAACAGTGATAGGATCCTGGAGTTTGTGGTCAGAGTGGTCAGGCTGTTCTGGTGATTGTACTTCTACAAGATCTCGGACGTGTACAAACCCTGCACCATCCAGGGATATTCCTCAATTGGCTTGTGAAGGTGCGGACACAACACAGACAAAGGATTGTTGTACCACACCACCTGATCCAGATAATCCAGATAATCCGGACAATCCCGATAATCCAGACAATCCCGATAATCCAGACAATCCAGACAATCCCGATAATCCAGACAATCCCGATAATCCAGACAATCCAGACAATCCAGATGGCCCTGAGACGCCAGATGGTCCAGATGCGCCAGATAATCAAACACCAGTAATCTGTAACACAACAAAGCGACGAAAGCGGGCCGCAAATTGCATGAACTGGGAAAATGAATCAAGTGATGAGACGCAGAGAGCTATCAGCATATTCTGGCTTCTCTATCTCATACTCGGATACATATATGGCCGAGATGAAAACTTTTACAATTCCATTGTATTTATGCTTTGAAATCATTAAATTCAATCTTTTCCTATTCCGATAGTTCTTCAATATATGTGCAAGGGCACAGCTGAAAAGAAAAAAACAAAACAAAAACAAAACAAATAACAAATAAAAACCCTATTAACACATTAATTTGGATAATTTTTAACAATATTTCTCTTCATACGACATTTATGAATAGATCGACTTTGTTATTCTACGTCCTTGATAAATATTTAGGGGATGGCATCCTTGTGTTTTACAATTTACAGTTCACTTAACGTGCCCAAAAATGGATTTTTCCTACATATAATTCACCGATGATGGAGTCAAATAGTAGACATATTTCCGGTATAGAGATCCACCTCCTCTATCGATGTACTAGTACATAATTCTTATCAAGGGCGATGTACTCGGACCAACGATGCTCCAGTGCCATTATTCCAAAACTGAAAAAGTCAGGGTATTTTCCATTTACCCACTCCTCGACTGCCGTGATGACATCTTAAAATCATTCTTTAAATGACGCCCATGTATACTAATATCCTTTCTCATGTTTGGAACAGGAAGAATTCTCTGGGTGTTAGGTCTGAGGAGTAGTCAAGATATGATACTAGCTCATACCCGTTTTGCACTACAGCATATATACAGGACAACTTTTCACGTTTGGACTCTCGTACTGTTTTGTTGAAGCAAAACACCTAGAGGTAATGTCAGCTTCCAACTGGTCCAGCAAATATGCATAGTAATCATGGTATTGAAGATCCTGACAATAATCTCAATAGCACTCACAATAGAGTACCAAATTGAGTATCGACGGACCCCTAGCAAGCTAGAGGTGGGACCAGGTGGCCGGGATGAGTAAGCATCCCCTGTTGGCTAGCCCGCACCCGCAGTCGATGTTCACGCACGAAAATGAAAACAATATATAAAATACATGCACTGTCTGAGGTTAAGTCTATATAGAAAGTGCTATGGCGACAATGTCAAGGAAAATAATCAAAACACGTATTGTCAAACCCCTCGCGGGGAACTTTTTTACGAGCTCCACACGGCAAAGGGTAGGTTAGAGTTATTGAACCACTCTCGGGTGCAAAGTCCAACATAATAACGTCTTTTGAATCCCATAATACTGTAGGTATCACCTTGCCAGAAGATGGTCGCGTCAACGGTCAATAACCGCAAAAGAAAATCATCATCATTTGATCTAAAACGCTTCAACAGAATGATGTATACACATGATATCGAAGGAGCTGTTAAGATAAGGGCCGTATTTAGCCCTGAATCTCGTGACTTATTTCTTGCGCATGGCGAATCGTATACAGAAAAACATGAATCATTATTGAAATATAATGTATTTGCAGACCTTTTACATGTTTTACATTATGTTAAGGAACTCTTAAGGTTGTAAAATTAAGGTCGAAAGAGGTAGGGGTGCTCGGATAGAAAATCCGATAATATCGACAAAAAACGTATACATTTTTTAATGTTTTGTCGAAGATGGATACATATAAGCTAAAAGACATCAAATATGTCTACATTGTGTATCAGAAATAGATTTCGAACGTTCTACCTCCTTTAATCGGTAAATAATGAAATCCGGAACTTAAAATACGGTTTATTCTTCATTCAATGGCTACAATGTAAGCCTTTTAGCGCGAAATACACATTGACGGAGAAATGAACATCACTCTTGCTTATTTCGTTCCTAATTCTTGTATCTTTCATTCAATCATATTGAGTACACAATGTTTGATGGATTAAAGAGGAAAAATAGTAAAATGTGCTATATTTAATGGTCAAAAAGATCGATTCTTATAAAATGCACCCCCCTTTCCATTTTTAGTTTTTCGTCTCTGGGGTAGTGTTCCCCCCGGAGATACAGAACCCCACTTTGCCAAAAAAATTGTATCATGGATATACATCTCCAGTAAAAGTGGCTTTCTGTATATCCGGGGGGAACAATGTTCAATAAAACTTTTCCATTTTCTATTGATTTCTATGAGAAAAAGATAAGTTTTGACCTAAAAATTAGCAATATTATGCAAAACAGATAAAAAATAACTTCATATTCTGATGGGACGGCGTATAGGTATACATTTTCTTGAAATTTCAATTTTCAAAATTCCACTTTTCAGGGCTGATTTTACGCCTTATCTTAACAGCTCCTTTGCCATTTGCCTCTCGGTGAGAGATTTGGGTATCCAGCGCGCATTGTGTTCAAACTCGTCACCTTCTTGAAAGACTTTTCAAACTAATTTTAACATACACGTGTTTCGGACAGTAAATCCTCATCAGAGTTGCTCGAAGCCAAAGTGAATTTCAGTTAAATACGCTTCTGAATAAACCCTACACAAAATGTGTTACCGCTCATTTCGGCAAGAAGAAATTTAAGCTCTGTATTGTAGATGGCACCAGGAAAATTCACTTTTGCTATATTTAAACTGTTTGACATGAAGTTCTACTGACGAGGATTAAAATATCCGAAACACGTGTCTAGTACAACAAAATTGGTACTATAGAACATATATTTCAATATTTACAATACAGCCATCTTTATTTTAGAAGCGTCCTTTAGTCTGATTTGTTTTTCAATTTTGTAAGAATGTGTGGCCCCAAATTTCCTGAAGGATCGATGAGGTAACATAGTTAGATAAAATCTATTACCAAAAGAGCATTGGAGGGATGCTGTAATGATGATAACTTAGATTTCGATGATATTTTAGGATGAAATAAATAGATAACAAAAAAGCCTCCACGTATCTAGACGGTTATGGATAATAGTTGAAACGCTACCATGTGAGTGACTGTGCTATCGCTTCTACCTGAATTCGCCTAGATCAGATTAGACAAGGTCACGGACCTTGCAACACTTTTCTTCTTCGGTAGTATCCAAACTCTGGTTTTAAAGTTCAAACCTGACCCCCTCGGCTTGGGGAAAATAGGTGGAATCAGAAAACTTTGTTATGGCGCCTCCTTCTTCAGTACGGAGATTACAAAACACTTGATTCTAGGATTGACTTGCGTTGTGCACCTAGTATCAAAATGGGGGACTGACCCTCTGATCATGACGTAAGAGAAAATAGGCGGGCATAGAAAATTCGTCCCTGACGTACTGAGTTCACAAAACATTTGATTGTGTCATTAAACAGAGATTGTACCTGGTTTTCAAAGTAGGAAATCAATCTGACCCCTTTGAAGAAGTAAAATTGGCGGGATCAGATCTGAAAATATTTTATTTATATGGGGTCATAGTAGAGTATTTATATATAATAAGCAAGACCATGTCCCACATACATCACAATCGCATGATCATGAAGCGGGCGTATCATGCATTGTCCTGTTTTTTTTATCTTTTTGGTTTTTTTTAACTTTTTCAGAATTAAAAAAAATTGATCAGAAAAATTTAACACAAACAATCTCTTATTGGTGATATAGCTCATGCAGCTGCTATGCAGTGTTTATAGATGAGCTGACCATTTATCTGCAATATTGATCTGAACAGATAGATTTCACTATGTACAGCCGGAAGCCTATAACAAGCTGACGGATATATACATACCTCACCATACTATAGTAGGTAAGATACAAATATAAAAATCATAAAACTGTATTTTGACGGAATTCATATATAACCAAATGACATATTGAATTTTCAGTACTTGTATGAATCTCTTTCTGTTGTTACATTCGGATACAAGCTAAAGAATATAATTACATGAGATAAAGTTGACTCTTTTAAACTACATGTAACAGACAAAGACATTAAATACTAGACATTAAGAGATCTAATTCTAATTCGCATACTGGTGTGCAAATGGAAGTCACTATGCTTGGACTCTTCTTAAAAGAAAGGAGATTTTTTAACCAAAAAGTTAAGATTTTTCGTGTAAAAAAAGACAATTTCATACATTTTAGTCATTCAATACGAAAGAGAAAACGCAGATGCCATGATTGGAATAAATTCATAATCTTACAATCTCTTCGAATAGCATCTATAACCTGAAAGTTCAGTTTGTCTGATACATGAAAGGCGTGTTATTGAAAATAAAGGAAAATAATTACTTTTGACATTATTTAGATGTTAAATTTCAATTTGACAGTGTCAAATCTAGGTCATGGCCAATAAATGCGACGATTGACCATGTGGAACATATAAATCCAGCCATTTAAATAAAGTGGACATTGTAGTATAGACTCTCCCCCGGGTGATGATCTAAATCTATGTTGATATCCTTTACAAAGTAGAAAGGAAAACACATAACATACATAGGTATACACTAGGTGTACATTGTGCAGGTTTATATCGCATGAATCGTCAAATTTTAAAAGTCTAATTTATGTGTACTAAAACTGAAAAATGAAAACTAATTCAAGCGAAAAGTAGGATCTCAATGTAATTTTAGAAAACACATGTTATAATTACAGGCAAAACTGACAATAACGATGTAATGTCTCGCACAGAAAATGGAACGGAATTACGAAAATTTCCCACGGAATCCAATGGATACGTCAGCGACGATAAATCAGAAAAAGGTAAGTTATATATATATGATATCAGCTGTACATAACGTGTAAACGTATAATAACAGACAGGTTTGCAAGTTCATTAGATTCAAATATGCACAAATATAGATTTTTTCCGGGAGGGGGAGGGAGGGTCCGCGTAATTCCGGTCCGACAGTTGAATTGGAGACTACACTATGAGATTTTGAGAAATTTATACATAAAAAGAACACTCGACAGCACCATTTTAAATTTCTCCCCTTCTACTCAATGTACTACATGTATACTTGTGTATTAAGCTGTCCACGCAGCTCACTTCGGACATGGGAAAATTGAAGTTTTGTCTCATTTGTCAGAATATTTCAATTAAAACTCATATTGGAGGATATATACGGTGAAAGTAATATTTCTGTATAGCTAATACCACGTTTTCAGTGACAGAATTACATAATATTTATTTAGATATATAGATGGAAGTTTTGTATGTAAAATTTTGCGTTGTGTTCTCTATTTATTCAATGCTATAATGTTTTTAAAGTAAAATCATGCTTAAATGATATATTACATAAAAGTACTGAGTTTCTGTTTGAAATGAAAAACAAAATGTCTAATCAACAGATAATCAGTTATTACTTGAAAGTATTCTGTGTTTCTGACTTTGCATTATGAAGTACTTTAAAAATATTTTTTGTCATTTTACAAAAAAGTATAGACTAAAAGGTTTCAATCTTTTCGCTTCAATCAATCAGTAGTATATCCAATATATTGTATTCCAAATATGAAGGTAAATCATCCAACAACAAAAAGATATTAAGTATTATTTTGAATTTGCCATAGTTTGCCATGGAAAATGTCTGCATTCGTCAAATTGGGAAATATTCAGAACTTCATTTTTTTCCTATGGTACATGTAACACATCAAGTGTCACTACACGTCACTTTAATATACGAAAAGATGAAACTGATTCAAATCTAAAGAAGAATATGAATAAACAGTATATGTCCTTAAATGTCGATACTGTAGAACGTTTCTGTCTAGCGGATTGTCCTACAATGTACGAACAGCTGACGCCTGTATTTTAGCTTGTTTAACGGGAACATCTTTGTGATAAACATATTTGTAAACGTTTGTAATATCAATAATTATTATGGATTCGACAATTTACAGCATAAAGCTTGTGCTGTGAAAATTAGTACAAAATAAAGCTAGTAAAAATAAATACGTATTTGTTCTAACCGCCGTTAATAATATACATGATTTCAGCCGTGACTCCGTGATGAGAAACACATCCAAGTTCATGATGCGATAGCATCGTTGACGAAATTGTTATTGAAGGGATTCCTAGATAATATTTTGATACGTACTTCTCTCCCGTCCCTGGGTAAAATGTTTAAAGGAAAAAGTGGAGAATACCTACATGTATACTGTTTGGTTTTTCAGCACATATCTCTTAGTGACTCTATTATAGCATAACCCTGATTAGGGAGCAACCATTTGATTTTTATGGGCGGGGGGGGGGGGGGGGAGGAGGAGGACTTTGCAAAAAAAAAAAAAAATCCGGATCGAAATTTTAGGAAAAAAAATTCCGACCCAAAGGGCCGCCGAAAAAAATTTTCCGGATCATGAAATTGCCCCATCCCCCCTCTCTTCCGACCTTTCCACTGCCCAGTAAACACTTTTCGTGTATCATAAAATATAAGTATAAAAAATGAAACAAACTTTATGCAATTTGGAGTGAATAAATCAAATCCAAAAGTCATTAGCACCATATAGTCTGTCTCCTTTGAGTATTATTTAAGTAAATAGATTATAGGCATCATATACCATTCAAGAAATTAAAATGAAGTGATCTGCTGGCAAGAGATGAACTCATTCTGTGTTTGATGTTTAATATGGCCGAAAAATCACGCTGAATTATTTAAACTTTAGAGTAATTTTCAACATTGGAAAATTACAAAAAAATCAAAATCATCCGGCCCGAAGCCGGCGAAAATTTTTTTCCCGCTCTGAAAATGGCCAAAAAAAAAAAAATTCCGGCTGGCAAAAGTCCCCCCCCCTAAAAATCATATGGTTGCTCCATTATTCATTTCAACTGAAATGTTTACTCTGGATATGAGTTAATGACCTGCATCTATACTACTAAAGGAACGAATTAGCCGATTCTTCGTAGAAACGAAGAGGATAGAGATAAATAGTGTGATATGAAGATATAGCATATGATATGACAATGTGAATTTCATAACTTTTGAGAAGCAGTTATTCCTAATTAACGTGTAATCATCAATTATGTCTCACCGTTTTCCTAAAACAAATCTTAGAAAATCTAAAGTTCAAAACTGGCGACGGACACTAACCATTGACTTCATATTTTCCACTGATTTATGCTCCCATTTTTATCCACGACTTCTTAAGTATCATCAAATAAGTAAGACGATTCTTGCAAGACGTTTCTAATGTAAGTAGGAGTCTAATTTTCGTTCCAGTTCCATATTCGTTTTCTGAAATATACGACGTACAACTTTACAATTTTATTTTGCACATCGAGAAAAGCCCTTGAAAGGTCACATGGCTGTATAAGCCAATCAAATTTGTAACAAAATCAGGTCACTGAAAATGACGTCAGAGCTGCCACGTGTTTACCATGAAATGTAAACAATGGCAAGCATTATAAATGTGTATTTGATATCGTTATACTCTTTGAGGATCGACAAAGACACTTCAGAAAATAATTCATAGATGTATGTAAAATAAATATATATGTAAAGTTCGGAAAGATACTGACCATGTACTTGTGTGTGTGTGGGGGGGGGGGGAGTGTTCATAGCAGGTAGTCATGCACGTGTGTGCAACAAAGGATATAATGCCAACCAAGCGTAATGAAACACAAGCCGTGACTTTTTGTTGCTAATGATTTAAAGATCAGACTTCAATACTTAGTATGAAGGAGAGGATTTGTAGAAACTAGATAATTGATATGTCTACAGGTGCCTGAAAATCACAGGAGCTCGGCGCCAACAATCCTGAATTATATATACACCCCTTCTCTACAGTACTTTCACTTTCCTTTAAATATAAGAGAAGGAGGATGCGATTTTAAATCAATGACATCGAGCTTCTATGTGAAAATATGATTACCCCCTTTTCTTTCTCCGAATCATGACTGTCTGAAAATAGCCATGAAGTCAAAGAAAAAAGGAGGGAGAGAAAAGCGAGCATATTTGCAGGCACTTGATATGACAAATTGAATCCTCTCCGCGCTTGCGCGGGTTCTTTTCTAGTACAATGAGAATCTATCGTTCACGAACAATTTCCACCAGTGTGTAGTTAAGGTATTGTATTTTTGATGTTTTGCCTCAATCAGTTTTAAATACCAGTAGATCGAACCGGAAGAAGATAAAAGATTAAAAGAACCAGATAATTGGAGTTTCAATTTTCCTTAATGACATGAACAGCTGCACGAAACCTCTTACAGTTAAACGACACACTAGATCTATATATAAATGTATTATTTTTTTGAATAAGTATGGATGACGAATGCATATGATCATATGCCTGTTGTGATAACAAATATGCACATGTCAACTGTCAAGTACATGATATTTGCCGAACACACGATAACCACTTAATCTAAGTTTTAGGATACTAATTCGCTTGCTTGTTTTTTTTCCAGACAAATTGCTTGCAAAAAATCGCCGTGTCTCAGCTAAAACTGCCGTCCAACTGCGTACGGGTGCACTCATCATATCATGGATATCTTTGGTGACGACACTCATACAGGGAATTATAGCGCTGGGTAATCCATCGGATTATATATGCTTACCAAATCTTATCTACTCAACTCGACGTTTATCAATTTCCTCCCTGCTCTAAATTTGAAGATTTCCACCTATTTATCTGCCTTTATTGGCTTTATCTGTGGAAATCCCTCTCAGAATCTGTGATACTCTCCATCAGTGTTGTACCTTCTTCAACAACTGATGAGTTTACTCTAACGGAACCAATGTAACAGGCGAGGGAAAGACACGTGGCGCGAATTGAACCCGAAACCTCATAATTTATGCTTTCTAATGGCAGATACCATATACATGTATCTGCTACTGATGTAAAGAAAACAAGCGAGAGTGTTTGCTTGGGGTAAACAGTTATCTTGGTAAAGGAAAAAAAATGAGAGGATCTCCAACAAGACTCGGTTACAGCACCCACAGCAACACACCAAGACACCCCATGGGAAATCAGAGAGTAGAACAACAAGAGACGCAAATGGACAAGGAAAACCACATACGACATAAAACACTAAATATAAAAGACCACGTTAATCAGCGAGTCCAATAGGCAATCGATTTCTACAAATGTACTTAGGACGACCATGCGAGATTAGTAACAAATGGTGTGTTTATCCGATTCAACCCTCCCACTGTTCCGGTTACTCAGAGGCCTTGAAGATGCACTATTGTTCTGTATAATAACCTCTTCACTATAAGATGACAACACAAGCAAAACAGCAAAAGCAGGGGCCCAAGTAACACACAGATGAATATGTATATAAAAATAGCAATCCAAGGAATGCTTGTGTCGCCTGCGAAGCGGCTTATTCTAGGAGGTGGATCACATGGTTCAAAATTACTGATATCACTATAAAAGTCTAATGAAAGTCATATGTGAAATATCAGACCTCTTACTTACCAACTGAAAGATATGGTCAATCTCAAATTTTCAGAAAATAGTGTCAATCAACTAGGTCAAGGTCACTGCGTAAATATTTTGGTAACAAAACAAAGGTCACATCATATGAAATGTATGCGTGAAATATTAAAGCCCTATCACTTAGCAATCAAAAAATATACGCAATTCTAAGAAAGAAGGTTAAATATCTAGGTCAAGGTCACTAGATCAAAATTTATGGTATGTTTAGAAAGGTCTTGTCACAAAGAATACACATGATAAATATCAAAGCCCCATCACTAACCTATCAAAAGATATAGCGAATCCCAACTTTTTTGAAAAGTAGGTCAAATATCTATGTCAAGGTCACAAGGTCAAAAATTTTTGTATGTGCAGGAAGGTCTTGTTACAAGGAATACACAAGTGAAATTTCAAAGCCCTATCACTTACCAATGAAAAGATATATACAATATTAATTTTTTTCTAAAGTAGGTCAAATATGTAGGTCAAGGTCAGTAGGTCAAAAATTATGGTATGTGTAGAAAGGTCTTGTTACAACCAATACACAAGTGAAATTTCAAAGTCCTATCACTAACCATTCAAAAGATAATGCAAATTTTAACTTTTTTGAAAAGTAGGTCAAATATCTAGGTCAATGTCACAAGGTCAAAAATTATGGTATGTGTACAAAGGTCTTGTCACAAGAAATACATGTGTGAAATATCAAAGCCCTATCCCTTACCAATCAAAAGATATAAGCATTCTTATTTTTTTCGAAAAGTAGGTCAAATATGTAGGTCAAGGTCACTAGGTCAAAAATTTTGGTATGTGTAGAAAGGTCTTGTCACAAGGAATACACATGTGAAATATCAAAGCCCTATCACTTACCATTCAAAAGTTATGGGCTGTGACACCCAAAGTGTGACAGACAGACAGACGGACTGACTGACGGACGGACAGACGGACGGACAGACGGACAGACGGACAACGGACAAAGTGATCCCTAAGTGTCGCTATGCTTCGCAGGCGACACAAAAATCAAACGACATACGAAAAGCATAAATCAAAATTAATCCCAGTTTTAATGACATGTGGACAATTTATAATGGCGCATATGTTCGTACGTGTAGAACTTCAATTTTTTTTTTATTTAAAGGAAATTTGATAGCAAAAAGAATATTATTTACAGATGGAATGTTCATACGATCTCGTATACATTGTAAGACCCGTGTAACAGAACATTTTAAACCTGTTGAGAGATTACGCGACGTGCCATTTTCTACATTGATTTCTATCATTTTAGAAATGAACAAAGAAATTGTCAGAATACGCCATCTTGTTCGTTCGGCGCCACCTATTGTCTTTATTTCCCTCTGCATTTCTGATACACAACACTGCAGGAAAACTTACAATTACTAGAACTAATTTCCATGATTTTATTTATTTATAAAATCTTTTTTTATTCTGCAGTTTTTGCTGTGCGAGAGGGAAGTGCGTCAATCCTTGGATTCGGGGTGTGTATTATATCTGTTGATATACTGAATTTACATATGAAATCATCTTATTGACAATCCACCTTTCAAACAGTGCTAGTGTATAAAGCTCTGGTTTTCAAAGAATAAATTAAGCAACGAAGTGTCCGAACTCTGCTGACAACGAGCAGCATTAATTTTCCAATCACTGTAATCCAGTCATGAACGTTTCCAATTTCTGTAATCTAGTCATGAACGTTTCCAATCACTGTACGCCAGTCATTGAATGTTTCCAATCGCTGCATGCCGTATGTGTAACAGTTAGATTCATGAATAGAAATTAAAGTTTGGATGAAAATAATTTTGACAAAGGCAGATGACCACCATACTGAACTAAAATCCAATCACTGTACGCCAGTCATTGAATGTTTCCAATCACTGTACGCCTGTCATGAATGTTTCCAATCATTGTACGCCAGTCATGAATGTTTCCAATCACTCTACGCCAGTCATGAAATTTTCCAATCACTGTACGCTTGTCATGAATGTTTCCAATCACTGTCCGCCAATCATGAACGTTTCCTATCGCTGTACGTCGTCATTATGTTTCCAATCACTGTGCGCCAGTCATGAATGTTTCCAATCACTGTGTGACAGTCATGAATGTTTCCAATCACTGTTCGCCAGTCATGAATGTTTCCAATCAATGTACGCCAGTCATTGAATGTTTCCAATCGCTGCATGCCGTATGTGTAACAGTTAGATTCATGAATAGAAATTAAAGTTTGGATGAAAATAATTTTGACAAAGGCAGATGACTACCATACTGAACTAAAATCCCTGGCTACAGAGTCTGACACTTTCGTTACATAATAATGCGTTGCAAGTTCACCTTTTGAAAACACGAAAAGAGGAAACGATGGACGTACACTGATAAGATTTGCAGTTTTTTTCTTTACATTCTAATATCGTATATGCACATTCAATGTAATTCCCCGAGATGAAACTATTGAAAAGAATGTGTGTTGCATGCCAGAATGTAAACGTTCTTGACGTCACAGTACATAAACTGCATGTATAGAAACATGCTACGACAGCTGTTCTAACCTCTGCAAACTGAACCCGCGGTGACCTATATTTTAACGTACGTGTATATCTGTACCTGGAATGGGTTTTTCGCCGGGTACTCCAGTTTCCTCCTGCTCCTTTGACCCCCTCACGCCAACATCTGAGCCAACGTGAGACATTGGTATAAGTTATGTAACTTTATTAATAAACGCTGTAAAATAAATCAAGTTTAATTTTTTTACATGAGAGAGAAAAAAAAAACGCGATTTCAGAGAACAAAAATGAAACTGACAATCGCGGTACATATATATAGAATAAGTTCATAAACTTTTACGATAAATGCACTTGTTGTGTGCTGCATACCTATAACAAAACACAAATTAAGACACTTATTCTCTATGTGGAATGTATAACAACAGGACACGACATCAAGATGCTTCATAGAAATAATGTCGAAGGGTTCCAACTCTCTACTTTCTTGAAGAAAATTCCAAATCAATATACATGCACCAGACACGTGTTTCGAATATTAAATTCTCATTAGAAAGAAATCAACCAATGAAAATACTTTTGTGTTACTAGTCTATGAAATTTTTAAATGTCTTTTATAAACAATGAAATGAAATCTAAAGAAAAAGGCTATAGCCATACTTAAAAAAAATACCTATGATCGTACTGCATATCATGATATTATGAGACTGAGGTATTCCTACTTCAATTTCATTTTCGAACAATTATGATTTTGTTTTACAGATAGATGCTATCCTAGATTCCCTGACATCGATTGTTGTACTGTGGCGGTTCTATAGTACAGAACTTTACTCAGAAAGAAGAGAGAGAAGGTAATCATCATACCAGATCAATTAGAACAATAAAGGCTTATATATTATGCATTTGTACAAACATGAAGTTGAAATTGCGTCAGCGCGGATATTGCATGAGGTCAACGTGCTTATTTTTGATATACGTCTTTTAAAAGAACTTGCTTTCTGTAAAATTTGATGAAATTTTGACAGACTGTTATGTGGAAATTCATAAGGCAATCGGATAATTTTTGCTGCTTATCAATTTAAAATAATTATGCCTATTAATTAAATCTAATAACGCTAATTAATTTAATCTAATTATAAACAAATGAGAGTCAAACACGAAACCCCAAATTGGTCAAAAAGCTCATAAATTCTTGACAAAATATAAAACATTACTTTCTCACGAAAAAGGAAAATCGGACAAAGAGACGGGAACGAAAAGGACAACTTTATCTGACGGAGCCGTTCTATAATTCGTAAAATCTTATCATTAATTAGTAACGAATTCCTTTATGTGCATCCTCAAGTCTTTCCATTTCATACCTTCACAATTTTATGCTCACTATATGTGGATTTTGATTACTTTGAAACTATATATAGCAATTTTTGAATACCTTCTTCCTTTATCTATGTGAGTTTTATTACATTTTATACAGAGCATGCGTGATGATAGGTGTACTGTTTACCGTGTCATCATTGTTCCTCGCTGGCAAAATATCATATTCATTTCTTCACAAAAGGAAACCGTCTAAGGTAAATGTATCAAAATCTCTTTGTTACGAAAGGAGCTTGTATTATTGGTTTGAATTGAAGTTTATTAATTTTATGATAAGTTTATAAATTAAAAGATTTATAATCCAAACTTATACATATAATATACAACTTGACCTCAAAGTAATCACCGAAATCTTATAAACAAAAGTGTGTTATTACATTGAAGATAAAGAGAAGAAACTTTGGATTCAGGTTATATATAGATGTGTTGCTCGAAATTATCGTTGTTGTTTTTAATAAATATATGTATAATGATTCATTTAATTTCCATTGATATTTCTAAGAAACGATGATTCTGATTGACCGAGAAATTTTGTTGATACCTGCATCAACAGAAACCGGAAGTACGCGCTTAGCAACGTCATGAGCAACATGTAGTAACACAATTTCAAAGCTGCAAATAAACGTTGAAAAGCGTCGAAATGAAATGATGAGTAATCAATGTAAATTATTTTGATTGATCCAGTAATCAACACCAAAAATTTAGGGAAAACTGGTGCATCTTGTGCTATGCGCACGATGTGGTTTTCCCTAAAGTTTTTGGTGTTGATACTTCGATCAACCAAAAACATATTAAAATGGTTTCTTATTAGGATTAGGACGTCTTTAATGAATCATATCCGTCTGTGTATATTATACCTCAAATATTAAATTTGAATAAAGTTTTATCTGGTATGTTTTAACCATTATCTTTCTGCATTTTGTCTGCTTAAAGTAAAAATTTTTTGTTTGTTTGTTTGACTCCTTTCAGTTTCAAAAACCAGTCATTTTAGCATATTGCTACTTTAGAAATTCTTTTAATACATCAATTCATGTATTTCAATTATCTTTTAGAGCGGAACATCTCGTAATAATGGATATCTTAAATTTTAAACACCAACATTTTCAAGTTCGTCGTTATTTTAGAGCTGTTCGTTTAGCGTGTAATTGTTAGGTATATTTCAACAACAGCTGTTTTCCTGCTGAGACATTGTATACGTTTTAGATCATATTTCTTACAATTAAATTGTTGTCATGTTATGCTGCCCCGAGTGTTAAATTCGACGATAAAGAAATACAGTATTATATTAAACAAAATAGATAATAAGCCGGGTTAGCACAGTGGTAGCGCGCTCACCTCTCAACTCTAAGATCCTGGGTTCAAATCCCAGATTCGGCGAAGGGTCTTATGTGGGAGGGAAGGTGGTCCCAAACCAGGCCTCGACAGGGGTTTTTCTCCGGTAACTCTCGTTTCCTCCTGCTCCTTGGACCCCCTCACGCCAACATGTGACATTAATATAAATTGTGTTACTTGTTTGTTAAACGTTGTAAAATAAACAGACTGAGTACCCTTTCAAAAAATTCTCAAAATTTCAATATAAAAGAAAGGAGAGGATCTCTAGCCGTACTCAGCAAAGAACCAATACACAGTACACTCGATGTGAACTGTGACACATAGTAAACAAGCACAGCAAGAGACGCAAAAGAGACATAAGACAGAAACCATGAAACACAAAAGACTAGTGGACACATAAACCAACGAGACAAATGGTCAATCGCTGCCTACTTCGAATGACCATCTGCCAATAGCAAATGGTGCGTTTATCCGGATTTCGTGTGCACAACCCTCCCACTTTTCCAGTTATCCAAAGGTCTCGAAGAACGTACAAACGTGTAAAAGTAGATGACCATACAAACAAGACGACAAAGCACAGGGACCCTAAAGCAACACAGGTGAATAATTATGTAAATGAATATGAAAATGGGTACTTACGAAAAACAGTCCGTGCTCTGCCGGCTGTAGCGAGCTAATGCAGGAATCACCCGAGGATCGAGTCTGTTCCTGTCTTCTCTAAAGAGGTTTGGACATGGCCCGTCATGGAGTCCCTTCGTCACAGTCAGTTAAAGGTCAAGTCGTGAGACTGCGCTGGTGCAAGGCTATATATTGTATAAGTTATGATTCTGATGGATTTGTCTGAATATGTAATACGGAAGTGTTCCAACTCTATACCTTCTTGAAGAAAATTTAGAATAGATTTATTGTGCACAAGACACGTGTTTCGAATATTAATTCCTCATCAGTGATGCTTCCAGCCAAATTAATTTTAATAAGCCGCATAAATTTATTACAGTAGCGCCCTCTGGTTTATTGTTTAGATCTAAATTTGTTCATTAACATTATGTAAGTCATGGAACGTTTATTCACTCCAACAGGAATCATTCCTATGGATACTGTCTGTGGTGAATGGCTGTATGAACCTTGTGTTGGGATTGAGTAAATTGTTGGTTGGCTACAAGCTGGAGAGTAAAGCTCTCATGACAGATAGTAAGTTCTTCTTCACCACAAATTAATATTTTTTTAATTAGATCGCCTCAACATATTCTCATATTTTTCATACTGCATGTTGTATTAAGTAACTGATAAATCACAAAACAATCAGATTGAAAATCACTTTTATCAATGAACCATCAAGGTATTTGATAATAAAGCATATTTAAAGAATTACAAGCAATTTGGACTGTCCATAAATTAAACGTGCTTCCATTATGACCTACACGTATGTACATATATCAACTTCATATAGAACAAATTGAATGCAACCACCTTGTTGCATAAAAATTTCGTGTAATTAGATCGAGTTCAAGGACCTCCACATTCTTTCTATGATCGTAAGTTGTGGTTGTTTCGCTTTGTATTAGATAGATAAGTTTACGTATTTGTATTTATGTATAAACAATATCTTATAATAGAGAGCTATTTAGTAACAGATGTAATGATTTTATTTTGTTCATATTAAGGTGTGGTGACGTTAGTTGGATCTATAGCTAGTTTCTCCGCGGTGGCTGCTATATACCTGTATCTACATGACTATAAGTTATGGTATATAGATGATCTGTTTGGCATCCTGTGTAGTGTCTTCTTACTTATATATGCAATAATGTAAGTATACTCATATACATTATCAACATTGAAATATGTGTTATATGGTAATAATTTGGTGCACCATATGAGCATTTCAAAAAATAATGTATCATTAGTGAACCACTGAGTATTATATCAATTAACATATAGACTTACAGAGTATAACTTATATATGTAGTAATGTAAGTATACTCATATACATACTGAGTATAATGTTACTTCACCTATAGACAAACTGAGTATAAGGTACGTGTGTATACTCATATAAATAATGAGTATCATATACTTTGACTCACAAAAATACTGAAGATGTATATATCACCTAGAGAAATATCGAATATAATGTCTGTTTAGACTTTTAAACACATATCACGTAAAATTCATTTATTTCTGTTTTGACCTTTGTAATCTGGTATGCATTTTGGTTTGATTTGTCATAACATTTCCATTCAGAATGTATGGCACTAGGATTGAAGAAGGAAGAATTTGTTTCCAATAACACTACAGCGAAATAAAAAAAGACTACAAGAGTATTGTTTGATCTGACATACTAGTACTTAATTTTGATAACATCATATATTCTACATCATGATTGTTATGTGATTTGGCATTCCTTGTACCATATGTGTCTTATTCTGTACGTGTCTGTTTTGTGTTTTGCAGTGGGTGTTTTCGGGTTTAGCTGTTAGTACCGACATCGGATGTTGTTGGAGATCCCCTCCTTTCTTTTATTTTAAATTTTTATGATATAAGGAATGGATCCATAGTCCAATCTACATGTGCTATTTTATTTTTCTATTTCAGTTTGTTTGTACTGAACTGTTCATCATTACGACAGACTGACGATTGATGTCTTCCAAGAGGACTGCTGTTTTGTTTTTTAAACAATCAAAATTAAAATATGTCAATCAAGTCATTTATGTTTTGCTTTGAAAACATATTATGGTTAAAGAGAACACACAGAATCCAGTGCTAGAATTGAATTCTTGTAATATGTTTTATCCGGAACTGAGTGTTAAAGTAGTTTTGAATATTTGTTAGGTAAATTCCAGACGCTGGTGACGTAGAAAGGCTCTGCTTTGGCCAATAGCCAATACTATCTACATTGTAAGCCTTCATAAACAAAAATCTGCCATTCTCTATAGTTTTGACAACCGCGCGCCAATGGGATCCCGTCGTAACGGATGGTAATTGCCTAAATGCTAGATAATATGTTGGTGCAAAATGATGAATGAAATTTGTACCGTATTTTTTCGTTGAGTTCAGGATCACATCCTCGGTAAAAACGCGATTGTTTTTCTTTTGCAGTTTAGATTTTCTTTTGATCCATCTAAATCTTTTCATCACGTCACTGTAAAATGAAAGTTACACGTCTTCTTGAAAAGCATAACATCATTTAACAACAGATAAATTTGCAGCATTGACCAGGCAGACATACAGTTTTAGATAAGTTTTAGATCATATAAATTCTTATGCTAGAATATTGTCAAAGATTTCGATTACAGAATGATAATTCCTACAATTATTTCAGAATGTTTAAACAAGTGCTCGACCAAAAAGTAATAACATTGAGGACCGTATGTGAATTGATGTCTGAGGCCGAGGACAGAGCTAGACAATAAGGGAGATACCCCTTGCCTGAGGCCGAGGACAGAGCTAGACAATAAGGGAGATACCTCTTGCCTGAGGCCGAGGACAGAGCTAGACAATGAGGAAGATACCTCTTGTCTGAGGCCGAGGACAGAGCTAGACAATGAGGGAGATACCTCTTGCCTGAGGCCGAGGACAGAGCTAGACAATGAGGGGGATACCTCTTGCCTGAGTCCGAGGACAGAGCTAGACAATGAGGGGGATACCTCTTGCCTGAGTCCGAGGACAGAGCTAGACAATAAGGAAGATATCTCTTACCTGAGACCGAGGACAGAGCTGGACAATAAGGGAGATACCTCTTGCCTGAGGCTGAAGACAGAGCTAGACAATGAGGAAGGTACCTTTTGCCTGAGGCTGAAGACAGAGCTAGACAATGAGGGAGATACCTCTTGCCTGAGGCCGAGGACAGAGCTAGAAAATAAGGGAGATACATCTTGCCTGAGGCCGAGGACAGAGCTAGACAATAAGGGAGATACCTCTTGGTTTCAGAAATTTATTTCAAATTTAGTCAAGGTATATTTCAAGTCGGTGCAGAAACATAGTGATAAAACAGCGCGATATCCCCAGGAACTGGTAGTCCACCAACATAGATACCAACCTAGCTGTTGAAATATTGTCTAAGTGTAGTAACTTAGTACATCATATACTAAGTACGCATTTCAACAGATAATGAGAATAACATGAGATGTAGATACTGAATTATGGTCATCTAGAAACATCGCTTTCCAAAATGGTCTTATTTTAATTTCAAACCAATTTTCATGCTCCAGACACGTGTTTCGAATGTTAAATTCTCATCAGTGATGCTTCCAGACAAAGTGCTTTTCAATCCTTGTTCCTTTTGCGTCTCTTTCTGTGCTTGTCTGCTCTGTGTTTTGCATAGGGTATTTTGGGGTTTTGTTGTGGATGCTACAACTGGTGTTGTTGGGGATCTCATCCTTTGTTTCATAAGCAGCCCAAATTAATTTCACTAGCGCCCTCTGTATGGATGCATGGTCACTGTACAAGCAATTGTTAATACATATTTTCGCCACATCAAAGTTCAAATTTTGAGGTATGAGGATCATTTCTATTCTCGATTTAGAGTTGCCTCGCTTGAATGTAAATTTTTCTTCGTCGGGGTTGAGCAAGCGCCAAATGTCACAAAGATTTGCTCGCGATAAAATATTTTTAAGTTCAACGTTGCCACTATCCTCAGTTCTTTGAGGTGGAAATCTATCTTTTTCTGTCGTTAACGTGCAATTAAAATCGCCCATCAATATATTGTTGTTATTGGTTTTTTTTCTCGATTCAGTGGTATATATTAATAATTCGTTGAATAATGTTTTGCGCGCATTTGCCGTATTCGGTGAATAAATATTCATGAATTTAAATAGTTCCTCCTCAATTTTTTTTACTTCGTAAATTCCTAAAAGAAAGGAGGGGATCTCCAACAACACTAGGTTGCAGCACCCACAGCAAAATCCCAAAACACAGAACAGACACCCACAGAAAGAGACGCAAAAGGGACAAGGAACACCAACTCACACTATAGAAACATGAAACATTAAAGACTACACATAAACCAACGAGACCAATGGGCAACCGGTGCCGACTTAGGACGGCCATTCTTCCTTGTTTATCAGTTTTCATTTCTTTTATTTTATTTGCTATATTTTTTCCCACCAAAATTCCCACGCCTTTAGACTCAGATGTGCCATTATTCCAATAACTTTCACCCACCAACAGATTTCCATTTATTTTCCCACTGTTTCTGAATCAGTGTGATGTGTTTCTTGAAGTGCTATTACATCACAATTTTTCTTTTTAAGCCAGTTAAATGAATTATTTCTTTTCCCTCTTCTAAGCCCATTAACATTTAATGTTGCTAAACTTATAGCCATTTAATTAATAAAATACAAGATGATTTTTAAGTTTATAACATAAATCATTTGTACAATTTGAATAAGTTCTGTTCCAAAGTAACATGTATAGGCAAGTGAAATGAAGTTCGTTCACTGCGTTTCCGCTGCGCTGGGAGTTCCGGGTTTATGTAATTTTGGAAGCTGATTTTCGGCGTCGATCCGCTGATGAATCGCTTCCTGGATACAGGTGTCATAGTGGTGTCGTCCGAGAGTTTGAGAATTTCGGTTTTGATAAATTCGTAGAATTTGTCCTTCAATTCCTCGTATTCCATGTATTACAAACATGTGTAAACCTGACTGATCATTTGGGTCATAAAATTCTGAAACTATTTTCCCTTAACGTGTAAAGGCAGCAGGTGTGTCGATATACGCGTACATGCGCTATCTTTAGCACACATTTTCAACGCAAACCTGTTCACACTTTCGGCAACTGAATTGAAATTCTTCACACGCTCATTGCGTCCTTATCGAGGAATGATTCCACAGATGCCTATTTCTGCATTTGTGAATTCCGCTTTAACCTCATTAATAGCAGCGGTGAAATTAAGAATAACTTGTTCAGATGTTAAACGTCTTCATATTTAATAGCAAATAGCATCATTTAAGAACAGATAAATTGACAGCATGGACCAGACATGCACGTTTCGGGTACTTAACCCTCGTCAGTGATCAGAGTCTAGTTTGTTCTGAGACACACATCGTTGGTACCAAGGCTTACAATGACTTTTTCAAAGTTTGATTTGTTTTATCGATATCATCAAGAGCATTATCAATCGTTTGTCGTATGTTATGCAGGTCAGTCCCCGTACAGACATGGCAGACCTTCAAGTCTACTCTGGGGCATTTGTATGATGGGTGATCCCTTTCCCCACACATAAAACAAGGGATACATTTGTTATTAGCAAATATTCTAATGTCGAACCTTCCTATTTTTGCCCTAAGTCGCAGAGTCGGAGCACATCCTATGATATTAAGATATCTTGTCCAATTTTCGATCTCAGTGCCTCTTTTTACACTACTGGGAACTACCTGACCAATTTGTGACTTTACTTCATCGCGCAGTTCACAAGGTGCGTCTTTTATCGTAAAGTTTGTTAAAGTTTTCTCTACATCCAGAAACTGAGAATTCCTATTTTTGATCTCCGATCCATTAACCATTAAGGCCTGTTCTGTTTCAATGTCTTTACATGTTATAGCACATCGCTCCTCGGTTATCTGAATAGAAATCACGAAGGTTTCCATTTCTATATCTTTCAATCAATTGACAACGTCAGCATGAGTTACACCCTCTATGAATTTATGGTAGAAATGCACCGACATTTCGCGCGATATTTCACCCATACTTATTGTAGACAGCAACAATAGGAACACTACATGTACCTGTATAGGTGTACTGAATGTCACGGTCGATGCTTGCCATTGCAAATATGACGAGTGATAAATCTCTAGTGATGATATCGAAACACTTAATACAACACAAGTATATTAAGCTTTTCAAAAAAGCTTGCCTGACCTTAACAAATTAACAGCGACCCTCCTCACCCCGTAGTCTTACCTTGATGAACGATTTGGAAAATAAAACAAACAGGAACACGTTGAAATAAATCTGTAACTCAGTATAGTTTACATTTCTGATAATTCCATCGGTAGTAATGTATAGAAGTCCCCCCACCAATAAAAAAAAAACAAAAACACGTGTATCTGATGTAAACAAAATGAGGGCTCCTGATTTGTCAAGTGGGACTGCTATCGTGTGCAATAAATTAATATGTACTACATGTACATCTACTATCAGACACATACTTTCTCATGTTTGCAACGTGCCACGGTTTTGTACATGTACTCTCACGTTTTTAAGCTGAAAATTAAAATTAGCATGTGACCGCATGTAATGTAAAAGAAGTAGAATCTTACAAACGTCTTCCCTCATATGATCACACCGGGACTCGAACTCCGGTCGTCTGCATGAGAGGTTAACTCCTTGTCCACTCAGCCATCTCAATCTCTATTTCTCACTGATATTCTTCACGTATAAGCATACATGTTAAAGGAGCGATCACTCTGTTTTTGTCTGATCTTGTGAATGTTTGTAAATGGCGCTTTCATCATTATCAATGCAAACGCCGCATAGACTCCTTTGGTTTGTTTCATGCATTTCAAATCTAAGTGTGCCTGACCTCACGAGGTCAGGCAATCAAAACACCAAAAACAAACGGCGCAAAGAACCAACGAAACCAATGGTCAAATATCGGTGCCGACTTAGGGTGCCGGTTATTTGCCTGGCGGTTAGTAGCAAATGGTGTACGTTTTTAAGGACATATACTGTTTATTCAGTTTTAGGATAGATATCCTTTAGATTTGAATCAGTTTTATCGTATTGTATGTTAAAGATCAGTAGTGACACTTGATGTTGTTACCATAGGAAAAGTTGAAGTTATGAGTACTTCCCAAATTAACTGATGCAATCATTTTCCATTGCTAACTATGGTAAATTCAAAATGTTTCTCAGTATCTTTTATATTGTTGAAAGATTTCCCTTCTTATTTGGAATACAATGTTTGGATATACTACTAATTGATTGAAGAGAAGAAATTGAAACCTTCCCGCATATATACCTTTGTATAAAATGACATAAACATTTTTCATTTTCAAATATTTTTCAAATACATTCATAATGCAAATTGGAGTTATCTTTCTTGTAAGTCAGAAATACAGAATATTTCCTGTTACTAGACATGTTTTCATATCAAAAGAAAACTCAATACTTTTATGTAATATATTTGAAGCATAAATTGACTTTATCAATATTTTAAACAAAAAAAAAAATACAAAAACAATGCACTGTTATCAGGTAGGTATAAACAGGTACAACATGTCCAGTCGGTGATATATAATATTAATTTACATTATTTCTAGAATATGAGTTTGGGACATTCTTCGATGTGAAGACTCAAAATTTTTGGTGCCGGATATGTCCTTAAGTTACTCCCAGGTGCCCTTGAAACATTGTAAATCACATTTTTTTATTGTTTCTTTGGCGGTTTAACATGAATACTTTTTCGTAGGTGTATAAGTAAGGGTTATACTAGTTACTGTTTCCGAGGGCGTAGCCCGAGGAGCAGTTGTACAACCCACTTGTTGCACGACAATTGTTCGGCCATCAAACAAATATCACCGATGATTGAGTAATTATAAGTCGTCATTCCTAGTACGTAACGGTAAGAGAAAACTACTCATGGTCAGTAAACAATGGCTATGACAATTGTACAAGATACATCGTAGAGAGATTCGAATTGTACGCCTTTTAAAACTTGATTTGAAAGAAAATTACATTAAAGAACTTAAAAGAATTGTTTCCAGAATTTGAATTGAATGAGAGATAATAAAAGAAACTAATACGGTATTCAAATTAATGAGGCTATACCTAACAAGCGAATTTTAGGAGGTGGGGTCGGGGATTTTCTGTACAATTTTCCATAAATTATTCGAAACTTTTTTAATCTTCCGCTATTACATGTGTTCTGTTCAAAGCTATTCAAGGGTTCCGGTACAAAATTATTCCATCGAAATCTTAGTTTTGTCTGGCTCCGTTTGTAGCGGATTCTATTTATTCATTGACAAGTACTAATCTAGAGGGCGCTGGGGGGTTCAGGATCCCGCCCCTCCCTAGAATTTGCCGTTTTTCAAATAATCCTTTTTTCCACAATCATAGGTTAATTGGACCCTTCCCCCCATTAACTGTATTAACTGTGAAAAAATCTAGATCCGCCCTTGACTTTGATGAAAGTAATTCAAACCTGTAAGTCGCGGGGTGTCCTTCTCATTCCTTAGAAATGCTTTTTTAGTGATGTTTCTAATAATTCTAAAGGAAAACTGCGTTCCCATTTTTCAAAAAGGAAGACAGTTGACTTCGGGTCAGTTAAGGACAATGAACGGTTCGGTCGATTGATCAATGATTGGTTCAATCATTTATCTAAATATTGCTTTACAATAAAAAATATTGCACCGTCTGGAAAGGTGTTAATTACCGTCTACAAGGTAGACCGTGCAACAAATAAATCTTTAACGAGAGGCGCACAATTACTACTCATAGTGAATTCCAGCAATGTGTCGCTACAGTGTAACCAAATCATTAGGTACACGGATTGAATGAACTTCCTCGTTGGTTTTGATTCACTGTTTATTCAAAGGTGAACATGTTAAGTGTAATAACTTACCCCACCGATTCGGATAATACACGCACGCATACAACATGCTTTAATCAGAATTAATCACTATTAAGGTATCTAAAGATGTATATTGACTCACGGGGATATATCTATTGACAACGGTTTAATTGATGTGGATGTTGTCTTCTTGTACCCTGTGGATTATTGTTTTACCTTAAATTATGGCTATCATAAGTTCCAATACTGTAGTCAGTGAACGGTGGTTTGCTGAAAATCTTCGCCTTATTGGTTTGTCCCTAGCGTCACCTCATCTAAATATGAGTATCTAAATCTTTTTAGAATGAGGTATACAATGATCACAAAGCCTTAACCTTGTTTACTTTTATAGATAATTGTGACTGTTTGCGATAAGATTAAGTAACTACATGGTCGAAAGTCAATATAACCTGTACATTTACCGATGCAGTAGTTTGTTGAATACATCATATTCCTTAAGGTAAGTTCTTTTTTATAGAAATCCCGACCTTCCTGATACATCTACAGAAATTGACGGAAACTACAAAAATAAGATTCTACTATAAATTGAAAGAACTAGTTGTTACAGATACTTTATTACTATAAACATACAAGCTTAATCAAACAGGAAGTAGAATTATAACTCTTTGATCATTTTACCGTTATCTCTGTACACTATATTGTTTCTAGCTATCGTGATTTTCCTTATTCTTGAGCACAGTGTTTATTAATTTAAGCCAAAATGGATTCTCTCTGTCAGCATATTTGGACATTTTTTCAATTTATTTAAACCATAGTTTGTAGTGTCTTCTACGCAAGATCATAATTCACCTTTCATCGATCATTTCATCATGGCAGTTTTAAGGTCGCCTCGTATCAAATTAACTCCTTTCAGATTACCCTCTTTTACTACAGTCACTTTCCCATTTAACAGTAAGAAACTTTTATCCTCACCAAAAGGTACTTCTATCACCTCTTAAATTAAGACCCCGTAGACGTATTGCATCCACTTCTCCATCTGCAGGCTCTACATTTAACAACAAACATAGAGGGTTCTCAACCATTTGCAGGTGCAATGGGAAAAGATGCGGTATGTGTCCGCTCATCAATTGCAATTCCTCAATTAAATCTAGTGTTAATGGTCAGAATTTTAAAATCGAGATTGATAAGGACATTGGTTGATCATATCAAGATGTCATCTATGTCATTACATGACACGCCCAGGGATGTGGCGCCCAATATGTAGGGGAAACAGACCAGGCCTTAAAATCTCGTTTTCGAAGTCATTCGTTTCAAATAAGAAACTCGCATCAGGAAAAAACCAAGAAATTTTCTTTACAACCACTTCGTTAAATATAACCATTCAATTTCGGATATAACTATTACTCCAGTTCAGTCATATTCTCTCTTCTGTTCCAGTAGTTCAATTGAAATCTGTATGGGTAAAACACTGGTTGTAGTCATAAGAAACACTGATTGATTCAGGCTAAACATCATTGTTGCATTCGCACAAAATAAACTATATCCTTTGGTTAAAAACACCTCCCCTAAAAGACGATTCATAAAAATTCCATTTATAAACAAAGGTTTTGATCTTCTGAACATCTCTAATATTTTTCGGGATCATCGCGTACAAAGTGTCATTCCTCAATAATTTGAGAATTTAGAACCTGCTCTTATTTGTTACAAGTATAAGAGACCTATTCGAAATTTCGCTTTTAACTACAACAAAGTTACATCAGATCCAAAAATACTTAAATCATGTCCTGTTTCATGAGAATGTGCAACGTCTGAATATCTATATAAACCAGCTGGTCATATTATTACAGGTGACTTTTCAATTATCTAAGACAGGCAGCTCTGTGGTCATCTCAAAATAGGACCTAAGTATAGAATCCCATCCAAGATAGATTTTATTAAATGTCGCTAAGTGCTAAAAGAAGCTTAAGATAAATACACCAAACGATGGTGTAAAATGGAAGGAGTCGAATCTCATGCTCTGAATGACTGGAAAACATCATTTTGGATATTACCGATATTCGAATAGATAACTACCACAAAAAATCCTCATCTTTTTGAAAATCCAAGTTCTAAATCTGAAAGATATTTCAAATCCAAGTTACGTAATTTACATGAAAAATATGTCTTCGCGCCTGCAGACAAGGCAGCCAACAACATCATAATCATTTGAAAACGCTACTACATATCAACTTTAGCATGTTTAGTTTCGGAACTTTCCTCTAATAATACTTATATCGAAAGCAATAAAAGTGTTCTCAACATTTTGAGCAAACATAACAGTGAAATTTCTTCATTTAAGACCCCAATTTCTAAATTGGATCTACCTACAATATACTGCATACCAAAACTTCACAAGTCTCCTTATAAATTTCGATACATTGCAAATTCTAGCAACTGCTCAACTACAATTTTGTCTAGAAATCTGACATCAGCACTCAAGGCTGTAAAGGAACACGTGGCCAAATACTGTGAAACTGTCATGAACAGGAATGGTGTAAACTTCTTTTTGTCTATTAAAAATTCAGGGGATGTCATTGACAAAATGAAATCAAGAAATTTTCAAGCAAATGCGATTTCTTCATACGACATTTCTAATATGTACACCGCGCTCCCTCACGACAAAATAAATGATCGATTGTTCAATCTCATTAAGGAGGGATTCAACACCAAGATGGCGGCGGCATTGTTTGTTTTTCTCACTTCCTAGGAAAAGTACAGTCCTTACTTCCTTAAAACATTTGATACACTGATTGATATACATATTTGAGTATTCTGATGAAGTTTGAATAATTTCCGACGTAATTTGAAGAAATTATAGCGATTTTCAAAATTGTGGATTTTGGGAGTTTTATCCATGAGCCAACCACGACGTCATTTCGACGTTATCGGGGGAAAATGGCGTCACAAACTATCCCATTCAAAATGCCATTAAAATATTAATACAAAACGTATTGCATTGAAACTTTACATGTATAAAATAGAAAATTCAATTCTTATTTTAGTGTATTCGTTGACCAATTTACATAACAAGGAAGCGGATGTTACTTCATTGAAAATGGACAAATTTGGAAGAAAAAATTGGAAAATAAAAAGCTTCATAAAATTTTTATCCCAAATTTAATTTTTCTCGTTTAATCATGAAATCATCTCTGTACATTGTTGATCATTCTTTTAGTTTTTGACAAGGATTGATCCACAGGATTCGTAATAATCACCTATCAACTAAAGTCAATTGGCTCGAAATTGCAATTTTTTGAGCGACTGTGTCATCTATTATTCTAGTATCCTGCCTTTGTTTATGACACAATTCATTTAATCTTTTCCTTATGTAAGAGCAATACATTTATGAATATTTTGGAAGTTAAATCAAAATTAATTACCAATAGCATTAAGAGAACCGGAATGACACTTGTAATATTATGACGTCATCAAAAAATTCACGGATACGTTGAAAAATGTATATTTCAAAGTCTCATAGAAATTTTTCCTGTGGATAGAATCAAATGTAAGTTTGTATGATGAAGGACAGACAAGAAATAAATAATTTCAGAAATTTTGAGAAAAATTGAATTTGGCGTCAAAGTGTTCAATACCTCCTTAAATGGTGTTTCAATCGAGAGGGGAAAACTTACATTGGTACATCTGAATCGAAGGGTTTCTATTCCGCCACAGATTACAAATCATACAAATCATGGACATGTGGTGCCCTGTGTATTGCCTTGTCCTTCCTTTTGGGCAACATTTGTGTAAGATTTGGTGAGAAACTATACTAGCAGGTTGTAGGAATTCCTATGGGTACTAATTGTGCGCCTCTTGTTGCAGATTATTTTTCATACACGTATGAAAAGGAATTCTAAAATCTTCAAAAGCAAAGAAAAAAGGATGATGTGAAATGTTTCATTGGTACCTGGATGATATTCTTACTATCGACAATCCTGTTTTTGAAAAGTATAAAAATGTTATTTATCCACAAGAATTGATTCTAAAGAAGGCAAACGCTACAAACACAGAAACACCATTTTTGGACCTGAATATCAAAATTGGTAATAGAGAAATCCATACAAGTGTGTATGACAAAAGAGATAATTTTGGATTCAACATAGTAAATTTCCCCTGGCTTGACGGTGATGTTCCTATATAACCATCCTATGGTATCTACATTTCACAGCTCATCCGGTATGCTAGAGCATGTACTGATGTTTTCATAATAGAAATTTACAAATTACAAGTACCAAGAAACTTTTAGGACAAGGTTTTCTCTTTCACAAACTAGTAAAGACTTTCTGAAAATTTTACAAAAATTATTGTCAACTTCTTTTAAAATTCAGATCAATACAGGCAACAGAGTATATTACTTTGGGTATTTCACATCCTGCATTTAATGGTGACATAATAAACAAGATGAGAAAGATCAAAGAGGGTACTGTAACCGAGTCTTGTTGAAGGTCCCCTCCTTTTTTCATATAAAGTATAGTTAAGCCTTGTTCAGCTAACGGTTTTTACTATTACCAATCTAACGATGCAATTTAACATGACTGACTATGGACTTCATTTTCCATTTTGATCTAGATTGTACGTGATACAGAATGAAGAGAAATCTGAGATGTTTAAAGATTTTCCTTTAAAAGCACATGGAAAAAGGTTTTGTCCCCTTTATTCTTCTGGGATGTCTTGTACCTCTTGTCATCGGTAAAAATCAATTAGAAGGTAATATTAAATTATGAATATTTTTGTTTTTTTCCCATTAACATCATTTCAGAAATTGATAAAGAGGTAATCTAGTTTTCATCGCAAATCCCCCTACATGAACGAAGTTCATCAACAATTAGGGGGAAAATTGATCATGGTATGTTAAGCCTTATGAAAATGCTTTTGTTTTAAGAATTTTCCGAGAAATTCATCTCAGACTTGGTTTCAATGGCAACAACAATCTATCTGTAAAACAGACGCTGATTTTTTTTCTCTCATTGCATAATAAACACCTTACACACAAAATATCTTCAAAATCGGTGACAGGCGATATCAATGGTCACTTCTTGTTGTATTTCGTTGTTCCTTGATATTCAGAAATTCAACCCTAAAATCGGAAAATCAATGTAGTAGTGATAATTATATTCTGTTTTATCTTTGCAGTGTACTGGCATGAATTGTTTGATTAATTGTTCCTTACAATTATATTCCTTCAGATTTTAGTTATCTGTCATTTCGTTGTATCCAGCAAAAGAACTATGATTCCATGAAATGTGTGTGGGAAAGTAAACATTCATCATGTTGGCAACTGCAGTACAGAATTGTTTCCCAAAGGTGAATATTTTTATGAAAACATTTTAGAAGTAAAGAGAATATATCAATTTTTCTATTAAACAAGAAAAAATGTGATCCTTTAAAAACGAAAATGACTTTACACTCCTATTTCCAAAGACATGGCAAAATGCGTGGACATTATTTAAGCGCAATCAATTTTAAATTTAAATTCAGAGCACTTCATCTTTGTCTGATAGTCAGAACTGTAACTGTTACGGTCACTTCGATTTGGTGTTCATGCCGTCATACTACGATGATGACAGTATTTGAAATTACTGCGCACGTTTAATATATGACTCTCAAAGTAAGAGGTGACTTCGTTGTGTATGTATCCTCCCTTGGCTTGATCTGTGACGATCTCTTATTGACATAAATATTCGTTAAATAAGATCCAAAACAAGACGACTTTGGGATGGTCACAGCGAAACACATACTCATGTGACGATAAATGGCTGATAGTGCATAAAACTCTCAGGTAAACACATACTAATGTGACGATAAATGGCTGATAGTACATAAAACTCTCAGGTAAACACATACTCATGTGAGTATAGATCATGTCCAGAAGATGTATCTCAATACGGAGAGGCTTCCTGTACCTTAAAAATACACACTGTCTATGATTTCTTCAATTAGTGCAGACTCAGAGAGTGTAGATCATGTCCATTAGATGTATCTCCATGCGGAGAGGCTTCCTGTACCTTAAAAATACACACTGTCTATGATTTCTTTATGTATTGCAGACACAGAGAGTATAGATCATGTCCAGTAGATGTATCTCAATACGGAGAGGCTTCATGTACCTTAACAATAGACATACTTTCTATGATTTCTATTGCAGACACAGAGAGTATAGATCATGTCCAGTAGCTGTATCTCATTACGAAGAGGCTTCCTGAACCTTAAGAATACACACTGTCTATGATTTCTTCAATTATTGCAGACACAGAGAGTAATCCAGGATAACCACACCTTCTGCTATTTCCGTGGCAGATGGCCGTCCTAAGTCGGCACCGGTTGCCCATTGGCCTCGTTGGTTTATGTGTTGTCCTTTGTGTTTGATGTCTCTGTGTTGTGCGTTTACGTTCCTTGTCCCTTATGCGTCTCTTTCCGTGCTTGTCTGATTTGTGTTTTTTCATTGGTTTTTTTGGGGGGTTTTGCTGTGGGTGCTACAACCGGGTGTTGTTGGAGATCCCCTCCTTTGTTTTAAAAATACACACTGTCTATGATTTCTTCATCTAATGCAGACACAGAGAGTATAGATCATGATCAGAAGATGCATCTCAATACGGAGAGGCTTCCTGTACCTTAACAATACACATACTTTCTATGATTTCTATTGCAGACACAGAGAGTATAGATCATGTCCGGTAGATGTATCTCCATACGTAGAGGTTCCTGTACCTTGACAATACACTTTCTATGATTTCTATTGCAGACACAGAGAGTATAGATCATGTCCAGTGGCTGTATCTCCTTACGGAGAGGCTTCCTGTACCTTAATCTTACAGGTTGGTAGATATGAACAGTTTGAGGACTACATCTTCATCTTGACAGACTGCAGCTTGGCGAATAGATCAATCCAGTACCATATATCCACATACACCGACGAATTCGGTAAGGAAATCAATTGCATCTTACCTTCTATTGTGAGTGTTTATATCATGATGATAATCCTCTCTGCAAGAAAAATAGAACACTTCTTTTTACTCTTTAATGTAGTTCATAAAAGGTATGAATTCAGCTCGAATCATTTTTTTTTTTTTTGCTTCTTCACGTTTTTTTAGCAACTATATAAGAAATGGTGGTATTTTTACATGAATTTCATGTATTTTTCATTTCTTCAGTAAAGATGGATGCTGTATGTGACCTTAGTGAAACAAATGTTACTTCATCTAGTATAACCGTTACCTGGACTTTACCGATGCCACCGTCGTCAACTCACGAAACGCATAGGATAGATTGTCAAGCTACACCAACAACAAACAACACAAGAGTAAGATCTAGTTTTTTTAGATAAAGATAAAATACATGAAGAACTTTAAAAAGGAACACCTTTATTACATAGGATATGTGCCAATGAAATAGTTAATGATCTTTCCTTACAGCCTTCCTCTCCAAACTCATATTCCATTCATGCAAATTCTCGCATTAATTCAATTTGAACAAATTGAATTGAAATACATTTAATTTTCAGCAGAAAAATCACCATTCTTTTAATGCGAGTGCAAGAGGTATGAATACCTTCATGACGTCACATCTGACCGGTCTTGAGCCATCCGCGTTGTATCATATTGAAGTAAGATGCAAACCAGCTGACTCTGTTATATGGGGATACACAGAGTCTGTAGACATCAACACTCGCTGTAAAGGTAAATACAAACTATAACACCTACAACTGCTGGTGGATCATGAGTCCCAGAGGGCGCATGTAGCGTCGCTTATTTTCATCGTAAACTGGAGATCACTGTCCTTAAAACTGCTCGTGCATACGCAGTCGCATTAATTTTTCACATATTGGACTTTTTCTGCAGATGTTAATTTCGTTATATAACAGTTATTAGGTCAAAAGATCCTACCATTTAAAAAATAAAGTTTTATAAAATTGTTTTACTAGTAAACATGCAAAACCATGAATAGTTTTGGTAAATCCCATTCGATTTTGTTCCTGTTATTTTCTTCTTTTTCTGGAAAGTTGGTCCTGTAGAATCATATCCCACCCACTCTGCTACGTCTTTTGGTATTTTTTTTTTTGACATAACTTCGATCAACTTCTGTTGATCGTCTCTTCAACGCATTCGAAAGTTTCTGTTATCAAAATTTCTTGAAATTTCTAAAACATGGGTCCTGCAGCATCATATTCCACCCATCCTGTCTTTCGGTACATTTTTGAACATAATAATTTTCACGCCCTTTGCTAATATTACATTGTGTAGATTGAGGACCACTGACGAGGATTAATTACCCGAAACGTGCATGTCTGGTCCATGCGTCAAATTAATCTGTTCTTAAATGATGCTATGAATTTGAAGACGTGTAAAAGTTGTACCACTTCGTGAGTGTCATTGCTGTTGTACAAGGAGTCCTCAAGGGCACATGTAGGCAAGTCCAATCAGCTTCGGATGATCGTTTCTTCAAAAGCGTTCGAAAAATACTGTTCACAAATATTTCTTGAAATTTCTTGAAAAGTTGGTCCCGTAGCATCATATCCAACCCATACTGTCACGTTTTTCGGTACTTTTTGGACATAACTTCCATAATCTTTGGCCATATTTAATTGATTACATTGAGGACCACTACCGAGGTTTAAGAACCTGAAACGTGCATGCCTGGTTCATGCTGTAAATTTATCTTTTCGTACAAGAGGTATATAAATACCTTCATAACGTCTCATCCGACGGGTCTTTCACCACCAATGCTATATCATATTGAAGTAAGATACAAACCAGCTGACTCTGTTATATGGGAAAACACGAAGTCAACATACATCAACAGTAGCTGCCAAGATAAAACCATAGAAAACTTCGCTCTCGCATTCTGTCTTTCAAAAGATAGCAAATACAACCAGATTCGTTTTCCTTTGCACTCAATTCTTCTTTGCAATGTAGATAAAATGCCAATTGGGTTTCATTTATGATATTTCATACAACATGTTATTAAGAATCATCTAATGTGAGAGAAGGATGATTATAGATGACATGGGTATAAAATGAAAATGTTGCGTTTACTGAAATTATACTTCTTGTTAAATACATATATATGCACAACCAATGAGATGTTACTATTGAAAGAAACGTGCTGCAATTCGTGTATTAACACTCGTGACGTCACAATGCATAAGATCTAAAGAAGAATGCCGCGACGGCTGTTCTAACCTGCAAACTCAGCCCGCGGTGACCTGAATTTTAACGTCACCCTTTTACCTAGAAAACGCGATTTCTGAAAACAAGAATGAAATAGACAACTATGGTGCATATATATAGAATAAATGTCATAATTTGTGTTTTGTTACGGGTATACAACACACAGCAAGTGCATTTATCGCATGAAATGCGCTAACGCGCATTACATGTACGATAAATGCACTTGCTGTGTGTTGTATACCCGTAACAAAACACAAATTAAGACACTTATTCTTATATAAAGATATATCTGACAGCCATGCTCACGTCCATTACTTTCTCCTCAGAGCCAGACCATGGGCCATATTTGTCTAATTGGATGTTTTCACCATATCAGTGTTCATTCAGCAGAGCAGATACCTGTATCATTATTTACTGGAAGGTACATGTACCTTAATATATTTTATGAGATATATTATCT
The DNA here is from genome assembly GCA_028142955.1 of Pinctada fucata. Lineage (NCBI taxonomy): Eukaryota > Metazoa > Mollusca > Bivalvia > Pterioida > Pteriidae > Pinctada > Pinctada fucata. Next base: position 28,043,664 of record AP027112.1, on the reverse strand, counting down.
TACTGGTAATCTTTTTAAAATTATCATCTCATCTAATCTCATTTTTTTTGATTGTGAGATTTAATTAACTTTAAAGAACATTAGGTTTCATGGTTTCCTGAAAAACGTTGTTGCTAGAAATAATATATCATAAAGCATGTATGTGTTCCACGTGATACTTGAATATCTAACTGTAATTACAAAAATTTTTTTTTTTCATTTGGATTAAAGAAAATTGTACCATTCGTGAATTACCTCTAAAATAAATAACTGTAGAGACAAAAAATCCCCTTTTTATTGCTTTGTTATATATCAGTATAACTAGTAATATGAATAATGAAAATGAAGATTGTCCCGAAACGTTCTTTAAGCACGTGATAAAAGTGATAAAAGAAAGATATCATGAAATTAATTAAATAAATAAATATTCATTCCGAATCATAAAAACAACATGTTGCAAACAGCCGTTTACTGGCCTTCTAGTGGGATTTTATTTTATAAGTTTCATTATATTTTATTCCAAAAAAATAATTACTTCGCTGCTCGGTGATAATTTCATTGGTTCATGCGATTAGGAAAAAATTATTGGACAACATATCACAGCTATCTAGTTGTTATTTCTATTCTAAAATTGTTCTGCACACGACAATTGACAGAGCTTAGCGGACTGGAAGTTTGTTAGCGAGTTTTGTAGTACATACTGGTAGAAATCAGAAGTCGTATCAGAATTCTGAATATACCTTACATTTACAATCTTCCCAAATAGATACATGACGCCACTAAATTACTTTGACTTTTAGTACCGCTGATAATGAGCCAATCTCTAATATATTCATAGTTTATTTTAGGACATGTTAGCTGTTAAATTAAAGATTAAACTATCTTTACTTAAAATATTAAGTTTGTTAGACTTGCAATTCTTTATAGAATATTCCATTATGCAAAGGAAATCTTAACGTTTTTATTTGATTCGAAACAAATTTGAAAAATGATTTCTGCATGTTTTGACACTCTTATTCAGGATGACACCCCGGCTCCTGGTGAATGTACAATCACATCTTACCTCGTCCATATGACGTCACAAGATGGTAACACTTATCTGAATAGAACTAGTGATTCCCTCTCTGCAGCGTTTACTATACAAACTGACACAGATGACATACTGAAGGTGAATGTGTTACCTGAGACGACGGACGGCACGGCATCAGTGTCGTCTGTAATGCTACTATCCCCCCTAAATATCAAAGGTGAATCACGTCATCATCATCATCCTTATATTAGAATTCATATTAACATTAGCAGTTCCATTGTGTTGATATAATAATAATAACAAATGAATCTTCATTTTTTAAAAGAAATATCATTCCATTTTTTTTTTCACTCATATATCATTGATTGTCAAAATGTTTGACTTTTGTAGAAACAATCAACTATCTTGATGTGAAAGCTCTCCACCTTTATAATACAACATATAATATAACATGGAATCTCAATACCCGGATAGATGAAATAGAGACAGTATATTATGTCTATTGTCGTGGACAAAGAATAGACAAATACGGTGTAATCTGCCTGGTATGGTGTGTTCCTGTAAACTTATTCTTTCTTTGCTGATTAAGTATTCATTTTTTTGGTTCTATTTCCATCTAAAATGTTCAAAGATTATTTACCACAAGTTAATAACTCATTCCGTTTGTTAAGATTCTTTCAATCTCTTACTGTGTCAATTTTCTCCCCTTCAGCATGATTTTGGATGGATAGTTGATCAGGATGACCTGCTATGGCGGACAATTGATATTTCTAATATATCATCAGAGGCGCAAGGAAACCTGTTTATTGGGGTGTCATTATCTTCTAATGTAACACACACAGGGATAAACTGGGCATCCTGTATAATGAATATGGAGGGTAAGTAAGCAACAGAACTTGATGTTTATTTGAATCTTATATAAGGAAAACTTTGAATGTAGCATTGTATTCAAACATTTCGTAGATGATTTCAAATGAACTGACGTTGTTTTATGTATCAGATACCTTCTGTACAGAGGGTATGTTGGCTCACTCCATGGCTACCAAAGATGACATTAACACAGACAGCTGGTCATTATAATTTACATTGTTTTATGTGGTAGATACCTTCTCTACAGAGGGTATGTTGACTCACTCCATGGCTACCAAAGATGACATTAACACAGACAGCTGGTTATAATGATTTACGTTGTATTATGTGGCAGATACCTTCTGTACAGAGGATACATTGGCTCAGTCCATGGCTACCAAGGATGACATTAACACAAACAGACTGGTCGTTGTAGTTCCTTCAGTATTGTCAGTGTGTATCATACTCATTATCATCTGGTAAGAATTGTATTATTTGATTTTGTAATCGATGAATGGTCTTTCACAGATTTTGGTCATATTACATTGTTTAGATTGGGGATCACTGACGAAGGTTAAATACCCGAAACGTGTGTGGTCCATGCTGTAAATTTATCCGCTCTAGAATAATTTGAAGACCTTAAACATTAGATTATTCTACAAATGATAAACGTCTTCAAATTCAATAGTATCATTGTTTTTGTTTTTATTGCGTTCGATCACGTATAAATATCGATTCTGGTAAGTTATGAGAAATGTTTAACGTGTCGTTCTGCTGCTAGTTTTTTTGAAATATATTTTCAGCGTTATTCTTCAAATCCATAAAAGGAGAAGGAAATATGACGTCACCATTTGCATTCCGACTGTACATGGCGCCAATGTAAACGTTGTACATGACGGTGAAGAATCAGTAATATGACGTGAAGGTAGAAATTCCAGTATGATACAATATTCTTTGACGTTATAGACCAAATACCAAACGCTGTCCATGATGCTGAAAGATTATAGCTATGCCACATACATACATTGAATTGGAATGAGTTGATTTCACGATAATTCATTATAAGCAAACGAGTATTAAAAAACTAACAAATAAACTGCAATTTAACTCATGTGATGCACTAAATTTAGTTTCTTTTAACACTCGATGTGAGCATCGGCAAGCATGAATTGTATTAACTTATATGAATAAATTAGATAAAACCTATTTGTGAGAACTGCTCTCATAGTAATACGGAAGTGTTCCAACTCTGTACCTTCTTGAAGAAAGTTTCAAACCATTTTTCTTGTACCAGACACGTGTATTGAATATTAAATTCTCATCAGTGATGCTTCCAGCCAAAGTGCTTTTCATAAGCCGCCCAAACTCATTTCTCTAGCGCCCATGCGATTTAATTTTAGAATTTAAATTTCAGTATTTACTTTACAAAGAGTGTTCGGCTCCAAATTTCCTCTAGGGTTAGATTCAAAAGCATATCCAAATAAAGTGTATGTTCAAAATAGCATTGGAGGGATGGTGCTAAGATGTAAACCTCCTTTAATTTCGATGACATTTTTTTCGCTTTTTTTTTTTGGAAAAAGCAAGTTTCCGAAATAGCCAAAATATATATCTGATGTCAAATTCATAGAGGGCCAAAACAAAGCTTCTTTCAGGCGACAGAGCTGGAAAGAAGTAATTAATACACTTAACAAACATCAAGTCAAGGGGAACGATTTTAACTGCTCCACACTACAACAAGAAATAAGTGTTGATATTAACAATACGGAAGTGTTCCAACTCTATATCTTCTTGAAGAAAATTCCAGACCAATTTTTCCTGCACCAGACACGTGTTTCGAATAGTAAATTTTCATAAGTGATGCTTCCAGTCAATGTGATTTTCATAAGGTGCCCAAATTCATTTCACTAGCGCCCTCTGGTTTTATTTTTAGAATTTAAATAGTGTTTCTTTTCTAAGGAATTTTAGTGTTATTATCATTTTGTTGCATGTAGTACCAAATAATAAATCGGTTGAATCAGCTTCATGAATATTATCAAATTGGTCGGCGGCGATGTAACTGAAATGGCCTTACCAACATCTAAACTATAGATTGCACTAAGTTTATTTAGATGTACATTGTATTGTCAACCCATGTTTGGTTTTGATAAGATTTATATCATGTATATAGTAAGCTTGGAATAAAGGTGTTCCATTTCACCTTTCGTAAAATAGGCTACATCAAGTATAATTATGTACAATCCACCAAGTAGAATGGGAAAATGAATCCCGCGGTAATATTAATCGTACCGGGACACTCGAGCGTACAATATAGGTCAGACTCAACATCTGCATCAAGCAGAACAAACAAAACCATGAAAAATCAAATTCAAGGAATTGTGGTCCCCCGCTTTTGGGTGTTTGTCTTTAAAGAAATGCTTACAGACATCCCCCATTTTTAAGTTTTAATAATATATCTCATATATTATCAACATTCTAAATATGAAAGATTAACTCCCAAGAAAAGGTCAAAAGGTACAAACTTTTGTTTTGTTTCCAAGGGACAGGGCTTATGAAAAGGTATGCACATGTGAAATATTTAAGACCTATGGTTTAAATTAAAATCAAAACTTATGGTCGAGGTTGAAGTTTTTAAATGTGGGTCAACCTCCATGGACAAGGTCACAAGGTCAGAATGTTGTTACCAACAGAAAGGTCTCATCACATGGAATACAGATGTGAAATGTGAAAGCCCTATCATTTCCCATTAAAAAGTTATGGACAAGGTTATAGTTTTTTTGAAAAGTAGGTCGAACTCAAAGGTCAAGGTCACAAGTTCAAAAATTTTGGTATCCATGGAAAGGTCAAGGTTAAAGTTTTAGATAGGTAGGTCAAAGTCCAAGGTCAAGGTCACAAGGTCAAAAATTTTGGTATCCATAGAAAGGTCTTGTCACAAGGAATACACATGTGAAATATCAAAGCCCTATCACTTTCCATTCAAAAGTTATGGTCGAGGTTATAGTTTTAAACAAGTAGGTCAAAGTCCAAGGTCAAGGTCACAATGTCAAAAATTTTGGTATCCATGGAAAGGTCTTGTCACAAGGAATACACATGTGAAATATCAAAGCCCTATCACTTTCCATTCAAAAGTTATGGTCAAGGTTAAAGTTTTTAATAAGTAGGTCAAAGTCCAAGGTCAAGGTCACAAGGTCAAAATTTTTGGTATCAATGGAAAAGCCTTGTCACAAGGAATACACATGTGAAATATCAAAGCCCTATCATTTTCCATTCAAAAGTTATGGTCAAGGTTAAAGTTTTTAATAAGTAGGTCAAAGTCCAAGGTCAAGGTCACACGGTCAAAAATTTTGGTATCCATGGAAAGGTCTTGTCACAAGGAATATACATGTGAAATATCAAAGCCCTATCACTTTCCATTCAAAAGTTATGGTCAAGGTTAAAGTTTTTAATAAGTAGGTCAAAGTCCAAGGTCAAGGTCACAAGGTCAAAAATTTTGGTATCCATGGAAAGGTCTTGTCACAAGAAATACACGTGTGAAATATCAAAGCCCTATCACTTTCCATTCAAAAGTTATGGTCAAGGTTACAGTTTTTAATAAGTGGGTCAAAGTCCAAGGTCAAGGTCAAAAATTTTGGTATCCATGGAAAGGTCTTGTCACAAGGAATACACATGTGAAATATCAAAGCCCTATCACTTACCATTCAAAAGTTATGCACAAGGTTAAAGTTTTTGTGACTGATGGACAGACGGACGGACGGACGGACAGACGGACGGACGAACCGGTTTTAATGTCCCCGCGCTTTCGCGAAAGCGGGGGACAAAAATACAACAACAACAAAAACTCTGTACGTAAAAGTGAATTCCTTAAGTTTTCGAGATAAGGTGACCGTGGAGAGTAAACATCACCTGCTTGCTAGCGATATATGTCGCTTTACAAAGTTAGATTCTCGGTTTAGTCGTATTGACGTCTGAAGAAGGCTTTGTAGTGAATAGCATATCAACAGTGACACGACTACCCCATAGAAAGGGGACAAAGGAATATAACTTTACAAGAAAAGGAAACTCGAAGTCGTTATTTTAAAGTATTAAGGTAAATATTGTCGTCAAAAGATAACACGAGGTCTAAATATGAAACTAAGTTATTTCATCTCTCTTTCCGTTCTTGTTCATGTTGATTTTGTGCTGAGGTATACAAATTGTCATTAATCACAAATTTATATATTCAATCAGATCACGTACTTGTCAATGTATCTGGATGTTGAATTGAATATGTTAAGTGCTTAGAACTATCCCTTAGAGGGCAAGCTTGGAGTAAACAAACTGGATTTCATATGAGTATACCAGCAAGAAGTGGAGCACACTTGGTTTCCATTGGAATTCCCATGATTTGCTGAAAAATCCTCAAAACACCGTAAATATGGTACCGATTAATAGTGCATTAAACAATTTGACTTCGTCTTCCTTTCTGCATTTATTATCGGAATCAGAATATATACACTCAAGTAATGAGTGTCTCTTTTTTGTGTTTATGGGTATCGGACTGGACAGCAAGAGGTTTACTCTTTTTCAACCTTTCGTGTCCTTGACCTTGAACATCAGTAGGTGCCATCAACTCATAAGAAAGTCAATCATTACCTGATAAGTAATGTGACTCTAGGAATTTTATACTATTAGATTATTTTTCTAGTATTGCTATTTGTCATCTTGTTCTTCGATATCTGACATGTGAAACCTTTGGTGAAAAGCTAAAGAACATTATGTACTCTACAATGTCCAAGAAAATTTTCTATTAATGAAGTACATGAAGTGACCTTGACATTTGACCTTAAATCAAACGGACTTTCCTCCTCATTACAACCAATTGAAATAAAACTTGAGCTTTGGGGTATCCACAGGGATCTTCTATGTTGATTGTGACCTTATCCTTTGTCCATGGCCTTTAACATCCAATATTGTACTGTCCTGTTCACTAAATCCAGAACACCCTGTTTTGGCGATTTATTCTGTCGTCTGAAGAATTTTGCTATAAATAATTATTTCCGAGAATTGATCTCGTTTAGTCGTAACTGGAAATTAACTTCAACTTACCCTATCAGCTGCCTTCAAACCACAATATGAAAAATAAAAGTTAACACGGGAAATTCCCATGTTAACTTTAAGGCGCCTCCATATTGTTTTCCTTGTCAACAATAGTAAACAGTGACGTCAAAGCCTCCGATGTCACACATTTTCAGCGATTTTACTATAGAAAATCCCCGTATACTTTTTATTTTCCATCCTTTTTTTCTGTTACGACTAAATGAGTACTATAAAATTGACCTTTTTGGAAGATTATCATATTCTAGAGAAAACCGGGTGCTATGGAATTACTGAACAGGACAGTAATTCTCTTACAATTTGTAACTTACATGTAAAGTTTGATGATGATCCCAAGTGAATTATAACAATGACCATGATCATTATTCCTACTTTGACCTTTGATCACCAACCTTGTACATTGAATTGTAACAATGACCATGATCATTATTCCTACTTTAACCTTTGATCACCAACCTTGTACATTGAATTGTAACAATGACCATGATCATTATTCCTACTTTGACCTTTGATCACCAACCTTGTACATTGAATTGTAACAATGACCATGATCATTATTCCTACTTTAACCTTTGATCACCAACCTTGTACATTGAATTGTAACAATGACCATGATCATTATTCCTACTTTGACCTTTGATCACCAACCTTGTACATTGAATTGTAACAATGACCATGATCATTATTCCTACTTTAACCTTTGATCACCAACCTTGTACATTGAATTGTAACAATGACCATGATCATTATTCCTACTTTGACCTTTGATCACCAACCTTGTACATTGAATTGTAACAATGACCATGATCATTATTCCTACTTTAACCTTTGATCAACAAACTTTTACACTGAATTGTAACAATGACCATGATCATTATTCCTACTTTGACCTTTGATCACCAACCTTGTACATTGAATTGTAACAATGACCATGATCATTATTCCTACTTTGACCTTTGATCACCAAACTTTTACACTGAATTGTAACAATGACCATGATCATTAGGTCTTCCGACTTCCGTCGGAAGACCTATTGTTTTCGTAACCGTGGAAAATTGGATCAGCGATTTCTCAAGAACCCTGTAAGCTAGGACAATGAAAGTTCTCCAACGTTACGTTTGGAGTAAAAGCTAGATTGGTCTTTTTTATTTTTGGTCTCTGTTATTTTTTTTATCATGTTTTTTAGTAGATTCAAATATTTGACGGGAGCGTCGAATTACTCAAAAGGACCGAAAATTTCATGTTTTGCTATTTGTAAGCTTAAATATCTCGTATTTTGCTATCTACAATTTCCATTCTTTTTGAAAGTCGACAGCCATGCAAGATATGAAATGCTAGATGCACACTGTAACGATTTATTACGATGACGTCCTTCACCGTCCTTCATATTTCCAAATTCAGAAGTTCATAGGAGGAAGACACTTTTTTGCTTATAATAGTAAACAAAAATTAAGCTTATGAAGTTTCCTAAAAATTTCAATATTATTATTTTTTATCCATATATCTGTCTTATTTAGTCTTTCTGATTTTTCCTATCTCTTACTGTTGAAAAGATATGAGCATCGAAATTTAGAGTTGGGTTTTCGATACACCTTCACGCCAACAGATCGGGCGCACACTAAAATTGGTAGTCCGAGTCCGACTCGAGAAAAGCAGTGTTGAGATTTTCAAATTCCGATTTCACGGCAATGATGAATATGCATTTCATAAATACATTTCGATATACACAATTTGATTTTAAAACAGTTGATTAATTTAGAAGAGATCAGCTACAAACCAGAATTTACACACAAAAAGTGGTAGTTTGATTCCGATTTCTAACCTACAAACCTGTTTCTAAACTTCAATAACTATATTTTGAACATCAAGTTTAATTTCTAATTCTAGCAAACGTTCGAACATAATTTTCGGTTGGTTTATTTACAAATTGATGAACAATTTCTCCAACATTCTTCCCTCCCCTCGTTTTTCGAAAACAGTTCTGTTTATATTGAACGATGTCGCCATGATGGAAATTCAAAATAAACTTTGAAAAAAGGGAAGGGGGGGTCCAAATTTGAACCTGCACAGCGAGAACCTCGTGGTATTTATATATATATATATTGAACGTAACTTGTTATTACCATTTCTCTTCTCAAGAAAATTGGTTCTGCAGCTACGAGCTCGCCTTTTTTATGGGGGAAGGGGGCAGGAAGAATTTGCAAAAAAAAAAATCCCGGCTCTGAAAAATGCTGAAAAAAATATTCCGGCCCAAAGGGCCGGCAATTTTTTTTTTCCCGGACCATGCAAAAGTAAGGATACATTGCATGATATGGAAATTTTTGCTGGCCCTTTGTGCCAGACAATTTAAAGTCAAAAAATCAATTAATATAAATACAAACTGTTCACATAGCTGTATCTACCAGAGACCTAATACGCATAGGCACAAAAATCTAGAAAAGGTTCTATTTAAACATCATACAATCTGTCTGAAATTCGCTAATTGCAAAGAGACATCTGAAGGAACGGTTATTAACTCATACTCTGTAACAGCGGGGAGTTTAACTTACACAGACATTCACAACATTTGACAATTTGTTTAAATCCGGCCCGAAGAACCGGCGAAAATTTTTCTCCGACTCTGGTAATGGCTGAAAAAAATGGCCTGCTCAGAAAATTGCTGAAAAATTTTTACCGGCTGGCAATAGAATTCCTGCCCCCCCCCCCCCCCCCCCCCCCCCAAATCAAATGGTTGTTCACCAACAATTATCGGTTTGAAAATTTAATGTTACTGCTATTTGAAAACTTAAATATATAATATAAATACATTTAATGTGACGTCCTTCATATTTCCAAACCAAAAATTGTATAGGAGGAAGACACTCTTGTTGCAACCGCAACAAGAAACCTTTCTAGTTATTCCTACTTTGACCTTTGATCACCAACCTTGTACATTTAATTGTAACAATGACCATGATCATTATTCCTACTTTGACCTTTGATCACCAACCTTGTACATTGATTTGTAACAATGACCATGATCATTATTCCTACTTTAACCTTTGATCACCAACCTTGTACATAGTATTTTTTTAATCAATGGATGACATCCCCTCATTATTGGCAACTCACAAGATGGACATTAGAAGTGAACAGTGACCTCTTTAGTTTTTATGATGTGTTTTGTTTTTCTTCCATTGTGTGACCTTCATCTTTTAGATTGACATCAACAGCCAATGTACTCTCTGACATGTAAGATTAATGAAAATTCCAAGTAAAAATGTGATCTTAAGAGATTACTGTATCATAGTGACACTGTGTACATAATACCTTCCAGATCAATCTTCCTCCATTGATAGTTACCTTTGCCTACTAGATCACCATAAATCCCTCTCAACCACTTGATATATTACTATTTGTCTGTTTGAAGAATATGTTATCTATCAAAACTTCAATATTAAGCAAATCTTATTTTAAAACATGAATATCATACATGTATAAAATATATAAAAGTTCAAAATATACATCATATGATATATATGTACCTTTCTATCTCAATATCAAACAAAACAATGTATTAAAAGCAAATTCTCACATTGCATAAATCAAGAAATAATCTAATTACATTTAGTAGCCTTCAGATAATAATAAAACAAAATAATTTTTAAAGAAAGTACTGAATTATATAAATTCATCATCCTGAGATGCAAGCAGTGTTGAACTTGATGTTTACCCCTAAATGGGATTTAAATATCCCCACAGCAAGAACATTCATAACTTCGATCAATTTCGGTTGATCGTTTCTTCAACGCATTCTAAATTTCTGTTATCAAAATTTCTTGAAATTTCTAAAAAGTGGGTCCTGTAGCATCATATCCCACCAATCCTGCTACGTGTTTCCATACACCTTTTCGACATAGTATCTTTCTTACTTTTTTGGCATACTTCATTGTTTAGATTTGAGGATCACTGACGAGGGTTAAGTACCCGAAACGTGCATGTCTGGTCCACGTTGCCAATTTATCTGTTCTTAAATGATGCTATTCAATTTGAAGACGTTTATATCTTCAGGAATATTTAACAAGTTGGAACTGTAAAATCTAGGTCAATAGCAACAACTGACACTTGATCTCTACCTCATCACTATAAGCTGCAGTATACAGAATACAAGTGAAATATCTGTTCTGTGTTGAAAAAAACAATCTGGAAAACTTTAATTGCTATGAAATTTACTAAAGTCCAAATGCCATAGCTGTGTAAGAATGGGTCAATAACAATAAAAGTCAAGCTTCTGCCACTGTTCTTATGAAGGGTCTTGTAACTACTATGACAAATGACAAAACTATTAACAATTTATGGCACAATTAAAGAATCTATCACAAGTTTTATATCTTACATGCCAAAGTGAAGCAACATAAGTGAAGCTAAATAAAAGATCACCAGGAAAGACCAACAGACTGACAGACACACTAAAAGTACCAAAATAAACCATTGTACACTGAGCATATTGGAATGTATAGAATCATGAAAAGTATTATAAAAAAAATTATTCATTATGATTTCAGTATACAGCAAGTTTAAGCGTCAGAACGAGTTTTCAGTATTATATTTAGTTTCCTTTATTCTTGTTAATATATCATCTGTCACTTCTTTTCCCTTCTTCAATATCTTCTTCGGCAGCAATGATAAGAACAGCTTGACCTATAAAGAGACAACAATAAAGGTCGGTGGAATATTTTGTAAACATTCAGCAGTAAAATACAGTTCTTATAAAGTCAAAATGACATTAGATTTATATTTACTGTAATTCAGTGGTTATTTTGGCTTGGGGGAAATATTCACAATATAAACCTTATATCTTCCATAATGATTGTTAGAATGCATTGGGGGAAATATTCACAATATAAACCTATCTTCCATAATGATTGTTAGAATGCAGCAGGGTTATTTTTGCGTGGGGGAAAATTTCCAAGTTTGCAGTATATTCCTATCACTGAAAGCTTCTGATAAGGAATTAATTAAAAGATGTGTAATATTTATCACTGTATGTAATAATGTGTAATATTTATCACTGTATGTAATAATGTGTAATATTTATCACTGTATGTAATAATGTGTAATATTTATCACTGTATGTAATAATGTGTAATATTTATCACTATATGTAATTTTAATATGCATGAAAATTACTCCAACATGAAAATTTCCAAGTTTACAGATTATTCCTATCACTGAAAGCTTCTGATAAGGAATTAATTAAAAGATGTGTAATATTTATCACTGTATGTAATATTTATCACTGTGTGTAATATTTATCACTGTGTAAGCCTTGTACACAGGAAAAGGTCTATCTGTGATATATAGCCAAGTCTGGTTACAATTAAGGTGGTATGAGTATCGTTCATTACCTATTTCCAAAATGTATGATAATTACGTAGTATTGCCTTGTTTGTTTGCAGATGTTGAAAATAGTATGTTTAACAAATATTTAAGCATGTTTGAATGATAAACCCTTCAATTAACAGGGGTGTAGAATTCCCATTTCCCGGTGCCCGGGGCAAGTGAAAAGCTAGGTCAGGAAAGTGCAAAGTAAGAGTTCACTTGCCCCTGGGCAAGTCAATTTACTGAACGTTTTTATGCTCTTCATTCAGATTTCTTTCTAATTTCCTACTTCTAAGACAGGGTTTTAATTTCTGCGGAATCAAGCACTTGATTGTTAGATATGCTGACATATTTCAACAGACCGGTAGCCTTAAACATAGTATAATCAAAGATTACGAAGCTCACCTCGCGGCAGCAAAATTCAATTTAAACATATCTCTAGGAACATGTATATTGGCTTTAAAAGAAAAATCGCACAAGCGGAAAAAAGTAGGTCAAGGTCATTTTATGAAAGTTTGATCAAAGATACATCCAATATGCAAGTTTGGTACATGTAGCACTTATACTTTGCTCAATATTGGCCTTTAAAGGCAAAATCACTCAAGCAGAAAAAGTAGGTCAAGGTCATTTTATGAAAGTTTGATCAAAGATACATCCAATATGCAAGTTTGGTACATGTAGCACTTACACTTTGCTCAATATTAGCCTTTAAAGGCAAAATCACTCAAGCGGAAAAAGTAGGTCAAGGTCGTTTTATGAAAGTTTGATCAAAGATATATCCAATATGCAAGTTTGGTACATGTAGCACTTATACTTTGCTCAATATTGGCCTTTAAAGGTAAAATCACTCAAGCGGAAAAAGTAGGTCAAGGTCATTTTATGAAAGTTTGATCAAAGATACATCCAATATGCAAGTTTGGTTTATGTAGCCCTTATACTTTGCTCAATATTGACCTTTTTAGGCAAAATCACTCAAGCAGAAAAAGTAGGTCAAGGTCATTTTATGAAAGTTTGATCAAAGATACATCCAATATGCAAGTTTGGTTTATGTAGCACTTATACTTTGCTCAATATTGGCCTTTAAAGGTAAAATCATTCAACCGGAAAATGTAGGTCAGATGCTGCATCCGATGCATGGGTTCACCCCAGCATCCCAAGATGAATCACTGGTGCAAGTTTGGTTACTGTAGCATCAGTACTTTGTCAGATAGTGAGCTACCCCTAAAACTTTAACCAGACATTGACAAAGTCATTCAACCGGAAAATGTAGGTCAGATGCAGCATCCAATGCATGGGTTCACCTCAGCATCCAAAGATGAATCACTTGTGCAAGTTTGGTTACTGTAGCATCAGTACTTTGTCAGATACTGAGTTACCTCAAAAACTTTAACCAGACATTGACAAAGTCATTCAACCAGAAAATGTAGGTCAGATGCAGCATCCGATGAATGGGTTGACCTCAGCATCCAAAGATGAATCACTTGTGCAAGTTTGGTTACTGTAGCATCAGTACTTTGTCAGATACTGAGTTACCCCACAAACTTTAACCGGACGCGGACGCGGACACCGGGGTTATAGCAAAAGCTCATCTCAACTTCGTCGAGGTGAGCTAAAAATAAGTTGCAGCTTATAACTGTATAAGATCTATCCTTCTCTCAATCTTAATCTTTAATTTGTCAAAATGGGCAAGTGATTTTTAGGGTCGAGCAAGTAAATTTTATGTCCTGAGTTGCCAGTGGCTAGATTTTGAAAAAAATTCTAGACCCCTGATTAATATAACTTTTTTGTTTGTCATACAGGTTTTTGCTCATTTTTGGCTTAAAATACTACGTTTTTGTATCAAAATTTGCATGAGGTTCAAAAGTAATGGTAAAAACTCCATAAAAGTTTGCATGCTTATAAATTTGTTTCAATCTTGAAACATATAAATGATGAAAAAGGTACCTTGCAGGGGATTAACTTTGATAAAAGGGCATATGTATATTGTGTCTGATATATACTTGCTCACAAACAGTTACATTTTTTACCATTTCGTTGCTATCTCTCAAAATGTTATTATACAATTAATTACCTTGTGTGAGGTAGATATAGCAGTTTAGCAACCCAAAGGATATGTTATTCACCGAGGCCACAGGCGGAGGTGAATAACATATGCTGAGGGTTGCTATACTGTTATATCTACTGAACACAAGGTAATTAATTGTTTTATTGCATGATCATGAAATACAATGATTAGCTTGATAGCATCTCTGATGGCGCGAAATATTTGCATACGCCGCTACTAATATGACGTCATAACTTCAATGCCAATTTTAGAAAGACACTGGGGAAAATACAAGAGTTCTTCTAAATTTAGCTCTCTGGAGGTGGTTATAGTGATATATTCAAAAGTCCCAGACATGTTATCAGCCAATCAGTGATGGGCATATTTCCCAGTCATACAATACAATTGTCTAGTCTTCTATAGATGCCTTATTGTCTAGAAAAGTGGACAATAGATACTTTATCATGTTTATATTCATCTTTATTCAGTCTCCCTTGGATATAATCTAAATTTGGGCAAAGTAGGATTATGCACTAAAAGTACCTATCTTTGTTAAAGTATTTGGTCTAAGAGATGCCCTGTACCATATAAACATTTTACACATTTCAGATGATTTTAAGGTAGATCTTTATTTGAAATCAAAGCACTAAAGGTACTGAGTGCGAATAGCCAGAATATGTATCACTTAATATAATGTATGACAAAATATTGTGTTTACAAAGTTATATTTGTTCCTTAACACCTTCGTAGGCCAGTTTATGGACGTATAAAGACAGCACTAAAATGCAAATGCATAATGTTGTCGTAATGAATTGAAAGATGATGTCTGACAGTGAACCTGAAAATTTAAAAACATCACATTAAATCTACGCCCCCCCCCCCTAAAAATACAACAATCCAATATGACTATCGATTGATGATTCCATATACAAGGAAAGAAGACGAATCTTATTTTCTAATTTGATCCCCACTCTCTCTTTAACCTTTCATGTTCAATGTTACGTGTGTGCTAAGAATTTGAAGGAAAATTCGCTTCTTTTTTTAGTATATAAAAACATGATATATCCTAAACGGGAATGTTTTGATCTTTTATTTTTCATAATTGTTAATATCATATTTCATGACGGAAGTTCCTAATTTTTCCATCGTATAAAGATTTTATTTTGTGATGCGGGGCAAAATAAGCCTACTTGAAGTTAGTTTTACGTTTCAATGATTCAACTTAATATCTTTATCGATACTGAGCACCGTTTCATTTATATATTGTCCACTAAAACAGATAATCACCTGGTAATGGAAAGGGGTTTCCAACACACTGCCTGTATTCATCTCAGTACATACAGATGCAATTTTTCATTAGGTCATGCATGTACATAACACGACAGCTCGATTCATATAGATATAATTCATTGATTCAGACAGTGATCAGACTTTATACCGATCATGACGCTGACGCAGTCCCAAGGTACATGTAAACAGAGTAACATCGTTTATAGATACTCAGTAGACGGGGCTCCCATGAGTGAAGAAATCAGGCAATCGCTATGTGCTATTCGCACAATAAAAAATAAAGTTAGTTGGACCATTAAAACAGTGCCAAAATAAGGATACTGGAACCCCCTTAAATCAATCTTCACAAATGAGACGGTACCTGTTCAGGAGGTAATAGCGTGTCAAACTGCTGAGGTAACTTCCTCCTCTTGACATTCTTTGCTTTGATGATCTCTTCCAGTATGACCAGATAATTATTACGGTTCATGATTTGTCCAGAAATAGAAATTGTCTCTTCTTCATTGTATGCCTGTAATTAATGAATCAAATTAAAGGTGACAAGTTTTATAATTAATTTTCTTTAAATCTATCATCTTTATTATACTTGTTCAATAAATGAAGATTGTAATGTACCAATGTTACAGTCCAGACACCATTAATGAAAACATATGTAATCAAGAATTACAAAGCTCATCTTGCGGCAGAAAATTCAATTTGAACTTATTTCAAAGTACATATATTTTGGCTTTAAAGCGTGAAAGCACTCATTGACAAGTTGAAAAAATGTGCACTTCTGTCCTGTTCACTAAATCCAGATCACCCTGTCTTGGCGATTTATTCTGTCGTCTGCAGAATTTTGCTATGAATTATTGTTTCCGAGAATTGACCTCCTTTAGTCGTAACTGGAAATTAACTTCAACTTACCCTATCAGCTGCCTTCAAACCGTAATATGAAAAATAAAATGTCTACGGGAAATTCCCATGTTAATTTCAAGCCGCCGCCATATTGTTCTCTGTGTCAACAATAGTAAACAGTGACATCAAAGCCTCCGACGTCACACATTTTCAGCGATTTTACTATAGAAATTCCCCAAAGACTTTTTATTTTCCGTCCTATTTCTAACTTAACTGACGCACAGCCAAAACAAGGTATTTTCTGTTACGACTAAAGGAGTACTATAAAATTGATATCTATTTGGAATATGACATTATCATATTTTAGAGAAAACCAGGAAAACAGGGTGCTCTGGAATTAGTGAACAGGAAGGACAGTAGGTCAAAGTCGTTCTATGAAAGTCTGATCAAACCTTCATCCACTATGCAAGTTCGGAACACTTATACTTTGCTAAATATTGCCTTTTGAAAGCAAAATCACTCAAGCAGAAAAAAGTAAAGCTCATTTCATAAAAAGTTGATAAAAGATACATCCATTGTGCACATGGTACATTGAGCACTTACACTTTGCTCAACATTGGCTTTTAAAAGCAAAATCACTCAGGCAGAAAAAGTAATGGGTTCACCTAAGCATCCCAATATGAATCACATGTGGAAGTTTGGTCACTCTAGAATAAGTACTTTGTCAGATACTAAGCTACCCCAAAAAATTAAACCAGACACAGATGAGAGTCACTGAACAGGAAAATGTAAGTCAGATGCAGCATCTGATGCATGGGTACAGATCAGCATCCCAAGATGAATCACTTGTGCAAGTTTGATTATTGTAGCATCAGTACTTTGTCAGATACTGAGCTACCCCAAAAACTTTGACCGGATGCAGACAAGGACACTGACAGGGATGTGGATGCCTGCTCATCTAAACTTTTTCAAGGTGAGCTAAAAATAAGTGATTTTGAATACTCCTCTCCCCCTTCTTTTCTTTATTTTTGCAGGTGTTTTAACTATTACTATACCTGATGAAACCAGCCTGTTGGTATAATGAGCATTTCTCCTGGTAGAAGCTCTGTCTGTATGTACTGAGCTCTGGTGAAGCCTGGGTATGTTCTACTGTCAAAGTCAAAGGTATCTACTGGACTGAAATATAAATGATACATGATGAGTCTGAGGAAGAATTCTATAGATTGACAACATACTTTTCAAAACAATTATTTGATTCTCAACATCTTTCAAAAAACTGATTTGTTTTTTTTTTTTTAATGTCTTTAAATATTTTTGTTATACATGTGTTTTCAATTTACTTTTAAGGGGTTAGAAACATCAGAATGTTATCATGTAGTTACAGATACTTTTTATTTTCTTCTACATGAAAATAAGACATGACAATTTCTGATTCATAAGACAAGCTCTGAAATTTTAAATCTAGAATCATCACACTGAAAATCAAGATAAAAAAAGAATTTACTAAATATAGAAGACATCGTAAGAAGACAACATTCATCACTTATGACCACAGCCTGGTAACATTAGGACAAAATGTTATTGAAGCATAATATCCTCATATCAGATATATATTCTCAGCAATGTCAAGGTCACAAGGTTAAAATTGTTGAACTAAGAGAAATTTTGTTTCATTATGAATATGCATACATGTAAGAAATATGAAGTCTATCTGAGAAGTGCACAAATTCATAGAACAATTATATATATATATATATATATATATAGAAAGCACAAAAGAGGTGAAAACAACCACGTTCACTATTCAGACAATGTCGGATCAGCCCAAAAGAGGGCGAATGCATGTCGCTTGGAAAAAAAGATATAAAAGCACAAGAAAGGTTCAAGCGACCACGACACTAAACGTGTTTAAACCCAGCGGAAGGGACATTACATCCCTTTAGCCGTCTGGATACACGAATATGTACCTATATACAGTCGGAACAAGGGACAGTACGTCCCTCATTCCGATCGGACACAAGTACATAAAAAAAAAAAAAAATACACACACTCTCATGCTAGTCAGAACCTGTACTGTACTGAAGCTCGAAAGGCTATAACTAGTACACAGGTAGGTAATATTCTCAATCCATGAACCAAAGCAGACCCCGCGAGGGGCGAGACCAGGTGCCTAGGTAGAGTCAGCGTCTCCTGTTTGCATGCAACACCCGCTGCCAAAAAGTCTAGACGGACAGATCGATAGACACATGTCCAAGACTTCTAAAGGTTCAAAAATAGAAAAAAAAAAAAATGAAAAGATGCTCCCTGATTGATCACACATCTTAATATATCCAGTGAGTAAAATTAAACAAAATACCTCTCCCCCCCCCCACTATAGATAAACGTCCATAATGAGAAAAGGGACTCGATTGACTAAGTAAAATAAAACGAAAAAAACCCCAATTAAAACCACGTCCGTCCTGAAGAGAGATACTCACTGAACTGACAACGCGCGAGTCAGTGTGAATAGAAAGTCATATCACGAGAGGCCCACATAAGGGAGGTTAAAAATTTAACCTCCCTTATGTGGGCCTCTCGTGATATGACTTTCTATTCACACTGACTCGCGCGTTGTCAGTTCAGTGAGTATCTCTCTTCAGGACGGACGTGGTTTTAATTGGGGTTTTTTTCGTTTTATTTTACTTAGTCAATCGAGTCCCTTTTCTCATTATGGACGTTTATCTATAGTGGGGGGGGGGGGAGAGGTATTTTGTTTAATTTTACTCACTGGATATATTAAGATGTGTGATCAATCAGGGAGCATCTTTTCATTTTTTTTTTTTTTCTATTTTTGAACCTTTAGAAGTCTTGGACATGTGTCTATCGATCTGTCCGTCTAGACTTTTTGGCAGCGGGTGTTGCATGCAAACAGGAGACGCTGACTCTACCTAGGCACCTGGTCTCGCCCCTCGCGGGGTCTGCTTTGGTTCATGGATTGAGAATATTACCTACCTGTGTACTAGTTATAGCCTTTCGAGCTTCAGTACAGTACAGGTTCTGACTAGCATGAGAGTGTGTGTATTTTTTTTTTTTTTTATGTACTTGTGTCCGATCGGAATGAGGGACGTACTGTCCCTTGTTCCGACTGTATATAGGTACATATTCGTGTATCCAGACGGCTAAAGGGATGTAATGTCCCTTCCGCTGGGTTTAAACACGTTTAGTGTCGTGGTCGCTTGAACCTTTCTTGTGCTTTTATATATATATATATATATATATATATATGAGCCGTCCCATAGGAAAACCAACAATATGGCAAAATTTTGATAATTTTCGTTCTTCACATTTTCAAAAAATATGTTCTTTTCTGATCATTTTGATACCCAATATATAACTATACTGAAAGAAATAATCTATCAAAACAGATTTTGAAATTAGTATAGTAGCTAGCTACGACGCAAAGTTACTTGACGTCATGACGTTCTTATTATGTGGGCATTTGAAACTAGGTGACTCATTTCTAGTGTGCAGCTAATCAGTATTTCTGTAGTATTTAAACTAAGATTTGTTCGTTTTCATGCGACCATGCACTTATTTCTGCAAGAAATACTTTTAAAAAGCTTATCAATCAAAAAGACCCGGGGATAATAACCAGGATAATGTACATTGGTACTCATGAATATTGTTACACTTACGTAGTGTGTTTCGGAGTTTTGCTGTGGTTGCTGCAACTGAGTCTTGTTGGAGATCCCCTCCATTCTACTAAATGTACTAGCTTCATATAATTGTACAATTCCCAAAACCAACATCTTGATTTAGGAAATAACAATTTTTTTTAAACGTACTGATTGAATATTCGGGAAAACAATGTGTAAATGTATATAACAAAATCATACATTTTTTATTGAAAGTTATACGCGGTAGTGGCGAAAGTGAAATTTTTGAATCGAACTTCTTGGTACAAACCAGTTTATATTTTTCTATTTACACATTTTATGTTGACAATTGACGCATGCAGATTTGCATTACATTGTACATGTTTCCGTTTCGAATACTTTTTTAATCCTGCATTCCGGGCAGGGATGTAGCCAAGCATACTTTTGTACGCAAAAACTTCCACATCGTTTTCGCAAAAAAAAAAAGACGAAAAAAAAAAGAGAGAGAGAAGGTGTCTCCCTCGACAAAAGAGGACATGGTTAACAAGTAAATTGCTGCTTAGAAAATGCAAAAAAGACACCGATTTGAATACATTTTTCAAAAAAAAAAAATCAGGTTGGAGCGGTCGATTGGAAAGGGTGCACATTCTTCACACGTCAAATACATGTATCTGTATATGGACGTACATGTTTGGAGGAAAAGCATTTCATCGAAAGAAAGTTTTCTTCATCATAGATATCCTGACATCTAATCATACACTTTGGTCCTTCTAAATTCAGCTCAAATACGCATCAGATGCCACCAGTTTGCTTATTTTTTTCCTAACTTTTCTCGGAGGCCCACGAACCCCCCACTAACGAGAAGGGAAAACATCCTTCCATACTCTCCTCCACTCGGCATTTCGAGTCTAGCAAATTCATCATCCCAATTTAAAAAAAATGCCTACCAGTGGTCCCACCCCCGGCAATTGATGTTCTGGGTCCACCTCTTCTGCAAACGTACACATCGAAAACACCCTAGCTACTCCCCTGCCCGTATTTTGTATGTCCTTTATAGTCATTTTACTTACATTTTGGAGTCCCAGTCCCTTATTGGCTTATCCAAGTATTCTATACATTTGACTTTTTTAACTTTCTTTTTTCATAAATGAAAGTGAATTAATGTGCTTACTTTCATTTATGAAATGGAAAGTTAGAAAAAGACACAATTTTAAAAACAGAAACAGTTGTAATATTATAAAAAAGTATATGTCATATGCGCTAAATTCATGAATTCCTCAATAAGGCCATTGGTTAAATGTTTATACCAAAATTATCCTTGCGATGTATAAGTATATACGATAAAAACATTTTAAAGACAGTGGCTGGTTGAAGGGTGAGTGTGTATGTGGGGAGAGGGGGGAAGGGTTGTGGGTTGAGGGGACAATGACTCACATTGTTACTGAAAAATTATCAATGTAATGAACTTTTTTAGGCCAAAATCGGCAAAGTCGTCCCTCAGCAATGGGGCATTGGGTCGTAACTCTTAAACAGTGTTAAAGAATTCAACTCTGATGTATCAATTTGCTTTAGGGATGATGTATATTTACATTCTATGCTTGAAAAAAAATTCCCATTGGCAGATTGAAACACACCCCTAGGATTAATTATAAAATTTGAAATATACGGGCATTATGGAAAAGCGCAGTAACGCTATTCTGTCTCAACGATCATAACACTTAATAAAAGTATACTTTATACATTTGAATACCATTATCCCTCGGAACACCCCCTCCTTTTGATAGCTTACTACGGCTTTACCCTGGACATGATCGGGTCAAGGAAATCCAATTTTTAAGCCCAATAATTGCTAACTAAACTTAAAATGCTGAAATCCCGATATCGAAAGTGTTATAATTATCTATAGAATATTTATGTAATAGAATAATACAGTCATGATACATCATTCAACTAAAACTCAAAAACCATATAAAGATGATTATTACTACTGCCGGACGTTACACAGGGATGTTAGCGTAGGTATGCACTATACATTCCCCTTAAAATAATCATTAGTGCTTTAATTAAAACCCCCTCTTCCCCTTTCTTTCAAACAAGAAATGTTTTAGTTTAATTTAATTTGCGTTACGTTTGAAATTTCAATAAAAGAATACATCCTGCATTAAAGGTACGATGTCCCTTAAAATTAATTAATTTTACAAAATTCTATGATGCAATTCTTTCTTTGTGAACATATGAAAGTAAACATTTAAAAATTCGTTTCGAATTTGGGGTAAGCAGCTTTTATTTATTCCAGTAGCGCCACCTACAATATATTGAGTTTTTACTATTAGGGTATATGGGGATTTAATTTTACAAATTCGACAATTCTATAGTCGTTGCTGCATATTTTCAAATAAAACTTTTTTATGGCTCCTTTTTTCCTCTATATAGACCCTTCCGAATAAATTTTAAGTTTTCAATAAAATTTATTTTTAGCCCTAACCAGCGCCTAAGTATGTAACTTAGATAGATGTGTCAAGTACATGGTGTACCTGTATACTGCACTGGGTCATTATTATTTTTTCCATAATAATCTTCAGCATTAAGTGTAAATAAATAAAAAAAAAACGAGTAGAAAATCCGAACCATAAACTTTGCTGTGTGAACATTTGCATCTCTTGAGATATAGTGTGAACCCCCCTCCCCCCCCAAAAAAATGTATACATCTAAACAATATTACTTCATATTTTCACAAATTCGGACTGATTTCGAAAAAAATAACAGTGTTGAATCCCGCCGTATATTTTTCGAGCTTTTCTTTAAATTGCGTCGATGATATCAAGTTTTTATCGCTGAAGAAAAATTTCTCGTATTGTTACGGTATTTACAGTGAAGAAAGTGAGTAATTCATATTATGGACATTGTCATTATATAGGAAAACATAGTCAGTTTAATCGGGATCTCATTATTATCGTATCATTAAAGTTCCATGTGAAATGTTTAGTCGCACGGACAAAAGTTTTTTAAAAATATTGAGGAAAAAATAATAAACAAAAACAAAGAAGCATAGGTTTGTAAACCCTGCGTCATATTTAAATGGATTGTCTTTCATCATTGATAGAAATTCTTGTAAAAATAAATCATTTCTACGAGATACGCTAATACTGTACTTTTTATGACGTTTTGACGTCATGAACATGTGATAAACTTTTGGAAAAGACGAAATAAAGCGACGTAAAACTGTGCGTAATCGATGACGTCGTTTGTGTAGCGATTTCTCTGTGACGTAATTATTGCCACATTGTTGGTTTTCCTATGGGACGGCTCATATATATATAATAATCAATAGACAGTAGACCATTTTCCGATCTTGTTGGAAAACTCAAAATGTCCCAAGTCAACATTCTTTGACATTGTTTTGCATTATGATGTCACTGTTAAAAGACATTATTATACCTCTACTTGTTTTTTTCCTATATAAAAAGATACTCATTAAAACTAGCTGTAACTCGCCTGATAAGACTATTTCCCTGCAAAGGGTGCATTAGTTGAGAAGACTATTTCCCAAGGGAAATAGCTTCGAAATGGGGTGGACCTACAGTGCGTGACGTCGAAATGGGGCAGAGCTACAGCGCATGACAGTATAATAAAACAGTTAAAGTATACCATTGCGGGAGTAAGCATGATTCTGGTTTCCCTCGACCAGACCTATTTCTAGTCTAGTCTCCGGGAAACCAGAATCATGCTAACTCCCTCAATGGTATACTTTAACTGTATACAATTCCATTGAGACATATATGTACATTTGTAACAACATAAAGGTGTGCAAAATTGTCTGCTTGGATATTTTTTTTGTCATTTTGTCAGCAATTATGAATGTTGGCAAGTGGTCTATTGACAAAATCTTACTCATGAATTTCCTTCAAAGTGAAATTCAATTAAGACTTTTTTTGACGTCATTTGAAAATTAAATCACTCAGATGACCTTGCAGATTTCAAAGCAAGTTGCCATCCCTTTGACTTCTATATGTATAAGTATAAGAACAATATTATGCAAAAAGGACATGGAAACAGAAGGACAGATGTTTTAATGAAAAGGAAAATGGAATTACATGGGAATCAGTAAAATAGATAAAATCTCTAACATAATCAGCATACTACCAAACAAATAGAACTGTTCATTCAAACATCATCAGACTTGGATTATTCTAAACTTTCAAGATAAATCATCATCTACTAGTAGGCATGCACATATAGATCATGACTGAATAATAAAGAAAATAAAGCGATTCAACTTTTAGCATTGTATTTAACTTCTTGCTCACTTGACTTAACTGATACATGTCTATATGATTCAAAGTTAGGAAAAACTGGCGGAAAAGCTCAAGCAGTATGTAGGGAAGAATGCAGTCTGAGAAGTAAGTTAATAGAACGTTCAGATAAGACATGATTGAGGTTTGACAATGGCAAGTAAGGGATCTCTTGTACATTAATAAATTAATATAAAAAGAAAAATACTGCAACCCACCATCCTCCAAAACTGAAAAACACTTGTACAAGAGACACCTTAAGTCTGTAAGCATCTAATATACCTATTGTATTTAATGCATTCCAAAGGAAAGCCACAGTTTACATTATTGACTACATGGAGATATTTATCCTGTCCTGGTGGATAAAGCTTGTAAAAAAATATCCAATATGATATTGTAAATATGGTAAAATATCGTAATAATTCCTACATTAGTAGGATTATCAAATATGGCATCATAAATATGTGTCATTCCTACATTAGTAAAAATATCCAATATGGCATCATAAATATGTGTTATTCATAAATTAGTAAAAATATCAAATATGGCATCGTAAATATGTATCATTCTTTCAATAGTAAAACTATGCAATATGATATCGTAAATATGTGTAATTCCTACATGAGTAAAATATATCCAATAAGGCATCATAAATATGTGTTTTTCCTATTAGTAAAACTATGCAATAAAGGCAAAAAAAATATGTGTAATTCCTACATTAGTAAAAATATCCAATATGGCACTGTAAATATGTGTTATTCCTACATTAGTAAAAATATCCAATATGACATCATAAATATGTATTATTCCTATTTGTAAAACTATGCAATAATGGCATAAAAAATGTGTAATTCCTACATTAATAAAAATATCCAATATGACATCATAAATATGTATCATTCCTACATTAGTAAAAATATCCATTATGACATCATAAATATGCATCATTCCTACATTAGTAAAAATATCCAATAATGGCATCATAAATAATGTGTTATTCCTACATTAGTAAAACTATGCAATAATGGAATCAAAAATATGTGTAATTCCTATATTAGTAGAAATATCCAATATGGAATCATAAATATGAGTCATTCGGAATTTCCTACATCAGTTAATATCTACATTACTACTGTGTTTCCCTAATATGAAGGTGCAAATCATCTGCTTTGCAATTTTCGATAAACGCCTATCACGTGACATTAGAATATACACAGATTAATTTCTCAAAAAATGCCAATTCTATTTATTGCTTTAACACAGAATCAAAATTTAATTATCAATCGACGCCGTCTACCCCAAGTGAATAAATGGATCAAAATCTAGGTCACTCACATGTACACTTCCAAGAAGTGTGACGAGCAAGTCGATCATACATCACACCAGACAAAGTTCAAGGACGACCTGCAAATGCACTATAGTCTGTTGTCTACTGAAATATGTCATGTTTGGATGAGCGAATTCAGGCATTAGTGAATCAAATAATTTATTCAATATTTAGGATGAGGTCCACTTGTGTTATTTATCAACAGTGAAATTTATTTTTGCTTCTTATGGAATTATATAGAGAATAAGTGTATTTAATTTGTGTTTTGTTACAGGTATGCAACACACAGCAAGTGCATTTATTGTACATGTAATGCGCGTTAGCGCATTTCATGTGATAAATGCACTTGCTGTGTGTTGCATACCCGTAACAAAACACAAATTATGACATTTATTCTATATATATGCACCATAGTTTGACGCTGTAGAATTGAAAGGTGGTAAGTAACACTATGAACAGATAGGTCATGCAATTTCCCATCTCCCTGTCAAGTTTCATAATGATATCCTGTCTGTAACCATGGTAACGGATTGAAAAACCTACTTATTAAAGGTCGTATGTGTCAGATACGACCCATAATTTGCTTAAATTTTAACTCTAAAAGGTCATTAGTGTTAGTTACAACCTTTCATATCCCAATGTCTTATAAAGGAAATAATAGACAAAAACCCCAGTTTCATGAGTATGAAAGGTGTTATGTGATATATTTAGTAAGTTTTTGTATTTATATTGAATTTTTTGTGGAAAGACATGTTGCCTTTTGTTTATATACCCAAACGTAAAGTTTTTATGGTTTCTTTTTTCCCTTGGATTGCAAGATAGCAATGTAAAAGAATTTTATCTCATTCCTGAAAAATTTACACAATCATTGCACTTATGACCATCCAATTCTACAGCGTCAAGTTGTCTGTTTCATTCTTGTTTTCTGAAATTGCTTTTTCTAGGTAAGAGGGCGATGTTAAATTTCATCGAATCGCGGGTTCAGTTTGCAGGTTAGAACAACCGTTGCAGCATGTTTCTTTAGATCTTATGCATTGTGATGTCACAAGTGTTAATACACAAATTGCAGCACTTTCCTTTTAATAGTAACATCTCAGGGAATTACATTGCCTGTGCATATATATATAATTATCAGAAATGACTAAACTTATGATGCAATTTGATGATTTGGGTATAAAAGAGATGGGATTGGGAAATAGCATAAATTGTCAAAGATAACTATGTCAAGGTCACTAGGTTAAAGGTCATAGTATCAAGTGAAAGCTCATATCACCAGGAATCTACATGTGAAATATCAAACCCCTATC
This sequence comes from Pinctada fucata, assembly GCA_028142955.1. Classification (NCBI taxonomy): domain Eukaryota; kingdom Metazoa; phylum Mollusca; class Bivalvia; order Pterioida; family Pteriidae; genus Pinctada; species Pinctada fucata. Next base: position 28,016,622 of record AP027112.1, on the reverse strand, counting down.
TCTACATGCTGTAATAGATATAGAGATATAGCTGAAGTATTTTTTTTTAAACAGGTCAAAGGTCATGGTCACTAGGTCAAAAGTTATACCATTAGCATAAAGTCAAAGACCTTGTCATAGGCAGCCTTCATGTATACATGTAATACTATGTTTCTACTGCATACATTTCTTGAGATTTTGCTACAAACATGAACTTTAACAAATCTTCAACTAGGTTAAAGCTCAGTCAAGGTCTATATGTTAAATATCAAAGCCCTACCCCAAATAGTTCAAAAGTAGGTCAAAGGTCAATATCAAGGTCATTTGATCAAGTCATGATATCAAATGAAAGGTCTGATCATTAGGATTCTACACCTGAAATATCAAAACCCTACCACTTATAGTTTAAAAGTACGTCAAAGGTCAATGTCAAGGCCACTAGGTCAAAAGTCATGATATCAAATGAAAGATCTCGTGATAAGGAATCTATATGTCAAATATCAAAACCCTAACTCTTTTAGTTCAAAAGAAGGTCAAAGGTCAATGTCAAGGTCATTTGATCAAAAGTCATGATATCAATTGAAAGATCTAGTCATGAGTAAGGGTGAAAGGTTTACTAAATTTCCTAAACGTGTACACAGAAGGCTGTAAATGAAACGTAAACGTTTAAACGCTTCTTTTTATTTCTATTGTGAAAAGTGATTTCCTGTAGTGTTTATTTGCGGACGTCGTCAAAGTTGACATATAGATAAGACTAAGTACTGCTTGACTAGATTTAATTCATATCCTATGTATTGCTGATGCTTCGAAGCTAGACAATAAAACAACTTTGTAAGATTCAAACAAAGCTGGAAACTTTACATCAGTAATTAATCAAACTTTTATAGTATTTTAAACGTGTTTGAAAATGTTCCACATTTTAAAAGTACATGTTACAAAAAGTCGGATTCAGGATCCGAAAGCATACATTGTATCGTCAGGATCTTCTTTAACTCAATTGTATACGTGGAGAAAGGGGCAGCAGTGACGGGGAAAATATACGTATAAGAATGAGACAGTAGCGGGTTTAAGCGGTTTGTCAATTTTGTCAAAGACGTGCTGTCTGACTACGCTATGGAATCGCCGTGTTGATGTGATTATCTATTTTTGGGCAACAATGACGGTGAAGGAGACGGTAGCAGGGGTGACAATTTTGTCAGAGATATCGACTCTGCTACACAGCTTCTCTTCCGGTTTAAATACGTAATCTCAGAAATGATCAACACTGTTGCCTAATTACGCTAAGGAATCAACGTTTGGTTAACTTTTTAAAGAATAATAAAGATATTAAAGACGATCTTTCAAGTAGTATAGAAGTCCATGTACACGTTTAGAAATTATGTAAACGTTTACAGCCACAAAACGAAACGGCTCCGTTTACACGTGTAACTGTTTCACCCTTAGTCATGAGGAATCTACAAGTGAAATATCAAAACCCTACCTCTTATAATTCAAAAGTAGGTCAAAGGTCAATGTCAAGGTCACTAGGTCAAAACTTGTGATATCAAATGAAAGTTCTGGGCATGAGGAATCTATATGTGAAATATCAAAAACCTACTTGTTATAGTTCAAAAGTAGGTCAAAGGTCAATGTCAAGGTCACTAGGTCAAAACTCATGATATCAAATGAAAGATCTGGTCATAAAGATTCTGCATGTGAAATTTCAAAGCCATAGCCTCTATATTTCATGAGATATAGCCCAGATTTATCATTTTTAAGAGTAGGTCAATCTCCAAGGTCAAGGTCACAAGGTTAAAATTTTTGGTATCCATGGAAAGTTCTTGTCACAAGAAATACACAAGTGAAATATGAAAGCCCTATCACTTACCATTCAAAAGCTATGGCCAAGGTTAAAGTTTTTCAAAAGTAGGTCAAACTCCAAGGTCAAGGTCACTAGGTCAAATTTTGTTGCTGTGTTTGATTTGTCTCATCATGGTCTATCACCATGTTAAGTTTCAAGTTGCTCCTCCAAACAGTTTTCTCTCAACTGAATTAAAAGCAAAACTTTAACCAAAATGTTGACGCACTGACGGACGGACAGACGGACGGAAGAACGGACGGACAGACAGACGGACTTCACCATTTCACAGACCAGATGTTGCTTCACAATCTGGCCAATTAATATATTTGAATCGTCATCAGGTGATAGATATATTTGAATCGTCATTAGGTAATAGATATATTTGAATTGTCATCAGGTAATAGATATATTTGAATTGTCATTAGGTAATAGTGATAGATATATTTGAATTGTCATCAGGTAATAGATATATTTGAATTGTCATCAGGTAATAGTGATAGATATATTTGAATTGTCATCAGGTAATAGATATATTTGAATCGTCATTAGGTAATAGATATATTTGAATTGTCATCAGGTAATAGTGATAGATATATTTGAATTGTCATAAGGTAATAGATATATTTAAATTGTCATCAGGTAATAGATATATTTGAATCGTCATTAGGTAATAGATATATTTGAATTGTCATCAGGTAATAGATATATTTGATTCGTCATTAGGTAATAGATATATTTGAATTGTCATCAGGTAATAGATATATCTGAATCGTCATCAGGTAATAGATATATTTGAATCGTCATCAGGTAATAGATATATTTGAATTGTCATTAGGTAATAGATATATTTGAATTGTCATCAGGTAATAGATATATTTGAATTGTCATCAGGTAATAGATATATTTGAATTGTCATCAGGTTATAGATATATTTGAATCGTCATCAGGTAATAGATATATTTGAATCGTCATTAGGTAATAGATATATTTGAATTGTCATCAAGTAATAGATATATTTGAATCGTCATCAGGTAATAGATATATTTGAATTGTCACCAGGTAATAGATATATTTGAATTGTCATCAGGTAATAGATATATCTGAATTGTCATCAGGTAATAGATATATTTGAATTGTCACCAGGTAATAGATACATGTATATTTGAATTGTCATCAGGTACATGTAATAGCAAATTGTCATCAGGCAATAGTTAATATTTCTTTAAAATTGATTTGCTGTATATTTGTATTATCTTGTTCACTATTTTATGAATTTACTTTTGCATGCATGTACTTGAATGAAAGTACAAATGAATGAACAAACTATCCTATCATTTCCTCCCTTTCCTCTTTATAGTCACAAAAATGTCATTATTATATTGAATCAAGCATTTTTTTTCAATGTGTGACTTCAAAAATGTGAATAAAAATTTTTTACACCATTATAACACTTCATGAGCTTTCAAAGCAGCAGAGTTCTGTACTGTATACCGCACAAATTCATAAACCATTTCATTCTGTCCTGAGAAGACAGAGGTAAAATCTATTTCAGTGAAACACACACTCAACCCATTGATTTATCTTCAGTACTTTAGATCGAGTAAAGTTTCACCTCCACTATCATATGTTCCTTAATTCATTAGCTGCATTTAATTTGTGAACTTTGATACCAATTGTCAATATTGAAATATATGTTCTAAAGATGTACATGAAGTAATGCTTGTTATATCAATAGTGTACAAAAAAGAGAAACCCTTTGACTTTTAGGGGAAGAGGGTAGGAAGACTTTGTAAAAACAAATTTACATACCTGTCAAGTTTAAAATCTTAAAATTAACCCATAAATGTCGCTATGCTTTGCAGGTGACACAAAAAGAGGGACATCTCCCTCTTTGGCACTTGAAAAAGAGGAAGACTGCATGCATGTGAACCCATTTTCCTACATTTTTAATGAATCGCAACATTTTGCACAAAAACAATTTTCAAATAATTTCATTGTGCTGACATTTAAATGCAAAAACATTTGTAAACAATGAAACATGTATCAATAATTTATTCTATATATCTTTTCTTACATTTTGTCAAGCATTTTCTCATGAAGTGCTCTGAATGTCGCCATCTAGAGACTCATTTATTCTTCTTTCAATTGGTAAATATGCCACAAGAGGGAGAAAGAGAGTGATTAGGCCAAGAAGAGGGAGATTTTGATCTCCCTTGAGAGAGGAATGCCAAGGAGAGAAATGAGGTCAAAAAGAGGGAGTCTCCCTCCAAAAGAGAGAGTTGACAGGTATTTCCAACATGCTATAATTTTGGATTTTAACAAAAAACAAAGAGACAGTGAAAAAAGTTTATACAGTGTTTCCACCTTACATTTAAAGAAAAAATAAAATCCAGCCTGAAGGGCAAAAAGACATTTAAAGCTCTGAAACATACTAAAATTGTATCTGGCTTGCAAAAGTCTTTCTGATCCCACCCTTTCAACCACAACCCCTACAAAATCTAGCTGTTGCTTATTTAAAGATCATACAATTAGTTTACATCATAATAATACCATCCGACATGGAGAGTCAAACAACACAGTTTAACAGTGACAGTAGAGTACCAACCTTCCATAATTTTTTCCCACTAATTACAGCACTTGTTCCGGTCCAGTTATAGGGATCTATATGTAGTAAGGATCGGGAATGCTGAGCTCCCCAGAAAAAACAAGCTTCCCATGGACGGATCTCATATGGAAATAGATCAAAAAAATTCTCCTCCGCAAACCTCTGTCAAATAACAAACAGTGTATACATGCAGGATGCATATTAAGATATGAAAAAATTCATCTTTATAAAACATGTGAAAAGGAAATTGGCCTATTTCAAATGATTTAGACCAAAGAAAATTAATGGTTTGATGGGCACTTTTTTCAAAAAAATGTTATGATCGCTGAGCGATATAGTCCCCTACCAGCGGCATATATTTATGTCCTGCAACTCTGCCTATGAATTACTCTTCAATTAAATATGTATGAGTTTTAATTAAACTTACTGTTTGTGCAGATCAGTTCTGAGGTTTTATCTGCTTTAGCTTTATCGATTCGAAAAAGAGGTCAAGCGTGACGATCTGTAACTATCCAAGACTAAGGTGAGTATCAAATTTCACCTGAATATATCTATTTGTTGCAGAAAAAAGTCTGGAAAACTGACAAAAACTGAATTGTGCAAGTCATCAAGGGGCATAACTCCTTGAAAAATAGACCAAGCATGACAAAAGTCGAACTTGCTCTGTAACTATCCAAGACTAAGCTGAGTATCACATTTTACCTGAATACAGTATCTTTATTTGTTGCAGAAAGAAGTCTGGAAAACTGACAAAAACTGAATTGTGCAAGTCATCAAGGGGCATAACTCCTTGAAAAATAGGCCAAGCATGACAAAAGTCGAACTTGCTCTGTAACTATGCAAGACTAAGCTGAGTATCACATTTTACCTGAATACAGTATCTTTATTTGTTGCAGAAAGAAGTCTGGAAAACTGACAAAAACTTAATTTCCCAAGTCATCTAGGGGCATAACTCCTCAAAAATGGGTCAAGCGTGACGAAAGTCAATCTTGCTCTGTAACTATCCAAGACCAAGCTGTGTATCAAATTTCATTTGAATATCTCCATCCTTTACAGAAAAAAGTCCTGAAAACTGACAAAAACTGAATTTTCCAAGTCATCAAGGGGCATAACTCCTGGAAAAATAGGTCAAGCGTGACAAAAGTCAATCTTGCTCTGTAACTATCCAAGACCAAGCTGTATATCAAATTTCATTTGAATATCTTCATCCGTTGCAGAAAAAAGTCCGGAAAACTGACAAAAACTGAATTTTCCAAGTCATCAAGGGGCATAACTCCTCAAAAATGGGTCAAGCGTGACTAAAGTCAATCTTGCTCTGTAACTATCCAAGACCAAGCTGTGTATCAAATTTCATCTGAATATCTCCATCCGTTACAGAAAAAAGTCCTGAAAACTGACAAAAACTGAATTTTCCAAGTCATCAAGGGGCATAACTCCTGGAAAAATAGGTCAAGCGTGACAAAAGTCGAACTTGCTCTGTAACTATCCAAGACCAAGCTGAATATCAAATTTCATTTGAATATCTTCATCCGTTGCAGAAAAAAGTCTGGAAATCTGACAAAAAGGGAATTTTCCAAGTCATCAAGGGGCATAACTCCTCAAAATATGGGTCAAGCGTGACGAAAGTCAAACTTGCTCTGTAACTATCCAAGACCAAGCTGTGTATCAAATTTCATCTGAATATCTCCATCCCTTGCAGAAAAAAGTCTGGAAATCTGACAAAAAGGGAATTTCCCAAGTCATCAAGGGGCATAACTCCTCCAAAAATGGGTCAAGCGTGACGAAAGTCAAACTTGCTCTGTAACTATTCAAGACCAAGCTGTGTATAAAATTTCATCTTGATATCTCCATCCGTTGCAGAAAAAAGTCTGGAAAACTGATATTCGGACAGACGGACAGACAGAGGGACAGACGGACAGACAGACCGAGAGGAAACTAAGAGTCCCCTTCGGCGTTGCCGGTAGGGGACTAATAAAGTTAAGCAGGTAGAGATTTTTTTGTCCATATGATGTAAAAGATTATTCCTTTAAGAATACCGTATATCGGGTAATTTTGGCACGATGGAAATTTTGGCTTTCTTGGCGGATTCAATAAAATCGCCATATTCAAAAGCGCCAAATTTTCCATACATAAAAGACGGAATTTAGTCAGCTAGAGTGACTGTAAATGATATTGCCCGTTTTCCAGAGGGTAATGACTTCTTTGCGTAGTTATATATTCACTTATGCTGACCATATCGTAATTACAGGTATTGTTTACCTTGAAACAAACAATTTAAGTCCAAACAATTAATGTCAATCTCTGTTTTAATCCAAATACATGTATTTAATTAGCAATAAGTGCAACAAGTTCCGTAATGAACACGCATGCTTTGGTCAGAAATAATTCCATTTATTGAGGGATAAATAGACTTTGGACCATCGGACTTGTGGGCCGTGACCGTTAATAAGTAGAACATATTTACAAAAAAAATCTGAAACATTAGCTGCACGATCTCCGCCAAATTATCTTTTAAAAAACATTGTCGATAATTTTATGTTTAAACGACTTTTTTATCTATGTTTATGAACAGCGTCTCTTAATAATATACATGAATAAAGCACCGACCATGTTTTTTTTCCAAGTTTCTATTCATGTAATGTTCAGTTTGGCAGTCATAAAACATTAATATGCTCATGAATTTGACAATTTTAATTTTTGCAGATGTTTAAACAAAACGACAACGACGGACGTACGACAGACAAATTGCTATAATGACAATAACTCACTTGCTCAGGTGAGCTAAACATGAAAAAAATAATAAAAAACTATGAAAGGAATCAAAACACCATAGGTTTTGATCCCACGAGGTGTTTTCATTAAAATTACATGCCATTGGAATATTCCTTAATCATTGTAGTTATTCATTAATCATTAAATGATTTGAATAGCCAGCATGAAAGGCAAGCATGATCGATAAAGTCAAAAACATATTTGTCCTTTGCAAACAAAAAAATAGTATCTTTATAATGATAAAATATACATTTTCATGCAAATGCTTGAGATTTCACAAGAAAAGCATGTTTGTGCTAAAAATAACTGTATCAAAATGTATAGGAGCAAAAAAATCGTTACTCATATCCATGACCGATATCGATACGTACCGGTATATTGATAAATTGACCAAGCCCTAAATCAGAGCCCTTGGCGGCCATATTTGTTGACCAATCGGCACAAAAAACACAAACTTAAAAGAGGACTTTGAGTACTTGCTTCCTGTAAGGTTTTGTGAAATTCTGTGCAGCGGTTACAGAGGAGATGTCGAAAATATTAAATTTTAAAGTTTACGCCGGACGACGGACAATGTCATGACGGACGGATCGATGCCACGCTATGACCTTCACTCAGGTTTATTCCCTAAGCATTTGCTTTCATCAGAAGCATAAAAATTTTCTAATTTAACCTTAAAATTGATGGATAGACTTTGTTAATCTTTAGAAAATCCAAAAGATTGTTAAAATACATGATGTTGACAATTTCTTTTTATACCATATTTACATGTAGATACTTATATCTTACATTGAATCCTATCTGGGCTTTCAGTGAGGGATTAAACAACAGGAAGAGCTCGTCCTCCATATAGTTCCACTGTTTGGGTGAGGACAATGACAACGTGTCCACAAACTTGTCCAGCTGGGAGAAATGTCCTGATACAATCTCCTGCTTTGCATCCTGGAAAAGGTGGGAGATCAAAGAAAACTCACTAAGATCTTGTAAATTGACTAGATGGAAATTGAATGGTTTTATCTTGGCATTGTTGAAAGGAGAAAAGAAACCCTGACTATTCTAAATAAAGATTTGTTACCATCTAAATGATGAGGAAAGAAACAAATTAAAGTTAGCGAAATTGTCCTTGTATACATCATATAAGTTTTTGAGGTATAGTGCTCTTTTTTAGGGAAGAGTCAGGTAAAACAGAGGAAATTCTATTTTTCAATTTTGTGTAGGGTACATGCGAGCCTGTAAATAATTATGTTTCTGATGTTCTGATTGGACAATAATTACAAAATTGGTCTTTTTAGAATAGAAACATTTCTTGCTTTACATTAATACAGAAATAATTCCTGAAAACTCATTCATTAATATCTAAAAGCTGTAGAAATTATGCTATTTTAGAGGCAAAAATAACTGCTCCATTAAGTGCAGATTTTAGGGTGACCTTGAACTACACTTCCTGTCTTCAGATTCTAATGATAAAAAGTTTTTATTCTGACATATTTTTGACTGGCTGGCATTGACGGTTAATTTCATGTATAGATTGTAAGCATTGGAAATGTATATGTGAAATGCGACAAGATTTCGTTAACATTGCGGCCTATGGGAAAATGGACAAAAATGAATTACTGGACTCTCCCCTGTAGTTGTTTTGCATATACATATACAGAAAAACTAAAATGTTGTTTTCTCAATACATATACATGAGAAAGGTAACGCAAATTGTCACATGATCGTAAATTATATGAACATGGCCACTCAAGTAAAAATCAATACATGCTTTGCCTAATAAATCAATACTGTCCGTTTACATCATATCAGAGGTGAGGCTTTATGTTAATCTGTACTTTTGATGCTACTTTTTCCTTAGTTTTTCTTTAACTTGAACTTAAACGTATGTTTTTATGGCTAATTCCTTTAGAGAGAGAACATGCAGTGTATTTGTCTGTCTCTTCTTCTTCGGAATTAGCCATCAAACTATGTCCTCTGCATACTTAATTTTGAAAAAATTCCTGGTATTTTCCCAAGTTTTTTTGTTTTTGTTTATAGAATAAGTGTCTAATTTTGTGTGTTTATGCAGAAATAGATTACAATGGCTGATGCATTTATTTTGATATAATGCACGTTAGTGCATTTTATCAAATAAATGCATCAGCCATTGTAATCTATTTCTGGATTAACACACAAAATTGGACACTAATTCTATATATTTGTGCTTTCAAAGCCAAAAATAGAACAAAGGAAGCTCTATTTATAAAGCGAATCCGTTCACCAATGTGGAGGGGAGTAAATTTTAGACAAGAACAGCTGGAGTTTTTTCCATTTCTAAGTTAATTATTACTCTCTAGATGTTGACTGTTTGGAACTTATTTTGTTTGCGGAATGTATTCCCATTTCTGTTATCTGTTTGAGTCAGTTGCAGCGCGGTGAAATGTTGACATCGTTAATTCATGGATTTTTCTTATATTGTGTACTGTTTATATGTAGTTTATTTTGGAATTATAACAATTATTCATTCAAAATATTCCGTTGAGTGTAGGGTGTGACATCATTCAACAGAGAGCTATTGTAGCTGTGCCTGCCTCTGTTACTTGTTGTTGATGTTGTATTCTGTAATTGTCAAGACACAGTCGCTTAAATAGGTAAGGGCTTAATGGGGAAGATTTTAGTAATGAGTTCGTCTTTCTAATAGTATATGATGTTGTTTCTACTATCTATATTGCATAGGAAAGGATTTTTATCGTGTTAATATTCAATTCAAATACATCTGCTATGTTGGGCGTTATGACGTCACACTGTTATTTACATTGAAATCAATAACAATCGTCCTGAAAGCTTTATCTCGGGCACTGACAGTGGCTGTGCATATATTCACAGTTCAACCAAATCTCATAAAGGGGGTATAATATGGACTGCATTTACAAACAAATGATTACGTAAATGAGGAGGTAGTTTTTGGTCATACTCACCTGTATAGATCTATACATGACTTTCTGTTTACCATACTTTCTGAGGAGGTAATTTTTGGTCCAGTTTATAGCTGCCCAGTCCTTTACTATATCTGTTACTATCACTGGCCTAAAATTAATATCTATCATCTTATTGCTTAAATAAAGAAGACTGCTTCAAAGACATAAACAGTCTATACAATTTTTTTATTTCAAAATTGTCAGCTAAGTTTCAGAGGGGAGCAATAAATTAAAATCTGTTGAAAATAAATAAAAAAACTGTTGATAGAGTCACATCATTTGCATGTCAAAATGATTTATTTCCATTGTTATTTTTTAGAAACGAGGATTCTGACTGGCTGAGAAATTTTGTTGATACATGGATTATTTACAACACTATTTTTGAAATCGGGGATTCTCATCTCGTAGCTGAAATTCTTTTTTCCTTTGATTAAAACTACAAAGTTAAATTACTGCATCAAATACATTTTGGCCAACTTTATTGGATCTGAACGGTACATTTGAATGTCTGAAATGAAATGCAAAATTCTACACCGACCATTTTCCGTCGTATATATCCCAGAATTCCTCGATAGACAGTTTAGATCGTCTCTCTACAATCCACTTGTGATTGGGTCGATTATAAATCTCCAGGTTCTCTTCTCTCATCCTCATGGCAGCTTTAAAATCAAACCTGCACCAAGATGAATAAGAATTAAAAAGGCCTTTGTTGCTTAAATGGCTGACTGGATAATCATCATCATTGTGAAAAATTAATGGTGAATGGGGCATCTGTTAACTGAGTTTTATTAGGAAATCTGACATCATAATACAATGTATTATAATTATGTAAAAGGAAATTATATGTTAAACCTTTCATCAAAGGGTTTTATAAAATATTGGTTTTGATTAGAAATATTGTATGGACGGCAGAAAGGGTAAACAAGAGGCCCAAGGGGGCAACATTCAGCTCACCTGAGTTGCAAACTGGACAATTTGGTGGAGGCCCTTGAGTACTTGCTTCCTTTAAGGTTTCATGAAATTATGTGCATCCGTTTGGGAGATGTCAAAAATGTGTCAACCAATCAGAGCCCTTGGTGGCTATATTTGTATGCCAATCGCCACGAAAAACACAATCTTTGTAGAGGATCATGAAAACTTGCTTCCTGTAAGGTTTCGTGAAATTCTGTGCAGCAGTTGCGGAGGAGAAGCAAAAAAACATAAAAAAACTGTAGCCAATCAGAGCCCTCAGCAGCCATATTTGTTTACAGATCGGGACGAAAAACACAAACTTGGTAGAGGACCTTTAAAAGTACTTGCTTCCTGTAAGGTTTCGTGAAATTCTGTGCAGCGGTTGCATAGGAGAAGGCGAAAATGCGTCAGCCAATCAGAGCTCTTTGCGGCCATATTTGTTGATCAATCAGCACGAAAAACACAATCTTGGTAGAGGACCTTGAGTTCCTGCTTCCTGTAAGGTTTCATGAAATTCTGTACAGCGGCTGCAGATGTCCAAAATATTAAATGTTTACACCGGAAGACGACAACGTAAGGTGCGCTATGACAATAGTTCACTTGAGCTAAAAATGACAAAACAAACGTCAATAAGTTTATAGAACATACTAAAAATAAAGAATGAGCTGTCATTGTTTATAAGACCAACAGTCTCCATGAAGAAATAAACATTTAACTGGAAATAGAACAAATAGACTAGATTGCAAAAGCAATTAGAAACGCTACCCAAAAAACGATCCCCAATGCAAAACATTCATACATGGAAAGGACATTCAATGGTGTCCTACTTGTAAGGCCAAGTGACGTCGTCGGCAGTAGAAGAGCAAGAGTTGTGTAATACTTCCAACAACGCTGGTGTCTATTTATTGCATTAGAAGATAATATTTTAAGATAGCTGAATGGCTCAGAAGATAAAACGTTTCAGACTTTCAATCTGATGATCCGGTTTCAATCCTCAGCCACAGAAATGACATTTTCTTGTTTTGTTTTTACTTATCATATTTTGTTGTGATAAAAAATACTTTTTTTGTATTATTTGCACATTTGGAAATAAAATATCAGACAATAGTGAATACATGTCCATGTTGTCTTAAGGATCTGTCTTAAGGATCTTTCTAGAGTATCCCCCATAGTGAATTCTGTGTCTCATTTATTTCAAATTTGCTGACAAAAGATACTACAAATGTGCACAAATATTCCTTATCACAATACATCAGGAGAATAAATACAATATTTGTAAATTAGTAAGAACAAAAATGAAATTAAGGATCGAACCTGAATTGTTGGATTAACAGTCTAAAACGTTAACTGCTGAGCCATTCAATATTCTTATTATATATACAATGAAATAAATAGAAACCAGTATTGTTGGTAGTATTACACAGCTTTTGCTCTTCTACTGCTGATGACGTCACTCGGCCTTACAACTACAGCGTCCTTATAACGTCCTTTTCATGCATGACTGTTTTGCGCTGGTGATCTTCTTATATAAGACTTAGTAGTAATATTATCATTCGTTTTGCAATCTAGTCTGTTTGTTCTATTCTTCTCCTTCTTTCTGTTTGGGCACCCGACAGCCCTCTATTGGGTAAGTTGGCTGTATTGATGTTACATAAATATTGCAGGGAACTCATTCGCCAACAGTCAGTTACATTAAGTACTCCTTTTGGGTGCCTCAGAGTGCTACCCCATTTCATGCCCACCCTCCATTTGTGTATGTGGTGTATACATGTATGCAGCAGGGTTGCATAGTTATGTACTGCTTGGATGGTCCGTATTTCCAACGGCTTTTTTATGGTGCCACCACACCTGGATACCTTTGCTGCAGCAAGAACGTAGGTACCTAACCAGGTTCTTTATAGTCCCCTGGGTCAGGAGACACGGTAGGGACGAACGAATGGATATGACTTTCAACAATCATATGACCGCACCAGGATTTGAACCCCAGTCGTCTGCGTGAGAGTCGAATGCCTTATCCATTCGGCCATCTCTACCTATTTTCAGTGGTTTATTTAGTCATGGAGACTGTTGGTCTTTACAATAATGACCGTTCCTTCTTTATTTTTAGTAAATTATTTGTTCTATATAAAACTAATCTTCGTTTTGTCAATTTGACAAAATGTATTTTTTATCCTTTCCGCCTCCCATATGCATGAGTTTAAATTGACCTCTAGAATTAGAACCTAGACTATTTCATAAACTGGGAGTACCCTGGATGACAATTACTCTGAGACTCATCAATTTCCACTAAAATCAAAAGTTCACCATATAAATTAGCCAGATAAAATAAATCCATACTTGTAAATTGTCCATACTTATACATTGTCATTTTTACACTTGATAAGGCCAAGTGACCGAAAATTTGTGTACTTGAGTGTTTGTGCTTTTATTATTTGTAACATAATTTCCTTCCCTCTGGAAGAAATGTCTCAATGTAACATACTTGTAAGGTTTGTTTGTAAAGTTGACATTGTTAGTGGTATCTTCCTTCCATTGTTGTTGGTCACCGTCATAGACACTGAGTGACATCATAACGACCATGGTAGTTGACACCAGGAATACACCAATCAGACGACACGGCGTCACAAGCTCCGTGTTCATCTGGGAATCAGCTATTCTTAGCATCTTCACTCTTGGTGGTTTAGCATAATTATTTCTTGACATTACAGACTGAAAAAAAAGAAAAATGAAAATATTAAGGATTAAGGGGTATAATACTCCAGTTGCACTACCAGGCTTTCTACTCTACCTTGATGAAAAAGTAGGAAAAAGGTAGGAGTGGTCAATGAAAAAAAGTAGGAGAAAAATAGGAAAAAGAAGGAATTAATAGGGGAAAAGTAGGAAATTTTCCGCCACTTTTAGCAACAATTTTCAGTAAGTATTACACACAAATCACAGTAAGCAATGTTTGTAGACTGGTAATTTTCATCTTTGAGGAAATCAGAGAGAGAAATAAAGGCAGATTGATTTTTCATGTAAAATATACAGGATGGGCGAGCGAAGCGAGCCCGAAATTTTAAAAAACTTTGAATCAGATGTCGATGACAAGTAAAGCAAGTAATTTTTTACTTTTGAGATGAAAAAGTAGGAATAGTAGGAGGTTTTGAAGAAAAAGTAGGATAAAATAGGATCAAAATAAAAAAGTAGGAAAAGTAGGAAATAGTAGGAAAAAGTAGGAACAGTAGAAAGCCTGCACTACTACGTTTGTGGGGGTTTTTTTTAATGCTGATGCTACCAAAAAAAAAGATAATCGGAGACTGTCCTTGACACCAAAACTAAAACACTCATTTGTTATATTTACATTGTACAAATATCGCAAACACAGCGTATTATAGCGTCAAAAGTATTCTAACGTTGGTAAATTCTCCCTGCATTCAAAACTTGGACGTTACATTACATTGGCAACCCATTAATTTTCATTGGCATATAATTAAGATAGAAGCTTTATTTGATCTCTTATGTCTAAACGTTGATGTGATCAGAGAACAGAAGATTCAGAAGAAATATAAAAATTAGAACCAAAAATGAATTAAAAGTATAGGATTTTATTAGTACTGAAAGTATCGATACTCAGCACTTGTGTATCGATGACAATACGTATTGAAAGTCTCAAAATATCGATATTACTCTTCAATATTCCATTATTATTATACAGCACTACACTGAACTACCACTAACTTCTTAACCAAGTCACTCTAGTGGAACCTAGACACTAGTGGAAAATGTAGGTCAGATGCAGCATCAAACAAATGGGTTCACCTCATCCTCCCAAGATGAATCAGTTGTGCAAGTTTGGTTACTGTAGTATCAGTACTTTATCAAATACTGAGCTACCCCAAACTTCTTAACCGGACACTGACATGTATGTGCGGTGGTATAGCATAAGCTCACTGAACTTCATTGAGGTGTGCTTTTAAAACCTGTAAGATGAAATGAGACACCTACTTTACCATCCCTACAAATGGAAACATGTTTTTTGTGACTAACATGGATAAGATGCCGGACAAAGTTATCCCTACATATTGCTCTTTTGTTAAATAAGACATAAAAACATGACATTAATCTATTACATACCAGTCTCTTCAAACAAAACAATATGAATTCCTCTATTGAAAGTTATAAGCACTAGCTGTCATGTATCACCAGAACTATGTTTCAGATATTATGAAATCCCACACATATTTTTCTGCAAGTAACATTGTAAGCTCTGAATTTTACCAACTTTATGCATAATTCAACAACTTTTTTCAAAATCAATACTTTCCATCTTTGACTCGTCAAATATTTCAATTTTAGCATTATTCTGTTATTGATTGATTGTCTCTGCGTTCATGCATTCATCAATATAACTATAATGTAAACGATTCTATGCATGCACATACAATTTATGCATCTAACAACATATCTATACATTCAGGCATAAAATAAAATTGAAAGAGGAGAGAATTCAAAATAGTCTCATATAGAATATGATTCAGTAATTATGTATATAAGGGATGTCTCATACAGAAAGTATATACAGTAAAACCTGTCTAAACCAATATTGAAGGAAAAAAATCGGTATAGACAGGTAATCAGATTACACAGGTTTAATAAAATTAAGGCTTCCTGATAATTTCTTCAAGTTATCTTTATATTCCTATGGAAATATTCATCATAAAACCGTGAAAAGGTAAAACTTTCTTTTTACCCATGAACTGTTTGGACTCTTACTTCTCATAAAAATTATCCTCTCTGTGATGTTAAGTTAAATTTGGAAATATATACCATACTCCATGAAGAAGATTTCAAGTCAAATGGAATTGGGTATTCCTTTGTACTTGCTGAGTTTATATACAAATTAAACTTATTATAATACAAATGCTATGGCTTAGGCAGGTTACTATTAAGTGAAATGGAGTCCATTTAGCTGTAGTTTAATTGATCAGGTTGGGGTGATAATAATCAAAACATAAGTTGGTCAGGGTAGGTGTTAAATTGTTTCAACATATCGGTTTATACAGTGTAAAATGTGTGTATAAAATGTCTCAGGGACCAAAAATTTATATCGGTATTCCGAGTAGGTAGTGTTCAGTTGGAACAGGTTATTTTATTTACATTGTAGGAAAAGAAGAAGTTTCTTTGGGACCAAAAAATTCTATTGGAATAGACATGTTATCGGATTAGACAGGTATCAGTTTAGACAGGTTTCATTGTATAAAAAAATACACAGGAGGTCAATGTAGACCTATTATCACTTAACTATAGAATATACCAGACTCTCTTACAAGACTGAAGCTCTACTGGATTTTTTTTTCATTCCCTACAATATAAAGTCATAATTCTTCAATTACGTGGGGAAAAAATTCAAAACCAGTCACATATATCAAAGATCATTCTTTCTTTTTAAAGAATACAAATTTCATAACATTATAATCAATATATAATTGCCCTGAAGTGACAAATTACTGCCTGTCAGACAATTTTCTCTCTAAATGCATGTAGATCCATATATGGCATAACATTCAGCTGTCAGGGATTTTTCAGGGTATTTTACTCTGGGTCCAGGGTCCAATAAAATTGGGAAAAATCACGGCGTTTGAATGAAATAATGGGAATTTCCAACAGTTTAATTTGATTCCTAATAGAATAAATCATTACATACTACTTTCTTTTGTTTCTTTAGTCATTATCCAAAATTTTATTTTGAAGAAGGTATCTATCCTCTGCAAGGAAGATTTACTCCCTTTTCTCATTTTTGGGTATCATGTTTGGCTGTTGTGAGTAGACATGGTCCCCGGGTTCCCAATACTGGAGGTACGATTTGATGATTAAAACATAAACCTATACCAGATATCAGATTTCTGACCAGTTTACATTTCGATCCTAAATGTCGTATTTCTGCTAGGTATTTCAGTCATAATTTTGCTCTTTATTGAAGAACACTTAAAAAAATTCTAAGAGGTACAAATTGGAAAATTTCAATCATAAATTGGGAAAATACAGGTCATTTTGGCGTTGGGAATGGGTCCGATAATCGGACCCAAAAACAGACTTGAAAAATCCCTGGCTGTTCACTTTGAAAACTCTCATACAAGTTTGCATGTATCATTCAATGTCAAATGCTTTGGAATGAAAATACTTATATAATAAGGTCAGAGTTCAAGTTCACTATAAAACCTGTGTTTGTGAAACAAGAATGCCCCCGGTGGTATCTTTGTTAGTGTAAACTCAATTTTCTTTAAGTTGTTGAAAGGTCAAGGTTAGGGTGACAAGGTTAAAAATGTTGGTATCAATGGAAAAATCATACGAAATATCGAAGCCCTATCTCTTACCATTCAAAATCTATGCCCAATGTTAGTTTTTGAAAAGTAGGTCAAAGGTCAAAGTGAAGGTAATGAGGTCAAAAATTTTGGTATTAATAGCATGTGAAGTATGAAACTTAAGCCCTATCACTTACCATTCAATAGTTAAACCCAATGTTAAAGTTTTTGAAAAGATAGTATGTCAAAGGGAAAGTCAAGGTCACGAGGTCAAAATTTTGGTATCAATGGAAAGGTCTAGTCACAAGGAATACACTTGTGGAATATGAAAGCCCTATCACTTACCATTCAAAAGTTATACCCAATGTTCAAGTTTTTGAAAAGTATGTCAAAGGTCAAAGTCAAGGTCACAAGGTCAAAAATTTTGGTATCAATGGAAAGGTCTTGTCACAAGGAATACACATATGAAATATGAAAGCCGTATCACTAACCATTTGAAAGCCCAATGTTAATGTATTTGCAGAGGACAAACAGACAGACAAACAGACGGACAGGCCAAAAACTATATGCCTCCGAATCTTTGATTCTGGGGCATAAAAAGCTGAAATATTTCACAAGACTGCTGAAAATTTCATCAGATTTGCCTGGTGAGTCTGTTGACTTTTGGATTATCTGAGCTGAAGCAATTCTTGTGGGTACAGTGTACAATTACAAAGCTGCAGCATGATAAATTCTCAATTAAATGTATAAAAGAGTATTTAAAAAGTCCAAAGTTTACTAGTTTTGCCTTATTTTTATTTAGAAAGAGCATTCTAATTTTGCCCCCCCCCCCCCCCAACACCTGACAGTGGATCTGCCCCTGGAATTCATAGCTGAAACTCCGAACGGGTTGGGAAAGTAGGAAGGAAGTTGATAGGGGTTTCTGCTGCCTATAGTATCACCCTTCTTTGGGATTAAAATGTAATTATGAACTGACAACCCCTACCCACCCACCCCCTGCCTTCCATTTTTTTTAATAACTACAATTGTATCAACAAGTAAGAACCCCAGCCATCCCTTCAATAGTTTCTAAATTTCTTGATTACTCCAAGTCATTTACTACAGTACTCTAAATTATAGCTATTATGATTAAGAAATTGATGACAGGTTATTGTGGTTTTGAAAGTATAATAATCTGAGGTCTCCTATAAAAAAAAATCAGGGAGACGGAGGGGGTTCCAGCCTGTGATTTCAAAATAAAAATTATGCAAAACAAACACGGAAAGAAGAATTCTGTCTGGGTATAATTTTAACCAGAAGTCTCTGATGAGACTGTAGCTCTCCTGGTTGTTTGCTTGAATTAATCTAAGTGACACGCCCATTCCAAGACCCTGAGTATCAGGGGCTCAAACTAAATACAAGATAAGAGAATGATTAATATAATGGAAAAAAATTAACTGTCTATCAATCATACATTCTGAGAATTAGTGATCACAAGATTACACAGTGCTATACAGGAGACTCTGGGAGTCAGGGGCTCAAACAAAATACAAGGTCCACATCTAGACCATGTACTGAGAATAATGCAACAACAATTATCTTTCTATCAAATATACTTTCTGAGAATTGGTGCTCACAAGATTACAAACAAAATATCAGGTGCACATCTAGACCAGAATCTGAGAATAATACTCAAAAGAATCCCACGGGGTCAGGGGCTCCAACAAAATATCAGGTGCACATCTAGACCACAATCTGAGAGTAAAATTATCTTTCTATCAATTATACTTTTCTATCAATAATACTTTCTTAGAATTGGTGCTCACAAGATTACATAGGGTTACCCATCATATTGCAAAAAGAATTAAGTCACCATCATTCATAGTGTCAGAGGAGTTGCGAGCACAAGATTACATAGTTATATAGGAGAAAATGACCACACCCATTTTCTAAGACCCTGGGGGTCAGGGGTTCAAACAAAATATCAGGTGCACAACTAGACCATAGACTCATCATATTGCAAAAAGAATTAATTCTCCATCATACATAGTGTCAGAGGAGTTGCGAGCACAAGATTACATCATGTACATAGAGTTATATAGGAGAAAATGACCACACCCATTTCCAAGTCCCTGGGGGTCAGGGGCTCAAACAAAATATCAGATGCACAACTAGACCACAGACCCATCATACTGCAAAAAAAATTAAGTATCCATCATTCATAGTGTCAGAGGAGTTGCGAACACAAGATTACATAGAGTTATAAAGGAGAAAAAGACCACACCAATTTTCCAAGACCCTGGGGTCAGGGGCTCAAACAAAATATCAGGTGCACAACAAGACCACAGACTGAGAATAATGCTCATAGAATTATCTTTCTATCAATTATACTTTCTGAGAATTGGTGCTCTCAAGATAAGTGTTCTTCCCCCCCCCCCCCCCCAGTTATAATACATTTCATGTTGAGCCCTCAGCACTAGCTTGGTCACCCAAACTAGTGAAGGACGTTATGATTGATCAAGCCTCGTCTGAAAGGAAATTCATAGGCCACAGGAATGCCCCAGATGCATTCGGCATTTTTGGGATGCATGACTATCAGGTTTTTTTCAGGAATTTCAATTCTGTTCAAGCAGTATGGGAAAAATGGCGAAAAAATTCAGAGCAGTGTTCTAGGATTCCATTATACGTTACCCAAGGTAAGTGAAAATTGAGGTCGGGTAACTGGAAAACAGTCTGAATGCTACTTACCCGTTTGTAAGTGAATTTTGAAGCACATCGTCCCCATGACACTCTCTATGTAATGTAGCAAAAACAGAAGTAGATAGTCGCCCCAAAGTACTGTACTACACAATCATATTTTAGCAGTCATCCTGTATTTTCAATGTGACAATATTTCTGGAAATAATAATTTTTTTTTCATGGTAATGCCTAGGTAGCCGCAGAAACGGCCAACGACAATGGATATTTGTTTGGTAAGGGTATGTTCCAAGTGTCGTTGGCCGTTTCCGCGGGATTCAGTCCTACAACATTATCGTCAGTGATACGAAGATTTAGATCTTAATATGTTCCTGCATGTCAGGTTTAGATCCCCTCGGCGCCCTCTAGCTTTGCGAATAACTCAGCTAAAATGCAATAAATTCTTGATTATTTGAACATGTTGAATGAAGAAAGTATCTTGATTAAGTGGACTTGATAGCACATAGATTCAGGACCGCGAACCTTGTCCTTTTATATGAATAGAAGACATACACAGTGCTGCAGCGTCTTCATACCCGTCTATGTTCATTATACAAAGGGGGCCGCCAAAGTTCTATGACATATAACCGTGCAGCAAGACGCGAAGTTATATCTGTCAGCTCTTAAATGGCAACGAGGGATTTCACCTAACATAAAACATATTTATTTCGCCTGTATTTTAAACAAGCATCATTTTCTTACATTTGTATTGTCAAATTAAATTATAATTCTTATCATTGTGATTAATTTGTTGATCAAATATGTTATTTGTTCGAGATCTAATGATCCAAATGAAAACTCGGGCTCGAGTTTTTCATAACGCTATATTCCACTGGTGAATCCAATGTGATCAGATAATGACAAGATTGCACCAAGTGTTGGACTTTATATAACATTTTTAAGGTTAGACCATAATAATTTAATATATTATCCATCCTTTCAATGTAATCTTACTCGCTGTCAATGCTATAACCATCATAATTTCCCTGTTCTAGTTTCCGCTAACATTGCGATGCGTAAAGAACTACATACCAACATGGCGGGCGGCTACAAGACTCCAGTGTGTTAGCAGTATACCAGAGTCTTGTACATTTTGTAAGCAGGACTAGGGGCCGCCGCAGACTGAAGTCACTACTGTGACCTCACACCAAGTCACCTGGCACACCATGAAGTCAGTCTAGTAGAGTTTGGACTCTTTCCAACTAAGTTTGGCAGCGAAACCCTTAATTAATTAAATAAGTTTTGCATACTGACCAATTAAAGTCAAAGATATATCAATTGATTAAAAATTATTAGCATGATTAGCACGACCTACAAACTGTTTCTCCAGCAAAACTACAGATTAATGATGCAATCATTTCATTCTTATATTATATACAGTGATTTTTTTCAGTAATTTGGTAATGGGGTGGGGGCCAGTGCAATAGGGAAAATTAAAGACATTTGGGAAGTACTAATATATAAGTAAAAAGTAAAAAGACAGTTTACACAATAAAAAGATCAGAATTGAATGTTTCATCACATAAATTTCTTTAAGATATGATTTAATTTCTTGTGCTTACAATAATAAGGCAAATAATTAGTAAATTTGCTACTTTTGAACCAGTAAATTTCACTTATTTCGGTGATAATTCCATCTATATGTGATTGGGAAATTTTAGAGCCACAATTGGGAAAAAAAGATACTATTTTTCATTGGGAATGGGGCCGATTACGGCCCCAAAAAGGGGCAAAAAAAAATCCCTGTATAATGTTTTTAATTTCTAGATTTTAATCATGATAATCGATTATCAAAATCTTAATCGATTATTGTTATCAGAAGGGTCTGGTGATGATGACCCCAACGTCAGTGATAATTATTATAAGTGGTATATATTTAAATTTTGACCTAGTTTCGGAGTCACATATTTTCCAAAAATCTATTGTTGTCAACTGATCGATAAAAACATGAAAAACCTGCTTTGATAATGATAGGTCCGGGAATACTCCAGAAATGGCTATAATGGCTAAATATGGCTATAATAGCTATAAATGGCGATATTGGAGAAGTAATATTAAGTACCAAAAAAATTAAATTTTTGAATTTTTCTTTCAAACTCAAAATCGCAAATCTTTATGACCATCTGATCAAAGTTTACAAAAGAAGTTGGTATGCAAAACTTACAATTTTCAAGTTTTGACCAGGATAACATGGATAAGGTATCAAAATTTTGACTCATTCAATCTCAAAGATGGTACATTTTACATGTCAACTTCTTTAGGAAACATTGTTCAGATGGTCATAAACATTTGCGATTTTGAGTATTGGATCAAAATTCCAAAATTTACTTTTTTAGTACTTAAAATTATTTCTCCAATACAGCCATTTATAGCTATTATAGCCATATATAGCTATTATAGCCATTTCTGGAATAATCCCGGACCTGAATGATAGGGGGTAAGTCTAAATAAAGAACTCTAAAGAACCCTAAAGTACTCTAAAGAACTCTAGGTTTTATATGAATGTGGGTTGGTAAATTGAGAAAATATTTTGATGTTCAGATAGATGAAGGCCATACTAACATAAATATATATAGTTTATAGGGGTTGACTTGTTGGAAAGTATCTTTATTGTAGATTGAATGTTGTTGAATTTTCGAATCGGCACGCGCGTAAGACGCCATGTTGGAAATGTGTATATATTTAGACTCAGGTATACAGGTAGTAATTATTTCGAACGAGTCGCTCCCCTTCTGAGGCCACCCAAAGTTTGACAAGGAGTAAAAGATAGCGCTTCTGTGATTGGATAATATTCATTAATACAGATATGAAAGAAAAGTACTGATTGTGGACTTTCATTGCATGTATAGCATTTTCATGAAATTTATTTGAGATAGAAATATTTAGGGGTGCCAAATGGGGGGTATTTTTTTAGTTTAAACAGTTCATGTCATTCCCCTTTTTTCAATCAAAATTTAAGGGGAGAAAAGCAACGTTAACCCCCAAATTTTTTTTGGTCAAAAGTCAGATAATTTATTAATCTCTATTATGATCTATTAGCATATTTTTCAAATCAACTTTTTTTACTGAGTTATGGAGGCCCAATGGGGATAACCCCTTCCCATAGAACTCTATGTTAAAGGGACCGAATAAATAATTACTACCTTCATACCCTCAATCAGAATGATACACTACCAAATTTACTCTATATAAACCTGTCTCCTCGTAGGCCTAAATTTCAAATGTCTTGTCCCCCACCTAAATGTTGATGGATTTTCATGTTTTATGTATCAATTTATTCCAAATTAAATTATTTTTAGAAACATCAAACAAAATTATCCAATAAAAATTTTGAATATAAAATATGCAATTTTTGACATTTTTGTTTTCCCTATATGATCTATAGTAAAAACCCCAACGATCTTCAAACAGCATGTCCCCATCTTTAAATTAATTTTTTTTACACCAAATATATACCATTTTGTAGGTTTATATATGTACTATCTCAAAAAATTATTATAGTAATAATATTTTTAGCCATTAAAGAGAGATTTTCAAAAAACACCTCAAAATCCTTCAATTTTTTTAAACAGCAAGGAGACATGAGATTTGATAGTGTGATAGGGCCCAGAGCAGGATATTCTGACACGGAGAAGTATATAAAGTACATGAGTTACATTACCAAAGTAAGACTTACTAAAGTTTAACGATATATGTATATGTTGACAGAGAAAATTTAGCACGAACACTTGCGAATATAGTTATATACATGTACCTCATTTCATCATAAGCAATTATTTTGTTTGTACTTTCTGTTTCAGCACGAAAGATAACTCTGTCTCTCTCCTTGGGTCGTTTCGACGTCAATGCGAAACATCCTTCAATATAAGTTGTTTCGCCCCCTCTAGTACGGAATATATAATAATAATGGATAATCCCGTTATTCTGCTAACGCAGCGAGGTTATAATAGAACTAAATAATGGCTAGTCTCAATATCTGACCCGTCACACACATTGATTCTATTCCTTTATTTTTGTGTGTGTTTCTCTCACACAAATACATGATTGTGATTGATTTTCTGAACAGATTAACAGATTTTCGGAAATTTCCGTCACTTGAATCGGAAAAAAATAACTGCGGAAAAGCCCGGAAATGTGCGATTGGTAAATACAATTACTTGAAAAAAAAAACAACTTAGAATTATCTAAGGCACGGTCCATTTGATATTCTGGCGGGGGGGGGGGGGGGGGCTTGGGTTTTTTTCGAAAATAATATTTTTGCTCTCAAATTTGTTGAAAAAAATTAATTTGCTTATGCTGTGACAGAAAAAAATAATCTTGCTCTTACAAATAATCTGAATTTGAGGAATTACCATAAAATTTCGCCAAAATTCTTGAAAATTTTCCGGCTCGCTTCGCTCGCCACAGTGTTCATTTTGTATCCAAAATTTTTTGCTCGCTTCGCTTGCCATATAGTTTTCTATCAAAACATTATTTGCTAATGGCAAAGTTCATATATTTGAAGAGATTAAAAATTATACATGTATGTGAATGAAAAAGGGCTTCCTTAAAAGCTTAAATATATTATCAAATTATCAATATTTATATATTGCTATTAATACATGTTGCATGTATCCCATACAATCTAATTCTATATTCTTGTAAGCTTGGAAGGAGAACTTCAGTTATTCACCAATTTACAATTCTACATTTAAAAATTTGTCTAGGAGACCTTCCCCTCAGACCCTCTTATACATATTATATACATGTATCTTTTATAAAATATTGAGAATTGTATTGTAAAAATCTCTGTTTAAAAGTAAATTGAATACTTGCATGAAAATAAACTAATATATTAATGTTTAGAGTTTTGAGTAAAAATATAAATAGATTTCTATTGATAAAACACAAACATTCTTAATAGGCACATCACTTTGTTAAAAAAATTTCCTTGCTCCAACTTCCTACAATGCATTGGTATTTAACTTTATTGTGCATTATTTCTAGCACCAAAATCTTGGACTCCCCTAGGCCAGCTGTCATCAAAGTCCAGAATCCTCAGCTTGACACATCAACATTGAATCAGATCATTATACTCATCGATCCAGCGCAACTTTCCATTGTCAATTATAGCACACAGCAAGTCATCTTCACTTGGTAGAAACAACAGCAAGAAGTTCTCCCAGTACTTAGTGCTTGTTCTACTGACAACATATCTATATTGAAGTAAATCCAGGTTCCTCAAAGAGTACATTGTACATGTACACGTCAATACCAGTGCGGCACATGTGATATCACCGTTGATTGAGATGACAAAAGTGGTACCATGCCAGGATGTACATTCTACAAGCTACGATGTCATGGAAGTCTCGGACATTAGCTGGCACTGTATCATCTGCAACTCGCCAAACTACAGCACTATATATAGTCCATAGCCTACATTCTACAAGCAACGCACAAACTGGCAATTAACCAAGAAATACTGTCAAATCTCACTACATCATCAAGTAGTCAACTCAGTGAGATTGTCTCGCTATTAGTGAATCGCCGTCTGCTCATGGTGGAATCAATAAAGCGCAAAAACACCGGAACCTATCTACTCCTCGACACCGATTAGGAAAATGGATCCAAGAGATTTTGGACTTTCATCAAACTCCGAAGGAAAGAGAGTTCAAGCATATCATCACTTAAATCAGACGGAAAGCTGTACACTGATCCATGAAGTAAAGCGAACATCTGAAATCAGCAATTCCAATCTGCATTCTCTCCTAAGACAACATTCACTGAGGAGGAATTTAAATCAGCCACTGGAACAACCAACAAAAATGTACCACCATTAAACATCATCTTTTTTAAGACAGAGGGATTAGAAAAACTCTAAAAACAACTTTACCCCAACAAAGCACCAGGGTCAGACAATCTATCACCTAGGATACTGAAGGAAGCTTACAAGGAGATGGCGCGGTTACTACAACTTATACACCAAATCATTAACAACAGGTGTCGTCCCAGACGATTGGAGAAAGGCAATCGTGTCACAGGTCTACAAAAAGGTAAAAAGTACACAGCCACTAACTATAGTCCAATTTCTCTTACCTCAGAATGATGAAGGTGATGGAGCATATCATAACATCAAACATAATGCGACATGGAGAAAAGCGCGGTATCCTGTACGAATTGCAGCATGGATTCGGAAAAGGCAGGTCTTGTGAAACACAACTGATTGAATTCATTGATGACCTTACCAAGAACCTTGTCAAACTCCAGCAAACAGATATCCTCATCATGATCTTTGTCCAATCACAGCTCCCTCGTCCATAAGCTTACCACGTTTGGTATATGCGGTTACATAAACCAGTGGATATCAAAGTGGATAAATCAAAGGACACAAACAGTGGTGCTTGACGGTCAGAGGTCATCAAGATCACACACAAAACGAAGCCCATAAACACCACCTACCATCTGCATGGGTATACCCTAGAGGAAGTAACAACAGCTGAATAAGATCAAGACTCAGACCTACAACCGGGTAGTTAGACCGTATTTAGAATATGAGTCAACTGTGTGGGACCCGTATACCCAAGCCAATATCAACAAGCTTTCAGAGCGAATACAACGACAAGCAGCTCGTAATGTTACCAATCGTCATCGAAACACATCGAGCGCATCAACAATGCTTGAAGGACTTGAGTGGAAACATTGCAAGAAAGAAGGATGATATATATAGACTGTGCTTGTTTCATAAGATAAACAAGGGATCAAACAGGAAGGACGTCTCATATCACCAAAGAGACGAGGTCGCCACCACCATACTTGTTCCTTCCAGATCCCCCAATCAAGGGTTGATTCACATCGGATGTTATTCTTCCCGAGAACCATCCGAGACTGGTATGATCTGCCTGATTAGACCGTACAGTCCAAAACAATAGGGGCTTTTAAGGCTCTAGTGTCCAATATCTAAATCCGATATGGACACTTTTTTATCCAGTTGCTAAACTTTAAAAAATTTTAAGTCTTTACATGTGCTCAATATAGCATAGATTAGAATCAACTGTGGACACCAGATTCGAGTCTATCTTTAAAGACCCTGATGTTATCACAGAGCTTGAGACAAAGCCTCATATAATTACACATTTACTTGCAAAATGTACTATTTCGACAGCCTTGTTAAAGAGTTGGGTTTCAATTCGACACCTGGAGATCCCACTTACATCCCAATAAACCTTTCTGCCTCTGAAATAATAGATAACTTCAAATCAGCTCTCGCTTCCTTTGGCTTCGACACTAACAATTTAGATTTAGATTTACCATACTTATAATGCATTTCGAGGTTCGCAACCGTTCCTGCGGAAAATCTAATGATTTTGCCTTGCCTTCTCGACTATGAGACTGAATAACTGAGAGGTACTTCTTTAATGTTTGTTTATTACAGATACATAGACGATGTGTTGTCCATCAATGATCCAAAATTCGCGGATTACCTCAGCAGAATCTATCCTTCGGAGCTTGAAGTCAACGAAACTACAGAGACAAATAATTCAGCATCCTATTTGGACATAATTTTGACCTACGACACAGATTTTCACATGAACACCTTACTCTATGTACTAAAGTACTATGTCGACAGTCTAGTTAAGAGTTGGGATTATATTCGACATCTGGAAATCCCACTTTCACCCAACAAACCTTTCTGCCTCTGAAATAATAGATAACCACAAATCAGCTTTTGATTCCTTTGGCTTCGACACTAACAATTTAGATTTACCATACCTATACTGCATACCTAAAATGCATAAGAATCCGTACAAACAACGTTTCATCGCTGGTTCCTCAAAATGTTCTACCAAATTTATATCGATCTTACTCACCAAAGTTTTCACTGAAATCAAATCTGGGCTTCAAGAATATTGTTCGACAGTATATTCTCGCATCAACAAGATGTGGATTTTTAAGAATTCGAAGGAACTTTTAGATAATCTGAAATCCACTAATTTTAGTAGAGTCCATTCGATCAAAGCCTGTGATTTTCGACACTTTACACTACAATTCCACATTCTAAATTGAAAGAAAGACTCACAAAAATTATAAAACAAAGGAGGGGATCTCCAACAACACCAGGTTGTAGCACCCACAGCAAAACCCCAAAACACCCAATGCAAAAACACAAAGCAGACAAGCACAAAAAGAGACGCGCAAGGGACAAGGAACGTCAACGCACAACACAGAAACATCAAACACAAAGGACTACACATAAACGTAATGCGTTTACAAGTAAGAACGGTAATCGCAAATTTATACAAATTTATTGTTGTGAACTATGACAAAATCTACTTTGTAAAAGAAAAGTCCGATTCTGAAAATAAGTACACTGAAACTGATATTATTCAGATGTTAAACTTTCTGATCGACAACATTTTTGTGGTGTTTGGAGGAAAGATCTTCCAGCAAATTGTCGCAATTCCATGGGGACCAATTGTGCCCCACTCCTTGCCGACATTTTCTTTACTCGTGCGAAGCTGAATTCATTCAATCTCTGGTCTCTGAAGGGAAAAGATACTTAGCTTCTGACTTCAACTTCACTTACAGATACATAGACGATGTGTTGTCCATCAATAATCCAAAATTCGCGGATTACCTGAGCAGTATCTATCCTTCGGAGCTTGAAGTCAAAGAAACTACAGAGAAAAACAATCCAGCATCCTATTTTAACATAATGTTGTCCTACGGCACTGATGGTCACATGAACACCTCACTCTATGACAAACGTGACGACTTCAATTTCAGCATTACACACTTTCCTTTTCTGAGTAGCAACATCCCTTCATCGCATGCTTATTGCGTGTTCATATCTCAGTTGATACCCTATGCCAGAGCAAGTACCAACTATACAGATTTAATTCTGAGAGCTAGGCGTCTTTTAGATAAGCTTCTCAGTTAGGGACACGTTTGTGACCAACATCGTCACTGAGGAAGTTCTGCGGTCGATATAGGGAACTCGTCATACACTATGATGTCCCACTCTTCAGAATGACCGGTGCATGATATTCTGTCATAGACCATTTGAACCATCCAACCAAAGATTTTACTCTATATCTTCCGAAATGGAAGTAACTGAAGGTGGCAATTCTACCGAATTGAAGCGGCGGGTGTTGCATGCAAACAGGAGATGCTGACCTTCCCTGGGCACCTGGTCTCACTTCCATATCGGGGGTTCGCTTCTTTTCATGTGGTGGAGGTTTTTGTTTGTTTGCTTTGGTTCCTGTTTTACCCTGATTTTGTATGCCTTCGATTTATGATTTTCTGAATTATCGATTTTGTGCTGTATACAGGGATATGGTCATTATCCATAATCTTCAGCAAGTTGAAGGAGGCTATTATCAGGCAGATGCAGATGCATATGTATAGAAACAACATAATATGTGTCTCTCACACAAAATAATAATGCCAGGGGACGGGCGAAAAAGAAGGATAAGAAAGCAAATTTTGAAAGGTGTTCAGTCCGTCAAACAACGGGCCAGAACAAGATGCCGAGTTCCCCCGTCAATGTCCATCGGATTAGTTCTTTGCTGTTGAAGATAACTTGTTCTTGGGGAACACGTCCTGCATGTCGGGGCTCTGACCTCACGGTCCGAAAATTTAAATTTTTTTTAAATTGAACTCATATTTTCACCATCGGGACAACATCTCAAAACCATGTAATGATATATCTTCATAATTATGAAATGAATTTTGACATTGCGGAATATTGTAATTTACTAAATGACAATGAGTGACAGTAATATGATCCGACACAATTTACCCGTCCTTCCCCCAAATTCAGAGTCAATCGGTCGTCTCCTAACAATGTCAACTGACGTCAACGATGTCAGAGGATTCTTTTCTATATATGGTTTACCTTTATAATGAAGTTGATATTTATTCAATATTGCTGTTTGAAAATACGACGTACACGAGGTGTTAATTTTCTATCTTATGCATCATACTGTTTTTGTTTCCATAGCAACATATTATCACAACCATTCTAATTCTCATTATCTCATTTTTCCATCATGGGAGCCTTTACTGTAAGTTAGACATTTTGCATTCATGTATAAATTATATAGTTTTAAAATATGATAATCAAAACTGTTTTTTAAAAATTTGTTCGGCATATTTCCTACAGAGCGGACACTGATCATTCAAAAAGGAAAATGTGTCATATTCTATACTCTATTCAATATCTCGGTCTTTTATTTTCTTGAGTATGAGTGGCATATTCAATGGCGCAAACTATACGACAATAAAGCACAAAATTAATTATTTGTACAAAGAGGAAAAGATATACGAAAGAAGACTGAAGTGACGATACTGTATCTGGTAAATCTTTAAATGTTCGATCGATGCTAAAATATTGTACATAACGGCAGTCCGAACCTAGTTGATCCCGATGTTTGTGGTTTTCCCTGATTTCTTGTTGTTGTCCGTAGTGTTTGATTGTGTTCCGTGTCCCTTATATCTAGTTCTCGTCCCTGGTGGTTTCTTTTTTTTTGTGGTTTTTTCTTTTTTTCTTGTTGTTCTCCCTTATGTTTTATTGTATTCCGTGTCCCTTATATCTTGTTGTTGTCACTGATATTTTATTGTGTTCAGAGTCCCTTATACCTTATT
The DNA here is from genome assembly GCA_028142955.1 of Pinctada fucata. Classification (NCBI taxonomy): domain Eukaryota; kingdom Metazoa; phylum Mollusca; class Bivalvia; order Pterioida; family Pteriidae; genus Pinctada; species Pinctada fucata. The sequence goes on along the minus strand of AP027112.1, from coordinate 27,985,905 downwards.
GTTGTCCCTTGTGTTTTATTGTGGTTATACCTGATATGTTGTTGTTATCCCTGATGCTTTATTGTGGTTTTCCCTGATTTCTTGTTGTCGTCCTTGGTGGTTTTTATTTTGGTTTTCCTTGATATCTTGTTGCTGTCCCTGATGTTTTATTTTGTTCCGTTTCCCTTATATCTTGGTGTTGTCCCTGATGCTTTATTGTGTTCAGTGTCCTTTATGTCTTGTTGATGTCCCTGATGTTTTATTGTGTTCTGTGTCCCTATTATCTTATTGTTGTCCCTGATGCTTTATTGTGTTCAGTGTCCCTTATATCTTATTGTTGTTGTCTCTGATGTTTTATTGTGTTCAGTGTCCTTTAAATGTATTGTTGTTGTCCCTAATGTTTTATTGTGTTCAGTGTCCCTTATATCTTGTTGCTTTCCCTGATGTTTTATTGTTTTCAGTGTCCCTTATGTCTTCTTGTTGTCCCTGATGCTTTATTGTGTTCAGTGTCCTTTATATGTTGTTGTTGTTGTCCTTGATGTTTAATTGTATTCAGTGTCCCTGATATATTGTTATTGTCCCTGATGCTATATTGTGTTCTGTGCCCCTTATACCTTGTTGTTATTCATTGTGTTTTATTATGTTTTTCCCTTATATCTTTTTGTTGTCCCTGACGCTTTATTGTGTTCAGTGTCCCTTATACCTTGTTGTTGTCCCTTGTGTTTTATTGTGGTTTTTCCTTACATGTATATCTTGTTGTTGTCCCTGATGTTTTATTGTGTTCAGTGCCCCTTATACCTTGTTGTTATCCCTTGTGTTTTATTATGTTTTCCCTTATATCTTTTTGATGTCCCTGATGCTTTATTGTGTTCAGTGTCCCTTATACCTTGTTGTTGTCCCTTGTATTTTATTGTGGTTTTTCCTTTCATGTATATCTTGTTGTTGTCCCTGATGCTTTATTGTTTTCAGTGTCCCTTATGTCTTGTTGTTGTCCCTGATGCTTTATTGTGTTCAGTGTCCCTTATATCTTGTTGCTGTCCCTGATGTTTTATTTTTTTCAGTGTCCCTTATGTCTTGTTGTTGTCCCTAATGTTTTATTGTGTTCAATGTCCCTTATATGTTGTTATTGTCCCTGATGCTTTATTGTGTTCAGTGTCCCTTATATCTTGTTGCTGTCCCTGATGTTTTATTGTTTTCGGTGTCCCTTATGTCTTCTTGTTGTCCCTGATGCTTTATTGTGTTCAGTGTCCTTTATATGTTGTTGTTGTTATCCCTGATGTTAAATTGTTTTCAGTGTCCTTGATATATTTCTGTTGTCCCTGATGCTATATTGTGTTCAGTGCCCCTTATTCCTTGTTGTTATCCCTTGTGTTTTATTATGTTTTTCCCTTATATCTTTTTGTTGTCCCTGGTGCTTTATTGTGTTCAGTGTCCCTTATACCTTGTTGTTGTCCCTTGTGTTTTATTGTGGTTTTTCCTTACATGTATATCTTGTTGTTGTCCCTGATGTTTTATTCTGTTAAGTGTCCCTTATGTCTTGTTGTTGTCCCTGATGTGTTATGTTGTTTAGTTTCCCTTATGTCTTGTTGTTGTCCCTGATGATTAATTGTGTTCAGTGTCCCTTATGTCTTGTTGTTGTCTCTGATGTTTTATTGTGTTCAGTGCCCCTCATATCATGTTGTTGTCCCTGATGTTTTATTTTGTTCAGTTTCCCTTATGTCTTGTTGTTGTCCCTGATGTTTTATTGTGTTCAGCGTCCCTCATATCATGTTTTTGTCCCTGACGTTTTATTCTGTTCAGTTTCCCTTATGTCTTGTTGTTGTCCCTGGTGTTTTATTGTGTTCAGTGTCCCTCATATCATGTTGTTGTCCCTGATGTTTTATTCTGTTAAGTTTCCCTCATATCTTATTGTTGTCCCTGATGTTTTATTGTTTTCATTGTCCCTTAAACCTTGTTGTCGTCCCTTGTGTTTTATTGTGGTTTTCCCTGATATATTGTAGTTATCCCTTATGTATTATTGTGTTCAATGTCCCTTATATCTTGTTGTTGTCCCTGATGCTTTATTGTTTTCAATGTCCCTTATACATTGTTGTTGTACCATGTGTTTTATTATTGTTTTCCCTTATATCTTGTTCTTGTTTCTGATGTTTTATTGTTTTCGGTGTCCCTTATACCTTGTTGTTGTCTCTGATGCTTTATTGTGGTCAGTGTCCCTTAATATAATTATAATAATAATATATATTGTTGTTGTTATCCCTGCTGTTTTATTGTGTTCATTGTCCCTAATGTCTTGTTGTTGTCCCAGATGTTTCATTATGTTCAGTGTCCCTTATGTATTGTTTAACTCATTGTTGTTGTCCCTAATGGTTTATTGCTATCAGTGTCCCTTATATCTTATTGTTGTCCTCGATGTTTTATTGCGGCTTTCCCTGATTTCTTGTTTTCGTCCATGGTGTAATTTTTTCCAATGATTTCTTCTTGTTGTCCCTGGTGATTTACTGTGCTCAGTGTCCCTTATATCTTATTGTTGTCCCTGATGCTTTATTGTGTTCAGATTTCCTTATGTCTTGTTGTTGTCCCTCGTGCTTTATTGTGTTCAGTGTCCCTTATATGTTGTTGTTGTCCCTGATGCTTTGTTGTGTTCAGTGTCCCTTATATCTTGTTGTTGTCCCTGATGTTTTATTGTGTTCAGTGTCCCTTATATGTTGTTGTTGTCCCTGATGATTTCTTGTGTTCAGTTTGCCTTATACCATGTTGTTATCCCTGCTGTTTTATTGTGTTCAGTGTCCCTCATGTCTTGTTGTGTCCCTGATGTTTTATTGTGTTCAGTGTCTCTTATATCTTGTTGTTGTCCCTGATGATTTATTGTGTTCAGTTTCCCTTACATCTTGTTGTTGTCCCTGATGATTTATTGTGTTCAGTTTCCCTTATATCTTGTTGTTGTCCCTGATGATTTATTGTGTTCAGTTTCCCTCATGTCTTGTTGTTGTCCCTGATGATTTATTGTGTTCAGTTTCCCTTATATCTTGTTGTTGTCCATGATGATTTATTGTGTTCAGTGTCCCTTATATCTTGTTGTTGTCCATGATGCTTTGTTGTGTTCAGTGTCCCTTATATCTTGTTGTTGTCCATGATGCTTTGTTGTGTTCAGTGTCCCTTATATCTTGTTGTTGTCCTTGATGATTTATTGTGTTCAGTTTCCCTTATATCTTATTGTTGTCCCTGATGTTTTATTGTGTTCAGTGTCCCTTATATCTTGTTGTTGTCCTTGATGATTTATTGTGTTCAGTTTACTTTATGTCTTGTTGTTGTCCCTGATGATTTATTGTGTTCAGTGTCCCTTATATCTTGTTGTTGTCCCTGATGATTTATTGTGTTCATTGTCCCTTACATCTTATTGTTGTCCCTGATGATTTATTGTAATCAGTGTCTGTTATATCTTGTTGTTGTCCCTGATGCTTTATTGTGTTCATTGTCCCTTATATCTTGGTGTTGTATATCTTATTGTTGTCCCTGATGCTTTATTGTGTTCAGTTTCCCTTATGTCTTGTTGTTGTCCCTGATGTTTTATTGTGTTCTGTGTCCCTTATATGTTGTTGTTGTCCCTGATGTTTTATTGTGTTCTGTGTCCCTTACGTCTTGCTGTTGTCCCTGTTGCTTTATTATGTTCAGTGTCCCTTATGTCTTCTTGTTGTCCCTGATGCTTTATTGTGTTCAGTGTCCCTTATGTCTTGTTGTTGTCCCTGATGCTTTATTATGTTCAGCGTCCCTTATGTCTTGTTGTTATCCCTGATGCTTTATTATGTTCAGTGTCCCTTATATAATTATGTCTTGTTTGACTCATATTTGTTGTCCCTGTTGTTTTATTGTGTTCAGTGTCCCTTAATTGTATCTTGTTGTTGTCCCTGATGCTTTATTGTTTTAAGTGTCCCCTATGTCTTGTTGTCCCTGATATTATATTGTGTTTTAAATTGTACCTGTTGTTGTATTTCCTAATATTTTCGGCTCATTTTGATTGACAACTTTCCTTATAGTTATGTTTTATTTTGGATGTGTGTGATATTTTTCTGTGTTAGCTCTCGATGCTTACTGTGGTTGGTCTTTTCGATCCATTGTATTCGTTGTTTTGGATACCTTACTTCTTACCCTCAGAAAATAACATTAGATCAACATGTGATATGTTTTAGGTCCTGCTACTCTCACTCCTCTGTATGAATCAAATGTTTCCCCCTACTGTTGGAGTCCAGTACACCACATCCACCAGAGATAGATCAGCATGCCAGCGTCGTGTTATTGCCCACATTGTCCGCTACCATAACTGCCAGCCCAGACGGATCCTCTCCCTCGGCTGTGCTGGGTATTGTCCATCTAAGGTGTACATGTCCAGATTTGTGGACAATGAAGTGGACACATATTGTCAGTGCTGCAGAGAAAGTCAGAAAATTTTCAGGCGCATGCGTTTCCTTTGTTTTCGACCGTCGGTTGGTTCACGCATGCACCCTGTGATACTTCCTGTCATGTTACCAACAAGCTGTAGATGTCGACCGTGCTCTTTTCTCCCTGATCACATTGTACCTTCTGAGCGGTATTTGATGCCGATCATCCAGGACAATAAGAGGAGTATCAATGTCACTAACAAGTATCATGAAGTGTGAATCTTCTAAAGTATTCATGGTCGATCGGTCTGACATTTTACAATTTGTGAGAATATCACTTTCTGTTTTCCCTTTTGGATAGTTATTGTAAATAAAAGGAGAAGTATAAAAAAAAACATGAATTTTGGAGTACCGTATGTCTTACCTCTACAATGATAAATATGGGCCTGAAAGTCCGAAGAATACGATGGAAAAGATGTCCTAAAGCACTTTTCAAAGAAAGTCATTGATATGCGGGATGATGCTTCTAAGAAAGATAATACAAATGTATGTGAAATGCATATAGAGATAGAGAGATGATTGAATTATTTTAACACCAAATGTGCACCGGATGTGTCAATTTCTATAATTTTCTTCTCCACGAATTAAACTTATCAAATGCAATAGTTCTACCAAATATCGAAAGTTCCATGGGAACCAACTGTGCTCCATATCTTGCTGATATCATTCTTTACTCATTCGCTAGTCCTGCATTCTCTTACTTGACTTGATTACTGCGAAAAATTCTCGTTTTCAACAATATGTTGAAAGAAACAACAACAAAAAAGGGAAATTGACATGTTGCCAGAGACGTCATTGAAGGGGGATATATACATGTATTACTGTTCTGTTGTCGGATTGTCGGATGTTCAGTTGCTAGGTTGATCCATTCAAAACTTTTCGTTGTAGTCACTAATACAATGAACGTGTACACCTAGAGATATCTTTACCCTATCTTTTATTTGGCATTTGATATAAAGAAAATGTGCGTCTGAGGAGGATAGTACTTAAATTGAGACTGTACACAGTTCAGCATTTTACTTTTAGTATAGATTTGGCTTTTTATGAGAATTTCGTCATAATTGATTTACCTATTCTTCACAATTAAGAAGTTTCACTTTACATTCAAAAGGTCAAAGGTACGGATTATACAGATATGTAGGATTTTTGTGACAAAATGACACCACTTTAAATCAAATGTCTGTTACATGTGATTTATAGTAGTTTGATTATTGGATTTTAATGCAAAGAAGGCCTAGGGATTAACTATATGAATTTCCTCTCTATCGGCCTTGATCATCACCGATGAAACATTATTTGATGAAATGTACATATGGTGCTCTACATTATTAAGATAGAACGTATATTTCAATATAATAATTTAAACCACTAGATTTGTATCTCGATCTGCCAGTAGACTGTTAGTCCCCGAGGATATCTTTGGGCTAATTTACAAGTAACTGTGCCTCTTTCTGCACTGACTTGAAAAAATAAATGTATATTTTCTTATTCTCAATTTGATGAATTAATTTGAAACTCCCTCTTGGCATTGATCTGACCTAAGCTGGCTCTTGGGCATATATTTTTGGTAAATTCAGAATTTCGCTTTTCTTCACTTTTTTCAAATTGGTTTCTTCCCTTTCTTCTAGATCATCACTGATCATAGATAATTTGTTGAAGTGTGCATACAATGCACTAAATAATTACGATAGAGCACTCTTGTGTGTAGTTTTCAGCATAGTTCTTAAAATTAGAATTTAGAACAATTTTCAAGGTCACTGAGTTTTATAGAAGTTGAAGATTACAGGAGGAAGATTACATATTGGTCTTTTGAATATCATGCGAGGTTAGCGATGCGTTGTTCTTGCTTTCAGCCATTGATTTTTTGAATCGTTAATACATCAAAATTTTATTTGTAATTTTGTCTGTTTACATGAATGTACAAATAAATGTCGTTTTGGCACAAGAGAAAATAGTTTTTGTTTAGTTTCCTTCAAGTTTACATGTACTTCGCTTAATGCAGCCATATGAAAATAACCTTTTAAAGAAATCTACCTTTTATGTTACAAAGTAATAAAGATAATCAGGTTATACATACTTGCTACACGCATGTGATAAACTCAAGACCTTTATATTGGATTTTGTATGATTTATAAAGGAAAGGTTAGTGTCTTTGAATCCTCGTGATTATGGAGCAACCAGATGCTGTAGGTTAGAATATCCAACCATACCATCTAGCACTGATCACAGCGGAACACACAACGGACATCAAACAAAACAACACAAACAACAGGGATAACAAGACATGCGTGCTACAACACCAACATCAATTGAAAACCCGAATCAATGTAAAACATTTTCGGCATCTCCGTCATTATCAAGTGAAAAAAAAAACCCGAAAAATGGTTCTTTTTACATTTGGTTTTTGTTTACCAGCAGTTATGGATCAAGCATAGAGATGTTTCATATTCGTTGGTTTCCTCTTTGAACACGTGTCACATTTAGAATTCTGCTCTTCACAAATTCATCATTTGGATATCCTCGGCCTCGAGAATCACTATTAATAATATTTGTTGAGATGCTCATATGGTGCGCTTCATTTTTATGATAGATATCCTTAAAATCGTGGAATTTAATCTCAAATGCATTTTCGTTTCATACAATGTATTATGAAACGAGTTGTGTGTTTTATATCCCCGAAAATTGGCGAGGGAATATATAAAACGCACCACGAGTTTCATAATACACCGTATGCAATTAAAATTCATTTGAGATTCTTTTTTATCACATGATATTGCCTAAAAATGTGTATTTCTAACGTGAAATCAACGTTTCCGAGAACTATAGAGGCGAACCACGCCGTGATCTAGAAGTTGTCTGCTACGCCATGAGAAGTAGTGTCCCCATCGTATAGATATTCTGTGCGTAAGAGAAAAGTATTTCAATTTTGAATAGTAATTTAATGCAAGAATTAATTAATCAACAACAATTTTTATCATTGATATTGAATCCGGGTCTGAATTTAACAGTTGACCGATATTTGAAAGGTCACATTTGTCAAGGTTTATGTGATTAGGTTCCAAACTTGACCAATCGCATTCAAGCAGAGCGATATGTAACGTGTTATCATATCATATATCTATGAAATGGCTTTATGAAACTGCATAACGGATGTATCATGTGATAAATAATAAAAACCACTCATCTGCCTCTCTGCCTTTATCAATTGAAAAAAAACCCACGAAAACTGGTTCTTTTTACGCTTGGTTTTCTTAACGTAGAGATATATCATATTTGTGGTTTTCCACTTAATAAAGGCTGACAGGGCGAACACTTCTAGACATTCAGTGTCTCTATTTTTTTGTTATTTATATGAACCTTCCTATGGAGGACTTAATTTCATTCATGGAATTAGTTTTCATTTACTAGTACTACTAAAGAGGACTGAATATCGTAACTTGCCTACTGTATTTTGTATGATATTTTTTTTAAAGTCCGATAAGTAAAATGCATTTTCTTTGTTTTAGAGCACTTGATGCTCCCTCATATAAAAATACAAATATAATGGCTGTAGACATAAGTCTGTCACACGCGTTGAATACATTGAAATATACTCCTAATCAGTCGGTTTTTTTTTTTGCTCTGTTCTTTGATGTTCAGTTCATTAATGAATTTCTAGTCCAAACCATGATGAAGGTCTTAATTATGATTTTATAATCCTTTTTAGAATCTTGTTCGAATCGAAGAGACTATATATTCTTATTGAGATATTAATACATCCTCCAATAGGGAAAGGATGTCAGTGAGATCGATTCATTTTACATCAAATGAATTTAGCTCTTACATGTATCATTAGAGTGAAATGGAAAGATTTTTCACTTTGATGGATTAGTTAATCGTCTGAAAAGAATAAATATTTTGATAATGGTCTTAGAGGATATAATCATACACATAGTTATCAGTAGAAATTAATTTGTAGGACACATTGGGCTGATTAGCTAAGTGCTTCAAGGTCGAAATATATTTATATACTAAGTATATAAATGTCTCAATAAGGGAACATCCAAGATTCTTTGGTAGACGGAAGATGAAGCAAAAATGTCAATTAGGTAAAATCGTGACCTAAGATTAAACAATTCAGAGTAGCTTTAATCAAAGAAACTGTGTCTATTCCTTATAATTGGCGGATATAGGAAATTTTCAGGTTGATAATATATATCATATAATAATGTATTGTAAAATGTCAGTGCGCTTTTCAATAAGTATGTCTCATCTTTGATGCTGGAGGCAGGAAAAGAGGAAATCCACATAATGTGAAATAATGAAGAGCAAAAGTCTAAACTTGCCATGACATTTCTGCCAAAGATCCTGCTTAGGATACAGCTTTGTCATTGGGCAGATAGTTTTAGGATATTTTCATAAAAGTTTTGTGGCGGAGAATTTGCGCAAGTCAAGTGTCGAAATACTGTGGAACTAGGCGAACGATATCCTTGAGGTTTAAACAATCCACCAGCAGAGATACCAACCTTGACGAACGATATCCTCGGGGACTAGACAATCAACCAGCAGAGATACCAAACTAGGCGAACAATATCCTCGGGGACTAAACAATCAACCAGCATAGATACCAACCCAGGCGGACGATCGATATCCTCGGGGACTAAACAATCCACCAAGCAGAGATACCGACGCAGGCGGACGATATCCTCGGGGATTAAACAATCCACCAGCAGAGATACCAACCCAGGCGGACGATCGATATCCTCGGGGACTAAACAATTCACCAGCAGAGATACCAACCCAGGCGGACGATATTCTCGGGGACTTAACAATCCACCAGCAGAGATACCAACCCAGGCGGACGATCGACATCCTCGGGGACTAAACAATCCACCAGCAGAGATACCAACCCAGGCGGACGATATCCTCGGGGACTAAACAATCCACCAGCAGAGATACCAACCCAGGCGGACGATCGATATCCTCGGGGGCTAAACAATCCACCAGCAGAGATACCAACCCAGGCGGACGATACCTCGGGGACTAAACAATCCACCAGCAGAGATACCAACCCAGGCGGACGATCGATATCCTCGGGGACTAAACAATCCACCAGTAGTGATACCAACCCAGGCGGACGATCGATATCCTCGGGGACTTAACAATCCACCAGCAGAGATACCAACCCAGGCGGACGATCGATATCCTCGGGGACTAAACAATCCACCAGCAGAGATACCAACCCAGGCGGACGATCGATATCCTCGGGGACTTAACAATCCACCAGCAGAGATACCAACCCAGGCGGACGATATCCTTGGGGACTTAACAATCCACCAGCAGAGATACCAACCCAGGCGGACGATCGATATCCTCGGGGGCTAAACAATCCACCAGCAGAGATACCAACCCAGGCGGACGATATCCTCGGGGACTAAACAATCCACCAGCAGAGATACCAACCCAGGCGGACGATCGATATCCTCGGGGACTAAACAATCCACCAGCAGAGATACCAACCCAGGCGGACGATATCCTCGGGGACTTAACAATCCACCAGCAGAGATACCAACCCATGCGGACGATCGATATCCTCGGGGACTAAACAATCCACCAGCAGAGATACCAACCCAGGCGGACGATCGATATCCTCGGGGGCTAAACAATCAACCAGCATAGATACCAACCAAGGCGGACGATATCCTCGGGGACTTAACAATCCACCAGCAGAGATACCAACCCAGGCGGACGATCGATATCCTCGGGGACTAAACAATCCACCAAGCAGAGATACCGACGCAGGCGGACGATATCCTCGGGGACTTAACAATCCACCAGCAGAGATACCAACCCAGGCGGACGATCGATATCCTCGGGGACTAAACAATTCACCAGCAGAGATACCAACCCAGGCGGACGATATCCTCGGGGACTTAACAATCCACCAGCAGAGATACCAACCCAGGCGGACGATCGATATCCTCGGGGACTAAACAATCCACCAGCAGAGATACCAACCCAGGCGGACGATATCCTCGGGGACTAAACAATCCACCAGCAGAGATACCAACCCAGGCGGACGATCGATATCCTCTTGGGCTAAACAATCCACCAGCAGAGATACCAACCCAGGCGGACGATATCCTCGGGGACTTAACAATCCACCAGCAGAGATACCAACCCAGGCGGACGATCGATATCCTCGGGGACTAAACAATCCACCAGCAGAGATACCAACCCAGGCTGACGATCGATATCCTCGGGGACTTAACAATCCACCAGCAGAGATACCAACCCAGGCGGACGATATCCTTGGGGACTAAACAATCCACCAGCAGAGATACCAACCCAGGCGGACGATCGATATCCTCGGGGGCTAAACAATCCACCAGCAGAGATACCAACCCAGGCGGACGATATCCTCGGGGACTAAACAATCCACCAGCAGAGATACCAACCCAGGCGGACGATATCCTCGGGGACTAAACAATCCACCAGCAGAGATACCAACCCAGGCGGACGATATCCTCGGGGACTAAACAATCCACCAGCAGAGATACCAACCCAGGCGGACGATCGATATCCTCGGGGACTAAACAATCCACCAGTAGTGATACCAACCCAGGCGGACGATCGATATCCTCGGGGACTTAACAATCCACCAGCAGAGATACCAACCCAGGCGGACGATATCCTTGGGGACTAAACAATCCACCAGCAGAGATACCAACCCAGGCGGACGATCGATATCCTCGGGGGCTAAACAATCCACCAGCAGAGATACCAACCCAGGCGGACGATATCCTCGGGGACTAAACAATCCACCAGCAGAGATACCAACCCAGGCGGACGATCGATATCCTCGGGGACTTAACAATCCACCAGCAGAGATACCAACCCAGGCGGACGATCGATATCCTCGGGGGCTAAACAATCCACCAGCAGAGATACCAACCCAGGCGGACGATCGATATCCTCTTGGGCTAAACAATCCACCAGCAGAGATACCAACCCGGGCGGACGATATCCTCGGGGACTAAACAATCCACCAGCAGAGATACCAACCCAGGCGGACGATATCCTCGGGGACTAAACAATCCAACAGCAGAGATACCAACCCAGGCGGACGATATCCTCGGGGACTAAACAATCCACCAGCAGAAATACCAAACTAGGTTTGGAAAATGATGAAATGATTCCTTCACCTGTACTATAAAAATAATTAAGATCCATTATAAAATTACGGAATACTAAAACATTTCCGGCTCGCTATGTAAAATCCATCACTTCCAAGATAGCAAAATGGGTAACGGGTAACCTAATCAAATCGGACAATTTAAGATTTTCATCGAAACAAATATTTAACTTTCATAAATCTATTGTCATGATTTGATACTTGTAATATACAAATGTATTCAAATGATCTAGGATTTGTTTGCCCTATTAGTCAATAATGAAGAGAAATCCCACCTCTGGCAAATTTCTTGCAGTCTGATTGGTCGAAAAGAACCTAATATTATGCCTCTGATAGGATCGTAATTTTAAAAAATGTTATGATCGCTGAGCGATATAAGTCCCCTACCGGCGGCATATATTTATGTCCTGCAACTCTGCCTATGAATTACTCTTCAATTAAACATGAGTTTTAATTAAACTTAATGCCTGTGCAGCTCAGTTCTGAGGTTTTATCTGCTTTATCGATTCGAAAAAAGGTCAAGCGTGACAAAAGTTAAACTTTTTTTTTTTTTTATTTATTTATTTTTTTTTTTTTTGTGCAGTGATATGTTAAACATTGTACTTATTAATCATGTTAATGTCATCTCATATATATAAACAAGCATCGATGAATCATTAGATATTTGCACAGTTTTTTTATAGTTTAGTTAGAAATAGAAAGAAAAGGAAAGTAGAGTTGAGAGTAAGGGATAGACAGTAAATAAGAAGAGAATGCAAAAACACATTCACTGGATTGTGTGCATGGAGTGCATTTGATAATTCATGAAGAATATTGAAAGAGAAAGAGAATTGAAAATATAAAGATGATTCAAAGGGCTGGATTCCATTTATACCATTCTTTTTCAAAATCAGACATTTTATTTTCATTTTTGTAAGTCTGCTCTAATACTTTTATCATAAATCTTAAGTATGACAGAAGACCTGGGAGTGAAAGTGAAGATTTTTGGCATTTACATCTGTATATGAAGAATTTAGTATAAAGAATAATGTATGCTGTAGAAATGTGCTTTCTGTTATAAGGTCCTAAAATGAAATAAGTCTTATTGAAATCTAAATGTAATGAGAATGATTTGAAAAAGTTAGTCATTTCATATAAAAGAATTTGAACTTTTTCACATTCCCACAACAGATGCGTTATATCTTCAATTTCATCACCACAAAATGTACATAATGGGGAGTCACATATTCCTATTTTGTGGGCAGTTTTATTTGTGGTAAGGATGTAATGATTTATTCTAAATTGAAAATATTGTAATTTTTTATCTTTAAACATTATAATCGATTTATAAATATTATTAAAATTAATTTCATTATTTTCAGACAATTTAATTCTCCATTTCAACTGGGAAGAGATTTCGTTCATAGTTTTAGAGAAAGTTAGGATTTTGTACATATCTTGACAACCCTTTTTACTTTTACATAGGACACTTGTCATTCTAGGAAGCCATATTTCTGTTGTTTTCTCTACATTAATATTATTTTTTTCTAAATATCTTTTAATGGTAATAACAATCCCATGATACTCCAAAAAGTTGGAATTAATACCAAAAATATCTTGAAATTCTTGGAATGTATAAAAATTGTTATCATCCTTAAGAATGTCAGTTACAAAGAAAATATTTTTTGCTACCCAGTGTTTATAAAATACAGTTTTATTATTAACCAAAATGTTATTGTTATACCAGATAGGAATATGAGACGAATTTACTGATTTATCTGAAATTTCATCACTTTTCTGTTGAAGTAATTTCCAAGCTATTGAAATATCTTTCCAAAATAAGTTTGTCTGTTGATCTATAACTTTGTCTACATAAGCTGCCCCAAATTTCAAAAGTAATTTGATATCGAAAAATTGTGAAATAATATTTTGCCAAATTCCCTCTGTGTTTAAAATTCTTCTGAACCATGTATTTTTCAGTGCAATGATGAAAGCCTTTATGTCTAACATTTTTAGACCACCATTTTCATATTCTTGAGTGATTATGTTACGTTTCATTTTATCAGTTTTTTGATTCCATAAGAAACTAAATACTGTATTATTTAATTCCTTCGTAAATTCATTTTTTGGATTGGGCAGAGAAATAAATAAGTGGTTCATTTGGGATATAAGAAGATATTTTATAAGAGTTATTCTACCTATTGGAGTGATGTTTCTTTTTTCCCATTGTTTAATTATACTCTGAATCTTTTTAAGTTTATTTTTGTAATTGATTTCACATATGTTGCTTAGATCAACATAAAAAATTATCCCTAAATGAGTGAATCTGTGTTCACCCCATTTTAGTCCCCAATTTTTACATAACTTCTCATTGCTATATTTCTTTTTACCGATCCATATGACTTGTGTTTTTTCAAAGTTTACTTTAAGGCCAGATATATCTTCAAACCATTTTAAAATTTTTAGGGAAGTATTAAGAGATTCTTCAGAGCCATTAAGAAGGAGAGAAGTGTCATCAGCGTATTGTGATATTTTAAACTCAAATCTGTCTACAATTACTCCTTTAACTTTTGGTTCATTTCTTATTTTAATTGATAATATTTCTGCACAGAGTATGAATAGGTACGAAGAGACAGGTTCCCCCTGACGGCAGCCTCTTTGAGGATTAAATATTTCTGATAAATGCCCTCCTAAGTTAATTCTTGAGTTGATATTATTGTACAGTACTGTTATCCATTTTTGAATAGAAGGTCCATATTTAAAGAATTTAAGTACTTTTTGAATAAATTTCCATGATACAGAATCAAATGCTTTTTCAAAATCTATGAATAAAAGAAGTCCTGGAATTTGATTTTCTTCAGTGTACTGTAGTAGATCGTATATTAATCGGATATTTTCACCTATGTAACGTCCTGATATGAATCCTGTCTGTTCTTTACTTATTAGTTTATCGAGAGTACTTTTCAATCTGTTTGCAATAGAACCTGAGCCAATTTTATATACAGTATTTAAAAGGGTTATGGGTCTCCAGTTTTTTAATAAGTGTTTGGGTTTGTTTTCTTTTGGAATACACGTTATTATACCTTCTTTTTGTGTGTTTGACAATTCTCCATTTAAGTAACCAAAATTCAATGATCTAACAACAAAGTAACCTATTTTTTTCCAAAAAAATTAAAAAAATTCAGCTGAAAATCCATCAGATCCTGGACTCTTATCTTGCTTCATATTTCTAAGAGTATCAGTTGCTTCTTTATAGGTAATGATACCTTCTAATTTATTAGATTCAATTTCTGTAAGTTTTGGTATTTCTAGGTTTTCAAATTCATCATGTAAGTCAATATCTATCAAATTTGATTTTTCTGTATATAAATTTTCGTAGAGCTTTTTTGTTTCATTCAGAATTTCTTTTTGATCTGTAATTAAGTTGCCATTATCTTTTTCAATGCGTGGTATTATCTTGTTAACAAAATTTCGGGATTCTAGATTAAAGAAGTATCTTGAAAGCTTTTCACTACTTCCTATCCATTTTGCTTTTGAACGTATTAAAATTCCTTTTGTTTTTTCTTCGCGGATTGTCTGTAATTCGTGTTTTTTAAAATCTAGGTCAACTAAGTTAGAATTAGTGGGGTGGATAAGATTTTCTAGTTTTGTAATTTCATCGGCAAGTTCTTTTTCTTTACTTTCAGTTAATTTCTTTTTATGTGATGCAAAGGAGATAGTTCTACCTCTAATTTCCATTAACATAACATCCAAGAAAAGTTTATCATTAATAACAAATTGAATGTCGTTAATTGGAATTTGTTTTAAGTTTTCACGATTGTATACAGGAAGTGCATATTCAGAAACAGTGTTATCTATAGTTGAATTTATTATATCAACATATTCCTTGTCATAAAGTAAAGATTTATTAAATTTCCAAAGACTCTTGCCTTTTACGAAATCATTGAACTTTAAACTCATTTGTATAGGGGAGTGGTCAGACCTGTAACTTGATTTAATTGAACATGATGCGATACTAGGTGAAAGAATATCAGAGATTAGGAAAAAAATCAAGTCGAGATTGTTTAAGAGGGTTTCTCTTACGCCATGTGTACCTTCTCAAGGAGTTATTTATTTCTCGAAAGGGGTCAATCAGACCTATCTCATCTTTAATTTGTAAAAGTGCATCTCTCGCTTTAGGATTATTTATATTGGTGTAGTTAAAACAAATTCAACAATCAAGTCAGAAATATTTTTTTAAAATTGTGGAGAGTCAGTATTAGGGCCGTAGAGGTTACACAAAATAAACTTTTTATCATCAATAAGCATGTCTACAATAAGGTAATTCCCACCTACACCTCTTTTTACTTTGTTTATCTTATATCCAAAATTATTTTTAAAAAGTATACAAACACCTCTCGAATTCGAACAGAAAGAACTAAACAGACAATCATATCCCCATTCAGACAAAAGTTAAACTTGCTCTGTAACTATCCAAGACTAAGCTGAGTATCAAATTTTACCTGAATATCACTATTTGTTGCAGAAAAAAGTCTGGAAAACTGACAAAAACTGAACTATGCAAGTTATCAAGGGGCATAACTACTCGAAAAATAGGTCAAGCGTGACAAAAGTCGAACTTGCCCTGTAACTATCCAAGACTAAGCTGAATGTCAAATTTCACCTGAATATCTCTCTATGTTGCAGGAAAAAAAACCGGAAATCTGACAAAAATTGAATTTTCCAAGTCATCAAGGGGCATAACTCCTCGAAAAATAGGTTAAGGGTGACAGAAGTCAAACTTGTTCTGTAACTATCAAAGACCAAGCTGTGTATCAAATTTCATCTGAATATCTCAATCCGTTGCAGAAAAAAAGTCCGGAAAACTGATTAAAACTGAATTTTCCAAGTCATCAAGGGGCATAACTCCTTGAAAAATAGGTCAAGCGTGACAAAGTTCAAACTTGCTCTGTAACTATCCAAGACTAAGCTGTGTATCAAATTTCATCTGAATATCTCCATCCGTTGCAGAAAAAAATCTGGAAAACTGATATTCGGACAGACGGACATACAGACTGACGGACATACTGACAGACGGACAGACAGACCGAGAGGAAACTAAGAGTCCCCTTCGGCGTTGCCGGTAGGGGACTTATAACCTGCTTACACTAAGACGCTTTACGCTGCTGACGTCACTGAGAAGCTTTGAAATCTGTGGACATAACATACACAAACCAAAAGCCATCGGCGGGATAGATTATACAGTGTTTTAGATGGGGGATACAAAAATATATTGGGTCGATCAATAAAGTCGTATTGGGCTGGGCTGTTTTTTTTTTTTTTTTTTTTTTTTTTTTTTCATGGACCAAATATATTTCTGTATTTCTTTAAGGCATACAATCAGGTAGGACGAAAGTCAAGACCATTAACCAATCACAGGTCTAACAGAACACAAGGAAATATAGAAATCACAGGTCTTACAGTACACAAGGAAAATCAGAAATCACAGGTCTAACAGAACACAAGGAAACACAGAAATCACAGGTCTAACAGAACACAAGGAAACACAGAAATCACAGGTCTAACAGAATACAAGGAAACACAGAAATCACAGGTCTAACAGAATACAAGAAAACACAAAGATCACAGGTCTAACAGAACACAAGATAACACAGAAATCACAGGTCTAACAGAACACAAGGAAACACAGAAATCACAGGTCTAACTGAATACAAGGAAACACAAAGATCACAGGTCTAACAGATCACAAGGAAACACAGAAGTCACAGGTCTAACAGAATACAAGGAAACGCAGAAATCACAGGTCTAACAGAACACAAGGACACACAGAAATCACAGGTCTAACAGAACACAAGGAAACACAGAAATCACAGGTCTAACAGAATACAAGGAAACATAGAAGTCACAGGTCTAACTGAATACAAGGAAACACAAAGATCACAGGTCTAACAGAACACAAGGAAACACAGAAGTCACAGGTCTGACAGAATACAAGGAAACACAGAAATCACAGGTCTAACAGAACACAAGGACACACAGAAATCACAGGTCTAACAGAACACAAGGAAACACAGAAATCACAGGTCTAACAGAATACAAGGAAACACAGAAGTCACAGGTCTAACTGAATACAAGGAAACACAAAGATCACAGGTCTAACAGAACACAAGGAAACACAGAAGTCACAGGTCTAACAGAATACAAGGAAACACAGAAATCACAGGTCTTACAGAACACAAGGACACACAGAAATCACAGGTCTTACAGAACACAAGGAAGCACAGAAATCACAGGTCTAACAGAACACAAGGAAACACAAAGATCACAGGTCTAACAGAACACAAGGAAACACAGAAGTCACAGGTCTAAAAGAACACAAGGAAACACAGAAATCACAGGTCTAACAGAATACAAGGAAACACAGAAATCACAGGTCTAACAGAATACAAGGAATCACAAAGATCACAGGTCTAACAGAACACAAGATAACACAGAAATCACAGGTCTAACAGAGCACAAGGAAACACAGAAGTCACAGGTCTAACAGAACACAAGGAAACACAGAAATCACAGGTCTAACAGAATACAAGGAAACACAGAAGTCACAGGTCTAACTGAATACAAGGAAACACAAAGATCACAGGTCTAACAGAACACAAGGAAACACAGAAGTCACAGGTCTAACTGAATACAAGGAAACACAAACATCACAGGTCTAACAGAACACAAGGAAACACAGAAGTCACAGGTCTTACAGAACACAAGGAAACACAGAAATCACAGGTCTAACAGAACACAAGGAAACACAGAAATCACAGGTCTAACAGAACACAAGGAAACACAGAAATCACAGGTCTAACAGAATACAAGGAAACATAGAAATCACAGGTCTAACAGAATACAAGGAAACACAGAAATCACAGGTCTAACAGAACAAAAGGAAACACAGAAATCACAGGTCTAACAGAATACAAGGAAACATAGAAATCACAGGTCTAACAGAATACAAGGAAACATAGAAATCACAGGTCTAACAGAATACAAGGAAACACAGAAATCACAGGTCTAACAGAACACAAGGACACACAGAAATCACAGGTCTAACAGAATACAAGGAAACATAGAAATCACAGGTCTAACAGAATACAAGGAAACACAGAAATCACAGGTCTAACAGAATACAAGGAAACACAGAAGTCACAGGTCTAACTGAATACAAGGACACACAGAAATCACAGGTCTAACAGAACACAAGGAAACACAGAAATCACAGGTCTAACAGAATACAAGGAAACATAGAAGTCACAGGTCTAACTGAATACAAGGAAACACAAAGATCACAGGTCTAACAGAACACAAGGAAACACAGAAGTCACAGGTCTAACAGAATACAAGGAAACACAGAAGTCACAGGTCTAACTGAATACAAGGAAAGACAAAGATCACAGGTCTAACAGAACACAAGGAAACACAGAAGTCACAGGTCTAAAAGAACACAAGGAAACACAGAAATCACAGGTCTAACAGAATACAAGGAAACACAGAAATCACAGGTCTAACAGAATACAAGGAAACACAAAGATCACAGGTCTAACAGAACACAAGATAACACAGAAATCACAGGTCTAACAGAGCACAAGGAAACACAGAAGTCACAGGTCTAACAGAACACAAGGAAACACAGAAATCACAGGTCTAACAGAATACAAGGAAACACAGAAGTAACAGGTCTAACTGAATACAAGGAAACACAAAGATCACAGGTCTAACAGAACACAAGGAAACACAGAAGTCACAGGTCTAACAGAATACAAGGAAACACAGAAATCACAGGTCTAACAGAACACAAGGACACACAGAAATCACAGGTCTAACAGAACACAAGGAAACACAGAAATCACAGGTCTAACAGAATACAAGGAAACACAGAAGTCACAGGTCTAACTGAATACAAGGAAACACAAAGATCACAGGTCTAACAGAACACAAGGAAACCCAGAAGTCACAGGTCTAAAAGAACACAAGGACACACAGAAATCACAGGTCTTACAGAACACAAGGAAACACAGAAATCACAGGTCTAACAGAATACAAGGAAACACAGAAGTCACAGGTCTAACTGAATACAAGGAAACACAGAAATCACAGGTCTAACAGAATACAAGGAAACACAGAAATCACAGGTCTAACAGAACACAAGGACACACAGAAATCACAGGTCTAACAGAACACAAGGAAACACAGAAATCACAGGTCTAACAGAATACAAGGAAACACAGAAGTCACAGGTCTAACTGAATACAAGGAAACACAAAGATCACAGGTCTAACAGAACACAAGGAAACACGGAAGTCACAGGTCTAACAGAATACAAGGAAACACAGAAATCACAGGTCTTACAGAACACAAGGACACACAGAAATCACAGGTCTTACAGAACACAAGGAAGCACAGAAATCACAGGTCTAACAGAACACAAGGAAACACAAAGATCACAGGTCTAACAGAACACAAGGAAACACAGAAGTCACAGGTCTAAAAGAACACAAGGAAACACAGAAGTCACAGGTCTAACAGAATACAAGGAAACACAGAAATCACAGGTCTAACAGAATACAAGGAAACACAAAGATCACAGGTCTAACAGAACACAAGATAACACAGAAATCACAGGTCTAACAGAGCACAAGGAAACACAGAAGTCACAGGTCTAACAGAACACAAGGAAACACAGAAATCACAGGTCTAACAGAATACAAGGAAACACAGAAGTCACAGGTCTAACTGAATACAAGGAAACACAAAGATCACAGGTCTAACAGAACACAAGGAAACACAGAAGTCACAGGTCTAACTGAATACAAGGAAACACAAAGATCACAGGTCTAACAGAACACAAGGAAACACAGAAGTCACAGGTCTAACAGAACACAAGGAAACACAGAAATCACAGGTCTAACAGAACACAAGGAAACACAGAAATCACAGGTCTAACAGAACACAAGGAAACACAGAAATCACAGGTCTAACAGAATACAAGGAAACATAGAAATCACAGGTCTAACAGAATACAAGGAAACACAGAAATCACAGGTCTAACAGAACACAAGGAAACACAGAAATCACAGGTCTAACAGAATACAAGGAAACATAGAAATCACAGGTCTAACAGAATACAAGGAAACATAGAAATCACAGGTCTAACAGAATACAAGGAAACACAGAAATCACAGGTCTAACAGAACACAAGGAAACACAAAGATCACAGGTCTAACAGAACACAAGGAAACACAGAAGTCACAGGTCTAACAGAATACAAGGAAACACAGAAGTCACAGGTCTAACTGAATACAAGGAAAGACAAAGATCACAGGTCTAACAGAACACAAGGAAACACAGAAGTCACAGGTCTAAAAGAACACAAGGAAACACAGAAATCACAGGTCTAACAGAATACAAGGAAACACAAAGATCACAGGTCTAACAGAACACAAGATAACACAGAAATCACAGGTCTAACAGAGCACAAGGAAACACAGAAGTCACAGGTCTAACAGAACACAAGGAAACACAGAAATCACAGGTCTAACAGAATACAAGGAAACACAGAAGTAACAGGTCTAACTGAATACAAGGAAACACAAAGATCACAGGTCTAACAGAACACAAGGAAACACAGAAGTCACAGGTCTAACAGAATACAAGGAAACACAGAAATCACAGGTCTAACAGAACACAAGGACACACAGAAATCACAGGTCTAACAGAACACAAGGAAACACAGAAATCACAGGTCTAACAGAATACAAGGAAACACAGAAGTCACAGGTCTAACTGAATACAAGGAAACACAAAGATCACAGGTCTAACAGAACACAAGGAAACCCAGAAGTCACAGGTCTAAAAGAACACAAGGACACACAGAAATCACAGGTCTTACAGAACACAAGGAAACACAGAAATCACAGGTCTAACAGAATACAAGGAAACACAGAAGTCACAGGTCTAACTGAATACAAGGAAACACAGAAATCACAGGTCTAACAGAATACAAGGAAACACAGAAATCACAGGTCTAACAGAACACAAGGACACACAGAAATCACAGGTCTAACAGAACACAAGGAAACACAGAAATCACAGGTCTAACAGAATACAAGGAAACACAGAAGTCACAGGTCTAACTGAATACAAGGAAACACAAAGATCACAGGTCTAACAGAACACAAGGAAACACAGAAGTCACAGGTCTAACAGAATACAAGGAAACACAGAAATCACAGGTCTTACAGAACACAAGGACACACAGAAATCACAGGTCTTACAGAACACAAGGAAGCACAGAAATCACAGGTCTAACAGAACACAAGGAAACACAAAGATCACAGGTCTAACAGAACACAAGGAAACACAGAAGTCACAGGTCTAAAAGAACACAAGGAAACACAGAAATCACAGGTCTAACAGAATACAAGGAAACACAGAAATCACAGGTCTAACAGAATACAAGGAAACACAAAGATCACAGGTCTAACAGAACACAAGATAACACAGAAATCACAGGTCTAACAGAGCACAAGGAAACACAGAAGTCACAGGTCTAACAGAACAAAGGAAACACAGAAATCACAGGTCTAACAGAATACAAGGAAACACAGAAGTCACAGGTCTAACTGAATACAAGGAAACACAAAGATCACAGGTCTAACAGAACACAAGGAAACACAGAAGTCACAGGTCTAACTGAATACAAGGAAACACAAAGATCACAGGTCTAACAGAACACAAGGAAACACAGAAGTCACAGGTCTAACAGAACACAAGGAAACACAGAAATCACAGGTCTAACAGAACACAAGGAAACACAGAAATCACAGGTCTAACAGAACACAAGGAAACACAGAAATCACAGGTCTAACAGAATACAAGGAAACATAGAAATCACAGGTCTAACAGAATACAAGGAAACACAGAAATCACAGGTCTAACAGAACACAAGGAAACACAGAAATCACAGGTCTAACAGAATACAAGGAAACATAGAAATCACAGGTCTAACAGAATACAAGGAAACATAGAAATCACAGGTCTAACAGAATACAAGGAAACACAGAAATCACAGGTCTAACAGAACACAAGGAAACACAGAAGTCACAGGTCTAACAGAATACAAGGAAACACAGAAATCACAGGTCTAACAGAACACAAGGACACACAGAAATCACAGGTCTAACAGAATACAAGGAAACATAGAAATCACAGGTCTAACAGAATACAAGGAAACACAGAAATCACAGGTCTAACAGAATACAAGGAAACACAGAAGTCACAGGTCTAACTGAATACAAGGACACACAGAAATCACAGGTCTAACAGAACACAAGGAAACACAGAAATCACAGGTCTAACAGAATACAAGGAAACATAGAAGTCACAGGTCTAACTGAATACAAGGAAACACAAAGATCACAGGTCTAACAGAACACAAGGAAACACAGAAGTCACAGGTCTAACAGAATACAAGGAAACACAGAAGTCACAGGTCTAACTGAATACAAGGAAAGACAAAGATCACAGGTCTAACAGAACACAAGGAAACACAGAAGTCACAGGTCTAAAAGAACACAAGGAAACACAGAAATCACAGGTCTAACAGAATACAAGGAAACACAGAAATCACAGGTCTAACAGAATACAAGGAAACACAAAGATCACAGGTCTAACAGAACACAAGATAACACAGAAATCACAGGTCTAACAGAGCACAAGGAAACACAGAAGTCACAGGTCTAACAGAACACAAGGAAACACAGAAATCACAGGTCTAACAGAATACAAGGAAACACAGAAGTAACAGGTCTAACTGAATACAAGGAAACACAAAGATCACAGGTCTAACAGAACACAAGAAAACACAGAAGTCACAGGTCTAACAGAATACAAGGAAACACAAAAATCACAGGTCTAACAGAACACAAGGACACACAGAAATCACAGGTCTAACAGAACACAAGGAAACACAGAAATCACAGGTCTAACAGAATACAAGGAAACACAGAAGTCACAGGTCTAACTGAATACAAGGAAACACAAAGATCACAGGTCTAACAGAACACAAGGAAACCCAGAAGTCACAGGTCTAAAAGAACACAAGGACACACAGAAATCACAGGTCTTACAGAACACAAGGAAACACAGAAATCACAGGTCTAACAGAATACAAGGAAACACAGAAGTCACAGGTCTAACTGAATACAAGGAAACACAGAAATCACAGGTCTAACAGAATACAAGGAAACACAGAAATCACAGGTCTAACAGAACACAAGGACACACAGAAATCACAGGTCTAACAGAACACAAGGAAACACAGAAATCACAGGTGTGACAGAATACAAGGAAACATGGAAGTCACAGGTCTAACTGAATACAAGGAAACACAAAGATCAGAGGTCTAACAGAACACAAGGAAACACAGAAATCACAGGTCTAACAGAATACAAGGAAACATAGAAATCACAGGTCTAACAGAACACAAGGAAACACAGAAGTCACAGGTCTAACAGAACACAAGGAAACACAGAAATCACAGGTCTAACAGAATACAAGGAAACACAGAAATCACAGGTCTAACAGAGCACAAGGAAACACAGAAGTCACAGGTCTAACAGAACACAAGGAAACACAGAAATCACAGGTCTAACAGAATACAAGGAAACACAGAAGTCACAGGTCTAACTGAATACAAGGAAACACAAAGATCACAGGTCTAACAGAACACAAGGACACACAGAAATCACAGGTCTAACAGAACACAAGGAAACACAGAAATCACAGAAATCACAGGTCTAACAGAACGCAAGGAAACACAGAAATCACAGGTCTAACAGAACACAAGGAAACACAGAAGTCAGGTCTAACAGAACGCAAGGAAACACAGAAATCACATGTCTACACATCACTATGATACACATAGTATCAGGCCTTTATAGCACAGTACGAAAAATAAATCACACGAAAAGCCAAGAAGCAGGATGAATAATAAAAAGTCAAGCCTCAAGACAAATTGCTTAGCATGAACAGACATGACCAAGATGGGGAAACATTGATATATTTAAAACTCTCTCATAATATGGAAGTGTTCCAACTCTCTAATTTCAAACCAATTTTAATGCACCAAATAAGTGTTTCGGATAGTAAATCCTCATCAGTGGTTCAAACTAAATGCAGTGATTTTCTGACACAAGTTGCGCCCTTTGGTTTTATTTTTAAAATTTGAATTTGTTCACATATTATGCAAAGAATGCGCGGCTCCAATTTTGTGATCCAGTCGATCCAGTATCAACAGCATTGTAAGGATGTGAAATGATGCTATTGAATTTAAAGACGTTTAACATGATGCTAAGATGTTTACCTCCTTTAAATTCCGATGATATTTTTGGATGTAAGTTGCCCTTATAGCAAAATAATATATGACGTCAAATTGATAAAGGGCCAAAACAAAGTTTCTTTCAGACGACAGATCTGGAAAAAGTCATAATATTAAACTTTAAACATCCAGTTACGGGAAGCAAGTTTAACCGCTCCACACTTCTGTTAGAATCATACAAACCGACTTCATGGACATCGTGGAAGAAAACTTGGGCCAAATAAAGGAAATCAAGAACACTAAGAGCCTCTCGTGCAATTTATCTGTTTGTATAGATAACATATGGTTTGTACATAAATTAAGCGTGTGTACATCTGAAAACACTTTAACCATGAACTTGTTTATAAATAACAATGCGTGTTTACAACCATTTAACCGATTTGAAGATGGCGTGAGAGAAAGTGAGAGAAAAAGAAACAAACAGGTAACGCTGTTAGCGTTATATAACCAGAATGAACGGACCTAGTACCTGATGGAGTAATACAACCAGAATGAAGGGACCCTAGTATCTGATGGCGTAATACAGCCGGAATGAAGGGACTCTAGTATCTGATGGCTTAATACAACCAGAATGAAGGGACCCTAGTATCTGATGGCTTAATACAACCAGAATGAAGGGACTCTAGTATCTGATGGCTTAATACAACCAGAATGAACGGACCCTAGTATCTGTTGGATGGCTTTATACAACCAGAATGAAGGGACCCTCATATCTGATGGCGTTATAAACCAGAATGAAGGGACCCGTGTATCAGATGGCTTTATACAACCAGAATGAAGGGACCCGTGTATCAGATGGCTTAATACAACCAGAATGAAGGGACCCTAGTATCTGATGGCTTTATAAACGAGAATGAAGGTACCATAGTATCTGATGGATGGCTTAATACAACCAGAATGAAGGTACCTTAGAACCTGATGGTTTTATACAACCAGAATGAAAGGACCCTAGTATCTGATGGTTTTATACAACCCTTACGATGGCGTTATAAACCAGAATGAAGGGACCCGTGTATCAGATGGCTTAATACAACCAGAATGAAGGGACCCGTGTATCAGATGGCTAAATACAACCAGAATAAAGGGACCCTAGTATCTGATGGCGTTATACAACCAGAATAAAGGGACCCTCATATCTGATGGCGTTATACAATCAGATTGAAGGGACCCGTGTATCTGATGGTTTTATACAACCAGAATGAAGGGACACTAGTATCTGATGGCTTAAAAGAACCAGAATGAAGGGACCCTAGTATCTGATGGCTTAATACAACCAGAATGAAGGGACCCTAGTATCTGATGGCTCAATACAACCAGAATGAAGGGACCCTAGTATCTGATGGCTTAATACAACCAGAATGAAGGGACCCTAGTATCTGTTGGATGGCTTAATACAACCAGAACGAAGGGACCCTAATATCTGATGGCGCTATAAACCAGAATGAAGGGACCCGTGTATCAGATGGCTTAATACAACCAGAATGAAGGGACCCTAGTATCTGATGGCTTTATAAACGAGAATGAAGGGACCCTAATATCTGATGGCGTTATAAACGAGAATGAAGGGACCCTAATATCTGATGGCGTTATAAACGAGAATATAACGCCATCAGATATAAGGGTCCCTTCATTCTCGTTTATAACGCCATCAGATATTAGGGTCCCTATAAACCAGAATAAAGGGACCCGTGTATGAAGGGACCCTAGTAATTGATGGCTTTATAAACCAGAATGAAGGGACCCTAGTATCTGATGGCTTAATACAACCAGAATGAAGGGACCCTAGTATCTGTTGGATGGCTTAATACAACCAGAATGAAGGGACCCTAATATCTGATGGCGTTATAAACCAGAATGAAGGGACTCGTGTATAAAATGGCTTAATACAACCAGAATGAAGGGACCCTAGTATCAGATGGCTTAATACAACCAGAATGAAGGGACCCTAGTATCTGATGGCTTAATACAACCAGAATGAAGGGACCCTAGTATCTGTTGGATGGCTTAATACAACCAGAATGAAGGGACCCTAATATCTGATGGCGTTATAAACCAGAATTAAGGGACTCGTGTATAAGATGGCTTAATACAACCAGAATGAAGGGACTCTAGTATCTGATGGCGGTATAAATCAGAATGAATGGACCCTAGTATCAGATGGCTTAATACAACCAGAATGAACGGACCCTAGTATCAGATGGCTTAATACAACCAGAATGAACGGACCCTAGTGTCTGATGGCTTAATACAACCAGAATGAACGGACCCTAGTATCTGTTAGATGGCTTAATACAACCAGAATGAAGGGATCCTAGTATCTGATGGCTTAATACAACCAGAATGAAGGGACCCTAGTATCTGATGGCTTAATACAACCAGAATGAAGGGACCCTAGTATCTGATGGCTTAATACAACCATAATGAAGGGACCCTAGTATCTGATGGCTTAATACGACCAGAATGAAGGGACCCTAGTATCTGATGGCTTAATACAACCAGAATGAACGGACCCTAGTATCAGATGGCTTAATACAATCAGAATGAATCGACCCTTGTATCTGATGGCTTAAGGTATCCGATGTACAATAGGGCATTTTTCAGTGCCTGGTAAGATACTTTAAACTATATATTTTCTGAAAGGTTTTAATGCCTACTGCTCAAAAATAATATTTTTGGGGTCAGTTAAATAAAGGGGAATAACTTGTGAAGCATTTAAATTATCTATTTTCCCTATATAACCTATGCAAAATAAAAAGTTGAACATGAGTTTCCCCCTTTGATTTTTAAGATCCGGGAGTCTTATATCTGTACTCAGGGCATCATTACCTTTAAGAAAATATATAGTTTATAGTACCTTATTAGGCATACAATTTACCATAATTTACAATGGAGATGATTAAAACGCTTTGTAAAAAGACTCTTTTGTACAACGGATACCTTAATACAACCAGAATGAAGGGACCCGTGTATCAGATGGCTTAATACAACCAGAATGAAGGGACCCTAGTATCTGATGGCTTTATAAACCAGAATGAAGGGACCCTAATATATGATGGCGTTATAAACCAGAATGGAGGGACCCGTGTATCAAATGGCTTAATACAACCAGAATGGAGGAACCCGTGTATCAGATGACTTAATACAACCAGAATGAAGGGACCCTAGTTTCTGATGGCTTTATAAACCAGAATGAAGGGACCCTAATATCTGATGGCGTTATTAACCAGAATGAAGGGACCCTAATATCTGATGGCGTTATAAACCAGAATGAAGGGACCCGTGTATCAGATGGCTTATTACAACCAGAATGAAGGGACCCTAGTATCTGATTGCTTTATAAACCAGAAGAAGGGACCCTTATATCTGATGGCGTTATAAACCAGAATGAAGGGACCCTAATAGCTGATGGCGTTATAAACCAGAATGAAGGGACCTTAGTATCTGATGGCGTTATAAACCAGAATGAAGGGACCCTAGTATCTGAGATGACAAAAGAAGTTTTTCTACTAATATTGCTCTTCAATCACAATATATAATGAAAGGAAATATTTTCAAATTACCAAGAATTTCATCGATTTTTTAAAAGAACTAGTACCAGACCTTGAAATACCCTTGAAAAACTTGAGAAAACTTAATTCTTCGTTTTAGAGTATTAAATTCAGATATTTTAAAAAGTGTAAGGATTAATGTACAATTGTTTACAAATCTATTTTGAATTCAAGATAAAATCAACAACAAAAAATACTCTATTGCAGTCAATAAGGTATTGGAGTGTAAAATTTGTATTTTTTTTAACTTCAGTGACTTTTCTTGAAAAATGACCCGGTAACAGCAATTTTGAATGTAAAGTGACGGTCCTCAGTAATAGTGTAAGGAACGGCTTCAATGATAGGAATTTTTATTTACAGCATTCGAGCTTTCGTTGTTCATTAGGACACTTTGACTTTTCATGTTTTTCACCATTTGAGCACTAATTAGAATTAATTGATGAACGTGTCATTAGGCGACCGACTCATGGCTTCATCACACGCCTCAACACGAGGGTTATCTAATCAATGTTCTTTTTTTACTTCCATCGTCAATATAAATCCAAGGCCTTCTAACTTAAGCCTTTATATGGCGAATGTACTCAGCAGGAGAACATCATTGTATTTAGAATTTATTTTGTTCAACAAATGAAAGAAGTCACCATTTCTATAAAGGAAAGATGAAAACAATACTGGATTATTGGATTCTTACCTTCACTTACATTCTCTCCATTAACATCTTATGCAAAGCGTACAGAGTGGGACTTTTGATCCCAGAAAAATGCTGTTATACAACTGTTGGTTTTGAGACATCGGCAAGTGCTATTTCAATTTCATTTGAGGACGCCAAGGCAGCTGGACTTCTTCCAAATGCCTCTCTGGAGTAAGTTCTTTTTGTTTCTGATTTGTAGGAAGGGACATTTCTTTTCTTCGCTTTAGTTCTTCTAGTATTGCTGAATATGTATCATATAAAAACAAATAACAAAAGCAAAGAAAATAGTATTCAATTCTTCTGGAAAATTTAACGATATCTTTCAACTGATTGATATTTTCATGACTCGTGAAATCGTGCAATTAGTTTATAATGAAGAAAAACATTTTTATACACTTTTTGACCAGAGTTAATTATGTTGTTAGCAAATTGAATGTAATGTTTTCTCAGGACATTAATTAGTTTTTACGGTATTTTCTAATCCTGATTTCTTTTGATTTTTTTTTGTCCAAGAAGCTACTCTCTGAATGTCAGCAGAGTTTAGAATTCGTTTTTCTTTATCATTGACATTTATAATTTGTTGCTGTGTAAAATTGGTCACATAGATTTTCGCGATTGAATGTATAAATTCAGTTTATTTCTAAATCACTCGTATATTTGAATATCCGTCTGTTTAGATCTGCTAAATTAAGCTAAATCATCATTGAAATAAAGGGACTTTTATTTAATAGAGAATATACAGAATTTGTATAAAATAAATACATATACATTGTGTAATACATGAAATTAATTAAGTCGAAATATGCATGTTTTGTTCGCCGCATTTGATCTTTTATCTATTAAGTAAACTTTTATTCTGATAGAAAAGTTGAGACACTACGTTTTTAATAGATTATATATGCCTCTTTAAGTTTTAAATTAAAATTCTATGCTTTCTATTTTTTCTATGCAAAACTGCGATGGCCGCAAAGGGCCGTGGAAAAAATAAAAAATTATTTCGTCCTCACGAAATGATATTTGGAGGGAACGAAGTAATATTTCGTGGGAACGAAATAATGTTTCGTGGGAACGAAAAATATTTCGAGTGAACAAAATAATATTTTAAGGGAACGAAATAATCATTTCGTGGGAACGAAATGATATATGCCTCTACACATGCGTACAGTGTCAAATTTTAAGATATCAAA
This sequence comes from Pinctada fucata, assembly GCA_028142955.1. NCBI lineage: Eukaryota > Metazoa > Mollusca > Bivalvia > Pterioida > Pteriidae > Pinctada > Pinctada fucata. The sequence continues at coordinate 27,955,482 of AP027112.1, read as the reverse complement.
ACGAAAGATGTCGAAATTAGAAAGTCTGCTGAAAGCGAGTTATTTTCAATAGAAATTGTCTTAGAAAGATTCGAAATCGAAGTTAACTGGGCATATCGGAATCACCCTGTCAGGTTCAGAGGTTTGAAAAAAGACTTCTTTCATTCTATGAAAGACAGCCCTGTCATACGTAAGGAGTACTACATTTTGTTAACAGAGTTGTTGACCAAGAGATATATCAACCTTGAGCTTGAATTAAGTGTTTAGATAATACAAAAAAAAATTCTTTCATACTCTTTGTATTTATTCACACACTCCAAATAAAGAGTACTATACATTTTTAAACTAAAATTCTGATCTACAAGTAGTGACCTTAATTATAGGCTATAACTTGTTCTTTTATTATAACATGTATAATTTATAATTTTAATTGAAAATTCTCATATACATATATAGAACATGTATACAGAAGTCTGTACATGCGCAAAATGGGGAATTATTTCATACCTACGAAATATAATTTCGTTCCCTCGAAATATTATTTCATTTCCACGAAATAATATTTCGTTCCCTCGAAATATTATTTCATTTCCACGAAATAATATTTCATTTCCACGAAATAATATTTCGTTCCCTCGAAATAATATTTCGTTCCCACGAAATAATATTTCGTTCTCACGAAATAATATTTCGTTCCCACGAAATAATATTTCGTTCCCTCGAAATATTATTTCGTTCCCTCGAAATATTATTTCATTTCCATGAAATAATAAATATTTCGTTCCCTCGAAATATAATTTAATTTGATCAAAATATCATTTCGTTCAATCAAAATATCATTTTGTTCCCACTAAATATTATTTCGTTCCTACGAAATATTGTTTCGTTCCCTCGAAATATTATTTCATTTCCACTAAATAATATTTCGTGGGAACAAAATTATATTTCGAGCGAACGAAGTATTATTTCGAGAGAATGAAATAATTATTCGTGGGAACGAAAGTAGCATTTTGAGGGAAAGATGTAATAATTCGAGGGAACGAAATATTATTTCATTTATTAAGTAGTGTCCTCCGTAGGGAAGTTTAATATTATAATAAATTTCATGCTGGGCTTTGTTTACCATCAGTTATGAATATTACGTAGAATTCTTTTATATTCGTGCTTTTTCACTTGATAAAGGCCGATTGGCCGAAAATTTGTGGATATAGAATGTTCATTGTTATTTATTATTTCATTTCGTTTCCTCGAAATATAATTTCGTTCCCACGAAATATCATTATTTTTCATACGGCCTTTTACGGTCACCTTACAAAACTTCAAAGTGAAAAAAATGTCTTTATTTTCCTCACGTAGGGTCCACTTATTTACATATTATAAATTAATCTATAGAAGCATTTCAAAGTAAAAGAAAATACTTATCTCGAAGGAATATTTGTGGGGTTTTTTTCCCAACATATTCAACATTTATCGATTATATAAAATGTCTTTTACCTTCTACGTCTAAATCACTCATTAATTGTTGTGAAATCACAATTTTCAGAATAACCATATTAACTGGTAATTTACACTCATAATATTTCCATTATCGTTTTATTATCGTGGACTCAGCGTACCCTTTAACACGAGATGGACGTGTTATTGATAGTGACAGGCTTTGATACAGCCAACACTTTTTAATGACAAATATGGATAATGACCATATCTCTATTATAAGTACAAAATCGATAATTCAGGAAATCACAAAGCGAAGACATACGAAATCAGAATAAAACAAGAACCAAAGCAAACAAACAAAAACTCCACCACATGAAAAGAACCGAACTCCCGATATGGGAGTGAGATCAGGTGCCCAGGAAGAGTAAGCAACTCCTGCTTGCATGCAACACCCACCGCTTCAATCCGGTAGAATTGTCACATCCGGTTACTTCCGTTTCGGAATATTTAAGCTTATTCTGTGTTTGGATGGTTCAAATGGTCTAAGACACAATATAATCTACCATTCTTTACAATGGGACATCATGGTGTATGCTGAGTTTCCCGTCTCGACCGTAGAACTTCCTCAGTGACAATGTTTGTCGATCACAAATGTATCCCTGATTGAGAAGCTTATTTAAAAGACGCCTTGCTCTCTGAACAAAATCTGTGTATTTGGTGCTTGCTCTGGCATAACGTATCTATTGAGATATAAACATGCCACGAAGGGATGTTACCACTCAGAAAGGGAGAGTTGTGATGCTGAAATGAAGTCGTTATGTTTGTCATAGAGGAAGGTGTTCATTTGACCATCAGTGTCTTAGGATAACATATAAGTACCGAATAGGATGCTGAATTTTTCGTGAATAGTGTTTTGTGTGACCTTGACCTTATTAACAGACACAAAGGTATTATAGTATGCACACCACTCCTGACAGGACGCGCTTTATGCTTATAAGTGATAAGAATATATAATAGGACAAGTGTACAAATTTATTGGCAAGTAATGGCCGCGGTGGATCCAATGCATAACAGAAATCATGATAAACATTACAGAGCAAAGAATATTAATAATGAAGTTTGTTGAGCACTAAATGTGACCACTAATGTGCTTCAAAAACAACATTGTACATGAAACTTAAAGAGACTCTCTACAAGTTCAGTTTTGAGATCGATTTCATTTCGAAATTTCGTCTATTGCATTGAAATGCTCAATCATGTAGATGTGAAAGATCTCACGGTATTGTCTCCATATTAAATTTTGAAGATTTTTCGACTCGATAATCTCTCATACCAAGAACTTTTTTCATTGTCCGACATGTATGGAATTGACATTTGGAACTTTTTTACTATAGATGCGAAATGATATTTCTTTGGTATACAATATCCATTCCTGTGAAAAAATATATTTATACTACCCTTTCCATATTCTCTCTGCCATAAAAATGAAAATTTAGGATACTTGTATAACCCACTTGTTGCACGGAATTCAAACAAATATCACTTATCATTGACATGTTGAAAAATTCTTCATTGCCATCGAACAATTATCACTTATTATTGAACATATGGAATAATTCTTAACTGCTAATTAAAAAATTACCTATGGTAGTCAGTCAACGATTCAGTCAATGATCACTCGATCATCAGGATCATTTCTTCATTCATTTATCAAATCATTGCTATACTGATTGTTAAACAGTCTGGGAAGGATTGATGGATGTATTTTGTTTAGAGAGGTAAGAAAATTTTGCGTGCTAAATATATGTTCAAATCCAAATAAAATCTATGTTATATCCAAATAAAATCTATGTTTGAAGAAACTGAAGTTGATGGAACTTGGTTAAACGTGCCTCGGGGACTCATGGTCCATCAGCAGTAACACTCACCAAGTCGTACAAATGTTAAACGTCTTCAAATTCAATAGCATCGAGTGCGTTTTAAGAAACGATCAACCGAATTTGATTGCACTTAAATATTGATGAAGGAAAAAAAGGATTCTCCAACAACACTCGGTTGCAGTACCCAACCCTCAGCAAAACACGATTTCAAACACCCATGCTAAAACACAGAGCACACAAGCAGGAATGATAAGCACAATGATAGGGAATACCAACCCAACACACAGCATAGAAACATCAAACACAAAAGACTACACATAAACCAACGAGTCCAATGGGCAACCGGTGCCGGCTTAGGGCGGTCAACTGCTATACCAGTAGCAAATGATGTGGTCATCTGAATAACGTGCGTAAAGCCCTTCCATTTTTTTCGGTTACCCAGATGTCTCAAAGAACGCACAAAAGGGATGTTAAATAACCTTCTCAATGTATACTGACAATACAAACGTACATGATAACGCAGGGACCCAAGCAACACACAGATAGATAATTTTATTATGTAAATGGACATAAAAATAGAGGACGTACTCCGCCGGTTGTAGCGAGCTCATGTATGTCATCATTTGAAAAATTCTGTTTACACATTTTTCTCAATTTCTAAAACCTGGGTCCTGTGGCATCATATCCTAGCCATCTTGCTACGTCTTTCGGTATATTTAGGACATAATTTTCACAGATTTTGGCCATATTACAATTTGAGGGTCACTGACGAGGGATAAATACCAGAAACGTGCATGTCTGGTCCATGCTGTAAATTTATCTGCTCTAAAATGATGCGAATCATTACCCGATGAGTCCGACCGACATTTAGAAAGGACGGACGGTCGGGGCCCTGTCATCTCTAACTAGATTTAGACAGGGTCCGTGATGGAGTCCTGTCGTCACAGTCATAGTGCAATTCTTAAGAATTCACTGTTACAAGACTGTAGATTGGTCAAGTACCAAGCCAATTGTCTGTCTGGTGACATCAGGATCATATCCACGGTATAAAAGGCGATTGCTGACTCTGATACAATTTCGATGATAATTCTGTCTACCTTTGATACGTCTTATTTTGTTTATCCTGTCACCATAAAAGGCGGGATGTGAAATACCCTTCGAAATATACCCGGTACTCTGTTGCTTGTATGGGTCCAAATTTTAAAAGAAGCTGACAATAATATTTGTAAAATTTTCAGAAAGTCTTAACTAGTTTATGAAAGCGAAATCCTTATCTAAAATGTTTTGGGTAATTTGTAAATTTCTGCTACGAAAATCCTAAGCAGTACATCCTCTAGTTTGACGGATGAGCTGTGAACTGTAAATACCGTATGACGGCAATCTAAGAACATCGTTATTAAGCCAGACGAAATTTAATATGTTGAATCCATGATAAATAAAAATCTTTATAAAATGAGATGATTACCAGACATTCATTACGAGCTTCACTAGCACAATCTTTTGGTACATCGAATCTCTGTCATTACTAAAACCTCTCAGATTGTCAATATAATGAGATTGATATTAGAATTAAGTAACAGTCTACAATTTCCTGAAATGTTTCAGAGGTATGATTTTAGGGGAATATGACATGGGTTTCACATTTTTATTATAGTGTTATAATTCGGAAGTATAACAACGCTTCAGAGTCATCGAGGAATACAATAGAACTTATTAAAGATGAAGGTGTTGACCTCATATTGGGACATCCGTTTTCGGATGGTGAGTAGCTGAGCTTATCACTTTTTTCAAGCCATTTTTTTTTCTTTTTTAAACAATCTTACACAGAAAGCTAAGGATGTTAGTTGGTTAAGATATACTAAAAGATATAATTCCTTTTACGAAAAAAAAATATCATACAATAGACTCCACAATGTAGCCCCATTTTATTAATAAGAATAAAATGTTTTGAACATGATATTTCATTTTGGCAATATGAAGGGGGTTTTCACTGGTCATGGTGATAATGTACGGCAAGTATATCTAGTCCGTGAGCCAGACCCCAAAATTTGGGTTCATTGGTACCATCCGGGGTGAATAAACGACACCAATATATTCTGATAGATGGATATCTGTAGTATTTGAAAATGTATAATAGCTAAGACAGTTTTTGGGGGGAAAAACCTTGTTTTTTAGTCGAAAATCAATGAAAATAGGGAAAAATTCATGAATTTTTATGGTTGATGATTTTACGAATTGAAAAGTGTAAAAATGTAGTATTTTTGGTGTTCTTTCATATGAAATAAGTTTCAATGTCCCATTCCTATTTTTACTGTGTGTTTTTGGGTAAAAAAGTCGAATTTTTGCAAAATTTCAAAGAAATTCGAGAAAATTTTAAGTTATTCCTGCTACTCAGTTCCTCAATATTGCATATGATCGTCCAATGATGATTTAAAAAACGTCTTTGAAGCTTCCTCTTTCAAATGACATATTTTTTATATTCTTAATTTTTGCGAAATCTTCGAATTTGAGTTTTTATACATAAAATTGTATTTTCAGTAAGAAATCTTCGATTTCTGAATATTTATTTAAAGAACCCTATCTAAGTATGCAAGCAATGATGGAAAGTTATTTTCTAATTCAGATTATATATGTTTTACTGATATTTCATTCAAAATTAGAGTGTTTTGGGGGGAAAAACGTATTTTTCATACAAAAATTGCTGATTTCTGGAGAATATTTATTCAATCTAAAGAATTTCTTGAAATAATAGCAGGAAGGTATTTTCAAATGTAATCATTTAGGTTCATTCATGAACTACATGTTTGAAACATAATAGGTATATTTTTCTACTTAATTTTGGGGCAAAATGCCTGGGGGTTTTTTGTCTAAAAATAACAGATTTCTGTGAAAATTCTATTAATTCATTATCTTAGCTAAAATTATAGATTTAAAGCAATTATCATTTAGAAAGCTTTCACCTTGTCAGATGATTGTGAACTTAAAAGTAATTATTCATTAAAACCAACATTTTTGGATAAAATATGTATTTTTTACGCAAAAACCACTTGTTTTGAGAAAATAAACACTAGCTCTTTTAATCTGCCTAAAATGATATATTCTAGCTTTGATATTACGCTATTTCTTAGTATAAATGGATAGGAATGTCATTTGATAACTGAAAGTTAATTTATATGTTATTTTGGGGCAAAAAACTAATTAAGGAGGTATTGAACACTTTGACGCCAAATTCAATTTTTCTCAAAATTTCTGAAATTATTCATTTCTTGTCTGTCCTTCATCATACAAACTTAAATTTGATTCTATCCACAGGAAAAATTTCTATGAGACTTTGAAATATGCATTTTTCAACGTATCCGTGAATTTCTTGATGACGTCATAATATTAAAAGTGTCATTCCGGTTCTCTTAATGCTAATGGAAATTTAATTTTGATTTAACTTCCAAAATATTCATAAATGTATTGCTCTTACATAAGGAAAAGATTAAATGAATTGTGTTATAAACAAAGAGAGGATACTGGAATAATAGATGACACAGTCGCTCAAAAAATTGCAATTTCGAGCCAATTGACTCTAGTTGATAGGTGATTATTAGAAATCCTGTGGATCAATCCTTGTCAAAAACTAAAAGAATGATCAACAATGTACAGAGATGATTTCATGATTAAATGAGAAAAATTAAATTTGGGATAAAAATTTTACGAAGCTTTTTATTTTCCGTTTTTTTCTTCCAAATTCGTCCATTTTCAATGAAGTGACATCCGCTTCCTTGCTATGTAAATTTGTCAACGAATACACTAAAATAAAAATTTAATTTACTATTTTATACATGTAAAGTTTCAATGCAATACGTTTTGTATTCATGTTTTAATTGCATTTTGAATGCGAACGTTTGTGACGCCATTTTCCCCCAATAACGTCGAAATGACGTCGTGGTTGGCTCATGGATAAAACTCCCAAAATCCACAATTTTGAAAAACGCTATGATTTCTTCAAATTACGTCGGAAATTATTCAAACTTCATCAGGATACTCAAATATGTATATCAATCAGGGTAACAAATGTTTTAAGGAAGTAAGGACTGTACTTTTCCTCGGAAGTGAGAAAAACAAATAATGCCGCCGCCATCTTGGTGTTGAATCCCTCCTTAATGTGCAAAAATAACTTATTTCTGTGAACATTTTGTGAAATTTTTATTCTTTTATTTTATCAAAGCAGGAGAGGTTTCATATAATTTGATGGCATTAAAGTGATCAAGTTTAATGATTGAGTTAGAGGAGATTTCTTTGATTATCTTGCTATTTTGGGGGGAAAATCTCAATTTTTATTTAAAAATCGCTGATTTCTGGAAAATTTTTATTACTATGAAAGGTGTCATTATTATTTATTTTCGAAAGTGTTCCTGGGTATATCATAATTTGTCCTTGTAAGTCATATACATTTCAAGTATCCTCTGTTAATTTAATGGGTATTTTGGGGCAAACAATATTTTTTTTATATAAATATACATGTATAGCCTAAATCAACAAACTTAGTGTAGAAAGTATCATGTTTCAAACGATGACTATTATCTTCTGTATTTCCTATTTAACTGTATATTCTTTCTAAACTTATTTATCATTTCTCTTCAATTTTGTGTATATTGTTATATTTGGGGTAAAATACATATTATTAGATATTAGGTCACAAAGAAACCTATTACGTATCTCCTTCGTGCCTTGTGGTACATAAGGCCTTCACAGGTCACAAAGAAAAGCAAGCTTTTATTCTAAAAAATTCTAGCAATATATAACCTCGAAATGTGTTTTATCACATTTTGTTTATTAAGAGCTTGCTTTTCCATCTCTTTTTCTATATCTTTTTACCCCAAACATACTAATAGTAACATTTCAAAATATAAGAATAAAATGATGAGTAAGTTAAGAAAAACTAAACAGTTAAATAGGAGATACAGAAGACAATAGTCATAGTTTGAAATATGAGACGTAATTTTCTTGATTTAGACTATTATTTTACATAAAACATATTTTTGAGCCCCAAAATACCAATTAAATTAACGGAGGATACTTGAAATGCATATGACTTACAAGGACAAACTATGATATACCCAGGAACACTTTTGAATACAATTAATAATGACACATTTCATAGTAATAAAAATTTTCCAGAAATCAGCGATTTTTAGATAAAAATTGAGACCCCTCCCCCCCCCCCCCCCCCCAAAAAAAGAAATATCCTCTAACTCATTAAACTTGATCACTTTTATGCCATCAAATTATATGAAACCTCTCCTGGTTTGATGAAATGAAAAATATAAATTTAGAAAAATATTCACAGAAATAAATTATTTTTGCACATTAATTAGGATTTTTGCCCCAAAATAAGATGTAAATTAAATTTCAGTTATCAAATGACATTCCTATCCATTTATGATAAGAAACAGCATAGTATCAAAGCTAAAATATATTAATTTAGGCAGATTAAAAGAGCTAGTACTTATTTTCTAAAAATAGGCGGTTTTTGCATAAAAAATACATATCTTATCCAAAAATGTTGGTTTTAATGAATGATTACATTTAATTCCACAATCATCTGACAAGATAATTACTTTCTTAATGGTAAAAGCTTTAAATCCAGAGTTTCAGCAAAGATTATCAGTTATTAGAATTTTCCTAGAAATGTGTCATTTTTTGACAAAAAACAGGCATTTTGCCCCAAAATTAAGTACAAAATATACCTTTTATGTGTCAAGCATGTTATTCATGAGTGAACCTAAATACTTACAGTTGAAAATACATTCCTGCTATCGTTTTACGAATTTCTATCGATTCAATAAATATTCTCTAATAATCAGAGATTTTTAAATGAAAAAAAAAAACGTTTTTTCTACAAAAGCACTTTGATTTTGAATGAAATGTTAGTAAAACATATATAATTTGAAAGAGTGTGAAAAGTTACAAGAGAAAATAGCTTTCCAATTATAAGGGTTCTTTAAACTAATATACAGAAATCTGAGATTTCTAATTGAAAATCAGTTTTCTGTATTGTAAACATCAATTTCGAGGATTTTGCAAATAAAAATTAGAATATAAAATGTATGTCATTTGAAAGAGAAGACTTTAAATATGTTTTGTAATCATCATTGGACGATCATATGCATTGTTGAGGAACTGAGAAGCAGGAATAAATTAAAATTCCTCGAATTTCTGTGAAATTTTGCCAAAATTCGACTTTTTTACCCCAAAAGACACAATAAAAATAGGAGTTGGAACATGCAACTTATTTCATCTGAAAGAGAACAAAAATACAACATGTTTACACTTTTCAATTCTTAAAATCACCATCCATATATAAGTTATAATTTTTTTCTCAGAGAAAAATCATTATTTGGCAAGTACACAAGGGCAATAACTCTTGTTTACCCCTCTAGCTACCTTTGATCAAATGCTATCATGCATTTTCTGAAACCTCTTGGGTATATCTATTATAATATCAACATCAGATTTATTCACCCAAGATGGTACCGACCAACCCCTCTGGCTCACGGACTAATCGGTTGTTATGCCTTCTGTATTCCTCCATAATGAGCATGGACAGGCAGACAGAGGGACAGCACTATAGCAGTATCAAGATGTACTTAAAGTATTTACAAACAGAAATATAAAAGTAAAAGGAGCCAATTAATAATTGGTAATAATTATATCATGAGCAGTGACAATTTCGCCTTTAATGCCGGTAATCATAAAATATCTATTATCTAAGATGTTGTAAAATATTATATCAATGAAAACGTTGTTTGTATAATGCCCACAAAATAAAAGCAAGGTAAATTCTTTGCAGCAAATATCCCTGTATCCTACATTACATCATCGTATAACTTTCCCCATATCAGCTGGGCGTCATCGAGCGTAACGTTAAGCGACAAGAACACGTTCAGCACTTTGATTCGGCTGATGCCTACATACAACAAAATAGGAAAAGCCGTGGCTGGGATACTAAATTACTTTAGTTGGAATCAGCTCTCCATCATTGCTGAAAGAGGCCACAGTAAGTAAACAACATGCAATGACAGCCATTACATAAAATGCTTTTAAGACCTTGTATGTTATTGCTTCCAGTGGCTGAGGTAAAATCAAAGTCAATGTTTTATACTGTAATAAATCTCAAAGATTGAAGGTCTTCATAGGTCCTTAGCAGACTTTTATGGGAATTCCTCTACGATAAACGAAAGTTTTTATCTTGGACAACATTACACTATAGCATCGAATGGAAAGGTTAACGCCCTTGTCATTCCTATCTTATAACTAGTTCATTTTGTAGCTAAATGTGCTATCCTGTATAAATAAAGGAAATAAATAATGCACATAAGTGTAACATCCATTGAAAGAAAATAAAAGTGTGAGTATTTCCTCTAACACGTCACACTCAATATTATCTTGATGACAAAAAGTCATATCCACCCCAAATAAAAGTCTAAACTTTTAAGCTCAATATGATAAATAAAAGATTACAGTCACTGTATCAGCTTTTTACTTTCGTCCCAATGTACCAGTCATCGTTTCAGTATAGAAAAACATAACTTTATGACAAAAGATATGTATATGTTTCTAGTAGCCAATCTTGCATCATGTACAGTAAACTTCGTATATAACGAAGCACATGGGACCATTGGTCCAAATTCGTTATAGCCATATTTCGTTACATGCATTTTGATGCGAAATACTCCAGTATTTAATAGCTATGTTGTGATTTATTAAGTAAGCATTCTTTACAATAAAGATGCCGATAGAGTATTAAATGATTGGCAATCATTTCCTCATGGGTATACAACACGTCTCCTAATAGGTAATTAGGGCGGGGACAACAGACGGGGAGAACAATTATTTAATAATTATAGTAATTATCTGTTTACTAGGTGTGTTAGTTGGGAATACCTGGAGGGCATTTCGTTACATCAGGTGAAAATAGTGAAGAAACTATGACCACGGGACCACGAGACTGCTTCGTAAAAGCCGATAATTCGTTGTATACTAATTCGTTACATGCGTACCAAAATCAATGGAGGGTAATAGGACTCCTACAGGGACAACTTGCAACAAGGTCATAGGCGGCACAGGCTTTCAATATAACCTTGCCGTCATCGCTATTTTCCTACACAAATTCACGCAATGATAAAGCCCGAGAAGCACCGCATGTACGGCATGTCGTCACAGTGACGTCATTCGGACTTCTGACGTAAACATCGCAAAAGATTCAAAGGTAGAGGCACATATTTCAGCGTTTAGGGGCGAGCAAATGGGCAATGAAGGAAACGATTCTTATCTTGATGATGGAAAATTTACAAGACTCATGTCTTAAGACGGTAGGTTTCGATTTATGGTCAGAATTTGTATTTTTAATGGTGACATCTCGCATAGCTGATCGTGTTGCATGTTGGCAACGTACGAATGAAGAAAGAATCCCTGATACTGCATGGTATTGCATTGAAACAAAGACAATGCTTGTACATTATATACCGCATAAATGTAGTTATACTTAGTGGTATATAGTTGCAATATTACATTTACAAATACGAAGCCCAAGTTTCAATCTGCAAGAATCTTGCAGACAAACAATAGGCGATGGCGGCAGAGGTAGATTTCAAAGTGAAGAAAAGCGGAACTGAAATCGGACGCATGCGTGGGAGATTGCTACAGGGACTTTCTTTTTACTTCGATACAAGCAGAATCTCGCTATAAACCTGTTCGTTATAGGTGAAGTTTACTGTGATCATTCTTCTACCGATACTAAAATTGACCTTTATATAGCATGTATAAATAAAAAACAATTCAACACTGGATTTAATATTTACGTTTTTAAGGAGGTCCAGAACAACCAGACTTAAATATGACCCTATTATTTAATTTACCTAAAAAGTATAGAAGTTAATAATTGAAACATACTTTTTCTATATGCAAAGTTTCATTATTTTTTAATCATCAGTTTTAAAGCAACGCAGGTACACATAATTATATACCCCTTGAAAGCCCCTAATTGGGCCGTAAATGTAACGTTGAAATGAACACACATTAGGAAACTATTCCTCTGTAGAGGCATACAATTTACAAGCACTGTATTTTTCATTTAAACATGATGTGGGCAATCGGATGTGTCTAGAATTCTTATCTAACTGATCACAAAGACTATTAAAAGAAATTGTCGAAAGGAGATAAATTTATGTCTATTTTCAGAACATCTTTTAGTTGTTAATTTTTAATAATACAGTCCGTTTATCTGAAACCCTATCATTTATTTTCCATAAAACTTGATATTATCTTCTCCATGTGTCATGTTAAACACCCATGAGTTCCTATTTAAATTTGATCGTCAGTTTTTAATATGGATTCTATGTAAAAACCTAAAAAAAATCAGACATGTTTGGCCACGACATGTCTCAGATTTTGGATATTTTTTGTGTATAAGGTAAATATGATGTCCTCAGAACGAATTGACCTTTCATTTTTCCCCGACGTTCCGTTGCCATGGTAACCAAGGTTTTGTATAAAAACAGCTTTAACCAAGGCATTTTATACATCCCGTTACCATGGAAACAAATGTTGAATGTATATATATTTTCCGAAAAGATTATTTAAATCTTAAAGTTGATACAATTTGACTTTTCGATGCTCCTTCTTTCTGTGTGTCATGTAAATTTGCTTCAGTTTCAAGAAAAATTGCTTATTCAAAATTAGCCATTTTCGGCCAGTTTAGGCCTTATTTTACCTATATTTTACTTATTTTTGACAAGAGTAATAATGCAATTGCACAAGATTTGAAATACAGTTGACTATTTCCTGAAGAGTATTATCCTAGGACTTCATGGGAATCGAAGGAAATTTATCTAGAAGTGAGATTTTTCTGTTTACATGCCTTTGAAATAGGTTACCATGGCAACATTTTGTACGAAGGTGTAAATACCTGTCATAAGTAAAAAGCTAATTTCTACAGATGTATGCCTGCTATCGTTAAAAAACTTGGTATGTAGATGTATTAAAGACCATTTGATGCTATCATGACCTTGAGAAAATGTCAAGGTCATTTGCTAAATTTTCAAGGTCATTGAAAAATATTTGCTATTTTCAGGCCAAATTTTGTGTTTTTTCACCAAAAAGAGACATGCTTAACAGTAAACTGTATGGAACCTTGGCAAAACAATCAATTATCGGTAAAAGTATGATAAATGTACTATTAGTTGGGATGAGTATCACATTTATCAAAGTCCAATGAAGACCCCAAAAAATGTCACATATTTTACGAGAATATTTTAGAAAATCTCAATTTAATGCTCTTTTGAAAGTATGTCATACATAGAAGTGAAATACATGTACAATTTTAAAAAATTGTGATGAATTCTACTTCTTTTGATCGGTTGTTCAATTGCAAAATTTAAAATCAAAATATCTAATGAAATAAGTTAGAGAAATCAATTTAAATTAATTGGAAATCCTGATTTTTGTCTTAATTTTAGTCTAAAATTAGAAATGACCTCGAGATTTGGACATATGACCTTGAAATGATTTGAAAGTCAATTGATAATGATAAATATAATTTGTATACAGGTATGCTTTTTCATAATCAAAGGAATCAAACATGAGGAAAAACAATGTTTTTAAATATGCGATATATGGTAATATGGATTCCAAGTTGCTACAGCAACGAATTTTGATTGGCATTCATGACAAAGTGGTAAGTTTCACCAAAAATTTTATTTCTTGATTTTTTTCCAGCTATAGACATTTATTTTGGCAAGGTGATGTTAAATACCCATAACATTCACCAAATAATGGATTTCAACCTTCAAAATAATCAAAAACAGGCCAAAAATGACCCTAAAATTAGACCTTATTTTTGCTAAATTTTCACATAATTTGACTGAATATCAACAACTACCTGATAACCCCTCCCCCGAAAAAGTTATTCTTGTTAGAGTTGAACTTACAAAGAAAAGTTTTTGTGTTCATAAAGTAAATTTTGACCATGGTTTCCATGGCAACAGAATGCCACAATATGTCTTATCTCTCATATCTATGGGGTGTCAAATATATTGACCCCGTTACCATGGCAACCGTTGTTAAAATATAACAATATGGTTTGTTTTCATTGTTTTTATATTAAGTTTGATAATTACAGAAAGTTTCATCAAAATCTATGACATGCCGTGGCCAGCTGTTTTAGGTATTTACGGAGAATCCATATTAAGTTATAGTGATTTTGTTACCCCCCTCCCCCTTATTGTCAGTTACCTAATGCTGACGTTCTTGCAAAAAACGTGCCAATGACGCCGTTCCTATTATGACGTCATAATTTATATAATAGAGCTTTCCGATGGGTTTTTTTTTTCTGTTCTGTACCGACATGGTATAATTTCAGGCACGGGTGAACTATGTAGTTTTGCCACCGATGGATTGGTGCATACCCTTGAGGATCTACAGATAAGCCTAAAGACATTTCTACAGTTTGACGGCAACGCGCCATTGGCTGAAATAATCGCTGAATTAGACGCGGTTAAGAAGGTTTCAAGAAGTAAGAAAATAATGATTATTACTGTATAGAAAAAATTTAAGATATGCCTGTATGGAATGTGTGATACATTAATAAGATGAAATACTTCACTTGATGTCCCTTCAGACAAGATTCACTATTCAGGCCCAAAAAATCTGAGCTTAAAAAACCAAAATAAAGTAAAAAGAATTTTACATTTTGTCAAAACATTAATTGTTCTAAAAATGATGATCCCGAAGGGTTTTAACCCTTCAACGAAGTCATTAATACACTTGATAAACATCAGGTCACGGGGAACGATTTTAACTGTTCCATACTGCAACGTAAAATAAGTGTTTATATTAATAATGTCGAAGGGTTCCAACTCTATACCTCCTTCAAGAAAATTCCAAACCAATTTCCATGCACCAGATACGCGTTTCGAATACTTAATTCTCATCGGTGATGCTTTTAGCGGAGCCACCAAAAATCATTTCAGTAGCGCCATCTTTAATTTATTTTTAAATTTTGATTTGTACCTTTACATTACAGAAAATGCGCGGCTCCAAATTTCCTATAGGGTTGATTCAGTAGCATATCTAAATAAAATCTATGTTCAAAATAGCATTGGAGGGATGGTGCTAAGATGTTAAACTCCTGTAATTTCGATGATATTTATCGATGAAATGGCTAGTTTCCGAAATAGCAAAATATATATATATGTGATGTCACATTGATAAAAGGCCAAAACAAAGCTTCTTTCAGGTGACAAACATCAGGTCACAAATAAGAAACACATAAAACACATAAAAGACGAAAAAGTAAAAATATCCCGTTATCTGTTGGGTGAAAATGAGACAATAATGAACAATGTCATCGGTCTCGGCCTTCGCACTTAGAAGGGACTGTGTTAAATTAATACAGAATGTTGACCGAGTTCTACTTAGAACTGGTCAGATGGTGAAGGAGAGCTTATTTTCCCATTCTTAAATTATCACTTGTGTCTTCTGAGTTACCTATTCTAACTGCACCAGATTTCTTTGATGTCACCCCTAAAAGTGAGAAGTTCGTCAACTTGAAAACTCTTTCTTTATACAAGTCATGGACCATACCTGATTCATGAAAATTAATCGATTCTTAGGCACGGTCCATTTGATATTCGGGGGGGGGGGGGGGTTGGGTTTTTTGTCGGAGCAAGATTATTTTTTTCGCCCCCGACCGGAGCAAAATTATTTTTTTCTTGCAAAGTTGGAGCAAGGAAATTTTTTTCTAACATTAGTGATGTGCGATATATTAAGAATGCAAATATTTTATCAATAGGAATTCTTTATTTTGACTAAAAAACACCAAAATATGACTTCATTTTTATGCATAAATTTGATTTACATCTAAACAGAGAGATAAAAATTTTTTACAATATAATCCTCAGTAAACAAAATTTATATCAGGTTCAAGTAAGCCTAGGTCTGAGTAAGAGGTTCTTCCAGACAAATTTTCAGATTTAGTATTGTAAATTGGTGAAAAACTGAAGTTCTCTTTCCAAATTTGCATATGAAATTTGGCTCTATTATGATACATACATCTATAAATAGTAATACATTATATTGATAACATATCTAAGCCTTTAAGGAACTTAGCCTTTTTTTTATTTAACATGCATTCTTTTGATATTTCAAATAGGAACTTTAATTTATGTTATGATAGAAAACTATGGCGAGCGAAGCGTTCCAAAATTGTTGTAACATGAATTGGAAACTGCGGCGAGCGAAGCGAGCCGGAAAATTTTCGGGATTTTTAAGCGAAATTTTATGGTTATTAATTCTTCAAATTCAGATTACTTGTAAGAGCAAGATTATTTTTTTCTGTCACACTATTGGCAAATTTATTTTATTCATCAAAATTCAGAGCAAAATTATTTTTTTCGAAAAAAAACCCAAGCCCCCCCCCCCCCCCCCCCCCCCCCCAGAATATCAAATGGACCGTGCCTTATTGCGATAGGAAAATATTTTATGGAAATGACTGACTAATTGCTTACTGCTGTGATATCCATAGACAATGAATCAGATTTAACGGTCATCTTGATTGCCAACTTTAAAATAGCTTTCCTCTTATTCTGTAAATGCATTGCGTTCTATGTATATCCACTATTTGGATTTCCGTTTCATGAGACATTGCTTTTTGAAATACGCATGTAATGCACTGAAATGATAACAGTTGAGCACTGAAATGATAACAATTGAACATTCATTAAAATATTGATCGATTGAAAGAAGTCCATTTTGAGTCTATCGTTGACAAAAAAGACGTAAAAGGAATATACCAGCATATTGGTTCCTAGAATAATCCGATACTAATCCATTCTAAAGCTTCTTCGAACTATACATTACGGTAAATTATATGATATTGTCGTTAGGTTAGATCGTCCTATATAAAGTGACAGTCCTAATGAAATGAAATTAATCTACATTTCTAATAACTTTATTGACAAGAAACATCAATTTAGGGATTACCTGGTGAAGAGGTCAGTATTTTCGTAGGATAGGAATTTTGCAAAATTTTTCGGAAAATCAAAAACTTTTCGGAAAATCAAAAACTTTTCGGAAAATCAAAATTTTTCGGAAAATCAAAAACTTTTCGGAAAATCAAAAACTTTTCGGAAAATCAAAAACTTTTCGGAAAATCAAAAACTTTTCGTATGATTATGAGTTCAGAAGTACAACCCAAATATGACGATGTTGCATTATCACAGCGGATATCACACGTCAACGTGAAAATAGCAACGCAAACGCTGCAAGATACGCCCGTTGGGAAATGTATTTCTCATTAATAATTTTGTTAATGTTTTATGCCATAATATAAGCAAATTTTATTTTGTTCCCATTTAAAGTCATTCATTCATTTATTCTAAACATGCATGTTCACATGAAATGCACAAGATTTTGGAATAAAATAAACAAGAGCGTGTATTTCGTTGTAAAATGCCTACTTTGTAGCCAATGAATAAAACATACCAACCGTATTTCAGCTTCAAGGTTTTAAAATGTATGGATAAAATTGAGACCAGTCTTTTAAATTTGATTTATAGCATCTTCTTGAGACTATAACTATGGTTTAAAGTTTATAGATATTCATATTAGCCAGATTGATCTTAATTTTCAACGGTTTTTTTTTCTATTCTTTTCAACATGGCTACCCCTATTCTTCGGACTGTAATTATTATCCGGAAATAAGCTTACCAAAATAAAAGTTGTATGAGGAATCTCCAAATACATTACATTTCAAATATAATTATTGATCAATTTTTTTCTTGCGTATTGATAATTGTGTAGAAGAAATACTTGATGAGATTCAGGGCTAAATATAGCCCTTATCTTATCAGCTCCTTTGACCATTATAATATGGGCGGACGTTTTTAAAAATTCACCAGTTTTCAAAGCGCCAAAATTTCCAACGCGCAATTTGACTAAATTCGCAAAAAAATCCCGACGTTACCCGATATACGTATTATGAATGCATATATCAAGTTTCCATTCTTTAGCTGCAAAGGCTAAAAATTTATCTGTTCAAGGACCATAACTCTGCTAAATATAAGTCTTTTTTTCGAAACTCGAACTGAATCTTACGCCACTTGATATCAAGTCATATGCCAAGTTTCAATCCAATATCTTGAAAGTCTTAAGAAAAAGTGGTAAACATTACCTCGGACGGCTGGGCGGGACGCACAGACGGATGGACGCTCGGACAGCGCTGTTACATATTACGTCCCGTCTTATGACGGGCGTATAAGAATATATCACATAACAGATAAGTAATTACGGAGAGTATAACATATAATTATTATTTCTACAAGGGCTGATTATTATGTTGTGAGCCTCGTATTGAATGATTTGAATTTTACCAAACACTTTGCATTATTTTCCTAAATTATCCCCACTATTATAAATAATTCACTGTCTATACACTTTTGCCTCCGGTGTTTAAAGGAATCATTACCACTTTTAAAGAACTCCTTTTCTTCACTGTTCAGAAAGCCATCCACTGCGTAACTGTGTCAAAAGTAAAGTATATTTCAGTCCTTGGGTACATGGCCTTATATAGTCAGAGAATAGCTGGACTAAAAACGAACATCCCTGTTTATCTCCTTCAATACGATGCTCACAACATATCAAACAGCCCTCATATAAGCGATATTTTACTTTAAATCAAAGCGACACAATGCTGCTGTCCGCGCGGCTCCAGTACGTTTGTGATTTTGTCCTTAAATCGTGAAAAAATAATGATGAAATAACAACCATTCAACAGGTTTCGCTTAGTTGTATGTTTTAATTTAAGACACTGGTTTGTGGATCAAACATTCTTTCACTACAGATATTAAACATTTGAAATTTACATGATGCCGCCGACGTGTGGAAACCTCCGCAATGTCACGGGAAATGCGTAAATATATACATGGATGTGCCACATCTTACATGCTTTTTGTCTTTGTCATTTGACTGATTGTTCTATATAACTTGTTTAATAAATTGCAACTCAATGAGATCTATTGGACGGTTTATATTTAAGTTAATGCAGAGTTGCTAGAGGTTAAGAAGACAAAATCATATTTGTCTGATAATCGCGCATAATTGTATGATTTCATGGAGTTTTGTTTTACATAATTATTTTCATATAGTCATAGTTGTGTGTAGTAGCCGTCCGAACCTAAGGAGGATAATGCTACAGGCGTGCAGAATGAGCATGTGTAGCGGTGACTTTGTGTTCATAGATCCTAACTTTATATCAGACGAGGAGGTCTATAACCCATGGCTTGCCAACGACACTGATGATGCGGCAGCCAGAGAAGCCTTTAAACATGTCCTACACGTAAGTTGTATTTTTCCACTTCCATAGCCTTAATTGTTAGACATTTTTCATCGTGACGAACTTCGCACTTCGAACTTTGTACTTCGCACTTCGAACATTGAAGAAAAAGTGGCGTAGTTGTCGTTCGCGTATAAACTCAAAAGCGGAGTCATCTACATTTTGATTAGTATGCGCAATGGAATGATACATAAGACTTCCTGTACAGCTGGTGCGCTTTCTTCGGCAACCAACTTATGAAATTAAAGTGCGAAGTTCGAAGTGCGAAGTTCGTCACGGTGAAAAAAGTCTAGTAACTAGTAAGACGTTTACCACCGTCTATTCATTCTCCTTCAACTCTAAAAGTAAAGCGAACCAACGGAAATCCTCGAAGACATAGACGAAAAACAGATCAATCACCAATCAGGATGTTGAAACTATAAACAAAAAAATTATTACACAGACTCGCACTCTGCAGATTTCGATTTTCTTGATGAGTTTATTTAGACTTAAATATTTTCTATGGGATAAGCCAACTTCTTTATATTTACAAAGGAAGAGATAATAAGAGCACATATAATGTAAATTATACATTTGATTTACGGCAGAAATTAACTGAAATGAACGACGAAAATTCTTACTATTTACATTTGGATCTCAAATGGATTATTTTGCTATGATAGCTTGCAGAGGCGTGGTGGTATGATGATGCAAGCATGATTAAGCACGAAAACTTGCGTCTTCAAATACCAACACAAATGGAGCAACCTCCGTGGAATAGCTCTTACGCGAAGGACAATGAATACAAAGTAAGTTATTAATCAGTGATTGAAAGTCAAACAAATAAAACTAGATTAAAAAAAAAACCCACAATCGAAAGGCTCACGAATTCTGAAAAAAATGCAAAACAGGACTTTCTCACGCGAAAAGAAAATTGGACAAACAGACGGAGACAATGACACAGCTCCATTCAATCACGAAGGACAAATTATCCAATGAACAATTAGCAATGCAAGTGCTGAATGAATGGTTTAATGCATTCCGCATGTAAACAAATAAGCAAACATACAGGTATATGTATATTCTCTGTATAAGTAGGAACTTTTTATGGATAGTTATAGGTTGACTTTATAATCAGTCGTCTATTTTTGATGTAGACAAAATTGTAAAAAAGAAAAACAACTTTTCTATAAGGGATTGCTTGTCAATCTTCTTTTAACTTAATTAACATCACTGGGATTATAAATCATGAATCAGCATTGACACGTAAAATGAATTATTTTTAGGGAGCCAAATTCAGTCCCTTCTTGTATGATAGTATGACACTGGCCTTCCTATGGTGGCAACACTGTATTGATACTGGAACAGATCATCTGGACGGGGAGAAACTCTTCGACTTTGCCTCAGTGACATTTTGGGACGGTAAATATATCTGATGCAATATCTTTATAGAATCTTAAAGTCAGATGTATACATATCCTATATCTCAAAGATCTATGCTCACTTAAGGTATTTCAACTACTTTTATACATTTATACATTGTCTAATTTAAGGAAAGTATTCTCATTTAAATCAAACACCATTTCATACATGTATTCCGCTGTTTTGGTCTTTTTCATTGATTTATTTTGTTTCAGTCTTTCTCTCTTGTAATTGTTATGCATGAATTGAGATTTGATAATTTAAAGAAGAAAAAACTTCACAAAATGAGGAGAAGAGCTACAACATTTTGTTGTTACTGTGAACACAAAGAAACACGCGCGAGATGAAAAAAAAAAGACGGAGACATTGTTTTCACAATTTTGAAAAGTCTTTGATTTAAGAATGCCTTTAAATATTTGGTATCTTTCCAAACACTCTTACTTCATTTATACCTCTTTCTCAGGAGTTTCAGGAAAGGTTCATTTCGACAACAAATCAGACGCACAACCGATGTTTTGGATACAAGATTTCAAAGTGGATGGGCAAAATGAACCACGAATTATGGGTACTGTCGAATCATACAAGTCAATTGAGGAGGTAATAGCATAACAAATATGGATAACGACCATATCCCTGTATATAGCACAAAATAATTCAGAAAATCATAAACCGAAGGCATATATACAAAACTAGGATAAAACAGAAACCAAAGCAAACAAACAAAAACCTTCACCACATGAAAAGAAGCGAACTCCCGATATCACCGCGTGGGATCGAAACGTATGATGTTGTGATTCTTTACGGAGAGTTTTGATGTTTTCTCATCATTTAAGTGATACTGCATAAAACTAATGAGACGTTGCAGTAGGTCAATGTCGTATGAGTAAGGCCATATCGTTTATATATCTGAAAAGTTTGTAGTTTTTGCAAACACTTCAAGAGTTCGTCAGAAGGAATTATTTTCTGTCGTCGACAAGCTATTGAAGTGTTTGCGAAAACTATAAACTTTTCATATACCTGGACGATATGGATTGATTTATTAGATGTCGCCCTACTGCAACCGCTGTTCATTTTTGTAAAGTTTAATTTAGAAAATGAGGAAATACCAAAAAAAAAACTGTGTAAGGAATCACAACACCATAGTATGCACGCTTCGATCCCACGCGGTGGATATGGGAGTGAGACCAGGTGCCCGGGAAGAGTCAGCATCTGCAGCTTGCATGCAACACCCGCCGCTTCAATTATAATAATAATAACTAGATGGCTACTGTTGCAAGCAACAGACGGATTCCTCCTTTATTAGACCTTCCTCGGAACTGAAGTGCTAAAATCAGAATAAAGAAGATGGAAAAAAGAATAGTTGCTTTAGTACCATATTAACTTCAGCAAATGAGTCAAAAGAGCTTATGTCTAATTTGGGACTCTTATTTATTTATCAATAAAATAGAAGAAAAAATTAATAAATACCTTTCATGTTTACGAAAGATTTAACCTCCATGCTCTATCAATATCAAATCCTTTACAATTACTTTCTCAAAACAGAATTGCAAAGAAGATGGAAAAAAGAATAGCTTCTTTAGTACCATATTTAGTACCTTATTCACGTCAGCAAATGAGTCAAAAGAGCTTATGTCTAATTTGGGACTCTTATTTATTTATCAACAAAGAAGAAAAAATATTAAATACCTTTCATGTTTACGAAAGCTTTAAACTCCATGTTCTATCAATATCAAATCCTTTACAATTACTTTCTCAAAACAGAATTGCACAATGATTTTGCAATAAGATCATTTCTATTAATAGAAAATGACAGCAACATGAAAGTACAGATATGAAATGCTACTAAGAAAAAAAAAGAAACAGAGAACAAGAAGAAAAGAGTTATCTTTCTTATACTATGTTAAGTTCAAATAAGAAGGACTACTTGAGTGAAGAATAAATAGTATAGGACAAAAAGTGTGAATTCTACAAGAGTAAATAATTGTTATGACCTTGAGAATTATTATTTGACCTTAAACCAAGGTCATAAATGAAAGATAAGTATTGTGATCATTCTCATCACGATTGATCTTTATCTGAGTCGGTTGTGACCTTGAAATCGAACAAATGACCTTGAGCCAAGGTCATGGTGAAAGGCTTTGATTCAATGAATATTTGTGTAATGTTTGAACTCACAAGGTCATATAATCTTTGTTTTATAGACTAAAGTTTGTTGTGACCTTGGGAATGAGAGTTTGACCTTGGGTCAAGGTCAAGGATTAAGAGCTTGACTGAACAATGATACGTATGAAGTTTGAAATCTGAAGGTCAAATAGTCTTTGTTCTAAAAGCAAAATTTTGTTGTGACATTGAGAATGAAAATTTGACATTGGGTCAAGATCAAGGTGAAAGAGCTTGGTTTATTGATAATATGTATGAAGTTTGAACTCTGAAGGTCAAATACTTTTTGTTCTATGGGCAAAAGATTGTTGTGACCTTGAGAATGAAAATTTGACCTTGAAAGTAGGTCAACAGTTAATGACCACCTATAAGTAACCTACTATCTAAGTTTCAACTCAAAATCTCAAAAACTGTAGAAATTGGCACTGTGCCAATTTAAAGTTCCATTTTCAACTCGGAATAGCGCGAAAACCGTAAATATTTTATCGAGCATGTAAGTGTATAAAAGTTTACAATTTTCCCAAAGAACATTTTAAAACAAATTTCGTTCAAATCGTACGGATAGTTTAGGAGTTATAAGTGTTTAAAGATTTGACAATTTGATGACCTCCAGCGGGGGCATTGGTGAGCGTATCGACAAACAAAAAATAGTTAAAGAAGATCTTGGTATGCTCTTTCTGATGGTACCATCCCTTTTGATCTGTGTTAAAAGACCTTTGGGGTAAGAATAAAAATAATAAGAATAATAATAAGAATAATAATAAGAATAAAGAAAAGACATTGCAATAACAGAAAGGATTCCGACGGAATAGTCGGAATCCTTAAATACCTTTCATGTTTACGAAAGCTTTAAACTCCATGCTCAATCAATATCTAATCCTTTACAATGACTTTCTCAAAAAAGAATTGCACAATGATTTTGCAATGAGATAATTTCTATTAATAGAAAATGACAACAACATGACACTACAAATATGTAATGTTACTAAGAATAAAAAAGAAAGAAACAGAGAACAAGAATAAAAGAGTTATCTATCTTACTATGTAAAGTTCAAATAAGAAGTACTACTTGTGTGAAGAATGAATAGTTAAGGACTAAATCTGTGAATTCTACAAGAGCAAATGTTTGTTATGACCTTGAAAAAGTTTATTTGACCTTTAACCAAGGTCATGGATAAAAGATATGCATTTGAGTTTATTCTAATCAAGAGTCCTCTTAATCTAATCAAAGCTCAATATTTTATCGACAAAAGTCTGTTGTGACATTGAAAGCGAACAAATGACCTTGGGTCAAGTTCAAGGTGAAATGACTTGATGCAAGGAATATTTGCGCCAAGTTTAAACTCTCAAGGTCAAATGGTCTTTGTTCTATAGGCAAAAGTTTGTTGTGACCTTGAAAATGAGAATTTGACCTTGGGCCAAGGTCAAGGTGAAAGGGCTTGACTCAATGATTGTATTTATGAAGTTTGAATTGTCAAGGTCAAATAGTCTTTGTTCTATAGGCAAAAGTTTGTTGTGACCTTGAGAATCATAATGTGACCTTGAAACTAGGTCATCATCAATGACTACCTATTAGTAACCTACCATCCAAGTTTCAACTCAAAATCTCAAAAACTGTAGAAATTGGCACTGTGCCAATTTAAAGTTCCATTTTCAACTCAAAATATCACGAAAACCGTAAATATTTTATCGAGCATGTAAGCGTATAAAAGTTTGCAAATTACCCAAAGATCAATATAAAAAAAATTTCGTTCAAATCGTACGGTTAGTTTAGGAGTTATAAGAGTTTAAAGATTTTGCCTTTGATGACCTCTAGCGGGGGCATATATGAACTTTTCGTGAAGAAAAAAAATTTAAATTAAGATCTTTATTTGCTCTTTCTCATGACACTTTCCATTTTATCCTATGATGCGGTACTTTGTTGTAACGTCTCTGGAATGGCTTGGGGGTAAGAATAATAATAATAAGAAGAACTAGATGGCTACTGTTGCAAGCAACAGACGGATTCCTCCTTTATTAGACCTTCCTCGGAACTGAAGTGTTGAAATCCGAATAAAGATGATGAAAAAAGAATAGTTGCTTTAGTACCTTATTCACTTCAGCAAATGAGTCAAAAGAGCTTAAGTCTAACTTGGGACTCTTATCTATTTATCGACAAAAAGAAGAAAAAGACGATAAATACCTTTCAAGTTTAGGAAGGCTTTAAACTCCTATATCTATTCTATCCATTTTGAATCCTTTTAAATTACTATCCCAAAAAGAATTGCACGATGAATTAGCAATGAGAAAATTTCTATAAATAGAGGATGACAACAGCATGAAAGTACAGACAAGTAATGCTACTAAGATAAAAAAGGAAACAGAGAACAAGAATAAAAGAGTTATCTATCTTACTATGTAAAGTTCAAATAAGAAGTACTACTTCTGTGAAGAATAAATATTTAAGAACAAAATCCTATCAATCCTACAAGAGTAAATGTTTGTTATGACCTTGAAAAAGTTTATTTGACCTTGAACCAAGGTCATGGATGACAGATAAGCATTTTAGTTAATTCTCATCAAGATTTCTTTTTATCTATTCAAAGCTCAATATTTTATCAACAAAAGTCTGTTGTGACCTTGAAATCGAACAAATAACCTTGGGTCAAGGTCAAGGTGAAAGGACTTGATGCAAGGAATATTTGCGTCAAGTTTTAACTCTCAATGTCAAATGGTCTTTGTTCTATAGAAAAAAAATTGTTGTGACCTTGAAAATGAGAATTTGACATTGGGTCAAGGTCAAGGTGAAAGGGCTTGGATCAATGATTGTATTTGTGAAGTTTGAACTGTCAAGGTCAAATAGTCTTTGTTCTATAGGCAAAAGTTTGTTGTGACCTTGAGAATCATAATTTGACCTTGAAACTAGGTCATCATCAATGACTACCTATAAGTAACCTACCATCCAAGTTTCAACTCAAAATCTCAAAAACTGTAGAAATTGGCACTGTGCCAATTTAAAATTCCATTTTCAACTCAAAATAGCGCGAAAACCGTAAATATTTTATCGAGCATGTAAGCGTATAAAAGTTTGCAAATTTCCCAAAGAACAATATAAAACAAATTTCGTTAAAATCGCACGGTTAGTTTAGGAGTTATAAGGTTTTAAAGATTTTACCTTTGATGACCTCTAGCAGGGGCATATGTGAACTTTTCGACAAGAAAAAAAATTTAAATTTAGATCTTCATATGCTCTTTCACATGGTACTTTCCGTTTTTTTATATGATGCTGTACTTTTTTGTAAAGTGACCGGAACGGTTTGTGGGTAAGAATAATAATAATAATAAGAATAATAAGAATAAAGAAAAGACAATACAATAATAGAAAGGATTCCGACGGAAGTCGGAATCCTTAACTAGATGGCTACTGTTGCAAGCAACAGATGGATTCCTCCTTTATTAGACCTTCCTCGGAACTGAAGTGTTAAAATCCGAAAAAAGAAGATAGAAAAAAGAATAGTTGCATTTGTACCTTATTCACTTCCGCAAATGAGTCGAAAGAGATTATGTCTAATTTGGGACTCTTATTTATTTATCAACAAAATAGAAGAAAAAAAAATAAATACCTTTTATTTTTATCAAAGCGTTAAACTCCATGCTCTATCAATATCAAATCCTTTACAATTACTTTCTCAAAACAGAATTGCACAATGATTTTGCAATGAGATAATGTCTGTTAATAGAAAATGACAACTACATGAAAGTACAGATATGTAATGCTACTAAGAAAAAAAAAGAATCAAAGAACAAGAAGAAAAGAGTTATCTTTCTTATACTATGTTAAGATCAAATAAGAAGGACTACTTGTGTAAAGAATAAATAGTATAGAACAAAAAGTGTTAATTCTAAAAGAGTAAATGATTATTTAACCTTGAACCAATGTCATGGATGAAAGATAAGTATTGTGATTATTCTCTTTACGATTGATCTTAATCTAAGCAAAGCTCAATATCTAATCAAAGAAAGTCTGTTATGACCTTGAAATAGAACAAATGACCTTGGGTCAAGGTCATGGTGAAAGGGTTTCCTGCAAGGAATATTTGTGTTAAGTTTGAACTCTCCAGGTCAAACAGTCTTTGTTTTATAGACTAAAGTTTGTTGTGACCTTGAGAATGAGAATTTGACCTTGGGTCAAGGTGAAGGTGAAAGAGCTTGGCCCAAGTATTATTTGTATTAAGTATGAACTATGGAGGTCAAATAGTCTTTGTTCTATAAGCAGAAGTTTGTTGTGACCTTGAGAATGAGAATTTGACCTTGGGTCAAGGTCAAGGTGCAAGAGCTTGACTGAACAATTGTATGTATGAAGTTTGAACTCTGAAGGTCAAATAGTCTTTGTACTATAGGCAAAAGTTTGTTGTGGCCTTGAGAATCAGAATTTGACCTTGGCTCAAGGTCAAGGTGCAAGAGCTTGGTTTAACGATAATATGTATGAAGTTTGAACTCTGAAGGTCAAATAGTCTTTGTTCTATGACCAAAAATTTGTTGTGGCCTTGAGAATCAAAATTTGACCTTGAAAGTAGGTCAGCATGAAATGACTACCTATAAGTAACCTACCATCCTAGTTTCAACTCAAAATCTCAAAAACTGTAAAAATTGGCACTGTGCCGATTTAAAGTTCCATTTTCATCTCGGAATGGCGCGAAAACCGTAAATATTTTATCGAGCATGTATGTGTATGAAACTTTGCAAACTTTTCAAAGAACAATATAAAACAACTTTCATTCAAATCGTACGGTTAGTTTAGGAGTTATAACAGTTTAAAGATTTGACCTTTGGTGACCTCTAGCGGGGGCATATGTGAACTTTTCGACAACAAAACAAATTTCAATTTAGATCTTTGTATGCTCTTTCACATGGTACTATTCATTTTATCATATGATGCGGAGCTTGTTTTTAAAGTGCCCGGAACGATGAGGAGGTAAGAATAATAATAAGAATAATAATAAGAAGAAAGAAAAGACAATACAATAACAGAAAGGATTCCGACGGAAGTCGGAATCCTTAATAATAATAAGAAGAAAGAAAAGACAATACAATAACAGAAAGGATTCCGACGGAATAGTCGGAATCCTTACTAATAATAAGAACTAGATGGCTACTGTTGCAAGCAACAGACGGATTCCTCCTTTATTAGACCTTCCTCGGAACTGAAGTGCTAAAATCCAAATAAAGAAGATGGAAAAAAGAATAGTTGCTTTAGTACCATATAAACTTCAGCAAATGAGTCAAAAGAGCTTATGTCTAATTTGGGACTCTTATTTATTTATCAACAAAATAGAAGAAAAAGATAAGAAATACCTTTCATGTTTACGAAAGCTTTAAACTCCATGCTCAAGCAATATCTAATCCTTTACAATGACTTTCTCAAAAAAGAATTGCACAATGATTTTGTAATGAGATAATTTCTATTAATAGAAAATGACAACAACATGAAACTATTGATATGTAATGCTACTAAGAATAAATCAAAGGACTGAAAGTCCTGCGAGATGGCAAAGTCTAATATTGAATAAAGCCTTTGTTTGTGAAATACGAATGCTCCCGGCGGAGTATAAACACCATTTTTCACCAAGTATGTGAAAGGTCAAGGTCAGGGTCACTGGGCATAAAAATGTTGATATCTATTGAAAAATTGTGTGACAAGGAATACATATGTGAAATATAAAAGCCATATAATTTACCATGCAAAGTTTTTTGGACAAACAGACGGACAGGCCAAAAACTATATACCCCCGAATCTTTGATTCCGGGGTGCATAAAAAGTTTGTTTTTTCTTAATCTCTAAGCGGTTTTAGTCCCCTACCAGCATAAATCTAAGTCATAACTTTTAAAGTGTGTCTTACATGTACAAGTACATGCTTATTTTTCTCACATTGTCTAAAAGCGCTTAAAATAAAATTTTATGTACCGGAATTCATTTTCATATGTTGATCAGCCAACGCAGCATTCATGAATGACATCATAAATGTCTGAATTGACATTACAGTTAAAAGGCACGTGAAAATGAAATCTTACCCCATAGGATTAAGACTTATAGAATCTACATGTATCATAAGGTGTGAGCATCGACAAGGAAATGCACTCCGAATGTCCAGAATTTGCTTGTACAATGACAAGACTTGCCGAGTCATGGACAAAAGCAAACGCCAGACAAGAGGTATAGATTTAAGGAATCATTCTTTTATTTTTTTTTGGTTGATCGAGGTATCAACACCAAAAATTTAGGGAAAACTGCATTGTGCGCATAGCGCAAGATACACAAGTTTTTCCTCAATTTTTGGTGTCGATACCTCGATCAACCAAAAACATATTACATTGATTACTTATCATTTCATTTTGTTGCTTTCCAACGTTTATTTGCGGCTTTGAAACAGTGTTGCTAACGACATTGCTAAGCACGTACTTCCGTTTGGTGTTGATAAAGGTATCAACAAAATTTCTCGGCCAAACGGAATCGTCGTTTCTTAATAATAACAATAGAAATTAAATTATTTCCTTGTGACGTTATCAATGATCACGCCCAAGTGATTGACGTTCGATAAGTTTTCTTTACTTTTCTGCCATCTTTTGATCAAGGTTGAAGCGACGCAGTGTGTCGAATATTTTTCTCCTTACCGGTATGTGCAAAAACGTCAAAAATAGTACTTTTCCTATGCCTTATCAAGACTAAACGTCATAGTCAACGTGGATGATCGATTTGCCATTTTGCTTTATACGAGTACAGTTCTGTAAATATGGGATAAAAGAATATTTTTTCCCAGCGTTTCCATGAATATCCAAGCCCACGGTAATAACACGTGATGAAGTGAGTGTGATGGAATACTACAAGTAGTACATGGACATACATGTATATACATTTATTGCAGTCATTAGGTGAAGATTTGAAAAATTATATTCCTCGGGGACAATGCTCTTCTTATAACCCGAACTGTAATGTACATCGTTCATTCACCCAATCAAACACAACACAACCCCCCCCCCCCTCCTTCCCAAAAATCGAACTTCGAAGAACTTACTACAAATCCAGTTCGCCGTTCATCGTATGGCCTTCCGAGTGTCCTCTGATCTTAAGACGCAAGAACCATAGCGATTTATATTGACATCAACAGACTATTTTATATCTATCTTTTCATCAATGAAATATAAATCGACATGGTTATAATAACTATCATTAGGCCTAACCTCTGGTCATTCCCCCGGAAAAATACCGCATGGCCGGCATAGCGCAGTGCAACTTTGGACTACTAGAAAGTTGAATTCCAACGCGATACGAGAACTATACACCGAATCTTCATTACAAATAGCTCTATAGACCATTTTTTACTCCAATAATCGCATTGGAACCATCATTTACAACTTGCACTCATTGTGTCGTTTAAAATGTTTTTGTCCAAATAATAGTGGTACTATTTCTTACTAAAGTAAGACTACAGATTTTTGACCGTTGCACGGTTCGTGCAGGCCCTAACTGGGGCATTCGATTCCAATGAATAGTTGGCTTTGCCAACTCAAAAAGAAAGAAACAGAGAACAAGAATAAAAGAGTTATCTATCTTACTATGTAAAGTTCAAATAAGAAGTACTACTTGAGTGAAGAATAAATAGTTAAGGACAAAATCCTGTGAATTATACAAGAGTAAATGTTTGTTATGACCTTGAAAAGTTTATTTGACCTTTAACCAAAGTCATGGATAAAAGATAAGCATTTGAATTTATTCTCATCAAGAGTCCTCTCAATCTAATCAAAGCTCAATATTTTATCGACAAAAGTCTGTTGTGACCTTGAAATCGAAGAAATGACCTTGGGTCAAGGTCAAGGTGAAAGGACTTGATGCAAGGAATATTTGCGCCAAGTTTGAACTCTCAAGGTCAAATGGTCTTTGTTCTATAGGCAAAAGTTTGTTGTGACCTTGAGAATCAAAATTTGACCTTGGGCCAAGGTCAAGGTGAAAGGGCTTGGATCAATGATTGTATTTGTGAAGTTTGAACTGTCAAGGTCAAATAGTCTTTGTTCTATAGGCAAAAGTTTGTTGTGACCTTGAGAATCATAATGTGACCTTGAAACTTGGTCATCATCAATGACTACCTATTAGTAGCCTACCATCCAAGTTTCAACTCAAAATCTCAAAAACTGTAGAAATTGGCACTGTGCCAATTTAAAGTTCCATTATCAACTCAAAATAGCACGAAAACCGTAAATATTTTAAGGAGCATGTAAGCGCATAAAAGTTTGCAAATTTCCCAATGATCAATATAAAACAAATTTCGTTCAAATCGTACGGTTAGTTTAGGAGTTATAAGGTTTTAAAGATTTTGCATTTGATGACCTCTAGCGGGGGCATATATGAACTTTCCGACAAGAAAAAAATTTTAATGAAGATCTTTAATTGCTCTTTTTCATGACTTTTTCCATTTTATCCTATGATGCCGTACTTTGTTGTAACGTCTCTGGAATGACTTCGGGGTAAGAATAATAATAATAATAACTAGATGGCTACTGTTGCAAGCAACAGACGGATTCCTCCTTTTTTAGACCTTCCTCGGAACTGAAGTGTTAAAATCCGAATAAAGATGATGAGAAAAGAATAGTTGCTTTAGTACCTTATTCACTTCAGCAAATGAGTCAAAAGAGCTTATGTCTAACTTGGGACTCTTATCTATTTATCGACAAAAAAGAAGAAAAAGATGATAAGTACCTTTCAAGTTTAGGAAGGCTTTAAACTCCTAGATCTATTCTATCCATTTTGAATCCTTTTAAATTACTATCCCAAAAAGAATTGCACCATGAATTAGCAATGAGAAAATTTCTATAAATAGAGAATGACAACAGCATAAAAGTACAGACAAATAATGCTACTACGATAAAAAAAAGGAAACAGAGAACAAGAATAAAAGAGTTATCTATCTTACTATGTAAAGTTCAAATCAGAAGTACTACTTGTCTGAAGAATAAATATTTAAGAACAAAATTCTATCAATCCTACAAGAGTAAATGTTTGTTATGACCTTGAAAAGTTTATTTGACCTTGAACCAAGGTCATGGATGAAAGATAAGCATTTTAGTTTATTCTCATCAAGATTTCTTTTCATCTATTCAAAGCTCAATATTTTATCAACATAAGTCTGTTGTGACCTTGAAATGGAACAAATGACCTTGGGTCAAGGTCAAGATGAAAGGACTTGATGCAAGGAATATTTGCGCCAAGTTTGAACTCTCAAGGTCAAATGGTCTTTGTTCTATAGGAAAAAATTTGTTGTGACCTTGAGAATGAGAATTTGACCTTGGGTCAAGGTCAAGGTGAAAGGGCTTGGCTCAATGATTGTATTTATGAAGTTTGAACTGTCAAGGTCAAATAGTCTTTGTTCTATAGGCAAAAGTTTGTTGTGACCTTGAGAATCATAATTTGACCTTGAAACTAGGTCATCATCAATGACTACCTTTAAGTAACCTACCATCCTAGTTTCAACTCAAAATATCAAAAACTGTAGAAATTGGCACTGTGCCAATTTAAAGTTCCATTTTCAACCCGGAATAGCGAGAAAAGCGTAAATATTTTATCGAGCATGTAAGCGTATAAAAGTTTGCAAATTTCCCAAAGAACAATATAAAACAAATTTCATTCAAATCGCGCGGTTACTTTAGGAGTTATAAGGTTTTAAAGATTTGACCTTTGATGACCTCTAGCGGGGGCATATGTGAACTTTACGACAAGAAAAAAATTTAAATAAAGATCTTTAATTGCTCTTTTACATGATACTTTCCATTTTATCATATGATGTGGTACTTTGTTGTAACGTCTCTGGATTGGCTTAGGGGTAAGAATAATAATGATAAGAATAACTAGATGGCTACTGTTGCAAGCAACAGACGGATTCCTCCTTTATTAGACCTTCCTTGGAACTGAAGTGTTAAAATCCGAACAAAGAAGATGAAAAAAGAATAGTTCCTTTAGTACTTTATTCACTTCAGCAAATGAGTCAAAAGAGCTTATGTCTAACTTGGGACTCTTATCTATTTATTGACAAAAAAGAAGAAAAAGATGATAAATACCTTTCATGTTTTCGAAAGATTTAAACTCCATGCTCTATGGATATCAAATCCTTTACAATTACTTTCTCAAAACAGAATTGCACAATGATTTTGCAATGAGATAATTTCTATTAATAGAAAATGACAACAACATGAAAGGACAGATCTGTAATGCTACTTAGAAAAAAAAAGAAATAGAACAGAGAAAAAGGATAAAAGAGTTATCTTTCTTATACTATGTTAAGTTCTAATAAGAATGACTACTTGTGTGAAGAATAAATAGTATAGGACAAAAAGTGTTAATTCTACAAGAGTAAATGATTGTTAAGACCTTGAGAATGATTATTTGGCCTTTAACCAATGTCATGAATGAAAGTTAAGTACTGTGATTATTGTCATCATGATTGATCTTAATCTGAGCAAAGCTCAATATCTAGTCAACCAAAGTCAGTTGTGGCCTTGAAATCAAACTAATGACCGTTAATCAAGGTCATGATGAAAGAGTTTGATGCAAGGTATATTTGTGTCAAGTTTGAACTCTCAAGGTCAAACAGTCTTTGTTTTATAGACTAAAGTTTGTTGTGACCTTGATAATCAGAATTTGACCTTGGGTCAAGGCCAAGGTGAAAGAGCTGGGCCCAAGCATGATATGTATAAAGTATGAACTCTGAAGGTCAAATAGTCTTTGTTTTGTAGGAAAAAGATGCTGTTACCTTGAGAATGAGAATTTGACCTAGGGTCAAGGTCAAATTGAAAGAGCATGACTGAACAATTATTTATATGAAGTTTAAACTCTGAAGGTAAAATAGTCTTTGTTCTATAGGCAAAAGTTTGTTGTGACCTTGAGAATCTGAATTTGACCTTGGGTCAAAGTCAAGATGAAAGAGCTTGGTTTAATGATATTATGTATGAAGTTTGAACTTTGAATGTCTTATAGTCTTTGTTCTATAGGCAAAAGTATGTTGTGACCTTGAGAATCAGAATTTGACCTTGGGCCAAGGTCAAGGTGAAAGAGCTTGGTTTAATGATATTATGTATGAAGTTTGAACTCTGCAGGTCTGATAGTCTTTGTTCTATAGGCAAAAGTTTGTTATGACCTTGAGAATCAAAATTTGACCTTGGGTCAAGGTCAGTGTGAAAGAGCTTGGTTTAACGATAGTATGTATGAAGTTTGAACTGTGAAGGTCAAATAGTCTTTGTTCTACAGGTAAAAGTTTGTTGTGACCTTGAGAATCAAAATTTGACCTTGAAAGTAGGTCAACATTAAATGACTACCTATAAGTAACCTAGTATCCAAGTTTCAACTCAAAATCTCAAAAACTGTAGAAATTGGCACTGTGCCAATTTAAAGTTCCATTTTCAACTCGGAATAGCGCGAAAACCGTAAATATTTTATCGAGCATGTAAGCGTATAAAAGTTTACAAATTTCCCAAAGAACATTTTAAAACAAATTTCGTTCAAATCGTACGGTTAGTTTAGGAGTTATAAGAGTTTAAAGATTTGAACTTTGATGACCTCTAGCGGGGGCATATGTGAACTTTTCGACAACAAAATTTTTTACCTCAAGATCTTTATATGCTCTTTCACATGATCCTTTTCGTTTTATCATAAGAAGTGGCACTTTTTTGTACAGTGACTGGAACGATCTGGGGGTAAGAATAATAATAATAACTAGATGGCTACTGTTGCAAGCAACAGACGGATTCCTCCTTTCTTAGACCTTCCTCAGAGCTGAAGTGTTAAAATCCAAATAAAGGAGATGGAAAAAAAAAAGTCACTTTAGTACCTTATTCACTTCAGTAAATGAGTCAAAAGAGCTTATGTCTTGTTTGGGACTCTTATTTATTTATTAACAATATAGAAGAAAAAGATAATAAATACCTCTCATCTTTACGAAAGATTTAAACTCCATGCTCTATCAATATCAAATCCTTTACAATTACTTTCTCAAAACAGAATTGCACAATGATTTTGCAATGAGATAATTTCTATTAATAGGAAATGACAACAACATGAAAGGACAGATCTGTAATGCTACTAAGAAAAAAAAAAGAAACAGAGAACAAGAATGAAAGAGTTATCTTTCTTATACTACGTTAAGTTCCATTAAGAAGGACTACTTGTGTGAGGAATAAATAGTATAGGACAAAAAGTGTAAATTCTACTAGAGTAAATGATTGTTAAGACCTTGAGAATGAATGATTATTTGACCTTTAACCAATGTCGTGGATGAAACTAAGTATTGTGATTATTCTCATCACGATTGATCTTAATCTGAGCAAAGCTCAATATCTAATCAACCAAAGTCAGTTGTGACCATGAAATCAAACAAATGACCTTGGGTCAAGGTCATGACGAAAGAGTTTGATGCAAGGAATATTTGTGTAAAGTTTTGAACTCTCAAGGTCAAACAGTCTTTGTTTTATAGACTTAAGTTTGTTGTGACCTTGAAAATCAGAATTTGACCTTGGGTCAAGGTCAAGGTAAAAGAGCTGGGCCCAAGCATGATATGTATAAAGTATGAACTCTGAAGGTCAAATAGTCTTTGTTTTGTAGGGAAAAGTTGCTGTGACCTTGAGAATGAGAATTTGACCTTGGGTCAAGGTCAAAGTGAAAGAGCATGACTGAACAATTATTTGTATAAAGTTTAAACTCTGAAGGTCAAATAGTATTTGTTCTTTAGGCAAATGTTTGTTGTGACCTTGAGAATCAGAATTTGACCTTAGGTCAAGGTCAAGGTGAAAGAGCTTGGTTTAATGATATTATGTATGAAGTTTGAACTTTGAATGTCTAATAGTCTTTGTTCTATAGGCAAAAGTTTGTTGTGACCTTGAGAATCAGAATTTGACCTTGGGCCAAGGTCAAGGTGAAAGAGCTTGGTTTAATGATATTATGTATGAAGTTTGAACTCTGCAGGTCTAATAGTCTTTGTTCTATAGGCAAAAGTTTGTTGTGACCTTGAGAGTCAAAATTTGACCTTGGGTCAAGGTCAATGTGAAAGAGCTTGGCTTAACGATAGTATGTATGAAGTTTGAACTCTGAAGGTCAAATAGTCTTCGTTCTACAGGCAAAAGTTTGTTGTGACCTTGAGAATGAAAATTTGACCTTGAAAGTAGGTCAGCATTAAATGACTACCTATAAGTAACCTAGTATCCAAGTTTCAACTCAAAATCTCAAAAACTGTAGAAATTGGCACTGTGCCAATTTAAAGTTCCATTTTCAACTCGGAATAGCGCGAAAACCGTAAATATTTTATCGAGCATGTAAGGGTATAAAAGTTTACAAATTTCCCAAAGAACATTTTAAAACAAATTTCGTTCAAATCGTACGGTTAGTTTAGGAGTTATAAGAGTTTAAAGATTTGAACTTTGATGACCTCTAGCGGGGGCATATTGAACTTTTCGACGACCAAATTTTTTTACCTCTAGATCTTTATATGTCCTTTCATGTGATACTTTTTATTTTATCATAAGAAGCGACACTTTTTTGTACATTGACTGGAACGATCTGGGGGTAAGAATAATAATAATAATAATAAGAACTAGATGGCTACTGTTGCAAGCAACAGACGGATTCCTCCTTTCTTAGACCTTCCTCGGAACTGAATTGTTAAAATCCGAATAAAGAAGATGGAAAAAAGAAAAGTTGCTTTAGTACCTTATTCACTTCAGCGAATGGGTCAAAAGAGCTTATGTCTAGTTTGTGACTCTTATTTATTTATCAACAAAATAGAAGAAAAAAAAATTAAATACCTTTCATCTTTACAAAAGCGTTAAACTCCATGCTATATAGATATTAAATCCTTTACAATTACTTTCTCAAAACAGAATTGCACAATGATTTTCCAATGAAATAATTTCTATTAATAGAAAATGACAACAACATGAAAGTACATCATGTACAGATATGTAATGCTACTAAGAAAAAAAAAGAAACAGAGAACAAGAATAAAAGAGTTATCTTTCTTATACTATGTAAAGTTCAAATAAGAAGGACTACTTGTGTGAAGAATAAATAGTATAGGACAAAAAGTGTAAATTCTATAAGAGTAAATAATTGTTAAGACCTTGAGAATGATTATTTGGCCTTTAACCAATGTCATGGATGAAAGCTAAGTATTGTGATTATTCTCATCACGATTGATCTTAATCTGAGCAAAGCTCAATATCTAATCAACCAAAGTCAGTTGTGACCTTGAAATCAAACAAATGACCTTGGGTCAAGGTCATGATGAAAGAGTTTAATGCAAGGAATATTTGTGTAAAGTTTGAACTGTCAAGGTCAAACAGTCTTTGTTTTATAGACTAAAGTTTGTTGTAACCTTGAAAATCAGAATTTGACCTTGGGTCAAGGTCGGGGTGAAATAGCTGGGCCCAAGCATGATATGTATAAAGTATGAACTCTGAAGGTCAAGTAGTATTTGTTTTGTAGGGAAAAGTTGCTGTGACCTTGAGAATGAGAATTTGACCACGGGTCAAGGTCAAAGTGAAAGAGCATGATTGAACATATATTTGAATGAAGTTTAAACTCTTAAGGTCAAATAGTCTTTGTTCTATAGGCAAAATTTGGTGTGACCTTGAGAATCAGAATTTGACCTTAGGTCAAGGTCAAAGTGAAAGAGCTTGGTTTAATGATATTATGTATGAAGTTTTAACTTTGGATGTATTATAGTCTTTGTTCTATAGGCAAAAGTATGTTGTGACCTTGAGAATAAAAATTTGACCTTGGGTCAAGGTCAAGGTGAAAGAGCTTGGTTTAGTGATATCATGTATGAAGTTTGAACTCTGCAGGTCTAATAGTCTTTTTTCTATAGGCAAAAGTTTGTTGTGACCTTGAGAATCAAAATTTGACCTTGGGTCAAGGTCAAGGTGAAAGAGCTTGGTTTGACGATATTATGTATGAAGTTTGAACTCTGAAGGTCAAATAGTCTTTGTTCTACAGGCAAAAGTTTGTTGTGACCTTGAGAATCAAAATTTGACCTTGAAAGTAGGTCAACATTAAATGACTACCTATAAGTAACCTAGTACCCAACTTTCAACTCAAAATCTCAAAAACTGTAGAAACTGGTACTGTGCCAATTTAAAGTTCCATTTTCAACTCGGAATAGCGCGAAAACCGTAAATATTTTATCGAGCATGTAAGCGTATAAAAGTTTACAAATTTCCCAAAGAACATTTTAAAACAAATTTCGTTCAAATCGTACGGTTAGTTTAGGAGTTATAAGAGTTTAAAGATTTCAACTTTGATGACCTCTAGCGGGGGCATATGTGAACTTTTCGACGACAAAATTTTTTTACCTCAAGATCTTTATGTGCTCTTTCACATGATCTTTTTCGTTTTATCATAAGAAGTGGTACTTTTTTGTACAGTCACTGGAACGATCTGGGGGTAAGAATAATAATAAGAATAATAATAAGAATAAAGAAAAGACAATACAATAACAGAAAGGATTCCGACGGAATAGTCGGAATCCTTAATAATAATAAGAATAAAGAAAAGACAATACAATAACAGAAAGGATTCCGACGGAATAGTCGGAATCCTTAATAATAAGAATAATAATAAGAATAAAGAAAAGACAATACAATAACAGAAAGGATTCCGACGGAATAGTCGGAATCCTTAATAAGAATAAAGAAAAGACAATACAATAACAGAAAGGATTCCGACGGAAGTCGGAATCCTTAATAACTAGATGGCTACTGTTGCAAGCAACAGACGGATTCCTCCTTTATTAGACCTTCCTCGGAACTGAAGTGTTGAAATCCGAATAAAGATGATGAAAAAAGAATAGTTGCTTTAGTACCTTATTCACTTCAGCAAATGAGTCAAAAGAGCTTAAGTCTAACTTGGGACTCTTATCTATTTATCGACAAATAAGAAGAAAAAGACGATAAATACCTTTCAAGTTTAGGAAGGCTTTAAACTCCTAGATCTATTCTATCCATTTTGAATCCTTTTAAATTACTATCCCAAAAAGAATTGCACAATGAATTAGCAATGAGAAAATTTCTATAAACAGAGAATGACAACAGCATGAAAGTACAGACAAGTAATGCTACTAAGATAAAAAAGGAAACAGAGAACAAAAATAAAAGAGTTATCTATCTTACTATGTAAAGTTCAAATAAGAAGTACTACTTCTGTGAAGAATAAATATTTAAGAACAAAATCCAATCAATCCTACAAGAGTAAATGTTTGTTATGACCTTGAAAAAGTTTATTTGACCTTGAACCAAGGTCATGGATGAAAGATAAGCATTTTAGTTAATTCTCATCAAGATTTCTTTTTATCTATTCAAAGCTCAATATTTTATCAACAAAAGTCTGTTGTGACCTTGAAATCGAACAAATGACCTTGGGTCAAGGTCAAGGTGAAAAGACTTGATGCAAGGAATATTTGCGTCAAGTTTTAACTCTCAATGTCAAATGGTCTTTGTTCTATAGAAAAAATTTTGTTGTGACCTTGAGAATGAGAATTTGACCTTGGGTCAAGGTCAAGGTGAAAGGGCTTGGATCAATGATTGTATTTGTGAAGTTTGAACTGTCAAGGTCAAATAGTCTTTGTTCTATAGGCAAAAGTTTGTTGTGACCTTGAGAATCATAATTTGACCTTGAAACTAGGTCATCATCAATGACTACCTATAAGTAACCTACCATCCAAGTTTCAACTCAAAATCTCAAAAACTGTAGAAATTGGCACTGTGCCAATTTAAAGTTCCATTTTCAACTCAAAATAGCGCGAAACCGTAAATATTTTATCGAGCATGTAAGCGTATAAAAGTTTGCAAATTTCCCAAAGAACAATACAAAACAAATTTCGTTAAAATCGCACGGTTAGTTTAGGAGTTATAAGGTTTTAAAGATTTTACCTTTGATGACCTCTAGCAGGGGCATATGTGAACTTTTCGACAAGAAAAAAAATTTAAATTTAGATCTTCATATGCTCTTTCACATGGTACTTTCCGTTTTTTCATATGATGCTGTACTTTCTTGTAAAGTGACCGGAACGGTTTGTGGGTAAGAATAATAATAATAACTAGATGGCTACTGTTGCAAGCAACAGACGGATTCCTCCTTTATTAGACCTTCCTCGGAGCTGAAGTGTTAAAATCCGAATAAATAAGATGGCAAAATGAATCGTTGCTTCATTACCTTATTCACTTCAGCAAATGAGTCAAAAGAGCTAATGTCTAATTTGGGACTCTTATTCATTTTTCATCAAAAAAGAAAAAAGATCAATAAATACCTTTCATGTGTACTAAAGCTATAAACTCCATGCTCTATCAATATCAAAATCCTTTACAATTACTTTCTCAAAACAGAATTGCACAATGATTTTGCAATGAGATAATTTCTATTAATAGAAAATGACAACAACATGAAAGTACAGATATGTAATGCTACTAAGAAAAAAAAAGAAACAGAGAACAAGAAGAAAAGAGTTATCTTTCTTATACTATGTTAAGTTCAAACAAGAAGGACTATTTGTGTGAAGAATAAATAGTATAGGACAAAAAGTGTAAATTCTACAAGAGTAAATTATTGTTATGACATTGAAAATGATTATTTGACCTTGATACAATGTCATAGATGAAAGATAAGTATTGTGATCATTCTCATCACGATTGATCTTAATCTGAGCGAAGCTCAATATCTAATCAACCAAAGTCGGTTGTGACCTTGATTTCGAACAAATGACCTTGAGTCAAGGTCATGGTGAAAGGATTTGATGCAAGGAATATTTGTGTAATGTTTGAACTCACAAGGTCAAATAATCTTTGTTTTATAGAATAAAGTTTGTTGTGACCTTGAGAATGAGAATTTGACCTTGGGTTAAGGCTTGACTAAACAATGATATGTATGAAGTTTGAACTCTGAAGGTCAAATAGTCTTTGTTCAATAAGCAAAAGTTTGTTATGACCTTGAGAATCATAATTTGACCTTGGATCAAGGTCAAGGTGAAAGAGCTTGGTTTAACGATAATATGTATGACGTATGAACTCTGAAGGTCAAATACTTTTTGTTCTATAGGGAAAAGTTTGTTGTGACCTTGAGAATGAAAATTTGACCTTGAAAGTAGGTCAACATTAAATGACCACCTATAAGTAACCTACTATCAAAGTTACAACTCAAAATCTCAAAAACGGTAGAAATTGGCACTGTGCCAATTTAAAGTTCCATTTTCAACACTGAATAGCGCGAAAACCGTAAATATTTTATCGAGCATGTAAGCGTATAAAAATTTACAATTTTCCCAAAGAAGATTTTAAAACAAATTTCGTTCAAATCGCACGGTTAGTTAAGGAGTTATAAGTGTTTGAAGATTTGACTTTTGATGACCTCCAGCGGGGGCATTGGTGAGCTTATCGACAAACAAAAAATAGTTAAAGAAGATCTTAGTATGTTCTTTCTGATGGTACCATCCCTTTTGCTCTGTGTTGAAAGACCTTCGAATAAAGTGTCTGGAAATGATGAGGGGGTAAGAATAAAAATAATAATAATAAGAAGAAGAATAATAATAAGAACTAGATGGCTACTGTTGCAAGCAACAGACGGATTCCTCCTTTATAAGACCTTCCTCGGAACTGAAGTGTTAAAATCCGAATAAAGAAGATCGAAAAAAGAATAGTTACTTTACAACCTTATTCACATCAGCAAATGAGTCAAAAGAGCTGATGTCTAACTTGGAACTCTTATTTATTTATTGACAAAATAGAAGAAAAAGATGATAAATACCTTTCAAGTTTAGGAAAGCTTTAAATTCCTTGATCTATTTTGAATCCTTTAAAATCACTATCCCAAAAAGAATTGCACAATAAGTTAGCAATGAGAAAATGTCTATAAATAGAAAATGACAAGAACATGAAAGTACAGACAAGTAATGCTACTAAGACAAAAAAGGAATAAAAGAGTTATCTATCTTACTATGTAAAGTTCAAATAAGATGTACTACTTGTATGAAGAAGAAATAGTTAAGGACAAAATCCTGTGAAATCTACAAGAGTAAATGTTTGTTATGACCTTGAAAAAGTTTATGTGACCTTGAACCAAGGTCATGGATAAAAAAGTAAGCATTTGAGTTTATTCACATCAAGATCCCTCTTCATCTAATTAAAGCTCAATATTTTATCAACAAAAGTCTGTTGTGACCTTGAAATCGAACAAATGACCTTGGGTCAAGGTCACCT
This sequence comes from Pinctada fucata, assembly GCA_028142955.1. Classification (NCBI taxonomy): domain Eukaryota; kingdom Metazoa; phylum Mollusca; class Bivalvia; order Pterioida; family Pteriidae; genus Pinctada; species Pinctada fucata. The sequence goes on along the minus strand of AP027112.1, from coordinate 27,912,987 downwards.
TGGGTCAAGGTCAAGGTGAAAGGACTTGATGCAAGGAATATTTGCGTCAAGTTTGAACTGTCAAGGACAAATGGTCTTTGTTCTATAGGCAAAAATTTGTTGCGACCGTGAGAATCAAAATTTGACCTTGGGTCAAGGTCAAGGTGAAATGGCTTGGCTCAATGATTGTATTTATGAAGTTTGAACTGTCAAGGTCAAATAGTCTTTGTTCTCTAGGCAAAAGTTTGTTGTGACCTTGAGAATAATAATTTGACCTTGAAACTAGGTCATCATCAATGACTACCTATAAGAAGCCTACCACCTAAGTTTCAATTCAAAATCTCGAAAACTTTAGGAATTGGCACAGTGCCAATTTAAAGTTCAATTTTGAACTCAAAATAGCGTGAAAACCGTAAATATTTTATCGAGCATGTAAGCGTATAAAAGTTTGCAAATTTTCCAATGAATGATATAAAACAAATTTCGTTCAGATCGTGTGATTAATTTAGAAGTTATAGGAGTTTAAGGATTTGACCTTTGATGACATCTAGCGAGGGAATTGGTGAGCTTATCGACAAACAATAATAGTTTAAGAATATCTTTGTATGCTCTTTCTAATGGTACCATCCTTTTTGCTCTGTGTTGAAAGACCATTGAATAAAGTGTCTGGAAATGGAAAGTGGTAAGAATAATAAGAATAATAATAATAAGAATAAAGAAAAGACATTGCAATAACAGAAAGGATTCCGACGGAATAGTCGGAATCCTTAATAAAGAAAAGACATTGCAATAACAGAAAGGATTCCGACGGAAGTCGGAATCCTTAATAAGAATAAAGAAAAGACAATACAATAACAGAAAGGATTCCGACGGAAGTCGGAATCCTTAATAATAATAATTTCCTTTATTTTAACAGGATAAACACAATTAGTCTTGGGACTAGTTTACATTGTGGTCCTGTATTATATACATACATGTATGTACAAATAAATAATAAGAAAGTTAACATAAATAAAAACATATACATGCATAGTAATTTTTCATAAATTTGAGATGAATACTGTATCAAAAAAGAAAACAATATGTAGTAAAATGTCCTTGTATTAAAATTATGTATCACAGACAATGTTCATGTATTAAAACAATTCAATTATCTATTAAAATACTCTTCTAGATACATCTTTTTAAAACTGTCTAATGTTGTACAATTTCTAAGATTTGGTTTTAAATCATTCCAAAGTGCACTGCAAGATATAACAAATGATCGCCTAAAATATTCAGTGCGCGCTCTGGGAATAAAAAGTAATATTCTATCTATACTCTGTCTGGTTACTCTTCTATTCACCTCATGTCCATATTTAAAAACATCAAGATATTCTGGTGTCATATTATGTAAAACTTTAAAAGTCAAAATCAATTTTCTAAACACATAATAATCAGACAGGGGCATCCACTTTAACTGTGTTAAAAGAGAACTAGTAGGTGTTAAAATATCTCTCACCCCAAGAATAGTTCGAGCTGCATTTTTCTGTAATTTAAAAAGTCTATCAATGTGAGCATTGTTCTTGGCACCACTCCATACTGTACAACAATAGCTAAAATGAGGAAAAACAATACAATCATACACTTTCAATAACGCATCATTTGACATAAAACCTCTCAGTCTTCTTAAAACTCCAACCTTTTTTTTATAACTTTTCGGCCAAAATGTCAAGGTGTGTTGACCAAGTCAAACACTCGTCGATATGTACCCTTAAAAGCTTTGCCGATTTCACTGTTTCTAAAACGACATCTCCTATTTGAATACTAAAAGTCTTACATTTCGACAATTTCTGACATGTACCAATAAGCATACATTGTGTTTTCTTCAAATTCATGGTGAGTTTATTCATTTCCATCCATTTCAAAGCATTTATAAGATCTTTTGTGAGTTTTTCTATAATAACGTCTACAGATTTGTCACATACATCCTGTCAAGTATCATCAGCATATATGGTAGCATGTGAATGTTCTAAACAATCTGGATAATCATTGACAAATAAAATAAAAAATAAAGGTCCTAAAATAGACCCCTGGGGCACTCCTATAGTCACATTTTGTTGTTTTGATAAAACCCCTTTCCATCTGACACTTTGAACCCTTTCATTCAGATATGACTTAAACCACAAAAATGTCTCGTCACATATGCCAAAAGATAAAAGTTTATGAAGTAAAACATCATGATTTACAGTATCAAAAGCCTTACTAAGATAAATAAATAAAACTCCTGTCAATTTTCCATCTTCTATATACTTTAGCCATCTATCAATAAGTCCATTTAATGCAGTTTCTCATGAGTGTTTAGGTCGAAAACCTGATTGACATTTTGTGATAAGACCATTGTCTGAGAGGTATTCATAAAGGGAATTAAAACATGTCTTTCAATAATTTTGCTAACAATCGGTAAAACAGACACTGGACGATAATTATTAACAAAATGTTCATCGCCTGATTTGAAAAGCGGACTACCTCTTGCTCGTTTCCAATCATTTTCAACATTACCACTTGCAATGGAAAAATTAAAGATAAATGTCAAAATTTCATCTATGGCATCTAAATTGAGCTTCAATAGTTGAACTGAAATACCGTCAAGACCGGTTGCTTTTGCAGTCGACATACTTTTGATTTCTTTTCTAACAAATTCAATGGTCATTTTTGGTATACTAAAAGATCCTTTCTCCTTGAATTGTTTTACTTTTGGCAAAGATTGATCAAAATTTTTTTCCATATTCGTGACCAATATTACAGAAAAATTCATTAAAAACATTTGAAATATGTTCATTGTTTGTTACTGTTTCACCATCAACTTCTAAATATGAGGTTGTAGCTGTACTAGTTTTTGATGGCAAAAACTGTTTTAAGCGAGTCCACATGTCTTTTGGTTTACTTTCTGCTTGATTTATTGCCTCTTCAACAAAGTAACGCTTTGCTTCTTTGATAATTGTTACAACCCTATTTCTCGCTGATCTATATAATTTCCAGTCGTATTCACTTTTTGATTTTAACGCTTCAGTGTGTAAGTAATCCCTTTGCCGCATTTCTGTTAGGATTTGATCATTGATCCACTGCTCTGAGTCTGCCTTAATTCTTCTTTCTTTATAAGGGAGGTGCTTGTCTACAACACTCATGAAATGCGATTTAAACGATGACCACATTTCACTAACATCAGACATACATCTTATGGTATTCCAATTTACGGCATGTCTAGCCGCATCTGTTCTTCATTCAAATTTTTTAAAATCTCGATATCGAATATTAATATGCTGATTTGAGCCGGACTTCGATTTCTTTTGAATTGCATAAATTAGATGATGATCGCTAATTCCAAGTGGGATAACTCCTGCGGATGTAAAGTTATGTTCGTTACTGACGTAAATATGATCAAGAAGAGTACTTGTATCAGTCGCTTCACGTGTTGCTTCGTTTATTTGTTGTTGGAGGTTATGTGTTTCCATAAGGGTTTTCATTCGATTATCCCTGAACTGATCCACATTAAAATCTCCAATAAGAATTGTATTTTCACTTGTAGCTGACATTGCTTCAACCGCTAATTCATAATCTTCATACCATTCAACATTGGAATTTGGTGGTCTGTATACTACTCCGACTTTAACTTTGGGAGAGTGAAGTTGTTTTATGTCCAATGTAAGCATTTCAATGTCTTCATATAATAAAACATTTGTAATTGTCCATTTTTCTTTGACGTACACGAGAACGCCTCCGTCATGCCGATTACGGTCTCTCCTTAACAGCCTGTAACCTTTTATCCTCATCTCTGAATCTTCAATATTGCTGTCTAATTTACTTTCAGAAATAGCAAAAACGTCAAATGTTTGATACCGAAGTAAAATCCTGATTTGATCTAACTTGTTCGTTAATCCGCAAACATTTATATGCGCATACTTTACTTCATTTGGAAGTGAATTAATAAGTTCAATTCGATTGTCACATCACGTTACTTCCGTTTCGGAAGATATAGAGTATAATCTTTGGTTGGATGGTTCAAATGGTCTATGATAGAAGATTATCCACCATTCTGGAGAGTGGGACATCATAGTGTATAACGAGTTCCCCATATCGACCGTAGAACTTCCTCGGTGACGATGTATTCGGTCACAAACTATACATATATATATCTGACTAAGAAGCTCAGAAAGACGACTAGCGCTCAGAATAAAATCTGTATATTTGATAATTGCTCTGGCATAGCGTATCAACTGAGATATGAACATGCCATAAGCAGGCGATGAAGGGATGTTGCTACTCAGAAAAGGAACGTTTGTGATGCTGTAATTGAAGTTGTCACATTTGTCATAGAGTGAGGTGTTTATGTGACCATCAGTGTCGTAGGACAACATTATGTCCAAATAAGATGCTGAATTATTTGTCTCTATAGTTTCATTGCCTTTAAGCTCTAAAGGATAGATTCAGCTGAGGTAATCCGCGAATTTTTCTATTATTGATGGTCAACACATCTTCTATGTATCTGTAATTGAAGTTGAAGTCAGAAGCTAAGTATCTTTTCCCTTCAGAGGTCAAAGATTGAATGAATTCATGCTTCGTAAGAGTAAAGAAAAATGTCGGCAAGGAGTGGGGCACAATTGGTTCACATTGGAATACCGATAATTTGCTGGAAGAACTTTCCTCAAAACACCACAAAAATATTGTCGATCAGGAAGTTTAACATCTGAATAAGGTCTGTTTCAGTGTACTTATTTTCAGAAGTGGACTTTTCTTTTAGAAAGTAGGTTTTGTCGTATTTAACAACAATGCGGTGAGGAAGATCGATGCAGATTTGGTAGAACATGTTGAGGAACCAGCAATGAAACATTGTTTTACGGATTCTTACGTATTTTAGGTATGCAGTATAAGTATGGTAAATCTAAATCTAAATTGTTTGTGTCGAAGCCAAAGGAAGCGAGAGCTGATTTGTGGTAATCTATTATTTTAGAGGCAGAAAGGTTTATTGGGGTGTAAGTGGGATTTCCAGGTGTCGAATTTAAACCCAACGCTTTAACAAGACTGTCGAAATAGTGCTTTTTGCAAGTAAATGTGTAATTATTTGAGGCTTCGTCTGCTGGTGTGATGACGTAATGTTCTTGGAGGTAGGTAAGCTCTGTGATAACATCAGGATCTTTAAGGATAGACTCGAATCTGGTGTTCACAGTTGATTTTAATCGGAATATTCTAGATAAAAGTAACCCTCTGATAGATTTTATCCATTTGTAAAGGGTGTCGAGCTGTACATCCTCTTTCTTTGCCCAATGTGTTGCATATTCCTCACAAGAGTCCATGATAATTTTGAATAAATTTTGGTTCCATATAAAGGAGGTACTTTCTCTGTATTTGGAGCCCTTTTTAAACAATTCTCTCAACTTGTCGTTCTTGACTATACTAAGGTCACCAGTAATAATGTGTCCACAAGGAGAGTAGTTGAAATCCGATGAAGAACATTCGCAAGGAAGTGGATGTATTGAGGGAATACTTAAATCAATACACTGCAGGAATCGTTTGTAATTGTAAATGTTGATGTGTAGCTATAGGAAATACAAGGAGTAACTCCTTTTCTTTTCAAGTATGGTGGGATTTTTTCCGTGCCAGTTTTGTGATTCAAAATTTGACGACGATTCATTTTATCAATATCATATTTACGTGTAGCTTTAGGAAATATACACAAACTTGATTGGAATTATGCTTGACTAAGGGTTTGGGGTAAAGATTGAAAAATTTTTTTCCAAATGTATCAGGAGGTTACGATACTGGAGGATCCATTATGGCTGACGTCAGATGGGAACGCCCCACCCAGTGAGCCTGCATGTGGGTTTGTAGGGGAAAAATGTGTGTCAAATCAAGGTACGTAACAATAAATGAAAACGTCTGCTAACGCTTTTGTACAAAGATTTTGTATTATTATAGGTGCTTTAAATTTAATGTCATGTTTTTTTTCCACGGCCTCCAACAATGCATAAAATAATATATCTATTCTTTGCCTAGATGTTAAGATAATATACGCTTGTTTCCCTCTTCCATGGATATTACTGAAAATTTCCAGATTCTTACTCAGGAATGGTCATAAACATATCTGAAATTAGTCGTGTTTTTTCTTGATATTGAATTGATGCAAAGAAGAATTAAGGGATCGATCATTGCAAGTGCAAGTATATATATATTAAAGAACCTTGTCAGCTCTAAAGTATATGACGTAACAGTGATCAAATGTATCACACAGTGATATTTAACGGTACATGATACACATGGACTTTGTCTTTCAGCATCAGTCACTGTAGCCATCGTGGTGTCCGTCTGTCTGGTCGTCCTGGCAGCTGTTATAATAGTCGCATATATTTTCATTCGGTAAGTCTTATAGCGATGTCAATACCCCTCCAATGTGAATAAAGACAGGCGTTGTGGATTGTATTCATTGTTGATATCAAGGAAGCATATCACTTGATGTAAAACCCATTGTATGACATAGTTAATATTACGATACATAACACTTGATAGGAACTGAAGTAGGTAGATTTATCATACAGGCTTCATGCTGGTATGATAGTTGGGACAATTCGTTATGCTTGTTTTAATATCGACAAATTCTATCTCAAATTCTGAGTTGTCTTATTATCCGCCATACACCGAGGCAAGATTATCATGTAGTCTATAAGTGTGCTTGCATTGCTACATTTATCTAAATAAGAACACGAAAATTATACGACAGAATCGTTAAAGATAATTCAACAGACAGATATTAGAGCTAGAAGATTCCATGACGGATTCCTTATCTGCACAGACAACTAGCACATAGTCCTTGTCAAACAGTTTTACGGTATTGAAAAGTGAATAAATTACAGATATCAGGGAGTGAAAACCTAGCACAAAGCCAAAATAAGAATTCAAAGATCATAATGAATAGTTACATAAAAAAAACAAAAATAAAGAACAGACAGAAAGAGACAATAGCATTATATTATGGAAATTATGAGGGACAACACGATGCATATAAATAATATCCACACAACCAATGTGCAAGAGTGCGTTTTTTATTCATATCGGTGGCACCACTAAGAAAAAATAATGCGATGCAGTCCATCTTCAAAGTACATGTAATTCAAATAATTACAATATGCAACGGAATGCTCTCCTACTATGTCCCAGTATCGAGAATTGGATAATACAACTTCTTTGCAACGTAAATATATAACAAGATGGCGCTTCTGAAATTTGTCTTTGTCTTAAAATCACATCGGCATTTAATTGATTACCACTGATGAGATGGGCATTTAATATCCGAAACACGTGTCTGGTGCATTGAAATTGGTCTGAAATGTCTGAAATTGTCTTCAAGGGGGTAAAGTGTTGGAACATTCATTATATTTATTATGTTTTGCAGTGTGGAGAAAATAAACTAATTCCCCTTAATTGAATGTAGAAAGTGTAATAATTTCTTCTTCCTCTATTCTGTCGCATGAAAAAAGCTTTGATTGGCCCTTTATCGATTTGAAATCATATATCGCTATTTCGAAAATTTGTCATTTAATCCGAAATTTCATTGAAATTACAGGAGGTTAACATCCTAACACCATCCCTCTAATGCTATTTTTGTCATAGATTTTATCTAAGCATGCTTAGGAATCGATCGTAAAGGAAATTTTGAACCGCGCATTCTTTATAAAGTAAATTCTCTAATTTTATTAAAAAAAACTAGACTAGAGAGCGCTCTTTAATTAAGTAAGTACCACTAATGAGGGTAAAGTTGGCCGAGAAGATATAACGTTCGACTCTCAGTATGGCGACCAGGATTCGATTCATAGTTGGATTGAGTATTGAAAGTCAGATCCATTCTTTCTGGGGGATTATAAAGGACCAGGTCGGGTACCCACGTTAATGATGTGGCAAGGGTATCCAGGTATAGTGGTATCTTATGAAAGCTTTTGGAAATGGGGACCATCTAAGCAGTGCATAAATTACGTGTACATGCAAACACTATATGGGCGGTTGGTGAATGAGGTGCCCGCAATATACGAGGGTCGTACCAAAAGTTAGTGGACAACATAATCTAATGAGAGATATAGAATAATGGATAAAAACCAAGTTGTATTCTACATTCTATGCATAATTATGAATACATATGCGGAATTTCATTATGATCGGTTAATAGCAATCTTTAGAATCACTCTTTTAACAACGTAAGGTTACAGATGACGGAGCAGCTAATAAGATAAAGACGTCGTCAAACGTTTTGCATGTGACATTTGGAGAATCATACACCTTTAATCTTTCAAATTGTCCTGCCTGTTCATGTATATCTTTAAAGACAGACATTTTCTTTTTTATGTGTGGTTGCAAATTTAGATCATAATGTGCTGCGATCTCTGAAAATGTAGCAGTCAAACGAAAATTACCAATTAATACGAGATGGAAAGGCATCACTTCAAAATTTTTGTTTATATTTTCGTTCCTCTAGATCCATCATCACGTATCTAATAACTTTTCATGATGAAAACACTTCATACTATCTTTATAACATTTATTTGATATATGATGCATCCACAGGCTGTAAAGTCTCTGTCTGTCTTAAACAACTGTAATTGACCGATTGTCTGGCCTCCATTAAGTACTCTGACGTCATCATTTTTTTGGTTTATTACATCAACAATATACATGTAATGCAAACATCCTCATAAATTTCGTAACTCGGACTCGAATTCAATTAAATTCTCCAGGGATCATTCGAAATAATTATGTTAATGATATAGAAAGTTTGATTTATAGTCGAACATGTTTTGTTACTTTATTCATCAACGTAGCTTACAGGATTTGTTCATTACATCAACTTAAATAACCCCACTCCTTAGATTATATCCTTCTTGTATGAAGATGGATATTCTGTCCGTTTCATGAATTGTAATGCCCGAAACGTGCATGTCTGGTCCATGTTGAAAAATTATCTGTTCTTAGATGATGTTATTGAATTTGAAGACGTTAAGCATTATATCAATCTGGTATTTCATGTTTTCTATTTCTTTATTTAATCCTTCATTTGTAGAAAGTTTCATTCAAAGTCGATTTGAAATAAAGGCCTATCTAACCGAAACAAGTGTCGAGTGCAAATTGGTTTGAAATATTCTTCAAGAAAGTTGGAGCAATTTTATTATTATTCCATAATACATTCGGACTTCCTGGAATTGGTCAAGTGAATTCCATATGGTTTTCATAAAATCGTTGAAATTCATTCATTCAGAAATGGCATGCCTTAAGAAATTAATTCTAGAATAGAGCTATAATATATAGGTGACAGATTAAGGCGCACTTTTGTTTCTTGTTCATATCTAATCCTGTTATCATGTTTATTATTCTTTGTCGCTCAAAAAAGTTCGGATGAAAATAAATTTTCGTTGAAACCCTATTCAGCTGTACATCTTAAGAATTACTCATTTAGAATAGATAAAAGCACTGTGAAGCATTGGCTTGACTATAGGAATTTTGTGAAAGAAGGGGATGTGCTATCTGAAAAACGGAAGAATATTCCTTTTTGATTAAAAAAAACAGCTTGAATAGTTGTGATCTCCTTTAACTCATTTGTTTTCATGTCATCAACAAATGGATTCAGTGTACCATTCACTTACATCTTAAACGTATAGAATAAGCTACATTTAAAGAAGATATGAAAAGAGTAGTGTTGATAAAAGAGTTTCCCGGGGGGATTTTTTATCATCACAATTTGTTCTGAATTCCATTAGCATTTTATGGAAACGTATATTTCCATGTAGATCTTTGTCCAATTTACAGGAGGAAGAAAAGAGAGGACGAAGTGAGGCAAATGATATGGAAAATAGACAATAATGACATAAAATACTGTGCAGTACAATCTTACATCAAGGGGCTACATTCTGTAAGTCTGATTTCTTCAACTTTTTAGTAAGATCAAAAGTATCGATTTTGTGTACTAGCCGATCGATACTTAATCATTTCAAAAGGCAAATAATATAGTGAAAATAAAAAAGATTATGCTGCTCGTAAAATGAATTGAAGTGTTGGAGCATAGAAGTAGCTTTATTCTTCAGTTTTCTGAAACGATGACACCAAATATCTAGGCAGTTCAACAAGAGATCTGCTTGATCCCATTTGTCTTTACCTTGAAATGACTCATCATAAGCCTTTTTCACACAACTGCGTGACTAGCATTTTGTGGACGGCAAGTACCGACTCTCGTTACGTCACAGTTAAAAATCGATTGTCCTTGACGTCATATTGCGGGAAAAGTACTTACTTTGCCGTCCAAAACAACTGGACCGCAGTTATGTGAAAAGGGCTTATTCTTGACCATCACTGTAAGACTGGTATAATTATCTTTATATCTAGTGCTTTATAGCCATTTATGTCAACGAATGAGTACTAGACGTAAAGACAGACAGGGGGTAGACAGACATATACCGAATAGAGTAATCCATATATATTGAATTGTAGGATGGAAGAGACATAAAACGTGAAATTTACATTTTCTTTCTGAACTTTGTCGGCATTGATCGTTTTTATCTATACGCCTTATTTTTTAAAATCAAAATGAATACTATATAGACCTTGTATCTTTATTTCCTGACAGCATAATTCCTTAGAAATTAGGAGTCAAGAGTCAGTAGATGTTAAAATAAGTCTTGATTCAAAGGATCAGACGTGTAAAGCGTTTTATAAGAATCAAAAAGTTGCAGTACGAAAGTCTGATGTGAAATCATTAAGTCTAAGCAGGGCTGACCTTGAGGAGCTACAGACGGTAAGTTATCTACATACATCATCTTATTTGGAGCATGGCATACATACAAAGTACTGAACGATGCGAAAGTTACATTGTAAATACACCGCGTCCTCTTTGAATCGATGACCTATCTGGATGTTTTGCATTTCGTTGAGAGATATGTCTAAATATTGTGGTACTTATTAATTTCATTAATGATTTTTGACCTGAAAGTTCACAATTAGAATTGAACTGCTCATTTAAGCTTTATTTTTGTAATAAGTATTATATCTAACATACAATACATGTAGTCCTAGCTCTTTTGAGTTCTCAGTAATTAATGTTTTTAAAGACAGTCCAAGGGATTAATGATAAATGTAACCACTATTTCCTCAGTATTCTCTCTTTCAGGCAAAGAAAATTGTTCACAACAACTTAAATCATTTCATAGGAGCATGCCTAGAGGTGCCGTGTACGGTCTTCATGTATTGTTCTAAAGGTTGCTTACAGGTACAAGTTATCGAGACTTAAATATTAATTATATGGAAACGATTTCGTTGCAAATTAAGCGTATTTAGAAAATAAGAACCCAGATGTTTGGTTTTCGTGTAATCAAAAGATGGTATAGAAGCTGTTTTTGACTGCCTGGGCAGTTTTAGCAATACAAGATTTGTTGGATATGGAAGAGATTGAAGCAAATATATTCCTCAAGAAACTGTACTGCTCTCACGTCCAATCATTAACTATATGATATTGACAATCCTAATCAAAATAGATTGTTGACTGCTCAATCTTGCATTTTGTATATAAAAAAAAAAACTATTTTCATAACAAAATCATTAATTCTAATAAAGTTTTTTTTTTTCAAACTTTAAGAACATTTTGGAGAACCATGACATAAAACTAGAATGGATGTTCAAAGTGTCATTTATGAAGGACATAGCGTCAGTAAGTTAACAATCATTTACATCATTTCTATAGGGTATATAAGTTACGGTAAAAACCAAACCTTGTCTTCATAACGAAATAAAAAAGACTCCATGATGACAAAGAGCGCTGTGATACCTCACCTGGAAATATTCAATAAAACTGATATGCTCTCTATTATTTACCGCAACAAAATGTCATGATTTAAGATTTATATTGTAAATCAAGAGATACATAAGAAAGGAAAATCGGAAAATTTGAATGCGGCAGATTTCGCATTATGAGAACTTGTATTTTTTGTCAATTATATTGACAATTTTAAATCCTAGAACTATGTTAATGTCCAACTATCAGACGGGAACAATTAGGACTGTCCTTAGGCTTGGTGCTTAGTCTTCAATAAAAGTAGAGCTGCTGAAGCCAGTTATTGTTTCGCTCCAAATTGAAACTCTCATTTATAAAATATGTCTGAAAATTTTTTAATCTAAGCTTTATGTTTTATATTCTTTCCCAGGGACTACAGTTTATCCACTCCAGTGCATTACAGTCACATGGAAGACTAACAAGTTCAAACTGTCTGATTGATAATAGATGGACAATTAAGATATCTGACTTTGGTATATCTTCATTTTGTGAACCTATCAGATTTCAATTTCTGAAATTTGAGGATGAGTTTAAAGGTAGGCTTAGATTTTGGTACAATATGATAAAATGTTGAATTTTCCTGACACTACATTTTTCTTTATTAGTCCCCTACCGGCAACGCCGAAGGGGACTCTTAGTTTTTATATACATGCTCTCATGTTCTGCTGAAATTTATGGTAAGAATACGGATCCGAAGTTAATAAGTTCCCTTAGGCACGGTCCATTTCATATCCTAAAAGATATAATCAGAATAATATATAAAACTAAAAAAATAAACTATAAACTTTATTTATTTTACCACGTTTAAGAAACCAGTTATAAATAAAGAAGTGTTCAAACTCTATACCTTCCGAAGAAAAATTCATCCAATCCATTATGAATATTCTGTTGACCAGTGGTCTCGTACATGCATTTATAAGTATATGAAAACATTTAATTTCAAAGGGTAAAAGATATAATCAGTATAATATATAAAACTAAATAAATAAGCTATAAACTTTATTTATTTACAACACTTAACAAACCAGTTACAAACGTTTATTCATTGATACGGAAGTGTTCCAACTCTATACCTTAATTCCGAAAAAAAAAATTCGTACCAATCCATTATGCACGAGACACGTAAATTTGTGCAATTCGCAGAGAGTGCTGTAGGGTCGATTCAGCAGCATATCCAAATAAAATCTATGTTCGAAATAGCACAGGAAGGATGGTGCTTCGCTGGTAATCTCGAGTCTTTAATTTCTATTATATTTTTTAAAGAAATGACAAATCCGAAATAGCAAAATATTATTCATGACGTCAAATTGATAAAGTGCCAAAAACAAAGTTTTTTTCAGGCGAATGAGCTGGAATGAAGTAATTAATACACTTAAAACATCCATGTCAAGGGGAACGAGTTAAACTGCTCCACACTGCAACAGGAAATAAGTGTTTATTAAATAGTACGGAAGTATTAAATCTCTATACCTTCCGCAGAAATTATCATGCTAATCCATTGTGCACCAGACACGTGTTTCGGATATTTAATCCTCAGCAGTAATGCTTCCATCCGAAGTGATTTAGTAACATTTCGTAGCGCTTATATCGTATTAACTTATATTAATGAGTCACGTTCACTCAGAAGTTGCCGTGAAGGAGTTATTGGAGCAAGATGAAACCGGAATGCCCGGGGAAGACCTGGGTGGGCTACTGCTATATCCTCCAACATAAGACCCCTTTGCCGAATCAGGGCTTCAAACCCGGAACCTTGTGAGATGAGAAGCGAGTGCGCTACCACTGCACTAACCCATCGTTAAAGTATAATATACATTTACTACAATAATGTACATGTATCAACAATTCAACATTGAGTCTGATTTGACATGACATTTTTTAAGATTTGGAGGAGAAAATTAATTAAAAAAATTCAGTTTTGTACCAAGTTTGAAAGTTTATATCAAATGTCCTCCGGATCCTCTAACATGAAAGGAGAGGATCTCCAACAACACTCGGTTGCAGCACCCACAGTAAAACCCCAAAACACCCCATGCAAAAGCACAGAGCAGACACTCACAGAAAGAGACGCAAAAGGGAACAAGGAACATAAACTCAAAACATAGAAACATGAAATACATAAGACCACAAATAAACCAACGATATCAATGGGCAATCGGTGCCGACTTAAGACGGTCATCTGCCACGCAAATAGCAGACGGTGCGGCTTTCCGGATTACGTGCGCACAACTCATCCACTTTTCCGATTACCCAGCTTTCGACGAACGCACAATTGCGGTGTAAAATAACCTCCTCACGGTGAGATAAATATACAAACAGACAGCATGACGCAGAGGCCCAAGAAACACATAGATGGATATGTGAATGGATATAAAAACAAAGCAGAAGGTATACAGTCCATGCTCTGCCGGTTGTAGTGTGCTCATGCATGTGATCACCCGAGGAGACCGACTGACATTCAAAGAGGACGTGTACCATATATAAATTTTGTTTACAGATTTATATTGTAAAATCACTGTGTAATAAAACTTTCTGCATAAAAATATTCATAATTTAAGAATAGATACAAATCAAGTGCTAATTACTTTTATTGATAAATACATACATTTGTGTACATTAAGACATAAGATACACATAACAATAGTTTGCTCTGGTCCGGGACGAAGAAAATAATCTTGCTCCTACTGAAAAATACCCATCCCCCATATGTTGTATGAATTCGTATCATATAGGATTTGTGTAAGTTATACAGTGATAACAGCAGGGATAGTATCACTGACGAGGGTTAAATACCCGAAACGTGCATGTCTGGTCCTGGCTGTAAATTTATCTGCTCTAAAATTATGATAATGAAACTGAAGACGTTAAACATGGGATACAGAAACATATTGAATCTATGAAAACAATATATTGTAGCTTTACTATGGCAAGCACCCGAAATATTAAGATCCGGTGTTGTGCAGGGAAGGGGTACACAAAAAGGTGATGTTTACTCCTTTGGAATAATACTTCACGAGATATGCTACAGAAACGGAGTGTTCCCTTGTACTGGAATCACGTCTAAAGGTAAATATTATATTCATATTTCACATCTTCATAGAAAATGATCAGGTTTGCATTCATGTGTAATTTGGATATACTTGATAATTTTAGATTAAAATTTCTTTAACTTTCCAACATCTATGTTATTATTCAAAGAATTAAGTCCGAAATTAATCCTCTTAAACGAATGTGCAACATAAATTGCGCAATATCTACATATCTTTCGTCATTCCTGTCTCCTTGGAGTACTAAACTTGGGTGTTTTGGGTTTTTGCTATGGATGCTGCAAACGAGTGTTATTGGAGATCCCCTCTTTTCTAAGGCACGGTCCATTTGATATTCTGGGGGGGGGGCTTTGGTTTTTTTCGAAAAAAATAATTTTGCTCTGAATTTTGATGAAAAAAATAAATTTGCTTATGGTGTGACAGAAAAAAATAATCTTGCTCTTACAAGTAATCTGAATTTGAAGAATAACCATAAAATTCGCTTAAAATTCCTGAAATTTTTTCGGCTCGCTTCGCTCGCCGCAGTTTTTACTTTCTGTCAAAAATTTTTGGCTCGCTTCGCTCGCCATAGTTTTCTTCTGTAATGGCAAGTTCATATTTGAAAATATCAAAAGTATGCATGTTACTGAAACAATTAAAATGCTTATATACATTATCAATATAATTCATTACTATAATAGATACATGTATCACCATAGTGTCTGATTTTATATACAAGCTTGGAAGGAGAATTTAAATAAGTTTTTCACTAGTTTTCATTTTTACATGTAAAAACTTGCATCAGACCCTTTTACATGTTACATGACCTTTTATACATTTTGTTAACTAAACATTATATATCGCATATTGTGAAAACCTTTCACCTCTCTCAGTTTAGATGTGAATACAAGTTTTACATAAAAATAATGTTTGGAGTATTTTTAAAAGTAAAAATAAAGAATTTCTATTGAAAAACACAAACATTCTTAATATTCACATCAATTGTTATAAAAAAATTTCCTTGCTCCAACTTTGCGAGAAAAAAATAATTTTGCCCCGGTCCGGGGCGAAAAAAATAATCTTGCTCCGACAAAAAACCCAAGCCCCCCCCCCCCCCCCCCCCCCCCCCCAGAATATCAAATGGACCATGCCTAAACAACATTGTAAATGTGCAATCTTGATATTATTTTATTAGCAATAGCTAGGGCACTTATACATTTTTTCCCGTACTTTTGTTCTTCCCTTTTAGACGTGTAGCCTCGTACATTTAAATCTGAAGTTAATCATTAGTTACCTTTTAAGTTAGATTAGAATTATTTTAGTATTTTTGTACATGTATAAAAAGTAGATGAATTTGATTTTTTTTCACTAATACATTATAAATTTATATAACAATTAAGGTATCATTATGCGCGTAAAGGAGTGTAAAGAAGGGATTCCATTCCGGCCTGTCACATTAGATAATCAATTCATACAAAAAGAGGCTACAGATCTCATGAAAATATGCTGGACAGAGGACCCAAAACAACGTCCAGATTTTACCTCCATCATACAACAAATTAAGAGGCATTTCGCTGAATCGTGAGTGTATTTCTTTATCAATTTTTCATAACAAAAACATTGTCAATTTCTACCTTGGCAGTAAAATGCCTAGCTTGGAATAATGAATGATCTTTGTCGAGTGACCTTGAAGGAGGTAGAAATTTAAGATGATTGTAATATTATTACAAGTATCAGCTTTTACAAAAAGCTTGCCGTCAGTTAGCTGACTGTAAATGTGTAAAATGCTAGTTAGAAAAAAAGGAAACATTTACCAATCGCACATTTCCGAGCTTTTCCGCGTTTTTTTCCGATTCAAGTGACGGAAATTTCCGAAGATCTGCGATTGCTATAAGACGTATCGGTACAAAGACTTTTCGATGCATATTTCGGAAGAAAATACACTGATGCGATATGACTTTCATTTGTCAGGTCATCTAGACTCTTAAGCAGACCCGGTGAGAGAATCGTATGTACAGATTCTGAATAACCTAGACAAATATTTGCATTTTATGCAATTGTCAACCAATCATATTGCCAAGAGATATTCTATCCGTGCAAGTAGGTTACGAATGATTACAGTATACCGTCAGTCATGACTGACGGTAACAATAACAAGTTGTCGATATATTGCACCAGTCCACGATTTCTTGTAAATTTAAATGAGTGTTTTTTGCTGAAAATACAAAAAAATGTAACATCCTCAATATATTAGATTTTCCTTTTTATTGTATAAGCTTATTTTGTTGAAGGAAAGGTTCTATTCTTGATACCATGATAGAGATGCTGGAAACATACGCCAACAATCTGGAGGATATAGTCGAGCAGAGAACAATGGAGCTGAATGAAGAAAAGGAAAAGACGGACAGACTACTTTATAAGATGCTTCCTAGGTATATATTTTCTGTTCTTTTAGTAAGCAGTAAATACCTTCATTGTTTACCTGATTTGCTGATACCTTATTCCGACAAACGCTCGGACGCTATACCCTGTAGCGTCACAACATATTGCAAGAATTTGGAACCTCGAGGTTGGAACCGATGTAGCAGAACATGACCATGAGTAGTTATCTCTCATACATTTGATCAAAAGTCGAAATTGATAAAAAAAAAACGATCAACTTGATCCAATCGCCAAGATATCACGTGCACGTTTTCAGCAATAAGCGTATCACTAATTAGAAGAAGACAAACATGATAAGTCTAATATGGATTTTTGGAACATTATAACACTTCGTGACTGGAGTGTAAATTATTTGATTCCAACATGACGTTTGATATGTATGAATATACTATCAAATCAATTCATTCCCTTCTGATCAGTTATCTTCACATTATAGATCGGTTGCAGACATGTTGAAGAAGGGAGAGTGTGATCTTTGTGAGTCCTTTGAGTCTGTAACGATCTTCTTCTCCGACATTGTTGGTTTTACTACACTGGCATCACAACTGGAGCCTCCACAAGTTGTCAATTTCCTCAATGATCTTTACACGCTGTTTGATGGCATAATTGAGGAATTTGATGTTTACAAGGTAACAATGTTTTTCGTTTTTTCTTATTAATATATATCTTATATGAGTATGATCACTATGTAAATAGAGATTTTGTTTAATATACCACTGTTTACCAAAGCTTTAATTAAAATAATTCGCAGGGAGCCTCGCATGAATTTAATAAATAAGCCGATATCAAAATAAAGGATGGAGTCCATATGTTTTGTATAAGGTAGTCGACCCATACTAAAGAATGGATAGTGCCAAAGTACCTTTTCCATCACATTACAATTTGTTACATCGATGTAACAAATATTGACATCAATGTAACAAAGATGACGACAGAGCGATAAGGGGAACCCCCCCCCCAAAAAAAAAAAAAAAAAAAAAAACAAGTATCGAATTTTTTTTATTAATTTTAAAAGTATTTCCGAGACAATCATTTTCAAATTTATTTCAATAAAATCGGACTAGAAACAAAAAGGTTATTAGCAAAAAGAACTTTAAAGACCAAAAATAAATTGATTGTATGTGAATTTCTTTCTAAGGATTATATTGGAGTATTGTAGTGGTGTTTGGTATCAAATGATTCGAAAAAAAAAGTCCTGTAGATGAAAATGTAAAGAAAATGTAAAGAAATATTTGAAAAAAAACAAATTGTTTTTACAGCTTAGTTTGTATTCACATGAAAGGTTTGCCGACCATTGTCGATTATCAGTATACCATTAGCATATCATTAGTCATCGCCAAAAAGCGTAATTTTGAGCGAAAGCAGGCAGTTACGGGTTTACTACCTTAAGTCAATGAAAATTAAATATATTTTTTTCAGAGATAAACGTCTTCAAATTCAATAGCATCATTTAAGAATGTATGTAACAGTTACTATTCTCTGGACCATTAGCTTTCAAAATTTTATTTTGAGACAGGTCGAAACGATAGGCGATGCTTACATGGTGGTAAGCGGTCTACCGGTACGTAACGGTAACACCCATGCTGGTCAGATAGCAGACATGGCGCTCAGTATACTAGATGCTCTTCCTAACCATAGAATAAAGACACTCCCCGAGAAAGTCTTGCAAGTCAGAATTGGCATCCATACTGGTTCAGTATGTGCAGGTATAACTACTTATAAAAGTCAGTATTATAAGTTTGAATTCCTGGTTTTCTAGTGACCTGGTACTGGTTGGTACCAGGTCACCATGTTATATACCGGGCGAAGCGAAGAAGAGACCGGTGTAAAACATTCGATACCGTATTATCTCGTACCAGTACCCTACCTATGATTAATTTTGGCAATAGTTCATGAAACGTTTGGGTGTTATTGCTGCCTGCTTACTCAAGGTTAGGGGAAAGACTCGGGCAGTTGTAACACCTTTAAATTTTTGCAGATTTTTTTTCTCTTAAAATGTGTTCAGATCAGCCTCCATGTGAATGTTCTGAAGAGATTTTCCTTATACTTGGATGGCGAAGAAAGTTGAATGGATTGCAAATTTGGTAGAATTATAAAGAGAAAATTTCCCGCCCTTTTTTTCCTTCATAATCATTTATGAATTATGAGATGAATGGCTCGTTTCACCAATGCTACCTTGAGATATGAATATCATATGTTTGATTTGTACTACATATATGTTTCAAAATAGAAATAAAAAGTTTTGCAAAAACTTTTGATGTATTACCCCTGCCTGATTCTTACGTAGACCTATACTTAAGATGTCACTGAGGAAGATCTATTGTTCCTACAAAGGACTAATTGCACATGTCGACATTTTTCTATCAGGGACGATTATGGACATTCTTGCGTAGGACCTTTCCAATAGACCGTCTTTTATCTATTTTGACATTTCGTGATTTGACACATTTCTATCTGACATTCGTGGGGGTGTTCAATGCAGTCAGAGGACGCTCACATCTCCCGGGCACCTGGTCATGCCTCCATCCGGGGGTTGCGGTTACCTTGTTTATAGAGACTTACACAATTTTGCCATGTTCCCTTGGGTCTTTACTCCTGAACTGCAATTGGTACATCCTTGTATACTTGGATACGCTACGACATCACCACGAAAAATTACACTGTCAGGCATACTTTTAGCGCTAAGCACCTGGCATAAGAGGTACCACATATTAACGTGACCGTTATAAGCCAGTTGCTATTCGAGATTCCCAGCAAACTTGACAGGATGGGTAAGATAGATGCTCTCTCTAATCACATAATAAAGGCACATTCCCTAGGAAAGTCCTACACGTCAGAATTAGCACCTATACGGGCTCAGTATTTGCAGATATAAGTACTTCTATGTTAAACGTCTTCAGATTGAATAGCATCATTCAAGATGGTAGTCTCAGGGTAAGGGACGTAACTCAAAATTGATCTCGCGAACGTTTGTTGTCTTGAGTAACGTTACCATCGTTTGTTTTCACGACAAGCATCTGCATGACTTAATCATGACGTCATAATAGGGGAATTTCCCGCGCGGTGCACAGAGGTAAACGGGATTTTTTTATGGTTTCTCTATTTATCATTATCTATTTTCATAAGTAAGCATTTCTTTTCTCTGTTTTATTTCCTGAAATTGAGCATGTCTTATAGACTGAAGTTTTCCGAGATTTATACGTATCTTTATTCTTTTGATTTTTTCAGTATCTACACTAATCCTTTGACCTAACGTAAATGTCGAAAGAAATCTGATGTCATCTGATAATTATGACCATGATAACTTCGACGATTTTATTGGAGCGTAAGGCCATTTCTTTGTTTCTTCCTGTTTTTCGTCCTCGTGCTGGTAGGTTTTGAGCCCATATTTAAAAAAAAACAAAACAAAAATAAAATAATAGAATTTTAACCAATTAAATATGTTTTCTACAAAGATTTGAATATGTATTTTACAAAAATTAAAGAGGAATTGTTTGATCTTTAATATTTCATGTAAAAATGCAGAAGTAATTCAATGATTCAAGATGTTTTATTATCTATCATTCTTTTGCAGACAAAAATCTGTGAATATTCAAATGAAACAGGTTTCTGTCATATACCACATAGTCATATAATATGAAATTTCAACTTTGTTTTATTTACTTGTTTGTTTTTCTGCCTGGCTGGCTGGTAGCTTTCTCAATTTCAAAAGGACGCAAAACAGAATAAAAACAAAGAAATGGCCTAATTAGGGTAAATAGAGTACATTTACCTTTATACGATACCTTCGTTTGATAAGAAGATCATTTAGAAGAAAAAAAATGTATCGTAGAAAGGGGGAAAGGTGTCCGGCCCGGCAATCTTGGACGATACGTTTTTATTAAAAAAGATCGGGAAAATTAAATTTGTGTATGAATTTCAAAAGGAGAGGTCCAGGGTGGGGCGGGGAGGGGATGGGGTGGTGTGGTGGTTGTTTCGGTTCTAAATAACTCCATCTATACCCGCGCATTGGACAGTCCATCCAATTTTTCCTTTAAAATTTTTTTTTATAATTTTCCTTCTTATTCTTTTATTTTTTTTTTTACTTTTTGTTTGGTTGCTTCGAATTACGTCCAAATTCTGAAATAATGATAACTGTTATTTATTCAAATTAATTTTACAATTTTGCGTAAGCATGTTGATTATAAATTTGCCAACAAGACATACAACGCTATGCATAACCTCGACGTTACGTATCACGACGTAAAAAATGGGGGTAGGGGTAACCCAAATGGCGCTAACTCGGTAAAAATTGGTTCGATTTCCCTGAAACTTGGACAGATTTAAGATAGACAATTAATCTCTTTTCCATTAGTTTTTTATTGAAATTGAATGATACGTTTTTTCATGAGCTATGTAAATGTGACAATTTTCGGAACGTCAGAAAGGTACATGTTCATCCTTATCTTCTATTAAAATCACTTCTAAAACAAGTTAAAAGTCATGTTTGTAAAACATTAATGCCCCCCTACCCTTTCTGTGATTAAAGTCCGTCACAACTTTATACTTGATTTTCACTTGATGTGTCTGTACACAAAATTTCATTTCAATATGTGAATCCACTCCAGAGGTATTGAACGGAAACTGTTGTCGTGGTCCAACCGACGGACCGATAGACAGAAAGTCAGACAGCGGCAAAGCAATATGTCCCCTCTTCTTCAAAGGGGGCATAAAATTTTTTGATTGAACCCAAATATGAACTTGACCTAGATTTTTGTTTGATGTGTCTGAAAACAAAATTTCATTTCAATATGTAACTCCACTCAAGAGATATTGAACGGAAACCCTGAAATTTTGGTATTTTTCGAAGTGCAAGGGGCATTACTCTGTCAAAATTTTGTTCATCGGACTTAAATATGAACTTGACCTAGGAGATTTTCATTTGATGTGTCTGTATACAAAATTTCATTTCAATATGTAACTCCACTCAAGAGATATTGAACAGAAACCATGAAGTTTTGATATTTTCCACAGTGCAAGGGTCATAACTCTGTCCAAATTTTTTTGATCGGACCAAAATATGAACTTGACCTAGATTTTCATATGATGTGTCTGTATACAAAATTTCATTTCTATATGTAACTCCACTCAAGAGATATTGAACGGAAACCCTGAAATTTGGGTATTTTTCGAAGTTCAAGGGGCATTACTCCGTCAAAATTTTGTTGATTGGACCCAAATATGAACTTGACCTAGATTTTTGTTTGATGTGTCTGAAAACAAAATTTCATTTCAATATGTAACTCCACTCAAGAGATATTGAACGGAAACCCTGAAATTTTGGTATTTTTCGAAGTGCAAGGGGCATTACTCTGTCAAAATTTTGTTCATCGGACTTAAATATGAACTTGACCTAGGAGATTTTCATTTGATGTGTCTGTATACAAAATTTCATTTCAATATGTAACTCCACTCAAGAGATATTGAACAGATACCCTGAAGTTTTGGTATTTTCCACAGTGCAAGGGTCATAACTCTGTCCAAATTTTTTTGATCGGACCAAAATATGAACTTGACCTAGATTTTCATATGATGTGTCTGTATACAAAATTTCATTTCTATATGTAACTCCACTCAAGAGATATTGAAAGGAAACCCTGAAATTTGGGTATTTTTCGAAGTTCAAGGGGCATTACTCTGTCAAAATTTTGTTGATTGGACCCAAATATGAACTTGACCTAGATTGTCATTTGATGTATCCGTATACAAAATTTCATTTCAATATGTAACTCCACTCAAGAGATATTGAACGGAAACCCTGAAATTTTGGGTTTTTTTCGAAATGCAAGGGGCATAACTCTGTCAAAATTTTGTTGATCGGTCCCAAATATACACTTGACCTAGATTTTCATTTGATGTGTCTGTATACAAAATTTCATTTCAATATGTAACTCCACTCAAGAGATATTGAACGGAAACCCTGAAATTTTGGTATTTTTCGAAATGCAAGGGGCATAACTCTGTCAAAATTTTTTTGATTGGACCCAAATATGAACTTGACCTAGATTTTTGTTTGATGTGTCTGTATACAAAATTTCATTTCAATATGTAACTCCATTCAAGAGATATTGAACGGAAACCCTGAATTTTGGTATTTTTCGAAATGCAAGGGGCATAACTCTGTCAAAATTTTTTTGATCGGACCCAAATATGAACTTGACCTAGATTTTTGTTTGATGTGTCTGTATACAAAATTTCATTTCAATATGTAACTCCATTCAAGAGATATTGAACGGAAACCCTGAAATTTTGGTATTTTTCGAAATGCAAGGGGCATAACTCTGTCAAAATTTTTTTGATCGGACCCAAATATGAACTTGACCTAGATTTTTGTTTGATGTGTCTGAAAACAAAATTTCATTTCAATATGTAACTCCATTCAAGAGATATTGAACGGAAACCCTGAAATTTTGGTATTTTTCGAAATGCAAGGGGCATAACTCTGTCAAATTTTTTTTGATCGGACCCAAATATGAACTTGACCTAGATTTTTGGTTGATGTGTCTGTATACAAAATTTCATTTCAATATGTGAATCCATTCCACAGATATTGAACGGAAACCCTGAAATTTTGGTATTTTTCGAAATGCAAGGGGCATAACTCTGTCAAAATGTTTTTGATCGGACCCAAATATGAACTTGACCTAGATTTTTGTTTGATGTGTCTGAAAACAAAATTTCATTTCAATATGTAACTCCATTCAAGAGATATTGAACGGAAACCCTGAAATTTTGGTATTTTTTGAAATGCAAGGGGCATATCTCTGTCAAATTTTTTTTGATCGGACCCAAATATAAACTTGACCTAGATTTTTGTTTGATGTGTCTGTATACAAAATTTCATTTCAATATGTGAATCCATTCCAGAGATATTGAAACTGATGTCGCGGACCGACCGACAGACCGACATACCGACAGACCGACAGACCGACAGACCGACCGACCGACAGAGGCAAACCTATATGTCCCCTCTTCTTCGAAGGGGGGCATAATAAATATTATGATATTAAAGCATCAACATTTTACTTAAAAAAGGAAGATGTATGTATTATTTTTGAAATGCAGTGCACATACTTAATAAATTTGCAGGCTCATTGAACATCTGAGAAGAAATTTCGTGACAAAGTCGCCATTTTCTGCATTAAAAGGGGGACAAAATTTGGACCCACGCAAAACGATTGGTTCGATTTCTTTCAAACTTTAGCAAAAGATGCATGACATCGTAGTTAATTAATATTGCAATTATGAAGAAAAGGAGTAGGTTCGGTAACCATGGAATTCGGCCCTGTCGTACTTTTGATTGAATTTTTGTATGTTAAATTCCTTATGTCTGCAGTTTCTAAATCTGTTTTCTTTTTTCAAATATCTTAAAAATTGACGAAAATATGTGGAATCGTTTGTGGCATGGTTTAGCGTATTGAGCGACGTCAATGACGTCGTCACATGACGCCGTCACGACGTTGTGTTGTCATAAGATTTATGAACACTAGTTGTAACGGAAACAATAAATTAAAATAAAAACAAGAAGAAAAGAAAGTATTTACATATCCGATTAAATTAGACGATTTGAAAAGATATGAGCTGGAATAGCCTCAAGGTAGAAAAGATGCGTGGCGTATTTTCATCGGAAACTCGAGATCCTTGTCCTGAAAACTGCCCGTGATCACGCAGTCGGGAGCGTATTTTTCACATATTTGATTTTTTCTGCAGAAGTTTATTTCGTTATATAACAGTTATTAGGTCAAAAGATCCTACCTTTAAAAAAAAGTCGCATAAAACTGTTTTACTAGTATACATGCAAAATCATGAACAGTTTTCTAATTGGTATACTAGTATTCCATTCGATTTTGGTCCTGTTATTTTTCTTCTTCTTTTTTGTTTCTTATATATATATATATTTTTTCATATACGCTTGTGCATTCAAGGTATCCATAAAAGTATATTTTATTTATTAAATGACCATCGAATTGTGTTCAAACTTACCTTACATGTAGATAGTGCATGTGTTATGCGGGATCAAGGAAGGTTGGGGGGTTATTGTTGAGGGTGTCGACCGGTACGATTTAAGTGACATGCGAAATAAATTTTCATGTCATCCTTCAGTCTTCTTAAATTACAACTTACTTCGATGAATCTTTTTACCAGTGTAAATGTAACTGTTGCATCATACATGTCGTTTCTAATCTTAAAATATCCCAGACACATAAACAATGTGTGGGACAGACGACATACGGAAGCTATTTCACAATGAGCACTCAGGGGCCGTATCCTGATTTTTTTCTTATTCCCATGAAATAGCTGTACGTAGCTGATTAAATGGAAGGAGGGAAGGGGGTGGAATTTTGATATATGCAGAATAAAAAAAAAATCTGGCTACGGCCCCTGTGGATGTGTACGAATGAAATTATCTCTGAATAGATAACGTATTGACACCTGAAAAAAAAAAACACTTGCTTCCTGGACAGTTTCTTAATTTCAACGGGGCCCGTTGTCTTTAGCTCATAATAATCCATTTCAGTGCCTGGCAAATGTATCTTTTACATTCTACAGAACTTAGATTGTGTTTCATTTCCAGCTATTGTCTATTTTTACCAGATTTGAAAATTAACAAATCATAACATTCAGATTATAGCATCGTCCATTTATGTAATAGTTTGCGAAGTATAGTTGAAAAGTGCACATCCGATGCGGTGATATTTCTTTAACGTCTTCAAATTCAATATCAGCATTTAGCATATACTAGAAAAAAATGTAGATCTTTGCGCAAATTTGAAAAAAAGATCGATTTTCAAGCCGGAAGCTGCATATTACAAATTGATTGAAAAAAATGAAATAGATAAAAACACAAAAGCAAAGAATTGTGTGTTATACCTAGGCTAAGATTGGATCATGATATATGAACATAAGCAAATTTTAAAAAAAGTTCGTCTCATTATGTTAACATCCTGTCAAAATTTCGGGGTCAAGCGCGGATCCAGATGGGGGGGGGGGGGGGGGGGGGGGAGGGGGATCGGGGGTCGGGACCCCCCCCCCTTTTGAATTTTCAAAACATACTTTTTTATTAATATACAAATTCCCCTTTTGTTGTCATAATATTTGAAAAAAATATCATGAATTTGTATAAGAAATTTTTCACTTTGATAATGTTTTGCCGTCAGCATTTAAAATAATTTTCTCTTTACCGCTCGCCAGAGTTTATTACATACAATGTACATGTACGTTGTTTTTCAAATGATGCTGCGCTTTCCTATAAACAAGGGCACTAAGAAGACGAAAAGAAAATGAAAAAGACACGAATAGTGGTTTTTATTCCAATTCTCCGAAAAAAAAAATTCGCTGGCTCGCTATCGTTCGCCATTTGTTGTAATCACATAATAGAACTGACAATCAATAATCAAGTATTATGATGTGAAAATTCAAGATTTTAAGCTTTCTGCAGGTATACGTAAATTATCAAAAAAAAATTGAATGAAGAATGCATTTAAGCATTCATAAACATGTGGTTCTGCAAGTGTAATGGAAGGTTAATATATATATTGAATAAAATGAAGAAATATTCGCTTATTATCCAACATTATTATTTTCAAACACTAAACAGAAATAGTAATAACTGTGACTACAGTTGATACCTTCTCAAATTCAAAACGACAAACAGAAAAATGAAATTTCTAGTCAGAAAATGAGAGAGAGAGAGAGATAGTATCGGAAAATGTTATTATTATTGGTATGACTTATAAACTCCAATTTAGATTATGCAAATATGATGTACGATAATCTAGCTTATTACTTAGCTTGTGTTCATGTTTGAGACAAAATGTACCCGGGATCTGAGTTCGTAATGTATCAAGAGAGAGGAAATAAAACGGTCTGTTTTGTATTTTCATGAATCCAACATCAAACTGAAAGCACTGGTCTAAAGAGATATCTCATGGGCCGGGTCAGCACTAGTGTTGAAGACATTTAGGAATCGATAATCGTTTTTCTTTTCTTTTTTTCGTAGATAATCAGAAAGAGTAAAATGGATTATGATAAATAACAATGAACACTCTCTATCCACAAATTTTCGGCCACTCGGCCTTTATCAAGTGGAAAAGCACGAATACAAAATCTATCCACAAATTTTCGGCCACTCGGCCTTTATCAAGTGGAAAAGCACGAATACTTTTGTATTCGTGCTTTTCCACTTGATAAAGGCCGAGTGGCCGAAAATTTATGGATAGAGAGTGTTCATTGTTATTTATCATATTAAACTTCCCTACAGAGGACACTATTTCATTCTTTAAAATGGATTAAATTCAGAAGAAAATATTTCAAGAAAAATGCAGCATGACATTTACCGAAAAGGTTGCATTTTTTTCTGCAAGGAGTAAATCTGTACATAATTGAGCGACATGGGTCATACTTGAACATGACCTTTTTTTGTGAAGGCTTTATAAAGGAAGTAAATCGATTCGTTGCAAGGGTTTCTTTAAAATGTTCAGAACCATGTTTAGGGCGGCGGCGGACGGACGGACGGACGGACGGACGGACACACGGGTAGACCGATTTAATTCAAAAATCTATTACCGGCATGAATAACCTATTAGGAAGCTCGACTAGGAAGTTTGATGGACGGACATGTCCTCGCTCAATAGCCCCTATGGTCGGATCCAGGAATTTTTTTCAGGGGGGGGGGGGTCCTAAAGTCCGAATTTTTTGAAGAGCAAAAAAAAAAAATAAAATAAATAAATAAATAAAAAGAACGCAAACGCAAGAAAATAGTTATTGATTGATGATTATCAGTTCTGTATCTTATTATTATTATTATTAAAACAGGTGACTGGAAAGTATATATCGTCCATCTTTTTTTTTGTTGTTGTTGCTACCGTCCGCGCAGCACACTTCAGAAATCGGAAAATCAAGATTTTGTCATCTTTATCTTTTGAAATTTTGATAAGATGTAGACCATTTGATAGTTTTAGTTTTTATATAAATTCAATACTGATACGTACATCGTATATTTATACCCAGAAACTCGTTTACTTTAACGTACACGATGTACTGAGCCTAAAAAAAATATCTCATAAAATCGCCCTTTCAAACTAAGTTTCTGGTCCTGGTAAATATGTTATAGTAGCACTTATTATGTTAGTAATTACGAGAAATCAAAGAACAATCAAACTGTATAAAAATTATTCTCAAAATCTGTAGACACTGAAAAACAATTCTCGATTATCTGATATCTAAAGAGAGCTGTACACGCTAAATATCTCTCAGGTTGGTAAAAATACAACACAGAAAACTTTAAAATAGATGCACAGCACAGTGCGTCACAGAAACGAAATTCTCTATATAGCAAGATTTGAGTATAATTTTCAATTTAATACCAATTCAATTTCTGTGACAACGTGTGCTATGGGTAAAATTTCAGGATAAAGTCTCTAAAACATGTTAGAAACACGGAAATCGGCATACCGTCATGGATTAACGACGTCATAGATGACGTCACAGCACGTGCAAATTCCCGAACGTCGTATTTTTCTGAACTATCAAAGTTTGTCATTGCTTTCATAAAGAAATAACATGAAATAAAACAATTTTAGAATCTAGGTTTGAACAGGGCCAATATCGGTAGTTTCTGAACCTACTCCTTTAGTGTAGGGGTTATGGTGAGACTACCACCTTAATAGTCAGTGTACTAGATGATCTTTCTTACCACAAAATAAAGGCTAGGAACTTCCGCAAAGTCCTTCACAACAGAGTAGGCATCCATACCGTGTGTGGTCGACGCAGTATGTGAATCAGACACAAATTTTAAGCCGAAACCAGATTCCAAAACCACAATCGAAAGGCTTTCTTCGATTTAACAACAGTTTGAAATTTATTTCAGGAGTGGTTGGACAAACAATGCCTAGGTATTGTCTGTTTGGAGATACTGTGAACACTGCCTCTAGAATGGAATCTAATGGACAAGGTAATCACACGATAATATACAATTATTGACTTTTGATGAGGTCTACTCGTGACTATACAGACCTGGTAAGGAATAGGTTGATCGAGACGAAGGCTGGGGCTAACCAATACCTGACCAGATCTGTCACGAGTAGACCGATATCAAAAGTCAATAACTGCTTTATTAAATCATCAGGATTTAATTAACATTTGCATTGTAATGATACGATCAAAGTCAAAGATCTAACACTACAAAAATCAACACAGGCGCTGGTCACGCACGCGCTAATCCCGAATAAACCGCTTTATTTGAGTGTTAGCGGTCAACTCACTCTGAGGTACACTCTATCAAACAGCGTCTCCACCAATCAGAAATAGAGGATATGATAGGTCTTGATCATGATCAACAATAATAATAGGTCTTCTGTACAGAGTCCTGTTGAATATACCGTCCTTTGTGATGTCACCTTGTAACGATAAGAATTTTTATTTTTTAATACACAAGGTTTACTTTCCAATATATTCGTATGTAGGGTAAGTAGAATAGGTGTACGCACGTAACCCGGCTAACACAACATTCATTATTATATAGCTGTCCAAAGTCGGTACACATTTGTCTCCTTCAATATATATATATTGTGATGATTGTAATTAGTGTTTTACGAGTTGGTGCGTCTTGGTCTGCTTTGTTAGTTGGACCATATTGTGTGGGTTCTGCTGTGTACCATTATACAATGTATGTTGTTTTGTCTGATGATTGTTGCGTTCTACGGTTTAGATATACCTAGTTATGATCTCTATATGTGTTGCTTTCTTTTGTGCAGATATACCAAGTTTTGATCACCATGTATGTTGCATTCTGCGGTTTAGATATAGCTAGTCGTTATCTCCATGTGTGTTACATTCTGCGGTTCAGATGTACCGGTACCTAGTTCTGATCTCCTTGTGTGTTGTATTCTGCGGTTTATATATACCTAGCCATGATCTCCATGTGTGTTGCTTTCTATGGTGCAGATACCCCAAGTCCTGATCTCATCCATATTTCTTGCTGTCTTTGGTGCAGATACCCCTAGTCCTGATCTCATCCATGTTTCTTGCTGTCTTTGGTGCAGATACCCCTAGTCCTGATCTCATCCATGTTTCTTGCTGTCTTTGGTGCAGATACCCCTAGTCCTGATCTCATCCATGTTTCTTGCTGTCTTTGGTGCAGATACCCCTAGTCCTGATCTCATCCATGTTTCTTGCTGTCTTTGGTGCAGATACCCCTAGTCCTGATCTCATCCATGTTTATTGCTTTCTTTGGTGCAGATACCCCTAGTCCTGATCTCATCCATGTTTATTGCTTTCTTTGGTGCAGATACCCCTAGTCCTGATCTCATCCATGTTTCTTGCTGTCTTTGGTGCAGATACCCCTAGTCCTGATCTCATCCATGTTTCTTGCTGTCTTTGGTGCAGATATACCTAGTTCTGATCTCCATGTATGTTGCATTCTGCGTTTAAGATATACCGAGTCCTGATCTCCATGTGTTTTGCTTTCTTTGGTGCAATTACACCCAGTCCTGATATCAATGTTTCTTGCTTTCTTTGGTGCTGATACACCTAGATCTGATATCCATGTATGTTGCTCTCTTTATTGCAGATATACCTAATTCTGATCTCCATATATGTTGTTTTCTTGGTGCGGATGTACCTAGTCCTGATCTCAATGTATGTTACACTCTTTGTTGCAGATCATATACCTAGTTCTAATCTCCATGTATGTTGCATTCTGCGGTTAAGATATACCTAGTCATGATCTACATGTGTGTTGCTTTCTTTGGTGCAGATAAATCTAGACCTGATCTCCATGTTTCTTGCTTTCTTTGGTAAAGATATATCTAGTTCTGATCTCCATATCTGTCGCTTTCTTTGGTGCAGACATACCTAGTTCTGATCTCCATGTATGTTGCATTCTTTGGTTTAGATATACCTAGTTCTGATCTCCATGTGTGTTGCATTCTTTAGTTTAGATATGCCTAGTCCTGATCTCCATGTATGTTGCTTTCTTTGGGACAGATCTACCTAGTTCTGATCCATGTATGTTGCATTCCGTGGTGCAGATGTACCTAGTCTTGGTCTCAATGTATGTGGCATTCTGTGCTGCAAATACACCCAGTCGTGATCGCCATGTGTGTTGCATTCTGCAGTGTAGATATACATAGTACTGATCTCTATGTGTTTTGCATTCGGCGATGAAGATGCCCAGTCTTGATCTCCATTTATGTTGCATTCTGCAGTGCAGATATATCTAGTGCTGATCTCTATGTGTGTTGCATTCGGCAGATGTACTAAATCATCTAGTCGTGATCGTCATGTATGTAACATTCTGTGGTGCAAATATACTAGTACCTAGTCCTGTTCTCCATGTGTGTAGCATTCCAGATGATGTGCAGATACATTTAGTCCTGATCTCCATGTGTGTAACATTCCAGATGATGTGCAGATACATTTAGTCCTGATCTCCATGTGTGTAACGTTCTTCGGTGCAGACGTGCCTAGTCCTGATCTCCATGTGTGTAACGTTCTTCGGTGCAGACGTGCCTAGTCCTGATCTCCATGTGTATTGCATTCTGCAGTGCAGATATACCTAGTCCTGATCTCCTTGTGTGTTGATTTCTTTGGTGCAGATATACCTAGTCCTGATCTCCTTGTGTGTTGATTTCTTTGGTGCAGATATACCTAGTCCTGATCTCCTTGTATGTTGCTTTCTTTGGTGCAGATATACCTAGTCCTGATCTCCTTGTGTGTTGCTTTCTTTGGTGCAGATATACCTAATCCTGATCTCCTTGTGTGTTGCTTTCTTTGGTGCAGATATACCTAGTCCTGATCTCCATGTGTGTTTCATTCTGCAGTGCAGATATACCTAGTCCTGATCTCCTTGTGTGTTGATTTCTTTGGTGCAGATACACCTAGTCCTGATCTCCATGTGTGTTGCATTCTGCAGTGCAGATATACCTAGTCCTGATCTCCTTGTGTGTTGCTTTCTTTGGTGCAGATATACCTAGTCCTGATCTCCTTGTGTGTTGCTTTGTTTGGTGCAGATATACCTAGTCCTGATCTCCTTGTGTGTTGATTTCTTTGGTGCAGATATACCTAGTCCTGATCTCCATGTGTGTTTCATTCTGCAGTGCAGATATACCTAGTCCTGATCTCCTTGTGTTGTATTCTGCAGTGCAGATATACCTAGTCCTGATCTCCTTGTGTGTTGCTTTCTTTGGTGCAGATATACCTAGTCCTGATCTCCTTGTGTGTTGCTTTCTTTGGTGCAGATATACCTAGTCCTGATCTCCTTGTGTGTTGCTTTGTTTGGTGCAGATATACCTAGTCCTGATCTCCATGTGTGTTTCATTCTGCAGTGCAGATATACCTAGTCCTGATCTCCTTGTGTGTTGCTTTGTTTGGTGCAGATATACCTAGTCCTGATCTCCATGTGTGTTTCATTCTGCAGTGCAGATATACCTAGTCCTGATCTCCTTGTGTGTTGCTTTGTTTGGTGCAGATATACCTAGTCCTGATCTCCATGTGTGTTGCTTTCTTTGGTGCAGATATACCTAGTCCTGATCTCCTTGTGTGTTGCTTTGTTTGGTGCAGATATACCTAGTCCTGATCTCCATGTGTGTTTCATTCTGCAGTGCAGATATACCTAGTCCTGATCTCCTTGTGTGTTGCTTTGTTTGGTGCAGATATACCTAGTCCTGATCTCCATGTGTGTTTCATTCTGCAGTGCAGATATACCTAGTCCTGATCTCCTTGTGTGTTGCTTTGTTTGGTGCAGATATACCTAGTCCTGATCTCCTTGTGTGTTGCTTTCTTTGGTGCAGATATACCTAGTCCTGATCTCCTTGTGTGTTGCTTTGTTTGGTGCAGATATACCTAGTCCTGATCTCCTTGTGTGTTGCTTTCTTTGGTGCAGATATACCTAGTCCTGATCTCCATGTGTGTTTCATTCTGCAGTGCAGATATACCTAGTCCTGATCTCCTTGTATTGTATTCTGCAGTGCAGAATATGAATGTGTGTAACATTCTGCGGTGCAGATAACATTCTGCGGTGCAGATACTCCTAGTCGTGATCTGCATATTTTCATTCTTGGAGGAGGAGGAAACCTGAATAAACGGAAAATTCTTCTGAGACCATGTGTTCGATCCCCATACCTTCACTCACTCACTATGCCGAAGCTTTTCCGATCGGTCGTAGACTCGGTAGCATGTTCATACAGCGACAAAATTTGTTTATTTATTTGTATAAATCTTTTAATTCGTTTCATTCTGTATATTTGTAACACAATTCAGATTTATGATATTCATATATCTAGTGTTCTTCATGATTAATAATGTGACGTAACATGTACTGTTATTTCCGTGTGTGTTTGCTGCCTTTTTCTCGTGTGTGTTCAGCCGTAAACTCTATAACGTCGTCTGATTCTGTCATGATGGTGGAGGACCTCCTCCCCCTTATCTAAAAAACATGATATTGGGTAATACTCGTGAAAAGGTGGATAATTCATTGGTGAATGCTCTGCTTCTGCCATAAAACACTTTATATTTCTGTCAATTGAAACTGAAATGTCCTGTTGTTTGTATAAGCTACAGACTTTTATGTCAATATGAATTTCTTTACAATTTAATCTCGGAAAGGTGAAATTATTTGACTTCCATGACCTTTCTAAGAATGTATCTTTTGATTTTGCATAATATCATGACCATCTAATGATTTACTTACACATGTCTGGTACATTCATATCGATTTTAAATTATTTCATATAACGAGTTGGAGAACAGTTTTATTTTATCTTCACTTAATTTATCTCGCATTGTGGATTAATTTTTCAAGCGTTTTCAAGCATTCTTTCCACATCTGTCGTTTGAAAGAAACTTTATTTTGGCCCTTCGTCAATTAGACATAAACCATTACATTCATATTTATAAAAAACTTGTCATTTCGTACTAAAATATCATCGAAATTAGAAAAGGTTAGCCCCATGCACCATTCCTCCAATGCCATTTTGGTCACAGATTTTATTTAACTATGCTACTGAATCCATTCTACAGGAAATTTAAAGCTGCGCACTCTTGCAATGAATAAATCTAAATCAAAAAAATAAAACTAGAGGGCGCTACTAAAACGCATTTGGTCCTGTCTGCAAATCACTTTTAGTTTAATATACTACTGATGATGATTTACTATCTCAAACACATGTCTGGAGCATTAATTTACTTTTAAATTCTATTTTGCAATTATTCCACAGGTCAGAAAATCCACGTTACGAATGCTACAAAGGATGCTTTGTTAAATCTAGGTGGATATGTCCTGTCAGAGAGAGGTCTTATTGATATAAAGGTAATGTTAAATCTAGGTGGATATGTCCTGTCAGAAAGAGGTCTAATTGATATAAAGGTAATGTTAAATCTAGGTGGATATGTCCTGTCAGAGAGAGGTCTTATTGATATAAAGGTAATGTTAAATCTAGGTGGATATGTCCTGTCAGAGAGAGGCCTTTTTGATATAAAGGTAATGTTAAATGAAGGTGGATATGTCCTGTCAGAGAAAGGTCTTATTGATAAAAAGGTAATTTTAAATCAAGGTGCATATGTCCTGTCAGAGAGAGATCTTACTGATATCAAGGTAGTGTTAATTCAAGTTGGATATGTCCTGTCAGTGAAAGGTTTTATTGATGAAAGGTAATATTGAATCAAGGTGGATATATCCTGTCAGTGAAAGGTTTTATTGATGAAAGGTCATGTTGAATCAAGGTGGATATATCCTGTCGGGTATAGGTCTTCTTGATATAAAGTTAATATCAAATCCAGGTGCACATGTCCTGTCAGAGAGTGATCTTATTGATATAAAGGTAATGTTGAATCAAGGTGGATATATCCTGTCGGAGATAGGTCTTCTTGATATAAAGTTAATATCAAATCCAGGTGCACATGTCCTGTCAGAGAGAGGTCTTATTGATATATCTAGGTACATATGTCCTGATAGAGAGAGATCTTATTGATATAAAGGTAATGTTAAATCTAGGTACATATTACCTGTCAGAGAGAGATCTTATTGATATAAAGGCAAATATTAAGTGGATATTTCCCGACAGAGAGAGGTCTTATTGATATCGAGGTATGTTAAATCAAGGTGGATATATCCTGTCCGAGAGAGATCTTATTGATATAAAGGTAGTGAATATGTCCTTAATTTATTCAGTGAAAGGTCTTATTGATAAAAAAAGGTTAAGATACGTGGAAACGAAATGATGCATAGAACAATGAATATCGAACATTTCATTCTCGATACAGGACATACTTCATTTTATTTCCTCACGATCGTTGTAAAACAAGATTTCTTGATACTTCATATCTGTATTTATCAACTTAATATTTGATAAAGGAAAACTATACACTTTCATTGCATGTTACTTTCTAAGATTATTTTAAAATGTTTGTTTCATGTGCTCATGTCCTCCTTTCACAATAAATTTCAGGGAAAAGGACAGATGAGGACGTACTGGTTACATGGAAAACACAGCATAGGATATGTGAACAATTAACAGTGTGATACTAACGATGTAAACAATGATAATATACTTTATTACCTATATAGTGAGAAAAACGAGTTTATAATAAAATTTAACTATCAAGAAATGCAATTATTTGTACATTTTATATGACATCCTAAATGTGCTATAAGTGATTTTAATCCAATACCGGCGGATTGTGATCAGTGCCGCTATTCTATCACAAAGATAAACTCGTTCTTTGAAGAGTTTAGGAATTTTGAAAGCAACGTATGATGCAACTATTCTCAGTACGAGTAACGCCGGATGCAACTTTTCTTATACGGATTTTCAACCCATGATATTTCCAGTAAAATTAGCGTATTATCTTCAATATATTGTTTTATGTATTTTTCATACATCTATTTAATGGATCTATCCTAATTTCCTTGTGTAACATTTTCTACATCACTTTATTAACAAGATGGAAAAATTGAGAGGATTTGTAGATTTTCAATTTTCTTATATATATGTGCATAAAAATGGCGATGGTTGGGATTTTTGTATGTTCTGTATATATTGATTTTATAGACTGCTTTGTTGGTAGCTACCATGATTTTTGAAAAATGAAATAAATATATTTTTGCAAAGAGGCAGATTTTGATGTGTGCTTGACGTCATAATATGATCAATAAGGTCGTTACATCAATGACGTCAAATACGGCGCCAAATAAGAAGCGACGTTACGAGAAGAATTTAATGCATGTTTTCTGTTGTGATAAGAAGTCTCAATAAATGTTGAGTGACAATCATGGTTCCATGACTCCTTTTTTTTTGCACATAAAAATCATACTATTAGGTATATCTTGAATGTGGAGAAATATTTTAAGTGCTTGGACAGCAACACAGAGCTCTACTGTCCTGTTCACTAATTCCAGAGCACCCTGTTTGGGCGATTTATTCTGTCGTCTGAAGAATTTTGCTATAAATTATTATTTCCGATAATTGACCTCCTTTAGTCGTAACTGGAAATTAACTTCAACTTACCCTATCAGCTGCCTTCAAACCGCAATATGAAAAAATAAAATGTCTACGTGAAATTCCCATGTTAATTTCAAGCCGCCACCATATTGTTCTCCGTGTCAACAATAGTAAACAGTGACGTCAAAGCTCCCGACGTCACGCATTTTCAGCGATTTTACTATAGAAAATCCCCGTAGACTTTCTATTTTCCGTCCTATTTCTAACTTAGCTGACGAACAGCCAAAACAATGGTATTTTTTGTTACGACTAAAGGAGTACTATAAAATTGGTATCTTTTTGGAAGATGACATTATCATATTTTAGAGAAAACCGGGAAAACAGGGTGCTCTGGAATTAGTGAACAGGACAGTAGTAAGTTTTAGATTTTAACAGAAGGATTGTGATTAAATAATATAACAAAGATGGACTGGGTATGAGTTCAATATGCAAAAAAATATTGCATGGCTACGATACAGTATATTGACCTCTGCCTTCGGCCTCGGTCAATATAATATGTCGTAGCCCTGCAATATTTTTTGCATATTGAACTCATACATGTACCCAGTCCATATTTGTTTATAATCCTGTGGGTTTGTTTTGCTGTGGTCAGTGCAAAGTAGTTTTGCTGGAGACATTTTCACATTATATATCCTTCATGAAACAATCTATGTTTTAGATAAACTGTCTATGTTTTAGATTAACTGTCTATGTTTTAGATTAACTGTCTATGTTTTAGATTAACTGTCTATGTTTTAGATAAACTGTCTATGTTTTAGATTAACTGTCTATGTTTTAGATTAACTGTCTATGTTTTAGATAAACTGTCTATGTTTTAGATTAACTGTCTATGTTTTAGATTAACTGTCTATGTTTTAGATAAACTGTCTATGTTTTAGATTAACTGTCTATGTTTTAGATAAACTGTCTATGTTTTAGATTAACTGTCTATGTTTTAGATAAACTGTCTATGTTTTAGATTAACTCTCTATGTTTTAGATAAACTGTCTATGTTTTAGATTAACTGTCTATGTTTTAGATTAACTGTCTATGTTTTAGATAAACTGTCTATGTTTTAGATTAACTGTCTATGTTTTAGATTAACTGTCTATGTTTTAGATTAACTGTCTATGTTTTAGATTAACTGTCTATGTTTTAGATTAACTGTCTATGTTTTAGATAAACTGTCTATGTTTTAGATTAACTGTCTATGTTTTAGATTAACTGTCTATGTTTTAGATTAACTCTCTATGTTTTAGATTAACTGTCTATGTTTTAGATAAACTGTCTATGTTTTAGATTAACTGTCTATGTTTTAGATTAACTGTCTATGTTTTAGATTAACTGTCTATGTTTTAGATTAACTGTCTATGTTTTAGATAAACTGTCTATGTTTTAGATAAACTGTCTATGTTTTAGATTAACTGTCTATGTTTTAGATTAACTGTCTATGTTTTAGATTAACTGTCTATGTTTTAGATAAACTGTCTATGTTTTAGATAAACTGTCTATGTTTTAGATAGACTGTCTATGTTTTAGATAAACTGTCTATGTTTTAGATTAACTGTCTATGTTTTAGATTAACTGTCTATGTTTTAGATTAACTGTCTATGTTTTAGATTAACTGTCTATGTTTTAGATAGACTGTCTATGTTTTAGATAAACTGTCTATGTTTTAGATTAACTGTCTATGTTTTAGATTAACTGTCTATGTTTTAGATAAACTGTCTATGTTTTAGATTAACTGTCTATGTTTTAGATAAACTGTCTATGTTTTAGATTAACTGTCTATGTTTTAGATTAACTGTCTATGTTTTAGATTAACTGTCTATGTTTTAGATTAACTGTCTATGTTTTAGATAAACTGTCTATGTTTTAGATAAACTGTCTATGTTTTAGATTAACTTCTATGTTTTAGATAAACTGTCTATGTTTTAGATAAACTGTCTATGTTTTAGATAAACTGTCTATGTTTTAGATTAACTGTCTATGTTTTAGATTAACTGTCTATGTTTTAGATAGACTGTCTATGTTTTAGATAAACTGTCTATGTTTTAGATTAACTGTCTTTGTTTTAGATTAACTGTCTATGTTTTAGATAAACTGTCTATGTTTTAGATAAACTGTCTATGTTTTAGATAAACTGTCTATGTTTTAGATAAACTGTCTATGTTTTAGATTAACTGTCTATGTTTTAGATTAACTGTCTATGTTTTAGATAAACTGTCTATGTTTTAGATAAACTGTCTATGTTTTAGATTAACTCTCTATGTTTTAGATAAACTGTCTATGTTTTAGATTAACTGTCTATGTTTTAGATTAACTGTCTATGTTTTAGATAAACTGTCTATGTTTTAGATTAACTGTCTATGTTTTAGATTAACTGTCTATGTTTTAGATTAACTGTCT
Organism: Pinctada fucata; assembly: GCA_028142955.1. Taxonomy (NCBI): domain Eukaryota; kingdom Metazoa; phylum Mollusca; class Bivalvia; order Pterioida; family Pteriidae; genus Pinctada; species Pinctada fucata. Next base: position 27,873,778 of record AP027112.1, on the reverse strand, counting down.
ATGTTTTAGATTAACTGTCTATGTTTTAGATTAACTGTCTATGTTTTAGATAAACTGTCTATGTTTTAGATTAACTGTCTATGTTTTAGATTAACTGTCTATGTTTTAGATTAACTCTCTATGTTTTAGATTAACTGTCTATGTTTTAGATTAACTGTCTATGTTTTAGATAAACTGTCTATGTTTTAGATTAACTGTCTATGTTTTAGATTAACTGTCTATGTTTTAGATAAACTGTCTATGTTTTAGATTAACTGTCTATGTTTTAGATTAACTGTCTATGTTTTAGATTAACTGTCTATGTTTTAGATAAACTGTCTATGTTTTAGATAAACTGTCTATGTTTTAGATAAACTGTCTATGTTTTAGATAAACTGTCTATGTTTTAGATAAACTGTCTATGTTTTAGATTAACTGTCTATGTTTTAGATTAACTGTCTATGTTTTAGATAAACTGTCTATGTTTTAGATAAACTGTCTATGTTTTAGATAGACTGTCTATGTTTTAGATAAACTGTCTATGTTTTAGATTAACTGTCTATGTTTTAGATTAACTGTCTATGTTTTAGATTAACTGTCTATGTTTTAGATTAACTGTCTATGTTTTAGATAGACTGTCTATGTTTTAGATAAACTGTCTATGTTTTAGATTAACTGTCTATGTTTTAGATTAACTGTCTATGTTTTAGATAAACTGTCTATGTTTTAGATAAACTGTCTATGTTTTAGATAAACTGTCTATGTTTTAGATTAACTGTCTATGTTTTAGATTAACTGTCTATGTTTTAGATTAACTGTCTATGTTTTAGATTAACTGTCTATGTTTTAGATAAACTGTCTATGTTTTAGATAAACTGTCTATGTTTTAGATTAACTTCTATGTTTTAGATAAACTGTCTATGTTTTAGATAAACTGTCTATGTTTTAGATAAACTGTCTATGTTTTAGATTAACTGTCTATGTTTTAGATTAACTGTCTATGTTTTAGATAAACTGTCTATGTTTTAGATTAACTGTCTATGTTTTAGATAAACTGTCTATGTTTTAGATAAACTGTCTATGTTTTAGATTAACTGTCTATGTTTTAGATTAACTGTCTATGTTTTAGATAGACTGTCTATGTTTTAGATAAACTGTCTATGTTTTAGATTAACTGTCTTTGTTTTAGATTAACTGTCTATGTTTTAGATAAACTGTCTATGTTTTAGATAAACTGTCTATGTTTTAGATTAACTGTCTATGTTTTAGATTAACTGTCTATGTTTTAGATTAACTGTCTATGTTTTAGATAAACTGTCTATGTTTTAGATTAACTGTCTATGTTTTAGATAAACTTATTACCAAAGGTCATTATTCTGTAAAAAAAAATAAATAATAAAAACAGATCGCAAAATACACACATAAAATTGACGAAGCTTGGTCATATTATTGATTAAGCTGGGATCTTTCGAAAAGAGGTGCAACCGAGGTCGCTTTAATCAAAATACCTTACCCTGCTATATCATGTATATGATCCTTCCTTGTTTCATCTAAAGATAAATCGTCGTAGAGGGTCTCATCATTTAAACAAAACGTGCCTCTGTTTCATCTATGATATGCCAGATTGAATTAAAAATTCAAATGTTTGAAAAAAAAAATGAAACTATTACACAAATATGGACTTGGTCGAGGTCATTATGTCATTATAATGACCCGGTGATATTTGTAATATTGACCGAGGCCGAAGGCCAAGGTCGATATTACAAATATCATCGGGTCATTATAATGACATAATGACCGAGGCCAAGTCCTTATTTGTTATATTATATAAGGAATAGTTAGACTTTATATGATTAAAATAATGATTAAAAACAATATTACACATAATCCTTCATCAAGAATTCAACAATTAATTGCACTTTTTTGTGAAAAGTATATCTAAACTTTTAATCTTTAACATTTTTTTTTTCGAAAATACTGAAATCAGGACAAATACCATACCGAGCCATTATCTTCCGTCAGCGGTCATTATCGGAAAATAATGACTCGCGCGTCAGCCAATCAAATTCGACGTTACATCCTAGTTATATAATATTTACCTATTAATGCCCGTTTGTGTGGGTACTATTCTCTTATAGTGTTGCTTTTGGAAGGAATAGTGCCCGAGCGTAATGATGCCCATAGTACAGATATAAAACCCCCTGGTCTTAAAAATCAAAGGGGAAAAACTCTTGTACAACTTTGTTATTTTCCATATTATATATAGAGAAAATAGACAATTTAAATGCTTCATCAGTTATTCCCCTTTGTTTTTCTGGCCCCAAATTTATAATATCTGAACAGTGGGCATTATAACCTTTCAGAAAATACATAGTTTATAGTACCTTACCAGGCATCGAAAAATGCCCTATTGTACATCGGATACCTTAAGTGGCGGCCGCCTGATAAATTATATTTCATACCTGTCGGGAGTTTTCAAGATGGCGAAAGTGAATAGGGCGTAGATTTTGCGCTCCGAGAAAACGGCCAAAAAGTAGTAATAAATCGTGGTAATGACTTCTTAAAAGTTTACTACTCGGGTGACATTTGTGTATAATTTCATATTGCCAATCTTTCAAAGTTTCGAATGTTAATGGTATGTCTAGTTGTCATTGCTATAAGCTCAGTGTCGGCCTCTTGTATGCTCACAGTGTTTGTTTTTTACCGTGTTAGATGACGGTGTGTAGGATCCAACTCCATTTATCTTTTGTTGATAGACTTCTATATGATACATATCATTTGTATGTTCTTTACATTTGCTTGTTATTTCATTTTCTCCTGTCTTTCTTCCTCTCTTTCTCTGGCATGAGTGTATGTGTATGTGTGTGTATGATTGTGCAGTGTGTGTTTGTCCTAGTTAAACTTACTGTAAAAAGTCGAAATATGAAATGTCTGACATTATTACTATCGCTACTATAAATTGCCAAGGCTTAGCTACACCATCTAAAAGGAAAGATGTTTTGAATTTTTACAAATCCAAAAACTACTCCATAGTATGCTTCCAGGACACTCATTTTGTACCTGATTTGGAGCCATATATAGAGAGTCAATGGGGTTATAGATGTATATTCAATTCTTTTACTTCAAACAGTAGGGGGGTTGCAGTGTTTTTCCAAAATAACTTTGAGCTGAAATTACATAGGGAGAAAAAAGATGATACGGGAAATCTATTGGCCTTAGATATGAATATAAATGAAAATAGAGTTACCTTAGTAAATATATATGGCCCAAACTCAGATTGTCCTGCTTTCTTTGAGAAAATCAGAGATGTCCTTCTAGAATTTGACAATTTATATTATTTTGTATGTGGGGACTTCAATATTGCACTTGATCCAGATTTAGATACATTTTATTACACAAATATTAATAATCCTAAAGCAAGAGAAAAAGTTCTAGAACTCATGAATGACCTTAATTTAATCGATTATTATCGTATCCTCAATCCAGATAAGAAAATCTTTACATGGCGTAGGAAAAATCCAGTTCGTCAGGGACGCTTAGATTATATCCTCACATCGGAAAATACTGTAGGAATAATTGAAAACATTACAGTAAAATCAGGATACAGGTCTGACCATTCTATTGTAGTTTTAGGACTGAAATTTAATGCATTTGAAAGGGGTAGGGGGCTTTGGAAATTTAATAATTGTTTACTTACAGATAAAGATTATGTTAAAAAAGTTAAAGAGAAAATCCATGAAACTAAATTACAATATTCTGCAAATAATGATTCAAACCAGGGGGAAACAGATTATACAATAGATGCAAGCTTGCTTTTAGAAATGATTCTTTTGGAAGTAAGAGGGATCACAATATCTTATGCAAGCTATAAAAAAAAAATTCAAAATGAAACTGAACAAAGCCTTCTGAAAGAGATAGAGGAGATTGAACAAAATAATCCTAGAGTAATAAATTATCAACAATTAGAAGAAAAGAAAAACGAACTTGAGAATTTAAGGAAAGAAAAACTTAAGGGATCTATCATTCGTTCAAAAGCAAAATGGGTGGAAGAGGGCGAAAAGCCTTCAAAATATTTTTGTAATATGGAATCTAGAAACTTTGTAAATAAAACTATAAAAAAGGTAGAATTGCAAGGTGGTGAGACGATATATGAACAAAAGAATATACTAAAAGAAGTAAAATCTTATTATCAAAATTTGTATAATAGTAAAGAACATGAACTTTTTGACACTGATATTGACTCTATTTTTGAAAACTCGGACATAAACATTCCAAAACTTAACCTAAACACAGTTGAAAACTTAGAAAAAGAAATTACCACCTCCGAAATTCTTTCAGTCCTTAAGCAAATGAAGAATAATAAAAGCCCCGGTAGCGATGGCTATACGACAGAGTTTTTTAAGTTTTTCTGGTTAGACTTAAAAGTAATTATCACAGATGCTATAAATGATGTATTTCATAAAAAGAAACTTCCAATAACACAGAGACTCGGAATTATAACTTGTTTACCAAAATCAGATAAACCACGGCAGTTTCTCAAGAATTGGCGGCCTATAACCCTTCTAAATGTCTTCTACAAGCTAATTTCAGGATGCCTAAGCAAAAGAATAAAAAGTACCCTTGATAACTTAATATCCACTTCTCAAACAGGCTTTCTGTCGGGCAGATACATAGGGGAAAATACCAGGTTCATTTATGATATTATGTCTTTTACAGAACAAATGAAAATTCCAGGCCTTCTTGTTTTAATAGACTTTGAAAAAGCCTTCGACTCCATAGCATGGTCTTTTGTATATAAAGTTCTTAATTTTTTTGGTTTTGGTGAATATATTATTCAATGGATAAGAATATTAAATACTGACATAAATGCTTCTATTTTACAAAGCGGATTTCTCTCGGAACAAATAAGTATTAAACGCGGCTGTAGGCAAGGCGATCCGGTAGCGCCGTATATTTTTTTATTATGTGCTGAAATTCTTTCATTAATGATCAAACAAAATAAAGACATTACAGGCATTACTATAAATAATTCAGAACATAAAATATCACAATACGCAGACGACACTTCCCTTACATTAGATGGGTCAAAAAAGTCTCTATTTGCAGCGCTTGAAACACTTGAATATTTTTCCAATTTATCAGGTTTAAAAGTTAACACATCTAAAACAAAAGTAATTTGGATAGGGTCTAAAAAGTTTTCAGATCAAGTTTTCCATCATGCAAGATGGAAATTAGACTGGGGGGCCACAACTTTTGATTTACTAGGTATTCACTTTTCCGTTAATTTAGGTGATATGGTACGTCTTAATTATAATATTCAATTACCCAAAATTAAAGCTCTTATAAAACAATGGAATAGGAGAATACTTACTCCAATTGGGAGGGTCACAATTTTAAAAAGCTTAATTATTCCAAAATTGAATCACCTTTTCTTAGCTCTTCCAAGTCCCAAACAAGATCTTATTAAGGAATTAGACAGAGAATTTCATAATTTTGTTTGGCATTCAAAATGTAATAAAATAAAAAAAGATGTAATACACAAAGTAAAGGAGGAAGGGGGTCTGAATATACCTAACTTGAAACACTTTATTTCATCACTTAAATGTACATGGGTGAAAAGGCTTTTTAAGGGTGATCAGTTGTGGTATAATATTTTCAAAGAAAGTTACGGAGAGAAAATCATAGAACATCTTGCAGATTTTGGGGATGAATATGTTCTTAATCTTTCTAAATCATCTTCAAATAATTTTTGGAAAGATGTCTTTGATGAATGGTACAAAGTCACCAAAATGAATGATAATCTATCAGATGACACCTTAATACCTATTTGGTACAATTCTAAGATAAAAATAAATCATGATACTATATACATTGAAAATTGGTATAATAAAGGTATAAAGATAATTGATGATTTTATCGATGAAGAGGGGAAAATACTAAAAAAAGATGATTTTGCAGAAAAATTTAATCTTAATGTAAACCATATGCAGTACAATAGTATCTCAAGTGCCATTTCTAAATTTCTAAGAACCATTCAATTTGATGCTTCAAAATATTGCAAAACTTTTTCCCCATACATTCCTCATCCTTTGAAATGTGTTTTTTCGATTCATAAATGTTCCACATCTATTTACAAACTTCTGAGTTACACAACTCTTACACCTACAGGGATTTTAAAATGGAAAAATGAAATACCAAATATTTCTGAAAGTAGATTAAAAAACTCTTTTAAGACTTGTTTTAAGACTACTGATGACTCCTCAATTCAATGGCTGCAATATAGAATTTTGCATAGAATTCTTGCCACGAACTCTTATCTTAAGAAAATAAACATCATTTCATCCGATTTATGTTCATTATGTAATATTGAAATTGAAACTATCAGTCATATCTTTTTATATTGTTCTTGTACTTTACCTATTTGGAATGCATTCAGTCTTCTTATCTACAATAAAACTTCAAAAAGAATAGGTTTCAATATTGAGAATGTTATATTCGGAGAAGAGTCAAATATCAAGAACATAGCTATTAATTTTATAATTCTCAATGCAAAAGAATATATTTTTAAATGCTTTAAGAAAAAGAAACATCCATCTCTGCATGAATTACTGGTGCATCTTAAATTTAAGATTGATGTTGAAAAATGTGTCGCTTTTAGAAAACAAAAAAGTAGAAAATTTAATGAAATCTGGGGAGAATGGTTACATGTATTTGATTAAGTTTGCCATAATGATTGCTTGACTGCTAAAAGCTTTTTTTGTACATGTATCACCAGTTTTAATGTAAAACATTTATAAACTATATTACATAAACTGTTTTTATACAACTTTCTATACATACTGGTAATATAGTAATGTTTGCATGTGACACTATTTTGTCTATTGTGTGTGTATTTTTTCTGTATTTTTGTTTTTTTGTTTTTTTGTTTTTTGTTCTTTTTTTTTTTGTATAGGAGTGTATGAAAGGGAGTGTATGTCTATCTGCTCTAACTTTTCTCTTTTGAAAAGGCATACTAAAAATTGAATTATATGTTATCTACAAATGCCTATAAATTGTGAATAAAAAAAAAAAAAAAAATATTTCATACCTGTCACCTACGGGCTTCCGTACATTGGTACTTGTTAGGGACGTTACCTGATGTACGAGTGTTCTGAGGAAATGGAATGTCTATATCATGTACAATCAAGCGCGGATCCAGAGGGGGGTGGGGGGGGGGGGGGTCCAGACCACCCCCTGGAATTTTCGAAGCATTAATATTTTTTTAAATTGATATATAAATTTCATAAGATTAAGTCCCAATTCCCCTTTTGTTGTCATAATATTTGAAGAATATAATGATAATGAATTTGTATTAGAAATCTTTCATTTTGATAATAATTTGCCGACAGAATTAAAAGAATTTCTATGGCGAACTTCCGCTCGCCAGAATTTATTACATACATGTACGTTATTTTGAAATGATGCTGCACTTTCCTATATATACAACACATATACATTACACCTAAGTCAATAAACAAGGGCACCAAGAAGACGAAGAGAAACTGAAAAAGACACGAATAGTGGATTTTATTCCAGTTCCCGGAAAAAAAATTCGCTGGCTCGCAATCGCTCGCCATTTCTTGTATTTACATATCAATCAATAATAATGTAAAGCTTTTTGCTCGCCACTGGTCTCCAGTCACCTGTTATATTAATAATCAGAACAGAACTGACAATCATGAATCAGAAACTGTATTTTCTTGCGTTTTTTTTTTCTTTTGCTCTTCAAAAAATCCGGACTTTAGGACCCCCCCCCCCCTCAAAAGAATTTCTGGATTCGCCCATGTACAATGTATATAGAACGGTCCAATTTGAAGCATGTTTTCCTTGAATTTTATGCTCTATTTCAGAGTTTAATGTTGTATAGCACAAGTTTATGTCAGAGACCTGTTTAATAGGGGTAACCCTGTATATCGACAAAAATCAGATAAGGTAATTGCATCTTGTGTCGTAATAATTGACTCCGGCAGCAGAGTTGCACACTTTAGTTTTATGTCACCTAAGCCAAAAGCTCAAAGTGATCTATTGTAATTGTCCACTGTCCGTCAGTCGTCCGTAAACATGATAAATTTTAACATTTACGAAATCTTCTCAAGAAAGGCTTCAGTGGACAGATTTTAATGAAACTTGGTAAAACTTTGAAACCAGCTGGTCATATTATAATAGGATCCCATCCAAGATAGATTTTATTAAATATCGCGACGTGCTAAAGAAAACTATACCAAACGATGGTGTAAATCTGAAGGAGTCGAATCGCATGCTCTGAATGACTGGAAAAACCTCATTTTGGATATTACCGATATTCGAATAGATAACTACCACAAAAATCCTCAACTTTTTGAAAATCCAATTTCTAAATCTGAAAGATATTTCAAATCCAAGTTACGTAATTTACATGAAAAATATGTCTTCGCGCCTGCAGACAAAGCAGCAAACAACACCATAATTATTTGAAAACGCTACTACATATCAACTTTAGTTTCGGAACTTTCCTCTACTAATACTTATATCGAAAGCAACGAAAGTGTTCCCAATATTTTGAACAAACATAACAGTGAAATTTCTTCTTTTAATATCCCTATTAAATTGGATCTCCCTACAATATACTGTATACTAAAACTTCACAAGTCTCCTTACAAGTTTCGATACATTGCTAATTCTAGCAACTGCTCAACAACAATTTTGTCTAGAAATCTGACGTCAGCACTCACGGCTATAAAGGAACACGTGGCAAAATACTGTTAAACTGTCATGAACAGGAATGGCGTAAACTTCTTTTGGTCTATTAAAAATTCAGGGGATGTGATTGACAAAATGAAATCAAGAAATTTTGAAGCAAATACGCTTCCTCACGACAAAATAAATGATCGACTGTCCAAACTCATTAAATGGTGATTTGATCGAGAGGGGAAAACTTATATTTGTACTTCTGAATCGAAGGGTTTCTTTTCCGCCACAGATTACAAATCATACAAATCATGGACATGTGGTGACCTGTGTATTGCCTTGTCCTTCCTTTTGGCCAATATTTATGTAAGATTTGGTGAGAAACTCTACAAGCAGGTTGTAGGGATTCCAATGGGTACTAATTGTGCGCTTCTTGTTGCAGATTTATTTTTATACACATATGAAAAGGAATTTATCCAAAATCTTCAAAAACAAAGAAAAAATGATGATGTGAAATGTTTCATTGGTACTTCTAGGTACCTGGATGATATTCTTATTATCGACAATCCTGTTTTTGAGAAATATAAAAATGTTATTTATCCACAAGAATTGATTCTAAGCAAGGCAAACGTTTCAAACACAGAAACACCAATTTTGGACCTAAATATCAAAATTGTTAATGGAGAGATCCATACAAGTGTGTATGACAAAAGAGATGATTTGGGATTTAACATAGTAAATTTCCCCTGGCTTGACGGTGATGTTCCTAGATTACCGTCCTATGGTATCTATATTTCACAGCTCATCCGGTATGCTAGAGCATGTACTGATGTTTTGGATTTTCAAAGTAGAAATTTACAAATTACCAAAAAAACTTTTAGGACAAGGTTTTCGCTTTCACAAACTAGTAAAGACTTTCTGGAAATTTTACAAAAATTATTGTCAACTTCTTCTGAAATTCGGACCAATACAGGCAACAGAGTATATTACTTTGGGTATTTCACAACCTGCATTTTATGGTGACATTATTAACAAGACAAGAAGGATCAAAGATAGACAACATCACTATCGAAAATGCGTCAGAATCATCAAACGCCTTTTATACCGTGGGTATGATCCTAATGTCACCAGACGGACACTAGGCTTGGTACTTGACCAATCTACAGTCTTGTACAAGCGCATTCTTAAAACTTGCACTCTGACTGACTGTGACGACGGGACTCCATGACGGGCCCTGTCCAAACCCCTTTAGAGAAGAGAAGTTCAGGGCCCTGACCAGCTGTCCTCTCTGAATGTCAGTCGGACTCCTCGGGTGATAACATACATGAGCTCGCGGCGGCAGAGCACGGATTGTATTATGTACGCCCTCTTTTTATATCCATTTACATATTCATCTGTGTTGCTTGGGCCCCTGCGTTTTGCGGTCTTGTTTGTGTGTGGTCTTCTGACAGTGAGGAGGTTGTTTTACACCACAATTGTGCGTTCTTCGAGACCTCTGGGTAATCGGGAAAGTGGGAAGGTTGTGCGCACGTAATCCAGGATAACCATACCTTCTGCTATTTCCGTGGCAGATGGCCGTCCTAAGTCGGCACCGGTTGCCCATTGGTCTCGTTGGTTTATGTGTAGTCCTTTGTGTTTGATGTTTCTGTGTTGTGCGTTGACGTTCCTTGTCCCTTACGCGTCTCTTTCTGTGCTTGTCTGCTTTGTGTTTTTGCATTGGGTGTTTTGGGGTTTTGCTGTGGGTGCTACAACCTGGTGTTGTTGGAGATCCCCTCCTTTGTTTGGTAGAAATAAAGAGTTCATGGTGACCTACGGGTTGTTTGTATTTCGTCCCGAAATGGGCAAAACTAGGTCATGGGGTACCATGTTTAGAGAAACTTCAGGAACGAAGCACATATCAACAAAGCGAAAACATCAGAACCATCTAGAAAGATGTCTCAAGAAGTGCTGTTTGGTTGTTGTTTTTGTTTTTATGGTTACACTCCGATGTCAAATTTATTGAAGCGTTCGAAAATTTGAAGAAATAAAAAACTTATTGTCCCCTACAAGTGTTGTTGTTTTTTTCATACATTTTTCTCATGTTTTTCCCCAGTCATGTTTGGATCAAAACTTATTACGGGAAACATACATACATCTGGTCAATTAATAATGGTCTGGTTGATTCATGGAAATTAACACTAGCTCAGTATTGCAAGTACCCCCTTTACTTGGCTGATGAGAAAGCTTTAGAGTGCCTAACCATATGTTCATATGATAAGGACCTAGATCCTGTCTCATGTAAGCAATGTGGTCCCTGGGACTCTGGTAAAGATCTACATAAATGATAGAAAAAATGTCAAGGGCAGCGGACAGACAACCATACAACCAGTAAAACTTCCTTGCTAAAACAATTGGCAAATGCAGTTATAAAGTTGAAAATCTTATGCAGAGATAGAAATTGATCGAAAGTCCAACGAAAAATGCAAAATGTATCTGATTCTACAAACCTCTCAATTTTTGTTCCTATGTGGTTGAGTTATAAAACTTTACACAACGACACCAGGCACTAAAAGGTGTATGAAAGATACATAAAACAATGCATCGAAGATAAACAGTTGATATCATACCTTTATTTCCTGGAAATATCATGGTTTGAAAATCCGTATGAGTAGTTGATTCGTGCGTTATATTTGCATCACATGTTATTTTCAAAATTCCAAAAATGTCATTTCAACAGTTTTTCTTCGTGATAAAATAGCAAATACTATCTTCTTCAAAATTATATAATTTAGAGTATTGTGTCTTTAATGTAGGCTTCACACTGTCCCGATTATGAGCAGCATATATGCCTGTTTAATTCTGGGAAAACCAGAAAGAACAATGGGATGAGCCATTAAAAGAATAAAGGATAATTAAGCCGAATACAAAAGGGTAATTGAATAGGTAAAAATATAGGTCATACAAGAAGTCGGGCAGGGACGCTACTTTTGAAATAGGTCCCGCCTTATCCACGTTCTCATTGGCTTACGTTAATGTTGGATCTGTTGATTGGATGATGATGAAGGAAGTGACACCTGCTAGTAGGTGACGTAAGGATGGCACGTGGATGTACTAGAAGGAGGACACGTGTGATGCGAAGATAATGACCTATTGGAATGCGTTGCCATTCATTGGAATTGAATGGATGGACACGATCGAGTGCCCTTTTTTACGATGTATGTAAATGAAGTCTAAATGTGTGTAACGAAAGGGGGGAATGCGCGGCGCCACCTCCCTCCCCCCTCCCCCGGGGTCCCTTCATTTAGGGGGAAAGGGGCTTGGGTTGAATAAAATGTAAACTTGTGTAAAAAAAATATTTGTCGAACTTACCTGTAGCATCTCCAGAACATTTTTAAATCTTTCCTACTGTATACGCTTCATTCACCCCATTTAAAGTATCTATACATTGATTTCTAAAGATCAAAGGGGAATGGATGCACACAGGTGTTAGATTCTGAATAGGGTCGTGTTTCAACTCGTTCAAATCATCTACCTGTGTTGCGCTCCAATGATTCCGGGCAATTTAAAAATCGATTAGTGTTCATATACCGGAACATGCGTGTTTGATGTCTCAACATTTAAAGGGACAAAATGCAGGTGATTTATATCGTGTTTCAACTTGTACATGTAAAGGTTGGTACATGATTTTCAAGTACCCCGAGATATGGTCCCGAGCGAAGCGAGGGAGCATGTCGAGGGGACGAGAAAAGAGTGTACCAACCGACTTAGTGCATGGTTCGATCGGGCAGATATAAGGATTTTCTGATACAGCCCCTAAATCTATCAAAATTTTATGCCTCGGGCAATATTTCTCTATGGAAAATGAAAACAAGTGAGTGGATGTTTAAATTAACCATTGACCATTTATCAGTTAATCGGAATTATTTGCCTGTCGAAAGTAAAAAAAAGGACTTAAAACTTGGAAAAAGGGAGTTTTCAAAAATTGTTAAAGGACTCGTGATGTGATTATCTTCCAAAATTTCGAAAGGACAATAATAATTCGTGATGCATGTGTTGATATTCTAGAATGTACAAGAAGGGATTTTAGGCAGTTTAGGACCAATCCTGGAAAATTGAAAAGAAATTCTTATTCTATCCCGTTTTTACGATTTATTTAAAAACCTTATGCTGACCCCCCCCCCCCCCCCCCCCTGATTTTTTGTTTGGAACCACCCACGAGTGAACAGATCTGTAAAATAATCTCGAAAAATAACAGAAATTTTGAGGTAATTTTTTTTGTTCGTTCGTAAATTAGCTTATCAAAATAGTTGTCCCTTCATTCGTTAGACAATTTCAATCACACTGAAAAAAAACCGTAACGCAAAAGCCCGGAAATGTGCGACTGGTCTCGTGTTTTCCGATTTTTTTTCTTACTAGAATTTACAACTGTTAAAGTCGGCTATCTGATGGTCAGCTTTTTGTAAAAGATAATACTTGTATAAAATGTATACTCAGTAATTTTTAGGGAGCGACCACTTTGATGTTGGGGGGGGGGGCAACCCCATATTTTTAAATCTGAATTCAATCAAATGACTGTTGCTTGATCTTTATTTTTTCCAGCTGCGTGGAGCCTTGGGTCAGAAATTCTAATGAAACCTCCAGTTGTAGTGGGTTTTTTTCAAGTTCTTCCTACCTTCTCCCTTTGAAACTTTGAAACAAAATTCAAATTTTGTCGTTTTTAAACCATATGCTGGACCCTCCCCCCCATGACTCAAGCAATGTTTCAGTTAAACATTACACAAAGTAATGGCGGAAAGGGGGTGTTTGCTGTAATGGAATACTGTTCCGTATGCTGGTATGACGGATGTATAAAAAAATCAAATTTATTGGATTTGAAGACGTTTAACAGTGCATATGTATTCGAAATTTGGATATATGAAAAAAGAGATATATTTACACGTATATATTGATTCATTTGCCTGTTCTATCCTGTATCTATCAATCTTTTTTTTTTTTTGGATTGTATTGTTTTATTTGTTTTGGGTTTTTTCTGCCATTCGTTCGTTGATGTATTATAGTAAACATTTCAGGATGTTGGATTCCACGTACAAAATGTAGAGCCTAAAGTTACCGGATTTTTTTTATGATTGACCTTCGCTGCTGCCGGAGCCATCATTTGATTTAACTAGGGCGGGGACGCATCCCAGACTCACTTTTTGTCCGTCCTTATTCAGTCTTATGGCGACTGCATGATAATCTTTCTTTTTCGGTTGTTTGGGTAATATTTAAGAAAGGTCCATCCGGAGTTTTTTTTCCAAGTTTTTTTCTTCCCTCTCCCTTAGAAATAAAATGAGAGCTCCCTTTACTATCAAAATATCGTATCGAAGCAATGAAGCATTGAGATCTTACTTGGTACGCACCAAGTCATTTCTGACCAGCAATTATCTATTGTGTAAAGGTGCGAACCATGCACTAAATACTTTTTGTGCATATGGAATCACTGAACCATGAAATAACTTGATAAGATACAATCCGTGATGCAGAAAATATAACAAAGCAAGTATATGGTTTGAATATTTTTATTGTGGTAAAGAAACAGCAATTTGGACATTGGCTGACATATATCTATATACAAATGTAATTTTCTACCCGAGATATATCAATCATTTTCGTTGAAAAGCACATTGAAATCATGTTTATATTGATTCAGAATGCGAGAAATGGCATCTTCTATCAGCATATCATTCAAATTAACCTGACAAAGAATACTATGTCGAATTTTTTTGTGTAACGTACAGTTCATCAATAAAAAGGATCTTTTTAAAAAGTCACTATAAATGTCTAATAGGAGTTCCCGATCAGTGTCCAACATGTCCTTTCTGACGTGTTCACGAGCCGTGTCTTCTAATGCGCCATTACTAATCAGTTCACCGACTTTAGTCTGGAAATCAGGGTCTCGTTTTCTCCAAATTTCATTAATCCATAGATCGAATCCTGTCGTGTCGTCATCACTTTCTTCCTGACAATCACCTGCGTCCCTTTCCGTTTCGTCGCTAGACACGACTTTTGTGTCGTAAAGCGGACCGTTGTTGCCAGGCTCTGTTTTCGTATCTTCCTTTGGATCCGATTTGGTGCTCAATACATTTGGCCGCAGACGATGTGACTCGGGAGTGGCTTGTTTAAAATCGATTAGCAGAGACCCATGTGGTTTTTGCACTGCTCTCTGATAAGCATCCATGAGTTTCTTGGAATTTCCTGGAAACATCTGTCGAGCCAATGCGGCGATCTGTAGCTGGTCACGCGGATTTTTAAAGACGACCAAATATTGCGTGTTGAGATTCATGGTTCTGTTTCCTTTTCCTTTATTGAATAAATTCTGCATGATGCACGCTACACTCAAATTACGATGATGAGCGCCTTCGATGAACATTTCACATACGTCTTTGTTTTCGGTTGCATCTTTCATCATATCGTCGATGATGACAAAAGTTCGTTCCCTGGTATCAAATAAGGCATCATCGTTCATCTCTGTAGGAAGGTTCTGTATGAATTGTATCTCAGGTACGTGAAGCTGGAGTTCGTCATACAATGGCTGCCATCGTTTGTAGATCCATACGATTCTGTCCGGTGGGGGAGTGATGACGTCATTTCTGTTATACAAAAGGGTCTTCATCCATGTAGTTTTCCCACTCATCGTCGGACCAGCAACAATCATAGTGAAAGGATGTTGAAATTTGAATGACTCCTGCATTTCGTATGGATCCCTTGCTGGTGGTGGTGGTGGTGGTGGTGGCTGCGGTGGTGGTGGTGGTGGTGGATCATGGACAGGATTATTTGAATCGTTGACTCTTGGATAGGGGGTCGAAGTTTGATGGACTGTTCTTAAATGTCGTTTCATAGCATCTGGACGAGAAAAATGGCGAGAACACACTGGACACGTTGTCGACTGCATGATGGCGTACATCAAAATGACAGATTTCCATTCGCATACGCCTTTAAAGATGTTACATTTGAGCAATTCTTCGTCCTGGCGGTCCAACGATGTAAGGTTTGATGGCTTTCTTTAAAGGCTTAGTCTTTGATGGCTTCAGAGGCATATGGATCCCACCTTCTTTGACGACATGTTCATATCGAGACTTGGCTCTCTCCGCAAATTCCTCGGCGGGTGTTAATCTCTGATTAAACTGACGTACGGAGTAGTCGTATTTCGCTAATTCTGCCATTTTTTCCTTGTCCTGTGAGTTAAGTTCCGGTCTAACTGGTTTCATAACAGCCGTCTGTTTATACGTTCCTTCACCGCGATGCGTTCCAGCCATCTTCCTGAGCGCAGCGCCATATACGTCGTCCTTGACGTTGTAGACCCTGTCGTATTTCCATATGTATTTTCCTTTTCTATTTCTCACTCTGCGTTTTACAAGAACAGAATTCTTCATGTCCCATAATTTCGGCTCGGAGAAATATTGTTTCCTAATGTCAAACGGCATGATGCTATTCGTTCGATGCCTTGAGCGAAACTGACGAAAGATGCAATATTAGAGTCCTTTTATTCTTTTTTTGTAAATACAAGGGAAAGAACTGTTTCGATTGCCAGAAAGGAGGCCGGCTTCAAATCCTTGTCCAAGATCCAGAAATGTACATGTATGCATTCAAAATCCTTACAACGCAAAGGCACGGGACAAGTGTTCTGGAACTCCAGGTTTCCCGTTTTTGTGATGTAAACGCGTCTCAACAGTGGGGTCTGGTTCTGGTTTATGTATGACATGTCACAAATATCTGCATACACAAATATTTCATTTTGAAATCCATTTTTCTCCACTCTGTCTATGCCGAATTCGATCAAATCAATTGTCCCATTACCATCGAATCGAAGTCCTTTGTTCACTTGAATTCTGAAATCGTAAGGATTATTGTGGGGGAAAATATCCTTACACTCCGTAGAACGCACAACCATTCGGACTGACATCTTTAATCCAAATGAGGTATTGCACCCAGACGACCGGCTTTATATCCTTTTCATCAACTACCCCCTTCCCTCCCCCCCCCCCCCAAAAAAAAACTTGCGGGTAACACTTTCGTTACCTCAACACCTCGTTCATTCATACATTTCGACTTACATATATCGTAAAAACAGGCACTCGAACGTGTCCATCCATTCACTTCCAATCAATGGCAATCACTAGGGTATGTTCCGGTATATGAACACTAATCGATTTTTAAATTGCCCGGAATCATTGGAGCGCAACACAGGTAGATGATTTGAACGAGTTGAAACACGACCCTATTCAGAATATAACACCTGTGTGCATCCATTCCCCTTTGATCTTTAGAAATCAATGTATAGATACTTTAAATGGGGTGAATGAAGCGTATACAGTAGGAAAGATTTAAAAATGTTCTGGAGATGCTACAGGTAAGTTCGACAAATATTTTTTTTACACAAGTTTACATTTTATTCAACCCAAGCCCCTTTCCCCCTAAATGAAGGGACCCCGGGGGAGGGGGGAGGGAGGTGGCGCCGCGCATTCCCCCCTTTCGTTACACACATTTAGACTTCATTTACATACATCGTAAAAAAGGGCACTCGATCGTGTCCATCCATTCAATTCCAATGAATGGCAACGCATTCCAATAGGTCATTATCTTCGCATCACACGTGTCCTCCTAGTACATCCACGTGCCATCCTTACGTCACCTACTAGCAGGTGTCACTTCCTTCATCATCATCCAATCAACAGATCCAACATTAACGTCAGCCAATGAGAACGTGGATAAGGCGGGACCTATTTCAAAAGTAGCGTCCCTGCCCGACTTCTTGTATGACCTATATTTTTACCTATTCAATTACCCTTTTGTATTCGGCTTAATTATCCTTTATTCTTTTAATGGCTCATCCCATTGTTCTTTCTGGTTTTCCCAGAATTAAACAGGCATATATGCTGCTGCGCTATTATGATATCCGATGGACACACAAATATGAAATTTTCGATTTCGTGCGAAGTTACTCCCGAATATGGTTAAGATCCGCTCAGCAACCGATGTTTTTACGATGCTAAAAGATGAGTATGCGATGCTAAAAGATGACTACACGATTGTATCCGAACCGCTCCCGATGACAACACGACGGGACGAATTTTATCTTCAAACATATACGAAGGTCATACGAAGGCTTACGATTTATTAACGAAGACTATCAGATTGCTTCACGACGTCGTATCTAGAATGCGATACATCGGATTATAACCAGAAATGCATCACGTTTTGGATGTTTAAAAATTCTTGTTTAATCAGTAGCTCTGTATTAATGGTTTCCTCCTCCGCCTTTTATTATTTCTGTTTCAGAAAAATACAAAAAATACCCCAAAGTTAGCAACTCAAATATATGTTATCGAAGATCTGAATCGCACTGTCTGTGTAGCATTGTTATATATGAATGTTGATTCTAATCATGCTCGACCATCTTTGACAGTTTGATTTTACAAGGCATATCTTTACAGTTCTTTATGTGAAAGTGTGACTACCAGACGGACAAATAGACAACGGGTTCAGTTATCGGTGACCTTTGCGTAGCAGTTGACATGTATTATTGTCAACCAAAAAGCGTCTTAAAATATCACGAATTTCATTTATAAACATCATTGGTGGAAACAAGCGGAAGACGTGATGATTCAATGTAAGAAAAATGAAAATGGACATATGTCACAACAAGATACTGTTCATTAATACAGACATTGGTAATAAAGGAATGACTATAAAATGTGTATTAAGGTATCCGATGTACAATAGGGCATTTTTCCATGCCTGGTAAGGTACTATAAACTATATATTTTCTGAAAGGTAATAAAGCCCACTGCTCAGAAATAATAATTTTGGGGCCAGAAAAACAAAGGGGAATAACTTATGAAGCATTGAAATTGTCTTTTTTCTCTATATAACATATGCAAAATAACAAAGTTCTACAAGAGTTTTTACCCTTTGATTTTTAAGACACGGGAGTCTAATATCTGAACTCAGGGCATCATTACCTTTCAGAAAAAATATAGTTTATAGTACCTTACCAGGCATAAAATTTATCATACTTTACAAAGGAGATGATTAAAACGTTATGTAAAATGACTCAATTGTACAACGGATACCTTAAAACATTTATGTTCATCATATAGAATTAACAGCTGCAAACGTGTGTGATATGAAAGTAGATACCTTGCTCCCTGAACTTTTTTTTAGCAGTGTATTACCAGTAATTATAGAAAATACTGAGTCTGTACTTTCTCTTTTAGATGCATTTAAAGAAGAATTGCTTCTGCCTTCTTTTTCCTTATCGAACATTATCAAGGCACGTCATTTTGCTCTATAATGCATTGATTGTGAACTTGCAACTTGAAGAAGACAGAAAAGTTTTTATTTTGATAAATTTGTATTAATTTAGAAAAAATACTTTAAAAAAGGGCTTTGAATATTATGTATTTGAAATGTGTTGTTTAATATTTGTGTCTGCCATCTTTTGTATCGGGATCCCATCTTAACGTCATCGTACTAGAGTACGATGACATTACGATGTCATTTCGATGGAATTGCGAGGTTGTCACGAAGTCGTATAGCCTTCCTAACTCCATCGGGAGGTTCTTGACACGTTCGTAAAACCTTCGTATGGCAAAATTTCCCCGATGGTCCCGATGGTAATTCGATGGAGAAACGAAGATGTTACGAATACGCAAGATGCCTTCTCGATGGTCTTACGAAGGGCAAGATGATTACACGAACCTGTTTCGAAGATGGTCCTTCGGGAGTGCAATCGGGAATTTTTTGGCATGCTAAAGATTTTGAGAGCACTCCCGAAGTTTGACAAACCAAGCCGGCGGTCATACGTTCAAGATGGCCTAATGAATACCCCGATGATATTACGATCACACCCGAATTTGAAAAGATCCTTTATCGTGTGGCCATCGGCTGCTTAAATCGGGACAGTGTGACGCCAGCATAATAGAATGAAAACTATTTGAATTCGAAAAATTGTCTTTTTGTGCCATTTGGACAGATAAGTGAAAGGTGTTTGAGAAAAAGGTGTACAAGTATTTCATGATACCGTAAATTGTTTGGAAAGGTACCTCTGACATCCCTATAGTGCAACGAATGACTTATTTTTGGAAATTCAATCTTGAATAGAAAATATCCCTTCATAGAGACAATCATATTTTTTATCCATGTTAAACTGTCATAGGGAATAGTTGCGTCATGGTCACGTTGTGTCACGGTGAAGTGGAACTACAACCCTGAACCAGCACACTTATTAGGCATTGTAGGTAACATCTCTCATGTGAATCAAATTTAGTTACAAAGAATTTACATATGCGATGAATTCATTTCTAGTCATTGCATAATCATTGAAGACTAATAGTCCGGCAGATTCTGGCCAAAAATGGGCCTAATTGTTCATTTCGTGATAAAAGCATGAAATTTGGCACACACACTCATTAAGACCCATCTTGAAGATTTAACTATGGTGCCATCTCAATTTCAGTCTAAAAAGGGATATTTTGGGGCAAAAATATTATTTTGACTCAAAAATCACTAAAAATTGGGAAAAGGCTATAACTCATTCATAAATTGATATTTTCCCCCCATTTTTTCTTATTTTTGCCATTAAGACCTGTTTGAAATAGCAAGATATTGAAACATCTTGATTTCAGTGCATAAAATAATATTTTTGGGTAAAAACATTGTTTTTTGCTCAGAAATCACCGAAAAACGGATAAAGGCAATAACTCATGAATGAATGTAAATTTTTTGGAAGTTCTTTCATAATATTATCCCGAAGTGACCTTTTGATGAATCAGGTATAGTGCGATCTTAATTTCAAAGAGCAAAGAGACATTAATTTGGGGTAAAAATTATGTTTTTGAACAGAAATCTCTAAAAACTGGGAAAAGGCTTTTAGTCATTGATTCTTTCATATTTTGTTAATTCTTTCATAATATTTCATCCTTACAATTAATCTGAAATAGTAAGTGATGATGTTTCTTTGATTTAAAAGTATAATGAATTATTTTGGGGTGAAAAGGTTAAATTTTGCTCAGAAATCAATGAAAAATGGAAAAAGGCAATAACTCATGAATGAATGTGAATTTTAAGGAAGTTCTTTCATAATATTATCCTGAAGTGACCTTTTGGAGAATCAGGTATAGCGCGATCTTAATTTCAATGAGCAAAGAGACATTCATTTTGGGTAAAAATTGTGTTTTTGATCAGAAATCTCTAAAAACTGGAAAAAGGATTTTAGTTATTGATTCTTTCATATTTTGTCAATTCTTTAATCATATTTCATCCTTACAATTAATCTGAAATAGTAAGCAATGATGTTTCTTTGATTTTAAAGTTTAATGGATTATTTTGGGGTGAAAATGTCAAATTTTGCTCAGAAATCATAGAAAAATGGAAAAGGGCAATAACTCATAAATTTGTTAATTTTTTTGACAGTAACTTTCATAATATTATCCTGAAGTACACTTTTGGAGAATTAGCTATAGTGTCATCTTAATTTCAATGATCAAAGACACATTTTTTGGGTAAAAATAGTGTTTTTGGATTCAAAATCTCTAAAAACTGGAATTTCAAGGGCTTATATCCATTGATTCATTTATATTTTGTTCATTTTAGATCAATATTATTTCATCCTTACAACTAATCTGAAATAATGAGCAATGATGTTACTTTGACTTCAGAGTATAACGAAATATTTTTTGGGTAAAAATGTTGTGTTTTGCTCTAAAATCCCGAGAAAATGGGAAAAAGGCTATAAAGCCTTAAGTGATGGTCATCTTAACAAGTGTATCAAGGAATGTTTTTGTTAAAAACTTCAATTTTGTTGTTTGGAAACACTTGGCTATAACTCATTAATTCATTTATAATATAAAGTTTTTTTTACGATAACCTTAATTTCTGTCTGCAATGAAATATTTGGTCGAATTGGCTAGAAAATATTATTTTTGTGAATCAAATCAGGAAAGGTTTCACATTATTTAATGGCATTTAAGTGATCAAATGGAATGAGCCAGAAGAGATTACTTGATTATTTTGATATTTTTGGGAGGTAATATCTTAATTGTTCATCAAAAATTGCCGATTTCTGGAAAAATCTTAATACTATCAAATTCTACATCTTTATTGTAGTCACATATTCAAAAGTGTTTTGGGGTATATCATAGTTTGTCCTTGTACGTTAAGATACAAGAATGTATTCCTTATTAATTTGAATGATATTTTTGGGCAAAACATTTTTATTTATAGAAAACAGGAAAATAAGATAAGATAAGCTTTATTTAGAGTCGGCATGCCACTATAACAGGTACAAAACATAAGCTCTACTGAGGTTTTAGACCGACATAGTACATATTTACAAGAAGTATAAAAGAAAAAATCATTTTTAAAATTCTTTATTTCTTATCTAGCTGGTTTTTTCTTACTTATTCATCATTTCTCAGTTGTGAATGTTATATTTTGGGTTAAATACATAAACATAAGGTCGTAAAGCAAGCATTTATCTTTCAAACGCTAGCAATACATAACTTCTAAATAAGTTTTATTGCATTTTCAGTTTTACTTTTACCCAAAATGTAAAATACTTTATAAGATTAGAATAAAATGATGAGAACATTAAATAGGAATTAACAATTTGATAGGAAATAAAGATAATAAAAGTACAAATTTGAAAATGATACTTATTTCTTCAGTAAAATTCTTGTTTTCATCTATTTCTATATATAAAACATACTTTTGGCCGAAAAATATCTTACAAATTAGCAAGAGATACCTTAGATTTATATAACTCAATATGGCAAGCTATGATATACCCCAGAACACTTTTGAATATAATCAGTAATGTAGCATTTCAAAGTAAAAAAGATCTCCGAGAAGTCAGTGATTTTTAAATGAAAATGAATATTTTACCCCCAAATAGCAAAACAATCAAAACAATCTCTTCTGACTCATTTCACTTGATCACTTAAAGGCCATTAAATTAAAGGAAAGCTCTACTGTTTTCATTCATTAAGATATATAAATTTTAAAAATGATTCACAAAATATGTAATTTTGTGCATAGTTAGGGTTTTTTGCCCCAAAAATAGCATAAAAAATGAATTTCAGTTATTGAAGGACATTCATATCCATTCATTATAAGAGACAATAGTATTATCAAAGCTAAGATGTTTCAAATTGGCAGCTTAAAAGAAATATAAATCATTTTCTCAAAATAAGTGGTTTTTGCTAAAAAAAAAAATACAAGTTTTGCCCCAAAATGTTGACTGAAATGAGCTATTATTTTGCATTTTACTTTCGTTTGATCAGATCATTTACTTTCTTTATGAAAATTGCCTTAAATCTATACTATTAGATAAGACAATTGATTTAAAGAATTTTTTCAGAAATATGTTGTTTTTAAACGAAAAACAGGCATTTTGCCCAAAATTAAGTAGCAGATATATCATGTTTGTTTCAAACAATTTTAAAATTCATGGATGAACCTACATAACTTAAAGTACGTTCCTGATATCATTTTAAAAATTCTTAGAGATTCGATAAAAAATTCTCCAGAAATAAGCGATTTTTGTTCATTATTATTCCCCAAAAAACACTTTAATTATGAATGAAAATATCAGCAACACATATTTTATCTGAAAAAGTCAGAAAAATCATACAACAAAATAGACTTCAATCATTTATTTCATAACGCATAAAGGTTGTTTAAATTGATGTACAAAAATCCTAGATTTCTAATCATGCTAATTGAAAACACAGGTTTCTGTATAAAAACGAAAATTTTGAGGATTTTGCAAAATATTAAGAATGTAAATATATAAAATATGAATGTAAATATGTCATTTGAAAGAGGAGACATTGAAAATATTGTTTAATCCATCATTGAATGGTCATATGCAATGCCAGGTAAGTGAAAAGCAGGGAAAAAATCTAGATTTCGTCTAATTTCAAAAATTTGCAAAAATTCGACGTTTTTACCCCAAAACACAGAGAAGAATTTGAATTTGGAACTAAAAACTTATAACATATGAAAGAGCACCAAAAGTAATATAATTCATATTTATCAACTTTTTAAATCATCATCCATACAAATGTTGTACATTTTTTCCAATTTCAATTGATTTTCGACTAAAAAAACAAGATCCCCCCCCCCAAAAAAAGAAAAATATCTGTCTTAGCTACCTTTTTATTCATTGTTACAATACATTTTCATACACAAAAGTAATATCAGAATATATGGGTATCGTTTATTCACTTTGGATGATACCAATTACCTCAAATTTGGGATCTGGTCCAAAGACTTAAAGCCTTTTTCCGGTTTTAAGAGATTTCAAGACCAAAAACACCATTTTTACCCAAATTAATGTGTCTTAGCTATTTGAAATTAAGATGGCAATATAGCTAATTCTCCAAAAGGGTACTTCAGGATAATATTATGAAAGAACTTCCAAAAAAATTACATTTATTCATGAGTTATTGCCTTTTTCCATTTTCCGGTGATTTCTGAGCAAAAAAATCAACGTTTTTACCAAAAAAAATAGACCTTAATTCACCGAAATCAAGTTGATTCAATACCTTACTATTTCAAATGGGTTTAACTGATAGAAATAAGGGGGAAAATGGGGAAAAATATCAATTTATCAATGAGTTATAGCCTTTTCCCAATTTTTAGTGCTTTTTGAGTCAAAAAAACATTTTTACCCCAAAATATCCCTTTTTAGACAAAAACTGGGATGGCACCATAGCTAAATCTTCAAGATGGGTCTTAATGAATATGTGTACCAAATTTCATGCTTTTATCAAAAAGTGAACGATTTATGCAAGAATCTGCCGGACTATAATGGTAAACTAGAAAAGATACAAAATGTATGTATTTACAGTTTATATATGTATAAAATGTATATATATTTCCAATACACATGTTGTTTAAATTTTAGAGAATAAACCATTTTGTTGAGCTTGTTGATCTGTTATAGTATTTGAACGTTTGCGGTCTACCATAGATGATCCCGAGAGATGGTGTAGACATGGGGATCTCGAAAACATAAACAAAACATGTAGACAGTGTGATCTCGGAATGAAAATATATTTATATATAAGATTTTGAAAAAGAGGTCCCCAGTCCGTCTATGTCGCTCATCTGAGTACCTTGCAACCAACAAATTACATTCAGAATACTAGTATTTTTAAATGAAATTCTTTTCATCAAGTTATTCCAAAAATGTGAAAATGTGATTGGGAGGGATCGAGCAAAGTGTAAGGTGAACTAGCTCCATCTGGTAACAAGTTAAACAAGAATATCAAGATAACGATATACTAGTATTTAAATATTTTTATATTGTTTTATTCGACTTGAATTTGACTACGGATTGGAAACAGAAGTACACAAATGTAATGAAAATTCAAACAAACACATCAATAAAAACAAATAGACAATCACGAATGTGAAAGTTATAATAAGTGAAGATAAATTGAGATAAAATTTTTAAAGAAAAATATCCGTATACAGGTTTTAACAACGAATGCACTTCCGGTAATAATCATGATAATATCAACGACAATTTGAGTCTACAAAAGTTGCTTTTCCGCTAAAAAGTCCATTTTTCTTGCATAAATCTGGTTTCACAAGATTTGAGTATGATAGTCTTTCTAAGTCGTTCCAGCATGCTGTTATTTCTTTAACCTTTGACCTTTGTTTACGATGCATTTTCAGTTGTTCCATAAGACTAGATATTCTGACTCTGGGTATCTGTAGGACGACGGCGGAAAATCCCGTACATGCCGACCACAGACCACGTGACAATAACTCTTCCCCCGTCACACCCCTCCAAACATTCCACGCAAATGTTCCTGAAAAAGATAATTAAAATCATCAAACAAAACTAATATCGATACCCTCTGTTGTGTGCGTTTAACTTAAATTTATCATCTGGCTAAATATATACATAATCATATCAATACAACGCAATGGTGTGAGTACCTGCACATATGGCACCTATAGATATGGACATTGTGTTGAAGAAACGTGCATCTCTAGCTGCCTTCTCCTCAACTACATTCACTACAGAGCTTAACAATACCTCACATCCCTCCAGCAAGTCTTGTAGCTGCTTTGTCTTAGTAACTATGGAAACTACCTCCTCATCCATTGAAAACCCAGTTTGCCTGTGGGCAACCATTCCATTGGCTGATCCTTTCACATGTTTATCACAGACAGAGCTCGCTGCCCTTTGCAGTATCATTGCAATCTCTCTGGCACTGAGTATACGTGAACCTAATTCACAAAGCTGCCCATGAATCCGAGTAGGTAAGACCACGGCGTCTTCGGCTGCCATGCGGCAAATGTCACGTGATCCTTCGATATATATTGTCTCGGTGAGTAGAACTAGGATCTGACGCAAGACCAGTTTCCACGTCATCAGCGACTCGGCACATTGGCTTTTATAAAACCGTTTCATATATATGAGGAAGCACTTTGTATCACTGAAGAAATGTTCACTGTCACCATAGCAACTGTTGCCAAGGAGTTTTTCCAGATGCTCCAGGAGAAATTCTATAACTTTAACATCTTCAAATGAGGGATCAATGTTCTTAAGCCAATGGAGACCTGACAGATGATACAAAAATAAATAATTAATAATGTGAAAAAAGTGAATCTTGTTAGTTTTGTTTGGCTCAAAATCAAGATTCGTCTCACGAAATAAAATGTTTAATGTGAAGTTCTACATGTTGTATTACCCATGATTTTGAAAAAACCTGGGAATAATGCAGATTAGTACATCACATGGTAAATCCTTGGAATTCCATCAATTTGGTTGAGCACGCGGGACTACGATAGAATAGTGCTTGGCGACTGCCACTGGGCACCATTGCTTTTTGCTTTACAGAGTTAAGTCTGCGCTATAGGTGTCGCCACTTCCTCGTACGTGTAAAAAACTGCATGATTCATATTGATATGATTAGAATATTTTACGAGGTCATGTGATGCACTAAACTATTAATGCCCGTTTGTGTGGGTACTATTCTCTCATAGTGTTGCTTTTGATATACAAATACTGCTCTCCATGACGCACTCTGCCAAATTTTTTGAAAGCTACCGCTGTCGGAAACTTTGAAAGCTAGGTAATCGCTGACGAAAATAAGTTAACGATATATCGCTGACGAAATTTCGTCATCTCTCAGTATTCAAAATTTTGAAAGCAATCGCTGACGAAATTTTGAAAGCTAAGCTTTCAAAAAGTTCACTTTTCAATTCGTAAACGAATTGAAAGCGAATATTAAACTTTGGACTGGTCGGGGCTGTAAGTCTGTCCTGTGATTCACTAAACCTATTTTCTGATAGTGTTGCTTTTAGAAGGTATGTATACGAGGGTTGTCAGAAAAGTTCGCGGACTGGTCCATCTTTTGAAAATTTGGTGCAAACCTGTTACTGAAACTGGTATCAAATAACTTATTTACCATTTTACTATTTATTATGCACATTCATAACTCGATTGGTACCTAAATATTACTTATTTATTCACATGAGATCCACGGAGCACCATAATTTTTCAAAAATAAATGCCACTTATTGTACTTACATGTATATTTTGTTCCTAAAAATCAAACATAAGATGTCCGGATCAAATATTGCCATATAATTAGGTTCCTTTGATACCCGGTGTCATTTTATGCAGTATATTAGTCTCGATATATTCCATAAACTTGTACGGAGAAACAATAGAAAATGTAAAGGCAGCTTGCCCCATCTTTCATTGAAAAACGTGACGTCAAGCGTACGGACGGAGTACAACGCACAAAGAGACAACCTCATTATGACTAAAGAAATACACCTACATGTATAAAGATAATAAATTTGCTTGATATGTATATGACTAATACTTCTGGTACACGAAAACCTTATTTCAAATTCTGCATGCGATTTTCGGAATGTCAAAACAACTCTGAGGATTAGAAAAGCAGAAGAAATACATGCACTTGTACTTTGTAATGAAGGTGTAAATGATGGTAGTAAAACTGTACTTCATCAAACCGACTGCGAGGGGGATACTATCAATCTGTAATAATGACAAATCTTAACGATATAAAGAATATAACCGAAGCTTTTGAAATAAGTAAGTCATTAGACAATGGTCCCGCGGAATGTGAACCATTACATGTATCTTGTAACAAATACGCCGTTTACGGTAGTGTATCGTCACAGTTGCTTCGTGCGGCACTACGTTCCTATCCCTTATATTGCTTCCTCATTTAAAATGAATACGATTTTAGGTGAAAAGTCTTCTTTTCGCATCTATCAAACGTATTATGTCTGAATTTGATATTTATTTTATCCTGAAGTGAGTAACGGACATTGTCCTCGAACTTTCATGACAGCCCTCGTACATGTACATGTACATGTACAGTATGCCCTCGCTGACTCTTGTAAAAAGTCTGCTATCGAGGTCATGTAGTGCGCTAAACCTATTATAATGTCCGTTTCTCTCATAGTGTTGCTTTCGGATGGTAAATATACTAATTTTAAAAATAATGCCTTCGTTGACACTCGGGAACTATTCCTTCAAAAGCAACACTTTGAGAGAATATTACCTACACAAATGGGCAATTAACATGTTCAACAGGGCTGATTTAACATCAATTCTGTCGGTGGAACTTAAAGATGTATTCCCTGTATCTTCTAGAAAATAGAGTATATTATCTAATTTCATTATTTTTGTTTTATTGGATAAAGAAACCTACAAAAATTAACTAATATATAAACATAACATGTGTTTTGCCGGCGAATTCACAATGTTTACAATCAATAATTATAAATAAACTCATGTCGTAAAAGGTGAGCTTTATCTCACGAAGCTTAATTTCTAGTCATCAATCTGGAAAGATTTGAAAACTTGATAGCTACCGACTAAATAATCCGTGAAAATTTACCCTTATTTACCCTTAATCAAGTTGAATAATCTATGTCGTTATTATTTCAAATTTGTAATCATGGTAATGCGCATGCGTAACTTGGGGTTTTCCATTTTCGGTGTAAATATTGTGAGCCAGAAATATTTACAATAAATTATCTTTATATTTCAAGCGCGGATCCAGAGGGGGGGTCGGGGGGTCCGGACCCTCCCCCTGGAATTTTCGAAGAATAACTAATTTTGTTATTAATATACATATTTCATAAGATTAAGTCCCAATTCCCCTTTTGTTGTCATAATACATGTATTTGAAAAATATATCATGAATTTGTATCAGAAATCTTTCATTTTGATAATTTTTTGACGTCAGCATTCCAATTTTTTTCTCTGGCGAGCGGAAGCGAGCCAGAATTTATTACATACATGTACGTTATTTTCAAATGATGCTGCGCTTTCCTATATACAACACATATACATTACACCTAGGTCAATGAACAAGGACACTATGAAAACAAAAAGAAACTGAAAAAGACTTGAAGAGTGGATTTTATTCCAATTCTCGGAAAAAAATTTCGCTGGCTCGCTATCGCTCGCCATTTGTTGTTTTTACATGTTAGAACTGACAATCATAATTCAAGTACTATAATTATTGTGCAAATCCAAGACTTTAATTTTTTTTGCTCGCCAATACTTTCCAGTTACCTGTTTTATCAATAATTAGAAACAGAATTGACATAAACTTTACTTTCTTGCGTTGGTTTTGTTTGTTTGTTTGTTTGTTTGTTTTTTTTTTTTTTTTTTGTTTTGTTTGTTTGTTTTTTTTTTTTTGCTCTTCAAAAAATTCGGACTTTAGGACCCCCCCTGAAAAAAATTCCTGGATCCGCCCTATGAAATCAATCGGTACCATTATTCAAACTTCTGTAAAATTACTCTGTTTCTTCTGGAAGTATTTAGAATAATGCAAAATTCGAGTACAGCCGTGCAAAACGATACAAATACACGAAATTTTCATGACCTACCTCAACATATGGCAATGACAATGACAATGACAATGATTTATTCTCATTTCACATATAAACATATATGGTTGAGAAAATATTTACATATATAAATAGTATCTAATGCATGCGTGGAATATGATAATGATAACTTAGAGGATTACATTTACCCTCTCCTGAACAACTGATAAAAATTTACATACTTTTTTCAAAACATAAACATCTGAGTTATTAAACAGCGAATGAAATTTCAAAATATTTGGGTTTTGTTGACAAAAATGCGGAAGAAATCTATGTCTTGCTTGTAAAATAGGTTCAAAATTACATGTAAATAAATAATGAAACTCGTCACCAACCTCGTTTTTACTACAAAGAGTACATTTTCTATCAGAACGAGGTATATTTCTCCATCTTCCTGTTTCAATTGGCAATTTGAAATTTCCTGATCTATATTTACAGAATATATTTCTAAATCGAGGAGTTAATGAATTCAAATAGTTTTCAAATTTAAACTCTGTCTTAAAAATTCTATAATTAATACATTTTGGCGAATTAAAAACTTCACTATACCATCCTTGCTTAAACTGATCAATAAGTATTAATTTCAATTGTGCTTTAAGCCAATTTAAGTTTCCAACATACTGATTAGACCATAAGTAACTGAGGCCACTTTTATTCAAAATATCTTTCACATATCTAAACCATGGTAAATCTTTAGTAAATGCTAGTGAATACAATAAACTTGAAAATTTATTTCTTTTTGGCTGTACAATATTTGCCCAGAACATTATCAATCTGGTCTTAATTGAAATATCTGTAGTGTAACGTCCAAGTTCTCCATAAATAATACAATTTGGAGTATTTTTTCTTAAATTCAATATATATTTACAAAATTTGAGATGCAGCTTTTCAAAAATGGAAGTGTTCGAAAATCCCCATATTTCACATCCATAAGTAGCAATGGGTAAAACAATCTTATCAAATAAATCTAGGGCACATTCAATAGAAAGATTATGTTTTCTCCATTTTGATATAACGTTGTACATAGCTTTAATAGACTTGTCATATAATGATTTTATATTAGCTTTAAAGTTACCATTAGAGGTGAAAATAACTCCAAGGTATTTGAATTCTTTAACAACTTCAATATTTTTGTCATTAAAACTAAAATCAAAAGATGAAGTCGATCTGCTGCCAAAAATGACAATTTTGGTTTTTTCTACATTGACATTTAATTTCCAAAGATCACAATATTCAGAAAATTTGTTCAACATTTCTTGTAAATTTTCAGCAGACTCAGACATCAAGACAGTGTCATCTGCGTAGAGCAGGACAAATAAGTTAATGTACAATTCTAAATCCCTTTCACACATAGAAGTGATATTTTGTAAGCCAGTCACATTTTTTGACTTCAGAAAATCTTCCAAATCATTTAGAAAAATAGAAAAAAGGAAAGGTGATAAGTTTTCGCCTTGTCTGAGGCCGATCTGACAAGGGAAGAATTCAGAAAAATTACCATTGCATTTAATTCTTGCCTTAATTCCTTGATACATACTCCTAATTATCTTAAAGCATTTTCCATCTATGTTAGAATTTAACAATTTATTCCATAAACCGATTCTCCAAACGGAATCAAACGCCTTCTGAAAATCAATGAAGGCACAAAATAATTTTCTTTTAGATTTCTTATATAATTCAATAAGTAAATGAAGTGTAAAAATATGATCAATCGTAGAAAAATTCTTCCTGAAACCTGCTTGATTTTCTAAAATAACATTCATTTCATCTGAAAATTCATTAAGTCTCACATTTATAATTGAAGTAAAAAGTTTCCCAAAAGCACTAAGTAAAGTAATTGGTCTATAATTTGTAGGGTCAGACTGACAACCTTTCTTCTTAAAAATAGGAACTATATCTCCACATAGCCAACTAGTTGGGAAAACACCTGTATCTAAAATTAGATTAAATAGTCGATTATAAATGGGTAACATCACGTGACAGGTCGAGCTAAGATATTCATTATAGATATGATCTGATCCTGCCGACCTATTTCTTTTCAACATCTTAATACAATGTAAAATTTCATCATCAGATATTGGTCGATTAATGACACCATTCACTTCTAAATTTGCTAATATGTCTAAATCATTTTCTGATAAAACATGATCTGGTATAGAAACATCACTATAATCATTAAGATTTCGAAAAAAGTCAAACAATGTATTCATATCAGCCTTTATATTAGCTGTATTTCTATTACCTGTATTTATAATCCGCCAGTATTCTTTCGGATTTGAACTTCTCAGATTTCTCAACAATTCTCTTTTGTTATTTCTGTGATTTTTAACAGCATTTTTCATGATTTTTTTATACAATCTCTCTTTGGCATATACATCTTCTTTGAAAATATTGTTTCCATATTTTTTATACAATCGTTTAGCCCTCTTAAAATTTTGACGGGCGTTTTTACAATCAGTTGTGAACCATGGTTTTTTAAACATATATGATTTTCTTTTTTCAATTCTTCTTTTTGTACTTTTACAACCAAAAACTGATTTAGCACTACAAGTAAATATATTGTTGATTCTTGAAACAATCGAATCAATAAATTCACTATTTACGTCATTTATGTTGACAGTTGCCATTTCACTAATCATAATTTCTAGTTCATCAGAGCGATTACTGCATTGGTTAATAAAATTTTCTTTACAATTATCATCCCATGAGTTTGCAACATCTTCACTGACAGCACATTCATTAACATTGTAATGAAGTTCATTTTGAGATGAATTTGTCGATATTGTTAAACAAATAGGGTTATGTACATCTGATAAGAAGCACGAGAAAGGCAATACACAAAAATCATGAATAAGTTCAAGTGAGTTGATATTTGACAGACAGTAGTCAATAACACTTATATTTTTACAAGTTGTCTTTCCTTTCGACTTTTCATCTCCGATTCTGCCGTTCAAGATTAAAAGATTTGTGTGTTTACATAGGTCTAATAATAAATTACCATAATGATTAACATGTAGGTCTTCTGATTTTCGTATGATTGGGATATCTAAACCTGATAGATGACCAGCTATGTCATCAAGTACTTCAGCTTCAAAATCAGTTTCACATGTAATAAAATCTTGAGCAATACCAGTTCTACCATTAAAATCTCCAATCAAAAAACTATATTTACAATCATGTGAAAAATTGACATATTCTTCTTCGATCTGCTCGAAAACGTCAGATTCTGCATATTTAGAACCCTCTGGGGGGATGTATACCACCCCAAGTGGCACAACATTCGCTGATACGAAATATTTCTGATCTGTATAATTCCATAAGAAGCAAAAATAAATTCATTGTTGATAAATGACACAAGTGGAGCAAATCCTTATCCTAAATATTGAATATTTGATCCACTGATGTCTGAATTCGCTCATCCAAACATGGCATCATGCATCATTCCGTAGACGACAGTGCCGGTCGTCCTTGAATTTCATCTGGTGTGACATTCATCTCCAATATCGTTTAAATTACATTTTTGACAAATTCTATTTTCGCGAGGTATATTTTCCCAGCGTCCTGTTTCAATAGGTAAATGAGTATTACAAGTGCGAAATTTGCAGAAAGTTATGGCATCTTTTTTTGTTAGTATATCTAAATAATTTTCAAATTTTAATTCATGTTTATAAATTCTGTAATTAGGTGCTTTAGGAGAGTTGTCTAAATAAGAGTACCAGGTTTGTTTAAATTGATCAATTAGAGTAAGTTTAACTTTTGCCTTAATTCATTTTTAAAAAGTTCATTGATGATGAAAATTGATTTTGCCATATGTTTGTTAGCCACAATTATTCAAAATATTTCGTACATTTTGTATCCAGCAAAATTTTCCATTTTCTTCATTGATATTATGACTTAGTTTGTATAGCAAATGAGCTATTTTTGTTTCTTTACCATTAATTAATTTAGCCCAATATGAAACGATACGTGTTTGTATTTGAATGTGTAGAGGATGTCGACCAAGCTCACCGTATACCATGAAATCTGGAGTAGATTGTTTTAAATGAAGCAAAAGTTTACAAAATTTCAGATGAACTCGTTCTATTTTAGCAACATTGGAAAAACCCCACACTTCGCATCCGTATAATAAGATAGGCTGCACTATTTCATCGAAGAGGTCTAATTGACATTTAATTGAAAGGTTTTGCATTCGGCCTTTTTTTAACACATCATATAGAGCTTTTGTTGCATTTGATATTTGTTTCTGCTTAGCTTTTTCAAATGAACCTGTTTTATTTAAGATTAGTCCTAGGTAATTGAAATCTGATGCTTATGATTTACGAGTTGTCTCCCTTTGCGGAATATTACAATTTTTGTTTTATTGCCTGACCTCATGAGGTCAGGCACACCTAGATTTGAAATGCATGAAACAAAACAAGAAGTCATTGTGGCTTTTGCATGTAATAATGATGAAAGCGCCGTTTACAAACATTCACAAGATCAGACAAAAACAGCATTCTCTTTTAAAGAGTTATCGCTCCTTTCACATGGACGCTTATATAAATAGTCGTACGTGAAGGTACCAGTGTGTCCAAGAGATCTAGGTGGCTGAGTGGTCTAGGAGTTAATCTCTCACGCAGACGACCGGAGTTCGAGTCCAGGTGCGGTCGTCTGAAAGTTGATTACTAGAAATTTTTTATTTCGTTTACATTACAAGCGGTGCTACTTTTAATTTATTGCACACGATAGCGGACCACAAATCAGAAGCACTGATGCTGTTTACATGATACACGTGTTTTTGGATTTTTAATGGTGGGGGGGGACTTCTGTACATCACTACGGAGTTATCAGAAATGTATACTATACTGAGTTATAGATTCATTTCAACGTGTTCCTCTTTTTTTTTTTCTTAAGTGTCCATCAAGTCAAGACTACGGGGTAAAGAGGGTCGCTGTTATTTTGTTAAAGTCAGGCAAGCTTTTTTGAAAAGCTTATACTTGTCTACGTCAAGGACTTATAAACTCTGTTTATAAGTCCTTGTCAACGTTTATATTTAAATTCCATTTCTTACAATAATTTTCAAAATTATTAAGTTGGTTTTGTAGTTGAAGTGGAGATTCGCCCATTAAAACTGTGTCATCCGCATAAAGAACTGTGAATAATTTGATATACATTTCTAGTTTATTTTCGAACATTTCGGAGATAGTAGGTACACCCTGGTCACCGTTTTCAGTTTAAAAATCTTGTAAATCGTTTAGGTAAATAGCAAAAAGGAAGGAAGACATATTTTCGCCTTGTCTAACTCCATCTTCACAATCAAAGAAGGGTGAAAACTCGTTATCATGAATAATTTTTTTATTTAATTTGACTATACATGTCATAATGATATTATATATTTTTCCATTGATATTATTTGACAAAAGTTTTAACCATAATGCTTTACGCCAAACCGTGTCAAAAGCTTTTTGAAAATCTATGAACGCGCAATATAACTTTTTCCTTTTGATTCTAAGAAGTTCAAATAGCAAATGAATAGAAAATAAAATATCAATCGTTGAATACTTTTTTCGGAATCCTGTCTGATTTTGATGTATTGTATTAAATTCATCCGAGTAGTTATTTAATCTTTCATTTAGCAATGAAGTGAAAAGCTTACCGACACAACTTAGAATTGTGATAGGCCTATAACTTTGGGGGTTATTTTTATCACCTTTATTTTTATAAATAGGTTTTATGTTCCCTTCTAGCCAACATTTTGGTACTATCCCAGTTGTAAATATTAAGTTGAAGAATTTTTCATAAAATGGTAATAGTTTATTGCATGTCGATTTTATGTATTCATTCCGTATTTGGTCATCACCGCATGATTTGTTATTTTTCAAATTCCTTATACTTTTCACTATTTCATCCTGTGTGATATTGTCGTTTAATTTATCGTTTAATTCATTAAGGTCTAGTTTTGACATTTCATTCTCAATCATCAAATTCATTTCATCACTTATTTCGGGTGCTTTATTTAGATCTTTAAAGTAATTATATAAAGTGTTTATATTGATTGAAGATGTATCGTCTTTATTTGATTTTCCTTCGTGTTTGTTTAATATTTTCCAAAATTCCTTTGGGTTATTGGCCGACGTTGGGAACCACCCGGTCGTTAATAGGTTTACCTGAGTGACATAAGCTTGATAGGCGTGGCATACCGTCTTTGAAGACAACGCCGTCTGCGAGCGGCGTGTTACATCAAAGACAAACCGACAGGTAATCCTTTATTATGCTAATGAGATACCCGAGTCCCATCTGTTTTAAGCTGTCAATCAAAAATTGATAGGGGTAAAAGGATTAATGGGAACCAATCAGATACCAATAAGAGACGCTAGCCCTATAGCAGTCAGTGAGCAAATGACAGATAATTTACCTGTCCTCTTATATAGTCCCCCGTCGGCCTTTAATTCTTTTAATTTTTGTGTCGCCTGCGAAGCATAGCGACACTTAGGGATTACTTTGTCCGTTGTCCGTCTGTCCGTCCGTCTGTCTGTCTGTCTGTCACACTTTGGGTGTCACAGCCCATAACTTTTGATAGGTAAGTGATAGGGCTTTGATATTTCACATGTGTATTCCTTGTGACAAGACCTTCCTACACATACCATAATTTTTGACCTAGTGACCTTGACCTACATATTTGACCTACTTTTGAAAAAAAAAACATAAGATTCACTATATCTTTTGATTGGTAAGTGATAGGGCTTTGATATTTCACATGTGTATTCCTTGTGACAAGACCTTCCTACATATACCATAATTTTTGACCTATTGACCTTGACCTTTTAAATTTAAATTAAATTAAAATTTAGAATGGATATATCTTTTGATTGGTAAGTGAAAGGGCTTTGGTATTTCACATGTGTATCCTTTCTACACAGACCATAATATTTGACCTTTTGACCTTGATCTAGATTTTTGATCTACTTTTCAAGAAAAGTAATATTGGCTATATCTTTCGATTGGTAGGTAATAGGGCTTTGATATTTCACATGTATTTTCCTTGTAACAATGCCATTCTACACATACTATAATTTTTTACCTTTTGAACTTGACCTTTATATTTGACCTTCTTTTCTAAGGTTGTACATATCTTTAATTGGTAGGTGATAGGTCTTTAATATTTCTTATGATGAGACCTTTTTGTTATCAATTTTTACGTAGTGACCTTGACCTAGATGATTGACACTCTGTTCTGAAAATTTGAGAATGACCATAAATTTTAATTTGTAATTAAGAGATTAAGAGGTCTGATATTTCAAATGAATTTCATTTGACAAGACTTTTCTACTGATACCAATAATTTGATCCACTTTCTAGAATAATAATCAAACCGCTTCGCAGGCGACACAAGCATTCCTTGGATTGCTATTTTTTAATCAAATCGTTCCTATATTTCATGATTTCTTTATCAAGTGTTTTCTTGTAACTTTTTTGTTTTTCTCTGTACGTAGCCTTTGCACGTTCAGACTTTTGTCTTAGGAAATAATTTTTACTTTTTCTATACTCTTTACGGGCTTCTGTGCATGCTTTAGAGAACCATGGTTTACTGTTTCTTTTATAAACTTTTCTATTATTTATTCTCAATGTTTTTGTCCCAAGAGACGTTTTAGCAGCATCGATATATATCGTATTCAATGTTTCAACAATATGATTTATATTTTCACTTGTAATATTATCATTTTCTTCTATTTTTTCTGAAAGGTACCCTCCCGCCAGGCATGAAAATACACAAACACAAGATCAATATAAAGGAATTTTGAAATTAAGACTGAAAACATAAATGAAAAATATATTTCTCAAGTGAAGTGGATAATTCTGAACTTAATCTTTACATTCTTTAGAAAAACTACCTCATCTCTTGATATTACTCAATTTACTGATGGCAAAAGCATTTTAAAGTATTCAAGATCATTTACTGATAATTTTTACCTGAAAAATGCATGTTTGTGTATGGTTTTTTTTTTTTCTTAGGAATTTTCCTAATTTTAGGTACCCGCCCGCGGACGTAAAACAAAATATCAAATTACTATGGCCTTGCATTGCAGCCGGGTGTGTTCCCGATTCGTCGACTTCAATTATATGATAATCACCTTAATTGGGTGTCAAAGGGGCCATCTAAGGGGCACGGGTAGACTAATAATTAACTAATTAGTATAGAGTTTACCTGTAGTTTACTTGTAAAAGTATATGATGAGTATTGAAAACTAAGATTTTGATCGTGTGATGTAATGTGTCTTTGTTCAATCTCTAAATGAGTATTGAAAACTAAGATTTTGATTGTGTGATGTAATGTGTCTTTGTTCAATCTCTAAAGATGTGCTAGTCTTTATATGAATACACTTTTCAAATATAAATATAGCATCAACACTCGTCGTTCAAAGTTTTCTTGAGCTACAGCAGAAGTGAATTATTTTAGTTACATTTACTTCATTTCACAAAGATATTTCATATTTAAAAAAAAAATATGAATCGCAAGCGATATAAGTCCACTACCGCCGGTCCGGCATTAATCCATGTTCTTCAACTCTGCCTTGACCTGTACTTACACCAAAAGATGAATCCAACATCAAAATGAGTTCAATATGTGTTTTAGAAAAAGTCCTGGAAAACAGGAAAATTTAATGAAATTTGCTATGAGGCCATACCTCTTGTAAGAACAAATAAATCAAACCCAACTTCAACTTATTCTTTATCAGACTATAATGTATCTTCATACCAAAATTCAGCTCAATATCTACAAGAACAGGCATGAAAAGACTGGAAATTGAGAAGTTCATGTAATTTGCTAAGTGCAGGGCCATACCTCCTGTAGGAATGGGTCAATAAAATTGAAACACGACCTTGATTTGTATCACACTAAGATATATTCACATACTAAAAATGATTTCAATATCTGCAATACCATGGAAAAAATACCAAAGTCCGGAAAACTAAGAATTTCATTAAATTTGCTATGTCCAGGGGCCATAAATCTTGTAAAAATAGGTCAATCGGAACCAAACTCAAACTTGATCTGTATAACACGAAGATGTAATCACATATAAATAATTATTTCAATATCTATAACAACAGACGGGAAAAGTCCGGAAAACTGAGAATTTCATGAAAGTTGCTAAGTCCAGGGGCCATAACTCTTGTAGAAATAGGTCAATCGGAACCAAACTCAAACTTGATCTGTATCACATTGAGATAAACTCACATACCAAAAATGAGATCAATATCTGCAACGACAGCGAAAAAAAGTCTGGAAAACTAAAGTGTGACAGACAGACAAACGGGGTGGAAACTATAAGTCCCCTCCGGCGAGCCTGTAGGGGACTAATGACGGAAATGGTTCCACAGTACTCTGTGAATGCTTCGGTAAGTAATGTGATGTCCGCCTCATCTCTGTCCACGTCCTCAATTGCGTCCAGTGGCTGCCCGTCGTACCGATGTCTTTACTGCGTTGTTGTCCTGGTAGGGTAGTTGAAGTCCGGTTGCTTGGGCTCGTCTCCACATACATGTACACTGAATATAGTGGAAAAAGCACCCCGTTGTTGTCAACACGGACGTGGATTGTGTACATCTGGTGGAACAGGGTAAGGCAGGTGTAAAAGGTTCCGTCGCAGTAGATTGTGTCGGCTGCAGCTAGGTCATGGAGGTTGGTGTCGGTGGCGAATACGATGGTCCGCTGTGATTGGTGGCTCTCGTCTATCAGTAGGAATCGGTCGCCGGTTGCTGTCTCTGTCTACTTGTCGTCTAGGGTGATGGAGGATTGCGTCTTGGTCTGTTGTTGAATGTTGGTAGTCGCTCCGCCACTTGCTTGCAGACATCGTCCCAGTTATTTTTTTTTTAAATATATTTACGTGATTCCGTATTATCTAGTGTTTGGATTGAAAAAGAATTTTTCTGTTTTGAGTCGCCGTATTGCTTCAAATCTCGCTTTACCTACGTTTTTCATTTATTTTATGTACTTTTTTTCAGTTTCAATATTTTCAGTCATTTAACATGTTAATTTTTTTTCAACCATACATGTATGGTATTAGCAAATAAATATATGAATAAATAAATAGATAAAAAGGGGGAAAAAGAAAAGGAAAAAAGAGCACATACTTATATGAAAGGTCATTGAAAAGAGTACTCATTAGTTAATGCTTAATTTATATGTGCCCTTTTGATGGCCCCTTTAACACCTATAATCACTTAATTGAAGTCGACGAATCGGGAATAAACCTGCAGCCGTACATGAATAGAAAATGTTCTGAGACTGAGAATGACAGTGGTGGATTCAAAGGGGGGGGGGGGGGGAGGTAATCATGGGTAAAACGATCATTTTCAATCAAAAATAGTAAATATAAGTGAATATTAACTACCTGTAAGTAAATATAATTGTTTAAAAATGCATCAATTTTTACTCTTTAATCAATTTGCAGTCACGAAAGTGGGTCCTAAAATGCAGAAATCAGAAATTCAAGAGCTTCCGGGGGCTTTCACACCCCCACCCACCCCCCCCCCCCCCCTGGTCCCCCTACCAGGGCTCTGCCTGGACCCGCTAGGCGGTCCCCAGACCCCTCGCCAATTCTTTACGCCCCCCCCCCCCCCCCAATTAAAAAGCTGGATCCGCCACTGAATGAGGTGTGAGGTAGCCCTCTCCTCAGTCCCCCTCTTTTCCCCTTTCTTTCTACCTTTTTTCTTTAACCGGTCCCTTTTTCCATTCTCTCCTTCTACCCCATTCACTGCTATATGGTATGTTTATAGCCTGCGAGAGTATACATATACTATATGGAACAATGTAAGAATTTGGGAATACATACAAATTCAATCTAGGAGGTCGAAGATGATCTAAAAATATACTATCATTTATAATATCGGCGAGTGGGACAAGCCGGGAATATTTTTTATTATTATTTCCTGATTTTATTTTGGTGGGTATAAGAACCTCTCCGCCACCACCCCCCCCCCCCCCCCTTGGCGAGATCCGCCTTCACTCATCCGACCACTTGACTTCGTCTCTATCTAAATTCAACTTTAACTCAAACAAAGAGGGGGGGGGGGTTGTCGCATGCGTAGCTAGATCAGCCGAAAGGTCAATGACGAGGTCGACCTAACTGATAATGCTGTAAATATTTACCATCTTTTGTGGATCCGTCCATTGATACTTTTTGCATTTACCCCATCACAGGATGTGACCTCTGGGGGAGGGGCTGACCGCGCCCTCCATGTACTACACGCTCAAATTGTCCCCCTACCGTTACACGTCCCCCCATATCGACCTTGATGATGTCCTGATGTTTCCGTATCGGTGATTCTAACGTCAACAAATGTCATACCTGTCAGGGAGCATCCACAAATATACCTGGCAGGGAGCAGTCATTATAGATAAAACGGACTTGCATGTGCTTTTTTTTGTATTACAAAATTAGAACGAAATGGTGAAAAAAGAGTATTTAGTCCTCAAGGATTAGATTGAAGACTTCCTGTCGATTAATGTAAAAATTATCACGAAAATTATAACATGAAAGGTAAAATAATTGGAATTAAGTATAATTGTATAACTTTGCCTCGATCTACTTAATATATTGCATAAAAGCTGCATGATAATTAAAAATCAAAAGAGAATTACATAATCATGATAATTGTGAAGTCTATTCTATGCCGTTATCTTGACGTTTCTTGTGCATGTTGTATTTATCGCTATATTTTCTGGTTTTTGTTACCGGCAAACTATTTTTCAATGGGGGGGGGGGGGGGGGGGGGCTTGGGGATCCTATTCGGTATAGAAGCATAAAAAATGCTTCTCATTAGTGGTTACATATGACATCCTTATTCATCTGTTTTTAGCCATTTTGTCTTTTTAATGATTCAGAATTGAAAGTCTTAAAAAGACAATTTTATAATATAATGGGAAAATGCAAATTTATAGGATCTCGCGACTTTCTATACGCGAACGACAACTTTAGATGCCTTACTTCACTCTAATTTAGAATGGTTTGGGTTTCTGTTATTTTTTTAACCCATTCTTTCTCCTGGGTTTATAATTATGTACTTTGTTACAGTCGTTCTTCAAAATTTAATTTGTAATGGGCAAAAATTAAAAACTTTGGTTGGAAAAAAAAAACTTCTAGAATGACTTGCTGTTGAAGATGACCGTGTGCCCCCTCCCTCGATCGATCCTCGATGTCCTAACTACTGCACTGTTGTTGCATAACTACATTCCTACGCCACTGTAAAGTAGAATCATGTGATCAAAACAAGTTGTCGTACAAAAGAAAGCAGGCACGTGGTTTTGACATGTGACCACATTATGAATCAGGGATTTTACGAGTGGTTTGTCATTTGTGTATGGTTGTTATATAAGGTAGCAGAGAG
This sequence comes from Pinctada fucata, assembly GCA_028142955.1. NCBI lineage: Eukaryota > Metazoa > Mollusca > Bivalvia > Pterioida > Pteriidae > Pinctada > Pinctada fucata. The sequence goes on along the minus strand of AP027112.1, from coordinate 27,831,808 downwards.
GGGCTGGAGATTTGGGGAGAAGACGCTGGGGTTAGGATACAGACCCCTCCTTACACCAGACCATGGAACTGTCCAAGATAGCAAAGAATTTGATCAAGAGCGTAGCCACAGGAGATGTAAGTTTGAAATGTTTACATATACTTAGCATTAGTCTGTTAGTACAACCGAAATTTACGAAAAGATGCTCGATAGTTGCATGTATTGTAAGATGTATGTACATGTATGTATAGTATACATATTTCCGGTTAAATTACGCATTTTGAATTTCAAATGTATGATGATAATGAGGCAATGGTTGTATATCAATACAGTGTGGGAATTTCTTACTAAACAGTGGCGTAGCGACCAAGACATTGTCCTTTTCAAAGGTCCTAATTCCTACACTCTTTATTTATTATTTTTTTGTATGAAACTTTATTAAGATTTTAAACACACTGAAGATGAAGTTTAAGTAAATTGCAAATTAAATGTCGCCTCCTCCAAAATTTATGTACACTAGTTTGATAGTACGCACGTTACCACACATGAGATGCTGTGATTGATTCTAAAGACTGTGTTGAGAGATTGGTTTCACTTTGTGAAGGCCTTTTTATGGCTGTAATATTCCCATATGTCGCCAAATGATTCTCACCTGTACCATGTGTACTATGGCAGGTGTCTACATATTGTAAGTAAACTATTGACCTCTAAACTTGCTAACTGATTGGGTGATAATGATGACGTGAATGAAGCAAGTCATGTGTCAACACTGGATCCTTTAAGGAAGTAACTAGAATCGACTGCATACAGCGGTTGGGTGTGACAAGGCCGAGGTCCTCATTGGTGAAACCGGAGGGTACTATAGGAACCAAGGTCATAGGTCAAGGGTCAACATCACAGTACATTAACTTTGAAATTGATTCTGATTGATAAATATTGTTTTGGCAATAACGTAGCTCTGTTTGGATTGACTTTATTTTATCACAATTTTGTTTTGCCCAGAACCCACGGATATCTCAGGACTTTCAAGAATCGTGATTCAAAAGTCAAGGTTGCAGTGTATTTGATCATTAGCAAGATTTTGAGATTTTCAAAAAAAAGTGTTTCAATTTTATGTGATATGTTTTGAATCATCCTTTTATGTAAAGTCGCAGGACTAGATCGGAAAAAATGGGATAGGTATATTATGGTGTATTATAATCAATGTAGGAAAACATGAATTGGAACTTTGAAGAAGAATTTTAATAAGGGATAAAATCACTATAAAACGCATTCATGGTATAAAAAAACTAAAATATTAAAAAAGAAATCTTGGAAATAGCCAATAATAATCGGCTTAAACTTTTGACTACAAAAATATTGCGGCCCATGATGCCGGCGAAAAAAAAAATCGGTCCATGCATTTACTGTATATTTAAAATTACGAAAAAAATTCTAAAATTCGGATCCAGAGTACCAGTGCCTAAAATACTTCCTCGACATCAATCACATGGTTGTATGGTGAATCCCAGCTTCGTCATTATACATTCATGTATTTTAAGCATTAAAAAAAAGTAAAAATACGAACAAACCAATTTTGGAGGACGGAAATGAATTTTAAATGACGGAAATGAATCGAATTGTATTTTCATGAATGTCTTAAAAATCAAATAATTATGTAGTTCATAAAAATAAAAGGATGTATATTGATAGTTGTTCTTATTTGCAGAATGTTGCCATAGAAACGTTATATAAGAGTCAAGCATGCGTCATCACTTTCATGCGTCGTTTTGGATGACCCTTCTGTCGGCTGGGCGCTAAGCAGCTCAGCGCGCTGAAACCTCAGCTTGACGCCAAGGACGTGCGTCTGATTGGCGTCGGCTTAGAGGAAGTAGGCTTAGATGAATTCCAGAAGGGAGAGTTCTTCAATGGAGGTAGGTAAACAAATGTTATCTGTATCATTTGAATGAGCGGATCTTGCCTTTTTTCGCAGTGTCCAGTCCGGAAGGAGGATTATATGTAAAAACGGTAAAATAAGGATTTTTGGCTGATGACTGATTCTATGGCCAAATTTGACCCTTTCTTTTAGAATGTCCTAGTTTTTTTTTTTTTAAATTCATTCTCTTTTTGTCAAATCAAGTGGTCAGAATTAATTGTACTTGCAACATTTTGAGTTGTCTAAAAGGTGTCGCATGGTCGTTTATCTATATTCCAGAACTATTCATAGATACCAAGAAGCAATGTTACAAAGACCTAGGCTTCCGTAGGTACGTGTACACTTTCATAGATGTATTTAATCACACACACAAAAAAAAATACTCGGATTTGATTTATTTAAAAGAAAGGAAGTAATTAAACCAAAAGAAATGGCAATGTGCTTACTGTACAATCTACGCCTATCTTTAACAAAATTTTTTGAATTATTTACAGGATGAATTTTTTTAATGTTTTTCCCGCGGTGTTTTCAAAAGGATCTAGAGCAGCCATGAGCAAAGTAAGTCTGAATATTAACTACATAGCACAGTCATGTAGATCCTGTAAAATATCTATCTATCTTCAAAAAATTAAAATTACATTTTTTAATCAAATTCCAATTACATATGTCTTTGAAGACGCAAATAATTTTGAATATGTAAATATTTATATATATTAATATTAACGGTAAATTTTATCCGTAAAAGGCAAAAGAAGAGAAACTGGGCGGGGACATGAAGGGGGATGGATTTCAGAATGGAGGGTACCATTGTAGTGGGTGCAGGTATGTATTTTCTAAATACATTTTAGCTCAACTAAACGACGTGATTGGGGGTGGATGGGTTGGCTTTAAAAAAAAGCTTTCATCCTGGCAATGACATTTGTACATGTAATAAAGTTTCATCTCCAGCTCGCT